>OY755039.1:47219727-47894227 GCA_963576565.1 Aspidapion aeneum | reverse complement strand
TTATCAATTATTTTAACTTTGTATAAGCTATTATCTTTATTATTCATAATTATTTTAGTCTTTTCTTTTGGAGTTTATTGATTTTAAAGTCATTAATTATTACTGTTTCCAGTGTTTTGAAATAATGTGTTTAACTGTTTTATGGTTTTTTTAACAACAAAATACAAACCACTCGTTGCCCTAAAATCGGAATTTTTAATTAATAACATATCCCAAACCTAAACAGTAATATTAAGTAAATTAAACAGTTGATTGAATAGTTTCACTCATTCAATCAACGTTTAAGATGTTGATAAATATATATATTTACAACAAATATATAAAAGGTTTATAAAACCTAAAAGTTTAAGAAGTGTAAATATTTGAATACAAAAGTTTAATAGTAGTAAAAAGTCGATATTCAACTAATAAATATAAGAAGTGAAAGTGAAGCTACAAGAAGAAAATTGAAAGGGTATGTATGATTATCCTAAATTAGTTATACATTTGAGAAAAACGTTTATAGCATACTTTTCCTCCAAGAACCGTCAAATTCCCTTTCGAGATCGTGTAAATTTAATAACATATAGTAACATTTAATCTTTTTATAATTTATATAAGTTGTAGCCTAAGTTGGTAGCTTACAACATTTAAGCCTTGGCCACTTGAGGTGACAGTACCACTGTCACACACTGGCCGCTTGTTACAAAGTGGTGCCAGTAGATCAGAGTAATTTAGTTTTTGGAAAATTTGTGAAAAAATTTTGGAAAATTTGGGAAAAATTTTGAGAAAATTTGTGAAAATTTTATGTTAAAAGTTTGAGAAAAACTCAGTAGTACTTTAGTTAACCCATTGGTAGTATTTTGTTGGAAAAACTAAAAGAAATTTTTGTAAAATTGTTCGTTTTAAAAGAAATAGTCTTGTCTAGTTTTTGGAAACCAAAACTAATTTGTTGGAAGATGTGCCATAACTGTTTTTCGTTGTTTAATTTACTAACGTTATAATCTGTGTTACAATTATTTTATGTATTTTTTAATATTTTTGAATATTTTTTGTCCTTGAAACAGTAAATACAAGGAAAATGTCAATGTCATGACAATTTTTCTATTGATATATGATCACTTTAAATTTTGAAAAGATAAATTGGTAGAATATTTTTTATTGAAAAGTTAAGTTTAAATACTATCCAAATATGCCATCAAATAAAATGCTCTCCATTTCTATCTGGAGGACGGATTCTCCAGCATGCGATTGGTTCAACCTTTTGCCTTAATGAAGCTTTACTAAACTCTAAATTTGAGTTATAACTCCAAAACTCGTTGGTAAACTTTTAAAATTGTTCCATCAAAACATTATTTAAACAAAATGGATAAAAGAGTCCATTATTTTGTCTTAATTGTAGCACAGTGTTGTTAAAATAAAGTCTCATTAAACTTATCATTCTCTTGCCATTAAAAGCCTATTTTGTCAAAATTCGAAAAGCTCCTTAAGCTTTTATTTTTCTGGCTGAATTTTTTTAAGGATCTTTTATTAAAAACATAAAAAAGGAGTCCATTGCAACTCTTTATTTTTGATTAGTTGGCTGAAACAATAATTGCCAACCCTTCCTCTGACAAACCACTGATTTTTTTTGAAGACACCCGTCAAATATAACTAAGGGAGGATATTTTTTATTTATTTTATTGCATTAATAACAGTTTTTTTTTGTTTTTTTTGAACCATTAAACCTTTTTTATTAATATTTAATAACATATTTTGTATAAATAATACAAAAATGTATGTTGAGTCATTATAAAATTGTTTTTTATAAATATTTTTTCTTCATAGATATCGATATTTCTACTTTATTTTGGTTTTATTGTTTGTTTAATACCTAAAACTTCATTTGGCAAAAAGTACCTAAGCCAAATTATTTGACCATCTAAGTATCCACAATGGTGTAATTAATTAATCTCAAGTAATTTTCCATTGATATTGCATCATAACTTGAAAAATTATAATTTCTAACTACTTTTTCCATGCAAGCGCGGGTAGCATAGCTCTGCTATAGTCTATTTGCAATCATTATGGCAATTTTATCTCTCATAAATTTGTGCTACAGGACTGCTGTAAAGTGTCTGGTCAGGATAAACTCAAAAAACAGACCTAGCTACTAGAAATATATTGTATAGAATATGTGATAGATGTTTTTTTGTTGTTGTCATTTTTGTACTCTCTATATCATACATATATGATTGAGATTTACCACAAGTTCAAACTAACAGTAAGCAACCACGAAGTATTTTCAAATTTTATATTTTTATATTTCCAGATTTTTAAAATGTATTTTTTTTCCCAAATTACACACAAGTTTCTTTTTGGAAAATAAACGTGACTGACTGATTTCTTTGTATCTCAGTAACAACTTTGTCGATTATGAGAAATTTCTTTATTATAAGGTCCACAAGTAAATCTTTCAAAATTTTAAAAGCACTAATTTGTTAAAACCATGGATTAAATAAATGTAGCCACAGCAAATATCGATTCTATACAATTATTATCAAATTAAAAATAAAAAAATTTTTTACGTTTTGTGTTACAAAACATAGCATTCAAACATAGCATTCTTTAAAACGACGTACCTGTCGAACTATTTTTGCTTTATAATTTTCTTATTAAAGTACGTATTATTCTTTTCATAAAAGAAAATTTGGTTTTTTTTCTTAAGTTGGATATTATCAGCACTATCTGCAAATTCACAGCTTTTAAGTAAAGTGAGGTAAATGTAAAAACCTCCTTTTTTTTTGGTTTTTTTGAGAGAGACTTTATTTTATTTATTTTTTTTACTAACATGTAGGTAATCAAGTGAATTTCATTTCATAATATTTTTAATCAAATTAAAAGTATATTGTCGTTTATTATCGTAAGTTATTGTCAAGCCATTTTTGTAAAATGGTATACCTAATTAAATATTATGAAATGGAAAAACCTATTGTAGAACCCTTCATTCAATTTTCTTTAATTCAGGTAAAGCCGACTAAATTGTCCGGACAAAAAAAACTTTTGTGTTTTGCCCATTAAAGTCCTAAACTAATTTATTGTCTCTTGTTAGGGTATTATTTAGATGTAGCATAATAAAAATATTTTGGGAAAAATCACAATAAAAATTGTTTTTTGCTTTATTTTGTCATTATCTTTGCCCTTAAAGGGATTAATCCGCTACATGCGAAGTAATTAGGTATATAACTATTTATGTTAATAAATGAACTTATCACACTTAAATATCTTATAAAATATTAACACCTTTGAAATTAAAACCTGAAACGACAAATAGATCATTCTGAGTTAAAACCATGATGTAGAAAGGGAAAAATGATTAAGGAGTTTGATAAAAAGCTCATATTATGAAAAAAAAATACTGATCTTTTTCAACATTAAAATTTGGTACATGTCTAACTTTGAAGACCTATTTTTTTTCGAAAAAAATCTAAAGTTATATCCTAAGAAAGGATATTAAGAAAATTCGACCTTTTTTAAAACAAGCCATAAAATAACCACCTTTAGCGAAAAATTTATGTTATTTTTCGTATATTCAAAAATCGAAACGTTCACCTAACAGAAAACTAAACGTTTTTTGTAGAAAAAATTAAAAATGGCATCCATATCGGTTTACTAGTTACCACCTTAAAACACAACTTAGCTTATTTAGAGAGAGTTTCATCCTATTTTTTTATTCGTATGGCATTGTGCTGAATAATAACTTTACTGGAAAAATAAATAAATTATCCACCAATTAACTTAAAAGTCAAAACACGTTAACTAAACTTAAGAAAGGACTATATTACCTATTGAGAACTGCCCATAAGCGTTTATCTCATTACATATTTTAGATCGAGTCAAAATTTTTATTTATAAAATCCTTGTAGAAAGATTTTCTTTTATCATCTGTATTTTACACTAAACGCCACCAGGGGGACCAATGATTGACATTGCGCAAGTTGTAATTAAACATTATTTGTTATAAACTACCACTAGTTTTATTGTCTAATAACAAGAGTGAAGATCTCATTTTTCTGTGCACAAGTTACCACAGAACACAGTAGACAGAAAACATAATTTTTTGACAGTAATTTTTGAGTTAGGTATTTATTCGCACGGTAATTAAACAAGTTTTACATTGGTAATTTTAACAGTACATTCATTACCTTTTAAAAAGAATGGTGCTATCTATCTATTTATTTAGCCTTCTTCGATCCATCTTTGGATATAGGCCTCCTTCAATTTCTTCCACTCTTTCCTGTATGACGCCGGGTTCATCCATCTAGTTCCCGCATGTTTCTTCAAATTGTCCGCCCATCTCATTTGTGGTCTTCCACTACTTTTATTTTCCCAAGGTCTCCAGTTTACAATACATTTGTTTGACAGAAAGAAGATCGATTTAACAAATCTATTGGTGCTATCGACTATGTCTTAAATGAAATAATATTTTGTAAAGCCATACAGTAATTTTTGAAAAAAAAACATAATCTCATAGCATTTTTATTGCATAAGGCTAAAGAAAGCCACAAATCAATGTCCCAACACAGTAAAGGCTTTTCTTAACCCTTTTTACTTGTTTTAAAGCGATAATTTGTTATAACAGTGAAATCGTTTTGATTAGTTTGAAGCTAGAAGATATTTTCTTGTAATTTTTATTAAAAAGACCAAGTTTACAGGTCATGTCAATGTCTTTATGACTATATGGGTACATTATTGATTTTTATTAAAACGATATACAAAATTAAGTAGCATGTTTTAAATAACTAAAAATATAAACAATTTAAACAAATAAATTCGATAAGATCAAAGTACCATGTTTGATGTAATATGTAGGTTTACACCAAAACACCAGATAACCTAAAAAGTTTGCTTAGCAGTTCCTTTTCCATACTATATAAGAGAAGTACTAATAATTGTTTCTAAAATTTAACCACAGATAATGATAAATCAATCTATTTTTCTAAATTTGACTTGACCTTTGAAATTGGAGAAAGGTATTTAATATATTTCCTAAAATAAAAACTCGCGTATTTTGAGTTAGTAATAATTTTATGCATAATCTTAAAAATAATATTATTTAGCATAAATAATAATTATTAAAATAAATATATCATAATTCCCATTTAATAATTAAAGACTGGTTAAAGAGAAAACGCAATATAGAAATATGGAAATTTAGGTTATACATAACCAATAAGCTAACCTAATTATAAAATTAATTAAAATCAAACAACAAATGTAAAACCCTTTGGTTAATAATAATTAGATGGGATGTGATGAGTAAGGAAACGAGACATAAATTAGTTGGACTTAATTAGTGATAAAGCTTTGTTTCAAGCAAATAAACTATTTTGAAAAACTAAATCAACTTTTGAAAATTATTTCAAATACCGTTGCAAAAAGATACCCTGTATATTTGCTTGAATCAATTTAAGTATGGTAAAACTTTTTTTTATTTAGGCTGCATTTTTTTTTAAATATCCAAGAAAGGTTTCGAAAGAAAAAAACTGTTATTTAATTTCATATTTTGTGGTCTCTTATTTCCAAGTATAATCCACTTGTAAACCGATAAATCTGTTAAAAGACCATTTGAAACATCTGGCTAAACATAATTATAAAACACAACGTGCGCATTTCTAAAGGGTCCTCTTTATTCATACAAAATAGAGAATATAGCATTCTTTGTGCGTGAAAGTAGGCACCAAGAAATAATCTGGAATTTTTAACATAAACACATCTGGAAAAAAAAACGTTTCGTAAAGAGCCTCTTTTCGTTGGTTCGTACGCATAACAGTGGCGTATCTATTTTATTTGGGGAAGGAAATATTATAATAAATATTGCATAGAACTATTTTGCATATTGTCCAGACCACTGTATTATGTGTGTCCAAAACAAATATATTTTAAGATTTGGGGGGAAATTTCATTTACGATATCTATCAACTAAACTATGATATTGAATTTATAGATCAAACAAGCTTTCGTGAAAAAAAAAGTTTTGTTTCTTTCATATTTTTCCGTGGGTAGCTTGAAAGCTCACGGGGGTCCAATGTTTGATTTTTCATTCACGGGTACTATTAAATTTATAATTTTCAAACAAGATCTAGTTAGAAAAATGCAGTTCCTTGATTTAAATTTCATTAAGGTCGGTCGGTTATTTTTGAGTTGTCCAGTTAACTCTAGACAACAATGGCTGATGTACATAATTTCTAATATTCTCGTAACCACATCACATGTGACGATTTTTGTGCGTTAAATTAAAAAATATATATAAGATTTTTATTTACAAACTAAAAAAAATTGGTATTTTGATATCTATATGATATAAAGTTTTGCATAAAAACTATTTACAGTTGACCAGTACATTTTCGTAAGATCTAGATCATTCTTCTTCTGAAAATTTTGCTACTAAGTTAATATATAAGTAAATTGACAAAACAATCAGTTTCTACCACGTCGTGTAAAACGTTAAAAAATTAGTAATTTACAGTGTTACACAATAGACCCGCGAGTACAGTACGCTACTGGTACTGCTATGGAGGATGACGAAACAGTCAGACATGTACTGTGCGAATGTCCGGCTATTGCACGTTTAGGTCAGAATACTTTCGGTAAACCTCAGATCGACTCAGAAGATCTGACCAGTGTCTCACCCAAACTGATAGCCGGCCTTTTTGGAGGATTAGGCATACAGTGGTGAGAAACCACTCAAAAGTGAGCCACAATAGACCCACTGGTGGTCGCAGTGGAAGGGCTGCAAGGCCCACTCACATTTGAATCATCAATCATCATCATCACAGTACGCTACTGAAAACAGCTTACATAAATTTCTATCTATCATTTTTTTTTAAAACTATATTTCATTTTTATAAAATATACCATGAAGTAATTAAGACCTTTTGTTTCTATTTTTGTCAACCTTAAACGTGTCATTTGAGCTTTTAAACCTTCATTTTTATTTAAGACAACTATTAAAACATAAACCTGTTGGTTAGTATTTTTTTTGTCCATGTTAAGATTTAAAAGAAAATTGAGAATATTTCTCAAATTTTGAGTTATTGACAGTTAAGTCAAACTTTTGTTTATTGTCATAGCTTTCTGCACGCTTCATTATTTACATAGCATTCTGCACCGTTCGTTATTTTAAAACTGGCTAATGTAATTTTCGATAAATTTACCTATAAGATGTTTCATGGTAGTAATCTTTATCAACTGCTAATAAAAAAAGTAGCCCAAAAGAAAGGTCTATTTGCCAGGCGTACTTCGTACTTCGTTCTGTATGTTTTTTTTTTTGAAAAGTGCTAATAACACAATGCCTTCTTAGCTAAGCTATTATATGCATAAAGTTCTATAATTTTTCAGTTAAGTTTTCTCTGCACAGTTAATCGAATTACTTCACAGTTTTGAGTGCGAATTGTGTTAGTATATAGAAAATTTGAATTTTCTTTCATTTTTAGTATTCTTTTGTTTTTTCTTTGTGTTCCAAGAAAATGTTGGATAGATACATACAACCAGGATATTCTTAGCATATGTAAATAGTACTGAGTCTCAAAAGTTTTAAGTTATTTACACACAGAGATTCTATACTGTAGTTGTCGTAGCAATATAATAACTTGCGTACGTAAATATCTTGGTAACCAAAAGATTTAGTACATTCGTTTCTTTGCTAACTTTTGTAATCTTCTTATCCTGTTTAATAAAAAAATAATTTTTATGTAATTATCATCAGAGCTTACTTTCTTTTTTTCAAAAGACTGTTTTTTAATGTATTATTACTATTTTGCTGTAGTTGGACTTACTCTATACAGTAGTTGTTTACTACTACTATGTCGGTTTAGAACGTTTTTCTACGTTGTCCGACGCCTATTCTCCACCTCCTTCGATCATGACAGTCATCTTCCGTCAGGTTTTTTTTTGACTCATTGATCTTTGGATTGACTGTTGCCATTCCAGTTTTGGACGCCCTCTTTTTCTGCACCCTATTGGTTGCCATTCTAGGACCTGTTTTGGTAATCTTTCGTCGCTCATCCGTTGTACATGGGCATACCATATCAGTTGTCTTTTAGTGATGTCATCAGTTATGCTTCCCTCGATTCCCATTCTTTCTTTTATGATCTCATTTCTTATATGATCAGTTCTGGATATTCTCATTGATCTTCTTATTGCATCCATTTCGACACTTTACATTGGAATGGAATGGAAAATGTAGTTGTTTAAATAAACAATTAATTTTTCTGAATTAGAGGTAGTTGACATTTCATCCCCTACCCATTCTTTGCCTAAAAGTTTAATATTTTTTGTAATGGCTCAAGCCACACACGTATTGAAAAACCTATAAAAAATTATTCATCTAGATCCTGGATCAATCTGAAAGTCAAAAGGGACAATCTCTCTCTTGAGTTTTTAGATTAGATCGTCGATGTCAAAAAGGACAATCTTTGTTTTGAGTTTTTAAGTTTTTCTTTGTTTCAATATTTGCAATTTTGACACTAAAGATATTTTTTCTCTTGCATTGCAAAAGCAAGCCTGTCTATCATTACATAGACATATATAACATAAATTAATTAAGTAATGCCTTAGCATTTTAACTTTTTAAAATTTTGCATTTGTAGAGGTTTTATTGTTTTATTCGCCTAAAAAGTTTTTAATTATCATCTAATCCTCGTAATTTATGAGCACTCATTTAAAATTTGTACAAACTTGTTTTAATTATTAATAACTACGAGACCGATTTTAATGAAAAGAAAAATAATAGTGTCTAAACACTATGTCAAAAGCATAATAAATTCATTGAATGATGTTTTAAAGAAAAAGTTTTATTATATTTGTTTAAACCATGTATAAAATTAGTGTTATAACTTCGTTTTCTTTTATAGGTGAAGACCATGACATCCGACAACTGTAGAGGTCTACGATTCTCTGGAGACTTCCCTCAAAAATTTTACCTAATTAATATTTTTATTTTCAGGAATTGTATTGTTTGTATTGAGTTGTAAATGACTGACACATCAAGTTGAAAGTTTTTAAGAACAATTTGTTATAAAATTGTTTAGTAATTTTTGAGATATTTTTATAAATAACAAAAGTCTATTACTATCTGTTGAGTAAATATGTGAGAGTGAAGTATTTTTGAATTAAAGCGTCCTAGAATTTTCTTTTAACGTAACTTTGATATGGCTATATGGTATGGCAAAATGGATCTGTGTTTGTTATATGCATCTTTTGATGTATAAGGAATGTTATAAAACAATAGACCAATAATAATTCGCCAAGTGGAATCGTCGCGTTTTCTTTTTCTTTTGTTGTTTTTTTGTAAGACGAGGGCGAATTAATTTTTTCGCTGTTTGTATCATTATATTATAGATTATTTTATAAAATGTTTTTTTTATGGAATGAGTGTTTTTAGCTGGATTTTAAACTCCCCAGTCATTGAGAAGAAGGCTGAGAAGTAAATTGGGAAAATTTTTCTTCTCCACTCGAGAGGGTGTTTCAATGGTATACCTTTAATTAAAATTTTCTATTGGTCTATATTTGTTTTGTTTGTTGCCGTATCTCCTAATATCGTAACTTAATTTTGAAAGATGGGGTTACGGTATAGTCAGTTAAATGTTTTAACCAATCTTTATCAAGAAAACTACTGAATTAATAATCGTCATGTTATAGCTTACGTGGTCTACAGGTGAACTGGTCTAAAACAGCGGAAAAATATATGGGTTGGATTTTTGGGTTTCTTTCAAGTCAAATAATTTTGTAAAAATGGGAATTTAAATTTAAGAAAAACTCTTCAAGGTAGACGTAAAACTTCACCTATGAAACGAACAAAAGTTATATCAGGGTAGGTTAATGAAGACAGTGACGTCACACCTAGTAGTTACCAGTAGGAGATCTGGGTAATTTTCTATTTCGTCATGTTGGGAACTCATTTTTGAGTTATACTGGATACACAATAGACCGGAAAATTTATTTAACAAGAAGATTTGGACTAGTTTCTTTCTTCGTTATACACTTCCTGTTAGTGTTGAATCCACAGTGTCTTAGGTTTGCTAATTAGGGAGACAAAAGCGTTGTCGTTGAATAAATTTTATATTTCACAAAACAATTTTCAATATAAAAAATGGTAGATCTACCTATTCTTTTTATTGTGACGAAACATGATTTAGATTTGGTATACAAGAGTCACTATACGTTTTTGGAACCTGTGTTGAAGTGATGATGGGATATTATTTTAAAACAGGTTTTATGGTAGACATTTGGACAATTTTTCTGACTTGGTTAAAAAATAGGTTAATTAGATAATATTTGAGATAGTAACTAAAAGTTAGGATTTTTAGAAGTTTAGTGTTTAATGGTATACGAATAGGAAAAACCTAGAAGATACAACCATAAAGAGTAGACGACTCTTGAGTCATGCCATATCAAATGAAAACCGTTATATTTTTATTAGTGATATTTAAAAAAAAAAAGATATTAACCTCAAGAAATAATCAGAGATTGGAAAAACAGACAAGAACAGCAGAATAAAGAAGTATTTTCTTTCATTATAAAATTTTATGATCAAATTTTTACTCTTTTTACTTTATAGGGTTGATAAGCCATTTAAGCTAATCTTTATGTCATTTGGTATTATTTACATTATGAAATTTATATATTTTCTCTTGTCTTGACATTTTATAAACAAAACCACTGTCTTTGGCTTTAGCAGTGATACCACCTATAGACTAACGAAAAAGTCTCATTTGAATTAGAAAGTTTTAAATCAAAAACATCTTAATGGAAGAGTATATTTAAAATCAAGTAAATAAAATCTTTGTATAAAAAATTTTTTAGTGTACAGCAAACAACCGTTTTTTTTCTGTAAAATGTTACCCGTGAAACTAATTACCACAAAAACTCAGTGCATAAGCACAAATTTTATAAAAAAATAACTAATTAGCTGTGGAGATTGGTAGTTGGCATAACAATCGCTGGACCAAGAAACAAAGTGTCTCTATCGCGTTATGGCCACAGTTCTATCTTGAGGTATACAGAGCTTTTGTAACCTTTATTTTATTTATTATACGTGAAAACCAATTCTTTAATCTGTTTTGTACTTTGCTTTAGTAGAAGTAAATTGTATCTTTTTAGATAATATCTGCATCAATCATCTGTCAGATATGTAATTTTAATCTTGTTTTTTGTGTTACACGGAAAAAGTGTAATATTTAACTTTTTATTATTTTGGTAAAGTCATTTTTTTTTCTAGTGACCAGAACATTTTAGATATTTTGTAAACTTTTAATTGTTTTTTTTTATTTTTGTAATATTTAAAAAAAACAAAATATCATTTTATTTTTTGTTAAAATCCACACATGCCTTTTGGTTTTGTTTTTTGTGATGGATATGTGTGTTATAGTAAATCAACGTAACGTAATGGTTAAAGTATTAACGTAAAATCGATTATATATAGTATATTTTAGAGTCCATTATTTCAATAATAAAATTCATAAACCGAATAAAAACTACGTCATCAACGGTTAAAATTTTTTCGATTTATGTACATATATATATTTTTTTTCCATTTTGAAGTCATTCTTGAATCCAATTGGATATTATCATAGCAATCTTAACATTGCTTAGATACATTTTTCTATTTTTTTTTCTCTTCTCATTATATTATAACTTGATCAAATAAATATTATCCAAATTAATAACATTTGATTGTGTAAAACTATTTTTGAATTTTTGTATTGTTTATCAATAAAACAATATTAAATTTTTTATGTTTTTCTCCTATATGGAAAATATTCGACTATATGAACTTTAAGTACAGTCTGTACCATTTAAGCCAAGCAAATTCCATTTTAAGGATAAATTTTGATAATTTTTTTTTATTTTGATATTTTTTTAAAATCTACACTATTTTAAACAACTTAAAAAATCTCCACTTTTCTTTTACTCTATAAGTACAATTGTTTTTGTAAAACTTTTCTTTTGGTAACTATGACAAATCACAAAAATGTGTTGTCTTTTTCTAAAAATGTTTTTTTTTGTTAGTTTGTTCCTTTCTGTTTGCTGTCCTAGTTAATCGATAAAATAAAAATATTCTCTATAACGTCATTATTAAAATGATATGCTAGTGCACAGGCATAGCACTAATCAAGAACACCTAAATTATTATTTTTGTACTATTTTTATTTCTATTATCATCTTTAAGTAATTTTGTTATTAACTAAAGCCTAGACATAATTTCCTCTGTTAATGATAAACAAAAAGTAATTTATGTTTAACTTTTTGCGTAAATAATCAAATCATTAAATCACTAGTTGATCGTTTAAGAAAAACTTAGCGTAAAACTTAGTCTTTCTAAGATCAGTGTTTATTTTTCATATATTAGCAAGCATTATTTCATTTATTTTTAAAATTATTAGCTCATTTTAAGTCTTGCGTTATCTAAAGAACCTTATCGTTTAAGATACCTTTTGTTTTTTTGTCAACTTATTAAATTGAAGAAAAAGTAAATTATAACTAAAATATTTTTAAGTATTTTTTTTTTTAATTTTTTCATATTTTCGAAGCAAGCCCTTGCCTGCTTGGAGTCTAAATAGTTCTTATTTAGCAGTTTTGGAATAATAAGAAATGAGTTTATCACCCAAGAGAGTTTTTATTTTCATAACACCAAAAAGAGTCGACTGAAGCAACCATCAACTGTCATTTTTGTTCAATTTTTTTTGTCATTTGCTTTAATTGGAATATAATAAGACATAATTTTATTTAAAATTTTATTATCAACTAAGATTATCTTATTTTGTTTGTTTTGATTCATGCACTTTAAAATCACCTATCGCCACCTATGTGCGCATGAAATTCGATAAAAACCTAAATTGGTCAAATTTTAAAACATTTGCTTACATTAAGTCAAGTATTTTGAAGCAAAGATGTCTAATTTTCAAACAATGACATCAATAATAACCTACTTTGTTTTGCTGCTGTTCTTAGTTTTTCAAAATTGTGTAAAACCAGCTTACAATTAATTGGAAAGTAAAATAAAATGAAATGGAAATTAATTAGAAAATAAAAAACCCAACTTATCATTTTCAAACATACTAAAATCACACCGAAAATCAATTTAAAAGGAAAAATATTTTTCATGTTTAAAGAAAAATTATTTAGCAAGATCTATGGAAAAGAAAGTTTACATTGGAAAAGATAATGTTTCAGGAAAAAAAATTTAGAAGGAAAATTCGGAAAAACTGTAAAAATTCTAGGAGGAGCTTTATTCTAAGTAATTTTGAAAATGTGTATATTCATCTGGCTGGATTTGTTCTATTTATATTTGTTCTTTATTTTTTTTAAATTGATTTCTTCTCTATTGAAATATTATACTTTGATTTGCCCTATATTGAATCAATTTATTTTGATTTGTTCTATTTAAAAAATTATATTTGGATTTGTTCTACTTAAAAATTAAATCTATGTGGATTTGTTTCATTTGAGATTATTCTATCTGTTCTATTTGATTTTCTTTATAAAATTTAAAAAATTTTTTGAACCATTAAAATCTTAACTATGATAAAAACTTGTTTTTCAGTTTTTGTATCATTTTGTGTTTGTTTTTGCTAACTTGTATTTTTTTTCAGTTATTCCTTCTATCGCATGAGTTATTTTTATATGATTTGTTTTTGCTTCGATAGAGTATTCCATGTTTGTTTTAAAGTTTATTGTGTTAACCTGGTAGGGTTGTTTTTTTTTGTATTACAATGAAAACAATAAACCAACTTAAATTTTTTTAGTTTTTTTTTTGTCAAATATTGTCAATCCTTTATTGTAAATGAATTTTGTCTTAAGGTATTTGAATTTTTTATAAATTATTGTCAAATAAACCTATCTTTTTTTATTCGGTATAAATATATTTTAAAGTTTTAAAATAATTAATTTTAATATTTCAGTTAGTGTTTGGTGAGGTTAGGCCTTCTGTAGAAAATAAAATATACCGAAGGACCACTCGAGATAGCTCGAGGAAAACGTGGGGGAGTTAAGAGGGACTGTATCTTTCCACAGGGCTCCAACAGGGAAAAAAGGGCCTAAAAACTTAAATACTAAAAATAGCGCAGCAATGAAAAATTATCAAGAAACGACTTACCATTAGATGTCTTGTAGCTGCTTGGCTGGCCAGCCCGATTATACGCGAAGCACCAGACTCTCCATTGTTCTATAGTTCAAAATGTTCCAAACACTAATATCTAATAAACTAAAGCGTAAAATTAATAGTTTCCACAATTTTAATATAAAAATGATAGCGGTGCGGTGACTTTCCTTGCACGTGGCGCGTGGTTGAGTGTTCGCGCGCAGACAATCGGCGTTTTCGTCTGCTAGGCCGAATTTAGCCGCTTATCTCAAATCCTTCATTGCTGGAAGAAGCGCGCGAAGTTTAAATTTAAAATATGGAAAGATATAGCGTAAAGTAAATCAAAATAATATTCTACAAACGCTTGTAAGCGTAGAAAATGTAACCCAAAAATATTTAAAAACTAAGAGAGATAGCTTCTCTAATTTTAAGGGAAAATTAGAGAATATAATTATTTACAAAAATAAAAACAAATTGGGAAACTTGTTCATTCGGCCCACCAAAATGAGCATCATTTTTCGGTAGGTGAATCTGAATCAATTGGAAGGGGGCAAAGCTTGACTAAAGATCGTTTAAAGATACCGGATGCGGTACGAACATTTGCCACCCTAGCGTGCCCATCAGGCCCTTTAAAAATTTCAATAATGCGACCTACCCGCCATTGAAGGGGCGGTGATAACTCGTCTTTGATAAGAACGAGGGTACCTATTTTTGGCTCTGCGCATGGTTCCAACCATTTATTTCGTACTTGAAGGGTATGTAAAAATTCTTGGCTCCAACGACGCCAAAAATCGGCTTGTATTCGTTGGACCAAGTTCCATCGCGATAACCGATTCTCAGGTTTACTTGAAAAATCTTCATCAGGAACAGAAACTAAAGGTCCATGTGTTAAAAAATGTCCCGGTGTTAAAACCTGTAGATCGTTACAGTCGGTAGATTGCGGGGTCAAGGGGCGAGAATTTAAAATCGCCTCAATTTGACAAAGAACCGTGTACAACTCCTCATAACTTAGAATTTGCGAGCCAATGGTACGAATTAAGTGAGTTTTTACTGATTTTACCCCTGACTCCCAAATACCGCCGAATTGGGGAGCTGATGGAGGGATAAAATTCCAGGCGATAACTTGTTGCGTGCAAGCATTTCTTGCAAGATCAAGCAATTCTTTGCTTGATTTAACGAAATTTGTGCCATTATCTGAAAAAAGAATTTTTATGTAACCTCTTCGGGCAACAAAGCGACGTAGCGCAGCTAAAAAAGCGTCCGAAGTTAGATCTGACACTAACTCGAGATGTAAAGCTTTAGTATTTAGACAAATAAAAAGGCAGATATATGCTTTTTGTGTTTTTACACCTCTGTGTTTACTGAGAGTGATAGGTATAGATAGCACCACTAAAATCTACTCCACTAAAAGTAAAAGGCTTCTGTGGAATCAAGCGGTAGGACGGAATTTGTCCCATGATTTGCTCATAAGAATGCGGTTTGACGCGAAAGCAACGAACACATTTGGATAAAACCGTTTTAATTAAGCGTTTGGCAGATAAAATCCAAAAAATTTGACTAATGAGATATTGGACTGTTTGCACTCCAACATGCAAATATTTTTTGTGCATATATTCAATAAAAATATAAGAAAGTCTACTTTCCTTGGGTAAAAGAAGAGGATGTTTTTGTCCGTAAGAAATAGTCATGGCTTGTTGAATGCGTCCTCCAACTCTTATAAGACCATCCTGGTCTAAAAAGGGATTCAATTTTTGTATGGGTTTTATGCATTTTTTCTGGTTTTGAAGGTTAAGAATTACTTCAGAAAAGTATTTTTGTTGTTCGTGCTTAGCCAAACATTTTAAAGCGTTAAAGAGATCGACATAATCTATATTTGTCTTTTTTCTGACGTCTGCGGATAGTCTACAATTATTTATGAATCGCAAACTGCGGGCTAAAAGTAGTTGAATAGCGTAAAAATCGGATTTATTATTTAAAAGCGAATCTAAAAAATTTTCCGTTATTCGGTCACAAGAAATCAGAGCAACATTTTTTCGTTCCTCAGTCTCTAAACTGTCATTTATTTTGACTTGCGGGGTTTTTGTTGGCCATTTATCGCAAGATTCTTGTAAAAAACTAGGGGCGGCCCACCATAGGGGATGATTTAAAAGCTCACTCGGCGAGCAGCCGCGGCTGGCTACATCGGCACTATTGAGAAAGGTGGGGGTATACAACCAACATTCTGGATTAATATTATCTTGGATAAGACTGACACGATTTGCGACAAAAGTTTTCCATTTACTTGGATGGGATTTTATCCAGTGTAAAACAACCATTGCGTCCGAAATAGCGTAAATATTATTTATTGTGAACTTTTTTATGAATATATCATATGTGTATTTTAAGACCTCAGATAAAAGAGTAGCGGCTAGAAGTTCTATTCTCGGAATACTAACAAATTTTTTAAGTGGAGCGATGCGACTTTTCGCAAGAACAAAATATATGTGATATTTAGCGTTTCGTAAGACACGTAAGTATATTACGCATGCGTACCCTCGTTCACTCGCATCACAAAAACCACAGAGATCGATGGATTCGGCGTTGGTGATGTCAATGTGGCGGGGTAAACTAAATTTTTCTAAAACATGAAATTCAGATTGATAGAGTGTCCACTGACGAACTATTTCTAAAGTAGGCGTGGCGTCCCAGGAAATACCAAGTAGCCAAATTTGTTGAATCAAATATTTTAAAGTGAATGTTACTGGGGTAAGATACCCATGGGGGTCATAGCAGCGTGCTAAAAAAGAGAGAAGCGTCCTTTTAGTACAGCTTTGCTGATTAGGTAATATGTTAAATCGAAACTCGTCGTAGGAAGGATGCCAGCACAGGCCTAAGACCTTAGTGACGTCATCCGAATCGAGAGATAAAACTGCGGGGTTGACTAAGGAGGGATCTAAATGAGAGATCACTTCTGAGCGATTGCTAGACCATTTGTGTAATTTCAAGCCAGCGTTTCCTAATAACTCCGTAAGCTCATGCTGCAAATTTAACGCCTCTTGAACCGTTTCACATGAAGTAGTGACGTCATCAATATAGGTATCGTTAAGTATAACTTTAGCAGCGTGAGGGTAGTTATCATATTCGGACTTAGCTAAGTGCTGAAGGGTGCGTAAAGCGAGATATGGTGAACAGTTCACTCCGTAAGTGACAGTTCGTAGTTTAAAAATGGAAACTTTTTCATTAGGGTTAGACCGCCAAAATATTTTTTGGTATTTTTGATGATCAGGGTTGATATTTATACCACGATACATTTTTTGAATATCGCAGGTGAGCGTCACAGGGTTAAGGCGAAAATGTAATAATATTTGAATAATATCTTTTTGTAGTTTTGGACCCGATAATAATACTTGATTAAGCGAAATATGCGTAAAAGGGTCAGTAATACTCGCATTAAAAACCACCCTTGTCTTAGTAGTGATAGCTTCATTTTTAACAACAGCGAAATGTGGAATGAAATAGCTGTCTGAATCGTCTTCTTCATAGTCCATATGACCCAATTCCAAATATTCATTCATAAATTTAGAATATTCACAATACAAGTTTTTGTCGCGAAGCAGTTTTTTTTCTAAAGATAAGAAACGATTTAGCGCGACTTGTTTTATTGCGGGAAACTGCGGTGGATTTTCAAATGTGCGAAAGGGAAGGGAGACAGTATACCGGCCGTCTTGATTACGCGACACGCTCTGTTTAAAATAATTTTCACAAATTTCATCCTCTGGTTTCAAATGAGTTTTTTTTTTGGTCGCCGTCGTGGTGTAGTGGTAGCAATGTTTGTTTCCCACACCGGTGGTCCGGGTTCGATTCCTGGCTAGTACTTGGTTGTTTGTGTTTGTTAAAAAAAAAATGCTTTAACTTTGCTAAAACTTTGCGAAACTGGGCGATTGATCCTAATTGGATGGAAAGTCCCACTATAAATAAAAAAAAAAAAAAAAAATGAGTTTTTTGGGGGACGCAGTCGGTTTCCCAAAATTTTGAAATTAATTGCGAAAGCGAGTCATTTTCATTTTGACAAAAAAGAGCATTAATTGGCGGGGTAGAAATTAAGGGTTGATTTATTTGTCCCATCAAAATATAGCCGAAAATAGTTCCCATAGCAAAGGGATGATTTGGGTCATCGCTAGCGATTTTTTCACCCTGTATAATTAGTGGAAATAGATCCATACCAATTAGTAAATTTACAGGCGAAGGGTTGTAAAAAGTGGGATCTGCTAAGGGTAAATTTTTTATAAAATGCCAATTTTCTGTATTTATTTTTACTGACGGTAAATCAGTACAAACCTTTTGCAAAATAATCGCTTGCGTAGACACAAAAATATCTGGTTTTTGAAAATTACAAATTTTAATAAAAATCGATCCTAGATCAGAAGTAAGAGAGTTGCCTCCAACCCCCTGTATATTTGAACATAAGGGTTGTCTGGGAAGGCCCAATTGTTGCGCTAATTTTTGAGAACAAAAAGTGTTTTGCGAACCGCTGTCCAACACGGCTCTAACTGTTTGAAAGTTACCGCGGACATCTTGAATTTTTACTAGGATAGTTGACAATAAAACTTGCGATTGCGCGGAAATAAAACCACAATGCGTGGGGTTAGAACCCGAAGGAGTTGCGATTGGTACTTGTGAATTAGAAGACGTCGAAGTAAAATTTTTATTATTTTGAGGAGAGGTACTTTGAGGGAAATTATTTTGAGTAGAGTAATTTTGAAGCGGACAACCAGTAGCCGGAGATCTAAAACTTTGCTGGCTGGCCAAGTAACCACGTGGTGCGCTACTTGGAGACGCGTTGGGAGAAATATTAGAGAGATTTTGTGAGAAATTCACGTTAGCATCAAAATGTGATCGATTTTGATTTTGAGAATTAAAGTAATTAGAATTTCGCTCAAAATGAATTAATGAGTGATGTCTTTGATTACCAGGGCAATAGCGACATGAGCGTAGACTTTGACAAGAATTTGTTAAATGTATTGAGCTTAAACAATTTAAACATAGTTTTTTATTTTTAGCGTAAGCATAGCGTTCGTAGGGAGATTTACCTTTAAATGCGTGACATAAATATATTGAATGTGTGTTAGAATCACAAAAAGCGCATCTATCTTTAGAATGAGTATTTTCCGTACCAAGTAGCGTTTTTGTATAATAAGGCGAGGCGTTATTTTTATAAAACTGTTTATTATTTTTAAATCTATTTTTAGATTGTAGCGAATAAAGCGAATTACATTGAGTTTCAAGGAAATTATAAATTTCGTGATATTTGGGCATTTAATTAGACCTAGAATTAGCTAGTTCAAAGCGCGAAAGTAGTACCTCAGGCAATTTATCTAGTAAAATGTTGGCGAGCGGAAAACACCATTGATCAGTGTCGTAATTTAGAGTTTTTAAAGCCTCAATGTTTTCTGAAAAAACATCAAGCAGCGTGCGCAGCGTTTCTGGATTATCGTCTTTGAGAGCGGGAAAATTATACACGGAGCGCCAATAAGTTTGAGCCGATAAGCGGGGGTTATGATAGCGTTTTAGAAGCGTATTGTAAGCGATTATATAATTAGCGTCGGTTATTTGTAAGTGTTTAACTACGTTTAAAAGCGGTCCTTTTAGGTAGGACAGTAACAAATTAAATTTAGCGTTTGTAGGAATACTAGGATTATTGTGTACAGAACTATTGTACATATCTAGAAAGGTTGGAAACTTAGTGATGTCGCCATGAAATTCGACAATGCGCAGTCTTGGCATTAAAGACGCCATAAAGCGGTCTGGATCAGAAGAGTTTGAAATTTGCGTTAAGTTTTGAGGTTGAGGAGCTTCAATTTTCACCTCAAATAGTTGTTTTTGAATTCTTTTAATATCATAGAAGCTGTCGTCAAACTCAGTAAGGCGTTCATTTTCTTCTTCCAGTCTCTCCGGACTTGCCGAATAAGCCTCTATTATTTGATTTTGATAAATAAAAAATGTTTCTTTCATTTCATCAAGGTCGATAAGTCGAACCTGTAAACAGGGTTTTTTTGTATCATCCGTTAGGCATGCATTAGCTAATTTATGAAGAGTATTAATGCGATTATGTTGCACATTACGGAGTGCTTCTAACTTCTTAAGTTGCGTACTCATTGTAATGTTTTTAAAAAACTCCGTTAAAACAGGTGAACGATTAGTTTCCGAAATTTTTAATATTTAAAAATTAAAAGCGTTTAAAAAGAAAAGAAAATAGGCGTTAAAAATGTAAACAAGTCTCATTTACATCTCTAATATTGTTTACAGCGATGTGGTGGAAACTTTTCCTACGTGCAGGCGACGCCAAGCCAAAAAGAGGTAGGAAATGCGCGAAAACAATGCGCGTTCGGTACTTTTTTACTTGTTATTTTTACTGCTAGCACAGCAAAAAGATCAAGGTCATGCGTATTTATTAAAAATTTTATTTTTAACAAAATGCGATTTAGACTTTAATTTTTCCCGGGGTCCTGTTATCAGGCTCGAACCTGGACCAAATGGTGAGGTTAGGCCTTCTGTAGAAAATAAAATATACCGAAGGACCACTCGAGATAGCTCGAGAAAAACGTGGGGGAGTTAAGAGGGACTGTATCTTTCCACAGGGCTCCAACAGGGAAAAAAGGGCCTAAAAACTTAAATACTAAAAATAGCGCAGCAATGAAAAATTATCAAGAAACGACTTACCATTAGATGTCTTGTAGCTGCTTGGCTGGCCAGCCCGATTATACGCGAAGTACCAGACTCTCCATTGTTCTATAGTTCAAAATGTTCCAAACACTAATATCTAATAAACTAAAGCGTAAAATTAATAGTTTCCACAATTTTAATATAAAAATGATAGCGGTGCGGTGACTTTCCTTGCACGTGGCGCGTGGTTGAGTGTTCGCGCGCAGACAATCGGCGTTTTCGTCTGCTAGGCCGAATTTAGTCGCTTATCTCAAATCCTTCATTGCTGGAAGAAGCGCGCGAAGTTTAAATTTAAAATATGGAAAGATATAGCGTAAAGTAAATCAAAATAATATTCTACAAACGCTTGTAAGCGTAGAAAATGTAACCCAAAAATATTTAAAAACTAAGAGAGATAGCTTCTCTAATTTTAAGGGAAAATTAGAGAATATAATTATTTACAAAAATAAAAACAAGTTGGGAAACTTGTTCAGTGTTTGTAATTTCTTACTTGTATCTTTGTTTTAAAATTTGTTTTTTATGCAAACACGTTTTTTGGGTTAGACAACCTTTTGTAGGTTCTTTGCCGTCTAACTAGTTTTAGTTCACCTAAAACTTATTTATGAGATATAATCATAAAATCAAAAATTTTCAATTTTTTTTTATTTAAATAATATATATATTTTTTTAAACAATTGCTTTTGTTTTACATAAGGTTGGTTTATTGTTATTGAAAACATTGTTTTTCTTGCATTAAACTTATTTAATTTTTAGGTCAGCTATTGCAAAGTGTTGTCAACCATCCAACAAATTTCTTCCACAAATAGTTTAATCAACCAAGCAGCCATTCCACCATTAAAGTCAATAGATCTGCCAAGCAGCCATCATCACTACAATCGACGTCTTCTTACCTTCGCTGTGCAAACCTGCAATTGGACACTTCTTTCCAAATTCGATACAGAGTCTGCTGTTCACCCTTAGTTTCAAAGATGGCCAATGTGGAAACTCAGCTCTTGCTGCGTACCTAGTGTTTGTTTAACACTATGAAGGAAACGGTTTGGTTTGGAGACTCCCTTAATTTATTTACGTTAACTTAAATCATTTTTTTTTGTCTCCACAAATTTCTGCAAAAGCGTGTATATAATATATACCTTAGTATGGTAGTTTTTGAACAATGTGCGTTAAAATTATATATTTTTATATATTTTTCGGTTTATTTGTCAATTTTATTTTGCCTTCATTTAATTTAAGTTATCGTTGTTATTAAGCTGCACTGATATTCTGATTCTTTCAGTATTGTTTGGAATCTACTGATCGTTCACCATGTTTGTTGCTGACTAGCTGATCTAAGATGTTGTACCTGATCCAGTGTTGCTGTTTTGTTCCAGAATGGAACTTCAAGTTTTTTCCAGCCAGAATGTTTGTTGACCATCAGATATCCAGAGAAGAAAAATGGAAAAGAAGAGCGTTATAGTTTTAGTTTAAATTTGTGTTGTCTGCACTACTTAATGCTTGTTGTTATAAACCATTTTATTTCGACTTGCGTTTAAAAAAAATTGTTTATACTAAATCAGGGGGGAGTAATGTAACAAAACGGGATTTGAGCATAAATGGTATTTTTGCCATTTATAAGTTTTTAAAGATTTTTAATTAAATATTGTTTTGACATCAATAAGCATTAATTATATGCAAGACTAGGTTAAGATTAAGTAAAATTTATGGCAACTCGGCGACTTGTTTTTGGGCATATTTTCAGGTTCGCTGTATTTTAATAAAAGTTGTATTCGGCTAATATGTCCTTTGAGCCACTAACATCAAAATAATTCATATTTTGTAACTGGTAACAAATTAGCTAAACTATTTTCGACTTTTAAGGAACACACTGTATGATTCTAACTTTATCGATTTTCTCAGTCAACACATCTTTGAATTGCGGTGGTATTTTGTCTCTTTGTCTTGCTCGCCAATGCGAGAGAGCTTAAGTTTCAGACCACGGCAACCAAGAATGTCTGTGGGGGTAAACCGTTAAATAAAGCTTAGATTTAGACAAATCAGCTAGCGGCAAGTTAAGAGTGTTTAGAGAGCAGAGTACTGAAACTTTCGAAAGTCTGGAGGGATTTTACTCTTTAGTTTGTCTTTGCCTAGTACGGTACACTTTCATTTACACTTCTTAAGGGGGGTTTTATTTCAACTGGGGAAATTTATCAATTATTTTAACTTTGTATAAGCTATTATCTTTATTTTTCATAATTATTTTAGTCTTTTCTTTTGGAGTTTATTGATTTTAAAGTCATTAATTATTACTGTTTCCAGTGTTTTGAAATAATGTGTTTAACTGTTTTATGGTTTTTTTAACAGCAAAATACAAACCATTCGTTGCCCTAAAATCGACATTTTTAATTAATAACATATCCCAAACCTAAACAGTAATATTAAGTAAATTAAACAGTTGATTGAATAGTTTCACTCATTCAATCAACGTTTAAGATGTTGATAAATATATATATTTACAACAAATATATAAAAGGTTTATAAAACCTAAAAGTTTAAGAAGTGTAAATATTTGAATACAAAAGTTTAATAGTAGTAAAAAGTCGATATTCAACTAATAAATATAAGAAGTGAAAGTGAAGCTACAAGATGAAAATTGAAAAGGTATGTATGATTATCCTAAATTAGTTATACATTTGAGAAAAACGTTTATAGCATACTTTTCCTCCAAGAACCAGGGAATTTGACGGTTTTTGTTAAACCAGTTTCTTTTTGTATTTTCATTTTACCTGCACAAATAGGGTAAAATGGGAAACTGCAGTGGTCTAGATTTTTCAAAATAACAAATTACTTTTACAGCATAATAGTTCAGGCAAGATTCGGGAAAATCCACTTTCTAGAAGCATTTTATATTACTTTTTGGCAAATGGGCAATTCCCCCTATTTTGACCCCGCTGAATCCGAATATCCATGTTGCCAACTCGAAATATTGACAGGGGCTGAGATATTCAAGATGGCGGCCAAAATGGCGGCGGAATTTTAAATTGCCGCTGGAAAGCCCAAATTGTCACAGGTGTACATTCAAAATATATATTTGTATAATTAAAAAATAATAACATATTATTTTTTTTTAATGACTGCAAAAACCTTCAAAAACCCCCCCAGACCCCCCAAAATCTGAAAGTTTGAGGTTTTTTCAAATTTTCTTAAAAACTAAGCTTCTAAGAGAAAAATCTATAATACACTTTATTGTAGACAATAAAATTCCCTTTTCAACATGGTATAACTTAATGAAGTTAGACTAATAACAAGCTCTCCAACGGCGTCCGTTAATTGAAGTAATTAGAAAAAGTTGAAAAAATACCTATGTTTTTTCCAAGATTTATTTAATTTTTTTAAAACTAATATCTACAGAAAACCATGTATTACATTTTACTACAAGAGCCCGTGACACAGAACTCTACGTTATCCGTACCATTAAAATTCATATTCAATAAGTGTCATATTAGCGTACACAAAGGTGTGCCTACTTTAGTTAACAACGAGACGTGGCCTGAAGTCGCTAATTAAGCAAAATGTATGAAAAGATTTACAGGTGCGTTAACATCTTATAGTATCAGTTTAGACTCTATTGCAAGTATGTCATATAAACCCATTTATAAAAATATGATGATACTGCCCCACCTCCCCCAGCTGGAGGACAGGTATACGCTCTTAAGGAAAATTTCATCTGTGGTTAAACCTGCATAAACGAGATGCAGCATATTTCTTTTGGCACATATGTCAGTCACGCCCCCCTTATATATGTGTCTCATGCTGCCTTGCTGCTGCCTGGTTGCTGATAAGGCACACCATCTAGATGATAAGGGTTTTTAACATTCACGGACGTAAATTGATAACAAGATATTTTTTATAAAATTTCTGTCATATAGAGCCCGTAAGTTTAAAATAACTATGCTGCCCGACGTCCATTTGGCATACGCTAGGCACACCAGTGAAAATTATAAAATATTTTTGTTTCAAGTCACATCATGTATTATCAAGATGGTTTTTAACATTTGTGTGTCTTATGGACCTTCAAATACTGAGTTGACTATTCTGCCAAACATTTACCTTACCAAAGGACTGGCACACCTTCTGTAATTATATTTGAAGCTGAAACTCACGCACATTACTAAATAACAAAATGGTTTCTAATTACTGTGTGTCATGTGGACCCTCAAATACTAAATTGACTATGCTGCCAATGATCTGCCTGACCGAACGAATGGCACTTCTCCTGTAATTGTTTGTGAGGCTGAACTCACCCACTTTTCTAACTAGCAAGATAGTTTTTTATTACTGTATGCCATGTGGACCCTCAAATACTAAATTGAGTGTGCTGCCAATCATCTGCTTGACCGAAGGAATGACACACCTCCTCTAATTATATTTGATGCAGAAACTCCCCTACATTACTAAATACCAAAATGGTTTTTAATTATTGGGTGTCATCACCATCAAATACTAAATTGACTATACTGCCAAACATCCGCCTGACCGAAACTTATCTACATTACAAAACATCAGGATGATTTTGAATTATTGCGTGTCATATGGACCCCTAAATGCTAAATTGACTCTGCTGCCAAACATCTGACCACTGACAGCACGTGTTTTGTACCAACGAACAGGTAATTGCGCTCGGGACCAGCATGCGGAGGTACGTATTTTCATATGGAAAGGGCAGGGGACAATTCGTCGCGGCCGATTCGCTGTGATCCAATTCGCGGCGATCCGATGCGCCGCGGGGACAATTTGCCGCCGGCCGATTCGCCGCGGGGACAATTTGCCACGAGATTTTTTGATTTATGATATTACCATTGGCAATTGTTTAAACAGTTTTATTTAGCTTGACTTCATATAATATATCTGTTTATTTGTTTGATCATAACTTTTTTCAAACTTTTCCAACTAAATATTTGGTGGTTAGTGTACAATTTAAAAAAAAATTATTTGAAAAATATTTATAATTATTGTTTATATTTTGAAAAGGATTTTATCATTTATCAACCGATATGCATGAAACTCGGACCTTTGTGATCTTTCAGGTCGCTGATTATTATTTTTAACAAACTAAAAAAAAACAAAATGGCCTATCAAAAATGGCGGACTTTCCCATTTATGAACCAATATGCATCAAATTCAGAACTTTGAGGCGCTTCAGGTTGCTGATTATGATTTCTAACTTAAACTTTAAAACAAAATCAAAATGGCGGGTTATCCCATGTATGAACCGATTTGCATCAAACTCGAAACTTTGCGATCTTTCAGGTCGCTGATTATTGTTTTTAACTGAAACCAAAAAAAATGCAAAAAGGCGGATCAAAAATTACGGACTTTCCCATTTATGATCCAATATGCATTAAATTCGGAACTTTGGGTTGTTTTAGATCCCTGATTATGATTTCTATCTTAAACTTTAAAAATATCAAAATGGCGTTTTCACAATGGCGTAGATTTGTCAAGCTTGACATTTTGCAGTGTTGAGGTCACTAAATACAGTTTTTTTGTCAAATTTAAAAAAAGTAAAATGGCGGATCTAAATTTGCGGACTTTCTTAATTATCAGCCGATATGTTTCAAATATGGAACTTGGGAATAAACTGCTGTAAAAGTTATAAAAAATTTAAAATTGTGCTCCAAAATGGCGGATTTCCGTATTTACTAACCGATGTGTTTCAAACGTAAAAGATTGGTTTGCTTGAGGTCACTTAATACAATTTATTTAAACTTAAAAAAATTAAATGTGGTATTCAAAATGGCGAACTTTTCCATTTATAAATCGGTATGTATGAAATTTGGAACTTCGCGGTATTTCAAATCGCTGATTATGATTTTTTGACCCAAACTTAAAAAATTATAATTGCGGATGCAAAATTGCGATTTTATACATAGCGATTCATGAATAAGAAACCCCGCCATTTTGATTTTTTTGTAAGTGTGAGTCTTAAACTGTATTAAGTGACCTTAAGCAATGCAATCTTTCAAGTTTCAGATAAATCGGTTATACAAAATAGCACCATTTTGGATTCGTTATTTTTAATTTTTTCGGAGTATGAGTCAAAAATCATATTCAGTGACTTGAAAAATATCGGTTCATAAATAAAAAGTCCGCCATTTTGAATTCGTTATTTTTAATTTTTACGAAGTTTTCATTTTGGATCCGCCATTGTTGTAATGAAAAACGTAAATTGTATTGTTAACAGAACACTACGCCTACCAAATTTTAACTTTCGAATTAATTCATGTGACGCTAGCCACTGATAATAATTTAAAGACGGAAAAGTAGGAGTGTGAATCACGTACGTCTTAAATATATCTGTACTGCTAAAGCGTATTAAAACCATAATGTGGAAAATGACTGCTACAAGCGTTCCGTTCTAATTGGATTTGGAATAACATGTGAAAAGGACTGCTTTCAAATGAGTTTGGCAATTTGTCAATGCCCTGTGATTTAACGTTGTCAAAATTGAAGTTAATTCTTATTTTCATTTAAGGGGGCAAACTTCGCCCGAAAACTTACCATCTGACAACACTGATATCCCATTTTTAGGCCGAATCTTTGGCTCTGGAACGAAATAGCGATGTACAAAATAGCGAGTATTAAATTAGCGGTATCGAAATAGCGACAATCAAAATAGCGATGTAATGAATGGGCGACTATCAAAATAGCGATGTAACAAAATGGCGATTTAACAAAATAGCGATTGTATCAAAATAGCGATGTAACAAAATAGCGATGTAACAAAATAGCCACTATCAAAATAGCGATGTAACAAAATAGCGACTATCAAAATAGCGATGTAACAAAATAGCGATTATCAAAATAGCGATATTTTGGTTCGGTTTTGGCATATAGTTTGACAAAGGGGTTTCTTTCTATCAATTTTTTTCAAAAAAAAAACTTCCCTGACTTCTTTCTCGGGAACCTAGAGGGTGTGAATCTGAACCGAACCGAACCAGCATATTTAAAAAAGAAACTCTCCAGACTTCTTTTGAACCGAAACAAACTGAACCGAATTTGGTTCAGTTTGGTTCGGTTTGGTGCGATTCGGTTCGGATTCACACCCTCTAGGATCCTGGAAAAGAAGTCAGGGAAGTTTTTTTTTTGAAAAAAATTGTTAAAAAGGTTCGGTTTGGATTGGTTTGAATCAATTCGGTTTGGTTTGATTCGGTATTTTGATACAACGCTATTTTGATATATCGCTATTTTGATACATCGCTATTTTGATACATCGCTATTTTGATTGTCGCTATTTTGATTGTCGCTATTTTCATACATCGCTATTTTGATTGTCGCTATTTTGATACATCGCTATTTTGATATGTCGCTGTTTTGTTACAAACGCTATTTTGATACATCGCTATTTTGATAGTCGCTGTTTCATTACATCGCTATTTTGATAGTTGCTATTTCATTACTCGCTATTTAGTACGTCGCTATTTTGTACATCGCTATTTCGTTCCAGAGCCCGAATCTTTATCCTAATAGAAATAGCAAATTAGAAAGCGGAATGCGTCGTAATTTTGCGAGGGGGTTTTTTAAAGCATTTTTAACAAAAGTATCTTGGCAGTAATTCATCACTAATTCATCTTATTTAAAAATTTTTTAAAAAGTTATCGCTAAAACCAAAGAAATATTTCAAAACAATGTTTGGCATTTTAGTAGCCTAGTTGTGATATAGAAAACTGTAGCGAAATTCTATCGTTTTATATGAACAGAAAAAATGTTTTAATTAGTTTTTTATAGACGAAATCTATTAGAATTTGTAAAAGCGTAGTCAATTTTATATTTTCTGAAGTATAAAGCGCCCTCACCCTCATATAACGGGGGCGAGCCAATTCGATTAAGAAAATTTAATTAAAATCATGTGACCCGGATTTTCATATTATTTTCAGTCACTTTAAACAAATAAAATGTTCTTTAATATAACTTAAATGCTTATAATTATTTAGAGACATACAATTTTTTCTATTTACAAAAATTTTTTGTGCGGGCACTGGCCATGACCTACCAAACAAAATCAGGGGATTACGAACCGATTTATAAGATAGTTTATGATAATAGTAATTTACCTAATTACTGCGGAAGAGGCACTAAACACACTCGTTAGGTATGTACGTACAATATTTTTTTCTACGTGGTTGTGGAAACAAAAATAAAGCACAACATTACAAACAACTGATTTATTATATTTAATTTACAATAATTGCCGAAAACTTAACTTCCTATCCTAACTTAACGGCATCTTCGGATCATGAGATGTTCGTTTTCATATTCTGGATCATAGATATCAGAAGGTCCTTAATATCTTTGTTCTGGATGTATTTGGCGGCAGGCTCATATTGTGGCTAAATCTTCTTCGGGCTTATCGGTATTTTCTACCACAGTAAACATATATTTTTTCTATTTTTATTTATAATAAGACGAAACGTCACCCCCTAATATTTGACGAGAAAATAGGCTTTGTTGTTTACTCTATTATTTTATTTTTCCTATTGCTATTGGTAAACTAGCCCAATTGTATTTTTTGGCATAAATTAACGTCAGTGCCAAACTCAAAATGTGTTTTGTGAAACCAACAGAAACAACTACTCCGAGGGAAAATACCCCCACCGGCATTGAATTATACTGCTGGGTTGATGCTTTCGTTGGGAACTTGTTAAAACTGTTTGGTTTTCACTATTTCCAACGTCGATCAAAGGAATACGAGTGATCCCCGTCTGGAGCACGTCCTGATAGTCAGGAACAAGTGATCCATGCCAATCCACGACCGGACCGGTTTCGACCTTTTGGGCCATCCTCAGGTGAATGTAGGCGATAGCTCCGTGTAGAGCATAAGTTTTGTGAAACCAACAGAAACAACTACTCCGAGGGAAATCTGGGCCATCTGGACCCATTGCTTTGTTTGTATCCAACTTTTTTGCAAATCACTCAGATAGTTCTTCAATGAAATCATCAAAAAAAGGAATTGCAACTGTGATTCGAAAATATTCTTCTGCAGTGGTTACCATCACATTAGAACGATTCTGCTGACGTGCAACTATACTAGGGATTCCCTATAAAAAAAATGGATAAAAAAGGATTAAAAAAAATTAATCCATTTTCTATCCGCTTTTTGAAATCCTTTTTCTGACCTCTGGGGGATAGAAAGTGTTAAGTATTAAAATGGATAACAAATTTTTAATTCATTTCAATACAGATCCTGGCATACAAAATAAATCCATTTTGAAACATTGTATCCTTTTTTTATACACTTTTTGGCATTCAAAGTAAATCCATTTCAATACACTTTTTGGCATTCAAAAGGAATCCATTTCTATGTCATTAAGGGGATTTATTTTTAATCCCCTTTAATCCATAAAATCTTTAACCTTTTGAATCCCCTTTCAAGAATACTGAATCAATATATTTTAGTACCTTCAAGATCTACATTTTTAATCCTTTCTTATCCATAAAAAGGATTTCAAAAAGCGTATGCAATTAGCATTAAAAAGTATATAAACATTCCATCCATTTCAATACACTTTGTGGCATTCAAAAGGAATCCCTTTCTATCTCAGTAAGGGTTTTTATTTTTAATCCCCTGCAATCCATAAACTACTTATCCTTTTAAATCTCCTTTTAAGTATGCAGAATGAATACATTTTAATACCTCCTAGATCTACATTTTCAATCCTTTCTTATACAAAAAAGGATTTGAAAAGGCGTATTAAATTGGCATTAAAAAGTATACACACATTTCATCCATTTCAATACACTTTGTGACATTCAAAAGGAATCAATTTCTATCCCATTAAGGGTTTTTATTTTGAATTCTCTCCAATCCATAAAATATTTATCCTTTTAAGTCCCTTTTTAAGTATACAGAATTAATACATTTTAATACCTCCGAAATTCTCATTTTCAATTCTTTCTTCTTCAAAAAAAGGATTTGAAAAGACATATTAAATTGTCATTAAAAAGCATAAAAATATTCCATCCATTTCAATACACTTTTTGGCATTCAAAATGCATCCATTTCTATGTCATTAAGGGTTTTATGTTTAATCCCCTTTAATTCATAAAATCTTTACCCTTTTGAATCCCCTTTCACGAATACTGAATGAATATATTTTAGTACCTTCAAGATCTACATTTTTAATCCTTTCTTATCCAAAAAAAGGATTTCAAAAAGCGTATGCAATTAGCATTAAAAAGTATATAAACATTCCATCCATTTCAATACAGTTTGTGGCATTCAAAAGGAATCCCTTTCTATTTCATTAAGGGTTTTTATTTTTAATCCCCTCCAATCCATAAATTACTTATCCTTTCAAATTCCCTTTTAAGTATGCAGAATGAATACATTTTAATACCTCCCAGATTCACATTTTCAATTCTTTCTTATCCAAAAAAAGGATTTGAAAAGATGTATTAAATTGTCATTAAAAAGTATATGAACATTTTATCAATTTCAATACACTTTATGTCATTCAAAAAGAATCCATTTCTATACCATTAAGGGTTTTTTTTAATACCCTCCAATCCATTAAATAATTATCCTTTTGAATCCCCTTTCAAGTATACAGAATAAATACATTTTAATACCAAGGATCCGTTCTTAAAACTGAATAATTTTTGAGACTCAATCTCTTGTTGTTTTTGTACAATTTACGTTTTTGTTAACATTATGGCTTATGAGAAATCAGTTTGTTTGTCCTACGGAAGATATCTTAGATTGGATCATATGTTTTGCTAGACAGCCCTATAAGTACCTAGTTAAACAAAAAAAAATAATAATAACACTACCAAATACCTAACCTAGAAAAATTTTTCATTTATAGATTGGCAATAACTCCAAGAAACTTTTGTTCTTATTTCTTCTATCCCACCCATGTATACATTTTATACAGGGGGTACCATAATTAGCAGAACACCTCAATATATTAGAAACTAGCAGTTTTCAAAAAACTGTTAAACAGGAGATTTTTACGGTTAATTCTTAACTGTAAAATTTCTCTGGATTAAGTTCAAAGCTTCTCTCAAAACTCTCCTTTTAAACATTTTTCTAACTGCTAGTTTCCAATTTATATATAAGTATACATATTATATAGTTTCTTATTTATGTTCTGCTATTTATGGTGCAAAAAATAATAAAGAAGAGGACATATTCAAATTAATTCATAATTTCTATTCACTTAGCTGAAAAACATCCTTAGCAAAACTGCACCATAAATACTATCCTTGATTTAAAATCCATATAAGCACTATCCTTGAAGCTGAGCCACAATAGACCCGATAGTAGTCGCAGTAGAAGGGCTCCAAGGCCCACTCACATATGAATCATGAATCATCCTTGAACCTCTACCAAATGGAAAAAATGGTCTCATATAACGCGTACTGTGAGAGGAAGTTCACTGGAATGTCCCTATTAAAACAAAACTTATGACTTGACTTGTTCTAAGCTAATGTTTTAAGCAATAATCACCTACCAAAAGTCTCTAGCTCACTGAAAAGTGTAAAAAATATCTTTTGCAAGATTTAAAAAAAAGTTAGGTAAAGATTCAAGTTAAAAGAAAACTTTTTGATATAATTTTTCTCAAAATTTATTAAATAAAAAAAAAAATGCTTTTATATAAAACACTCCAGAACTAAAATAATATTTGTATTTGTCAACTAATTTATTGTAAAATTGACTGCTAAGAACCTTTCTGATTTCTCTTAAGGCCGCTTGACATGGTGCATGACACGCTGCAAATATTTGCAAGCAAAAAATTTCGGTCAAATTTTTGCCTGCAAAAAATCTTCTTTTCGTTTGACATAGTGCATGGCCATGCATTGATTCCCCAGAATCTAGGTAAAAATTCCCCAGTTTGCATGCAAGTACAGTTCGCATGCAAAAAAATGGCACCGGACCGATAAAAATGGATTGCCTGCAACAATCAGCTGGATTTGTACTGCGCATGCACCTGGGCAAAATTTCATGCATTTGGCTGCAAATTTTATTGTCCTGCATCATGTCAAGCGGCCTTTATACATCTTAGTTTATAAATGAGGACTTAACTACCCTCCTTTCTAAGTAGGCGCCTTATAGAACACACTGATTCGAAATGAAATTTAAAACAACGTACCTGGCCAAACCGATCTGGCAATCCAAAAAACACAAGCAAAGACCAAATTGAAAACTCAAGAAAAAGGAAAACTGAAAAACATTCAATTTCTATCTATCTATTGTTGGGTTCTTGGCTTTACCCTGTCTTTGGGTAATTAGCCAGCTCTTGGTGGTTGAGATTGGGGTAGTCTGGCTCTCTAGGCCACCCAAACTCAGTTTCTTTTTTTTTTGCTCTTTGACTCTTCTAATCAGATTCAAATCCTCTCTTTTAGTTTTGTAGATGTTTCTCTTCCCATTTGATAACTTTGTAGTTATGTTGTGTTTCTTCTTAATGCTTTTCAGTGTTTCTTGCTTGTTTTGTATATGTGTATATCTATTTCACTGCAAATTTTTAAACTGGGATTGGGAGTGGGATTCACGGGAAACATTCAATTTCATTGATTTTAGCACGCAAATATTGACATAACCACAGATTAGGTAAATAAGGACGTAAAGTCACCCAACCAATATGAATAACACTACCATGTCTATGGTGTATTCAAAGAGGAGCCGCTCAAAAATTAATAAAATAAAATATAAAAAAGTGACACTATTTTTAAAGGATTCCTAATGGCTCCCCCCGATGCGAAGATTTTTTTTTGTTATTTTCCACATATTTTATTAATAAAAACATAAAATACGGCAGTGGCGTATATAGAAAAACGTTTCGGGGGGGGACCAACACAGTTTTGGGACCTCTGGTACAAAATAGCGTGGACAAAATGGCGCAGGACAAAATAGCGCAGGACAAAATAGCGCAGGACAAAATAGTGCAGGACAAAATAGCGCAGGACAAAATGGCGCAGGACAAAATAGTGCAGGACAAAATGGCGCAGGACAAAATAGCGCATGTCAAAATAGCGCACGTCATAAATCCCAAGTCAATTTGCCCTGTCCAGCCGAAGTGGACCAGGGGCCGAGGATAGGTTAGGTTAGTATCCCAACCTGACCCGGTTAGGTTTTTTTACAAAAAAAAACTTGCCTGAACAGATCCGGTAAGTTTTTTTTGTAAAAAAACCTAACCGAATCAGGTTGGGACACTAACCTAACCTATCCTCGGCCCCTGGTCCACTTCGGCTGGGGCAGTTTGAGTGATAAGGTTAGGCCTTCACTGTTTATTAAACTAACCAAGTAAGGTTAGGTTATTTTTTTAGTATCTCCAAGGATAGGTTAAGTTAATATCCCAACCTAACCGGGTCAGGTTGGGATACTAACCTAACCGATCCTCGGCCCCTGTTCTACTTCGGCTGGTGCAGTTTGAGTGATAAGGTTAGGCCTTCACTGTATATTAAACTAACCAAGTAAGGTTCAAATTTTTGCCTGCAAAAAATCTTCTTTTCGTTTGACATAGTGCATGGCCATGCATTGATTCCCCAGAATCTAGGTAAAAATTCCCCAGTTTGCATGCAAGTACAGTTCGCATGCAAAAAAATGGCACCGGACCGATAAAAATGGATTGCCTGCAACAATCAGCTGGATTTGTACTGCGCATGCACCTGGGCAAAATTTCATGCATTTGGCTGCAAATTTTATTGTCCTGCATCATGTCAAGCGGCCTTTATACATCTTAGTTTATAAATGAGGACTTAACTACCCTCCTTTCTAAGTAGGCGCCTTATAGAACACACTGATTCGAAATGAAATTTAAAACAACGTACCTGGCCAAACCGATCTGGCAATCCAAAAAACACAAGCAAAGACCAAATTGAAAACTCAAGAAAAAGGAAAACTGAAAAACATTCAATTTCTATCTATCTATTGTTGGGTTCTTGGCTTTACCCTGTCTTTGGGTAATTAGCCAGCTCTTGGTGGTTGAGATTGGGGTAGTCTGGCTCTCTAGGCCACCCAAACTCAGTTTCTTTTTTTTTTGCTCTTTGACTCTTCTAATCAGCTTCAAATCCTCTCTTTTAGTTTTGTAGATGTTTCTCTTCCCATTTGATAACTTTGTAGTTATGTTGTGTTTCTTCTTAATGCTTTTCAGTGTTTCTTGCTTGTTTTGTATATGTGTATATCTATTTCACTGCAAATTTTTAAACTGGGATTGGGAGTGGGATTCACGGGAAACATTCAATTTCATTGATTTTAGCACGCAAATATTGACATAACCACAGATTAGGTAAATAAGGACGTAAAGTCACCCAACCAATATGAATAACACTACCATGTCTATGGTGTATTCAAAGAGGAGCCGCTCAAAAATTAATAAAATAAAATATAAAAAAGTGACACTATTTTTAAAGGATTCCTAATGGCTCCCCCCGATGCGAAGATTTTTTTTTGTTATTTTCCACATATTTTATTAATAAAAACATAAAATACGGCAGTGGCGTATATAGAAAAACGTTTCGGGGGGGGACCAACACAGTTTTGGGACCTCTGGTACAAAATAGCGTGGACAAAATGGCGCAGGACAAAATAGCGCAGGACAAAATAGCGCAGGACAAAATAGTGCAGGACAAAATAGCGCAGGACAAAATGGCGCAGGACAAAATAGTGCAGGACAAAATGGCGCAGGACAAAATAGCGCATGTCAAAATAGCGCACGTCATAAATCCCAAGTCAATTTGCCCTGTCCAGCCGAAGTGGACCAGGGGCCGAGGATAGGTTAGGTTAGTATCCCAACCTGACCCGGTTAGGTTTTTTTACAAAAAAAAACTTGCCTGAACAGATCCGGTAAGTTTTTTTTGTAAAAAAACCTAACCGAATCAGGTTGGGACACTAACCTAACCTATCCTCGGCCCCTGGTCCACTTCGGCTGGGGCAGTTTGAGTGATAAGGTTAGGCCTTCACTGTTTATTAAACTAACCAAGTAAGGTTAGGTTATTTTTTTAGTATCTCCAAGGATAGGTTAAGTTAATATCCCAACCTAACCGGGTCAGGTTGGGATACTAACCTAACCGATCCTCGGCCCCTGTTCTACTTCGGCTGGTGCAGTTTGAGTGATAAGGTTAGGCCTTCACTGTATATTAAACTAACCAAGTAAGGTTAGGTTATTTTTTTAGTATCTTTTTGAGATCTGCGCTATTTTGTCCCGCGCTATTTTGCCCTGCGCTATTTTGTCTTGCGCTATTTTGTCCCGCGCTATTTTGTCCACGCTATTTTGTCCTGCGCTATTTTGTCCCGCGCTATTTTGTCCGCGCTATTTTGTCCTGCGCTATTTTGTACCAGAGCCGTTTTTGGGGGGGGGGGAGGGGGCGAGACCCCATGAGGCCGTAGTTTATGCTATTTCATGTTTGTATTCATGAAATATGTGGAAAATATCTAAAAAAAATCTTAGCAACGGGGGGGGGGCCCGGCCCAAAACTGTCTCGGGCCCACCCCGAAGTCTTTTTCTATATACGCCACTGATTATGACCAAATTAGGAACCCTGGAACGCCACAAATAGTCAGAAAGATCGGTTATAAATTTCTTAAACAGTTTGACACGCAATGACATCGTTGATTGAAAAAGTTATTCAATCAAAATTTGTAAAAATGATCTCGGCTGTGACGTCATAATTTTGAGAAAAAATTGCCCAGCTATAAGAATTTAAGCAATTTTCAACGGGTATTTAATTATCATTTAAATTTAGAATTTTTAGAATATTCTTTACACAAGGACCTATACTTAAAATTACCAATTCTCTAAAAAGCAATATTTTTGTACAGTTTTATTATTCAAAAATGTTTAAAGAATATTGTAGTGTTTTTTGTAGAAAGTATTCATGGCATGAATATTATTAAAATATATGTGTATTTTCTAGTGCATTCCGGAATATTCTTAGCATGTTAATCTCAGAATGTTCTTGGCACGTTCATAACTGGTATATACTATGGATCCACTAAAGTGAAACATTCTCACATGGTATATTGTCACGAATAGGGGGTCCGGGGCTGGTTACAGTTAGTTCCGCGAAGCGACGCCCCGCCCCGCAGTATTTAGTTCTTCCGAGTCTCTGTCAGAAAAAAGCCCGGAAATATGTATTGTCCGCCTATTTATAAACTATTTCTGACAAATTGCAATAATAGTTATTGACGTCAATCGATTTATATCGACTTATAGGTTGTCCCAAAAAGTTAAGAAATATAATAATAATTAATATTAAGTTCCTTTTTAATTATTTGGGAAATATTGGTTTGACTTTATGTTAAGCGCCCTTCGTGACATGTCTGTCTCTAATATCTTAAGGTATAGGGCATTTAATTAAGTTAACGTGTAAACGACAACATGTGGGAGAGGTAGAAAAAATAATTATAGAAATTTATAAGTCAAAAATGAAATGTTAAAAGTAAGGTAATAATAGTTCAAATTTTTAAGTAGTAGACTAAGGTGACCAAAAAATTTTTTTCTCGTAGTTAAGTATTGTTGGCTAAAAGGAGGCAACACCCACGGCCAACGATGGAGGTAATATCGGGGGCTTTTTTCCGGGCTTTTTTTTTGACAGGGACTCGGGAGAACTAAATACCGCGGGGCGAGGCGTGGCCTCGCGGAAATAAAGTTTCGGCTTTTTTCCCTATAACGAACGTTAAGACCGAGTGAGTGCGGGCGGCCACATCGAGTGACGTAATCGACTGACGATAATTTGGGCGTAAACTGGGGTTCCTAGATAACCAGCCGGCCGCAAATCCTGTTGTTTCCAGGTAAGTCCGGGTGTCGCCCCCATAGCCAACTCACCAACCTTTGTTGTATCAGTTATCGGTTCTTAGTTTTATAATACATCTTTTAACTCCCTACAGGTGTTATTTAATCTGCATCCCTTAGTTTTAAACAAAGATCTCCGTCGGCTCGAATCGAAATAACTCCGTTAGATCAATTCGACCGGCGCGGTATCATTTAAACAAATTGTTAATAACGAATAGTATTGGGGTTGTAAGGTAGTGGCTGGTAATTAACGACCGGGCAATACTTGTAGCCAGCCCCGGCCCCCCTATTCGTGACAGTATGCCAAGAATATGGTATGCTGATTCCTAAAAGAAGATCCTTTACAATATATTCATCGCATATACTTGGGATGTTAATCTTTTTTATAAAATATGCTAGGCATATCACTAAAAGAATATTCTTTAAAGTACCTAAAAAGCATATACAAAGCATTTGAATGTTCTTTCAATGCTATGTGGGAAATAATGAATTCATAAAAAGTCATTTAAATGAATTGTTTTATAGTGTATTAGTATGTATTCAGATGTATTAAAAATGAATCCTTGTATGTTTATTCGGTTGTATTGAGAAAGGAAGAAATTAAAAAGTATTCATTGGTATAAATATTGATTACATAAAAAGGTATTTAATTGGATTGTTTTAAATAGTATAAATATGTATTCAAATATATAGAAAATGAATACCTGAAAAGTTCATTCAATTGTATTGATAAAGGAAGGTATTGAAAAGTATTCAACGGTATAAATAATGAATTCATAAAAAGTCATTTAATTGGATTGTTTTATAGGGTATTAGTATGTATTCAGATGTATTAAAAATGAATCTTTTTATGTTTATTCGGTTGTATTGAGATGAAGGAAGGAATTAAAAAGTATTCATTGGTATAAATAATGATTACATAAAAAGGTATTTAATTGTTTTGCTTTAAAGAGTATAAATATGTATTCAAATACATAGAAAATGAATACTTGAAAAGTGCATTTAATTGTATTGATAAAGGAAGGTATTGAAAAGTATTCAACGGAATAAATAATGAATTCATAAAAAGTGATTTAAATGGATTGTTCTATAGCGTATTAGTATGTATTAAAATGTATTAGAAATAAATCCTTCTATGTTTATTCGGTTGCATTAAGAAAGGAAGGAATTAAAAAGTATTCATTAGTATAAATATTGATTACATAAAAATGTATTTAATTGGATTGCTTTAATGAGTATAAATATGTATTCAAATATATAGAAAATGAATACTTGAAAAGTTCATTCAATTGTATTAATAAAGGAAGGAATTAAAAAGTATTCAACGGTATAAATAATGAATTCATAAAAACTCATTTAAATGGATTGTTTTATAGCGTATTAGTATGTATTCAGATGTATTAAAAATGAATCTTTTTATGTTTATTCGGTTGTATTGAGAAAGGAAGGAAATAAAAAGTATTCATTGGTATAAATAATGATTACATAAAAAGGTATTTAATTGGATTCCTTTAAAGAGAATAAATATGTATTCAAATATATAGAAAATAAATACTTGAAAAGTTCATTCAATTGTATTGATAAAGGAAGGTATTAAAAAGTATTCAACGGGATAAATAATGAATTCATAAAAAGTCATTTAAATGGATTGTTTTATAGCGTATTAGTATGTATTCAGATGTATTAAAAACGAATCCTTTTATGTTTATTCGGTTGTATTGAGAAAGGAAGGAATTAAAAATTATTCAACGGGATAAATAGTGAATTCATAAAAAGTCATTTAAATGGATTGTTCTATAGCGTATTAGTATGTATTCAAATGTATTAAAAATGAATCCTTTTATGTTTATTCGGTTGTATTGAGAAGGGAAGGAATTAAAAAGTATTCAGTGGTATAAATAATGATTACATAGAAAGGTATTTAATTGGATTGCCTTAAAGGGTATAAATATGTAATCAAATATATAGAAAATGAATACCTGAAAAGTTCATTCAATTGTAAGTATTGAAAAGTATTCAACGGGATAAATAATGAATTTATAAAAAGTCATTTAAATGGATTGTTGCATAGCGTATTAGTATGTATTCAAATGTAATAAAAATGAATCCTTCTATGTTTATTTGGTTGCATTGAGAAAGGAAGGAATTAAAAAGTATTCATTGGTATAAATAATGATAACATAAAAAGGTATTTAATTGGATTGCTTTAAAGAGTATAAATATGTATTCAAATATATAGAAAATGAATACTTGAAAAGTTCATTCAATTGTATTGATAAAGGAAGGTATTAAAAAGTATTCAACGGGATAAATAATGAATTCATAAAAAGTCATTTAAATGGATTGTTTTATAGCGTATTAGTATGTATTCAGATGTATTAAAAACGAATCCTTTTATGTTTATTCGGTTGTATTGAGAAAGGAAGGAATTAAAAATTATTCAACGGGATAAATAGTGAATTCATAAAAAGTCATTTAAATGGATTGTTCTATAGCGTATTAGTATGTATTCAAATGTATTAAAAATGAATCCTTTTATGTTTATTCGGTTGTATTGAGAAGGGAAGGAATTAAAAAGTATTCAGTGGTATAAATAATGATTACATAGAAAGGTATTTAATTGGATTGCCTTAAAGGGTATAAATATGTATTCAAATATATAGAAAATGAATACCTGAAAAGTTCATTCAATTGTATTGGTAAAGGATGGTATTAAAAAGTATTCAACGGGATAAATAATGAATTCATAAAAAGTCATTTAAATGGATTGTTTTATAGCGTATTAGTATGTATTCAGATGTATTAAAAACGAATCCTTTTATGTTTATTCGGTTGTATTGAGAAAGGAAGGAATTAAAAATTATTCAACGGGATAAATAGTGAATTCATAAAAAGTCATTTAAATGGATTGTTTTATAGCGTATTAGTATGTATTCAGATGTATTAAAAATGAATCCTTTTATGTTTATTCGGTTGTATTGAGAAGGGAAGGAATTAAAAAGTATTCAGTGGTATAAATAATGATTACATAGAAAGGTATTTAATTGGATTGCCTTAAAGGGTATAAATATGTATTCAAATATATAGAAAATGAATACCTGAAAAGTTCATTCAATTGTATTGGTAAAGGAAGGTATTGAAAAGTATTCAACGGTATAAATAATGAATTCAAAAAAAGTCATTTAAATGGATTGTTCCATAGCGTATTAGTATGTATTCAAATGTAATAAAAATGAATCCTTCTATGTTTATTCGGTTGCATTGAGAAAAGAAGGAATTAAAATGTATTCATTGGTATAAATAATGATTACATAAAAAGGTATTTAATTGGATTGTTTTAAAGAGTATAAAAATGTATTCAAATATATAGAAAATGAATACCTGAAAAGTTCATTCAATTGTATTGGTGAAGGAAGGTATTGAAAAGTATTCAACGGTATAAATAATGAATTCATAAAAAGTCATTTAAATGGATTGTTTTATAGCGTATTAGTATGTATTCAGATGTATTAAAAACGAATCCTTTTATGTTTATTCGCTTGTATTGAGAAAGGAAGGAATTAAAAAGTATTCATTGGTATAAATAATGATTACATAAAAAGGTATTTAATTGGATTGCTTTAAAGAGTATAAATATGTATTTAAATATATAGAAAATGAATACTTGAAAAGTTCAGTCAATTGTATTTATAAAGGAAGGTATTAAAAAGTATTCAACGGGATAAATAATGAATTCATAAAAAGTCATTTAAATGGATAGTTCTATAGCGTATTAGTATGTATTCAAATGTATTAAAAATGAATCCTTCTATGTTTATTCGGTTGTATTGAGAAGGGAAGGAATTAAAAAGTATTCATTCTTATAAATAATGATTACATAAAAAGGTAATTAATTGGATTGCTTTAAAGGGTATAAATATATATTCAAATATATAGAAAATGAATACTTAAAAAGTTCATTCAATTGTATTGATAAAGGAAGGTATTGAAAAGTATTCAACGGGATAAATAATGAATTCATAAAAAGTCATTTAAATGGATTGTTCTATAGCGTATTAGTATGTATTCAAATGTATTAAAAATGAATCCTTGTATGTTTATTCGGTTGTATTGAGAAAGGAAGGAATTAAAAATTATTCATTGGTATAAATAATGATTACAGAAAAAGGTATTTAATTGAATTGCTTTAAAGAGTATAAATATGTATTCAAATATATAGAAAATGAATACTTGAAAAGTTCATTCAATTGTATTAGTATGTATTCAAATGTATTAAAATTGAATCCTTCTATGTTTATTCGGTTGCATTGAGAAAGGAAGGAATTAAAAAGTATTCATTGGTATAAATAATGATTACATAAAAAGGTATTTAATTGGATTGTTTTAAAGAGTATAAATATGTATTTCAATATATAGAAAATGAATACCTGAAAAGTTCATTCAATTGTATTGATAAAAGAAGGTATTGAAAAGTATTCAACGGTATAAATAATGAATTCATAAAAAGTTATTTAAATGGATTGTTTTATAGCGTATTAGTATGTATTCAGATGTATTAAAAATGAATCCTTTTATGTTTATTCGGTTGTATTGAGAAAGGAAGGAATTAAAAAGTATTCATTGGTATAAATAATGATTACATAAAAAGGTATTTAATTGGATTGCTTTAAATATATATTCAAATATATAGAAAATGAATACTTGAAAAGTCATTCAATTGTATTGATAAAGGAAGGTATTGAAAAGTATTCAACGGTATAAATAATGAATTCATAAAAAGTCATTTAAATGGATAGGTTTCAAAAGATATTGAGAAGTATTTAAATGTATAAAAAATGAATTCAGAATTTGGTATATACATGTAACCAAGACAGTTTTGGATAAAAAAGTATTGGTTGGAATAAATTCTGAATACCTATCCTCTGCTCAGGGAACTGAGCAGGATACATAGTTATTAAAAGGTATAAAAACTGAATACTTTTTAATGCCATTGAATCCATTATTTTTTATAGGGTATTTATGCAGTCTTGGTTATCCACAGACTTTATAAGGGCTTCTGATTTCTCTACTTTTTTCGGAGGGGGTTTGAACATGAACATGATGTCGGCTTTAAGGCACACAAATTACTAATATTCAGGCGATTTTAAGAAAAGCTTTTGATAACCCATTGCAAAAAATGTCCTCTAATTTGCTGTAATTGTTTTGTAGTCCTCTCTGCTCCCACCCATCTCCCATCCTGTCATTCCTCCCCCCCACCTTCAAAAATTCTTCCTGCATATGCTTTAAGACTTTTTTTCCAACACCATTTTACTACTTTTCCCCTCCCTCTTCCTCTCTGCTCCCCACCCTCTTTATTAGTATTAGTTGTAGCTATTACTTTCACAAATATAGAGCGATTTCAAAAATTCTTTCCGCACACCCTTTAAGATTTTTTTCAACATTATTTTACTAGTTCTCTCCTCCCTCTCTGCTCCCCCACCTCCACTTAAAAAAAGGTAACACTGTTCGCGTCCGTAGAAAATCTACACGTACTTTTTGGGTAACGCTAAATGAACGGTAAATGCATAGTGCTTTTTATAAGGCTGAATAAGAAATAAACCTAAAAGTTAGAAATAAAAAAATTTTTATTAAAGAAACACCCTGTTAAATCTACTTGTAACTACTAGTCACAGTTGGGTATAAAATTACCCAATAACCTGATTCATGAAAATACAAAACTAAAAGTCGTACATTATAGGTATACCTATCAATTATGTCCCCATCAACTGCGACTAGTAGGTATGTACATATGTACAGGGTTTTCCCGTATATTTTTACACCATATCTAAAACGTTTATTTGAATAGATATCAAAATATGATAAATACAAAAGTTTCATAATTTTTTACGAATTTTAAGAATCTTTGTGTCAGAATGTCAAAAAAAAATTTGTAAATGTCAAAATTTGACAGGTTGATGGTTTTTTTAAAGGAAACACCCTATATATTATTTCAAACTTTTATAGATCCTTTCTTCCTGATTTCAAAAATATATATGTTGTGATTATTTCGTCTAATAGTTTTGGAGATATATGCGTTTAAAATTATAAAAAACTTAAATTGGTACTATTTAAAACATCAAGGAAGCCATAAAAAAACAGTGGCATTGACACAAAAGTGATGCTATTGTTTTGTCACCTTGTCAAATTCAGTTTTAAGCGCGGTTAAGGATGATTTTTACCGAGGAAGAAAAACTGGATATCATTAAATTATTTTACTCAAATAATGAAAATGCATCTGTAGCTCGCAACCAGTATTATATTCAGTTTCCCAACAGAAGACAACCAACCCGCCAAACCATATAAAATATAGTAAACTTATTTAATCAAAGAAAAACACTTAAAAGAAAAACTAGAACAGTCGAAAGAAACGCTGAAGAGGACTTAAATATTTTGTTATATTTTCAAGGTTAGTTTTTCTTTATAAGTTAGTTTATCATATTTAAAAAAACGTTTTCCCTTGTTATTTTAGAGAATCCTGAACGGTCTATTCCGGATGCAGCAACTTTTTTTTAACAAATCATGGCATAAAATTCACTTTGTTTTAAAATATCACAAATACAAGGCTTATAAATTTTTACCTGTGCAAAATTTAAGCAATGAAAATAAAATAAACAGATTACATTTTTGTCAGGAAATACAACGAGGAATAGCGGCAAATCAAATAAATTTGGCAAATATAATTTTTACTGATGAGGCAGCATTCACCACGGCGGGAATGTTCAATAGAAAAAAAAAATAAGCATATTTGGTCAAGGGAAAACCCGCATGCTTTACAAGCTGTCAAAATTCAAGGACGCAGATCCCTACATGTTTGGTGCGGTCTCCTGAATAACAGAGTTATTGGGCCTATATTTTTAAATGGTAACTTAACCAAAGAAAAATACCATGATTTGTTGCGAAATGAAATAAAAGAGCTTTTAGAATAACTCCCTGTTAATAACTCCCTCTTAATAACTTAATAGAAATTTAATATGGCAACAGGACGGAGCCCCCCCACATAACATCCAGCCACTAACGAATTTTTTAAATAATAGATATATGTATTGGATAGGAACATTATTATGGCCAGCATATAACCCCGATTTGTCTCCCCTTGATTTTTTTTTTGGGGCTACCTAAAAAATAAGGTGTATTATAGCAGGCCGCAAACACTTCAAATTTTACAACAGAAAATAGAGCAAACAATTGTTGATCTTAACGAAAATTTTGCAAACTCTATCTTTCAAGCTATCCACAGAAAATTTGTAAGAATTATTCAAAATTGTATTAATAATCAAGGGAGAAAATTAAAAATGAAGTAATAAAAATTTTTTTCTTTCACAAAAGCATAATTTTTTGTTTTTACTGGCTTGCGGCGCCACACATTACTGCGCAGAATCACCCCGGATAGTAAATATTAATTAATTATATACCTTACAAAAGCAACAGCATCACTTTTTGTGTAAATGCGATTGTCTTTTTCATGGCTCATTCAACTTCAAGGCGAAGTTTTAAGGAGATCAATATAAGTATTTTAAACATTTAAGCGCATATATCTCCAAAACTAATGAATAAAATAATAGAATGATATATATTTTTAAAATTACGGATAAAAGATCTATAAATATCTAAAATCTTTAAAAAAAACCATCGACCTGTCAAATTTTGACATTTAGAAATTTTTTTTGACATTCCGACTTAAAAATTCTTAAATTTCGTAAAAAAATATGGAACTTTTTTATTTATCATATTTTCATATCTATTCAAATAAACATTTTAGATATGGTTTAAATATATACGGGAAAACCCTACAAGTAGATTTAGCAGTTGGGTGTTTTTTTATTAATTTTTTTTTTATTCATGAAAAATATGTGTTATGGGTTTTGCACCTAGGTAAATTGAAAAAAAGATTAAAGTTTATTTTCTGCGTAATGTCAACTCTCAAAAGCGGTAAATGACGAAAGACATTAGCGATTTGAATGTAAAATAGACTTGGATGGATATAATACGCCCGCATAAAGGAATAAGAATATTATCATAATACTCATCATATTTACCATTGCTATAGTGTCTTCAGATACATATGCTAACGTTTTAAGCAACAATACATAATTGAATACATTAGAAGCAGCCTAAGAATACAAATTAACGACCGATTTACCATGTACAGTGAAACCTCTCCTTGAGGACACCTCTATTAAGCGGACACTCCCTTTAGGCGGACAAATTTGTTGGAATCAAACTTTTTCCTATTTCTTTACATGTAAAATTCACTCCTATAACCGGACACTAATAACCGGGCGCGGACAATTTTTTTTTTGTTAAAAAATTTTGAAACCTCCCTTAACCGGACGCGAACTTCCGACAATGGGACGGAGCGCTGCAAGACATGGGCATAAATATTATGTAGTATGTTGGCAACAACGCACTACAACATATTTTATTCAGCAGGACTGCTCTGTTTTATTTTTATTGTTCAGTTGGGTATTAATAGATCTCCTTGAAATGGCGCCTAGTTAAAAACTTCTTAGTTTACGTGAAAAAATTAAAGTTGTTAACGTTTCGGAGAAGGAACATCTATCAGCACAAAAGAAAAACTCAAGCAGCGGGAATTGTTAATAAATATATATTAAAATTTCGCAGTTCTCTCATAAGCAGACACCTCCATTAAGCGGACAAAATCGACGAAACCGTGGGTGTCCGCTTATAGGAGGTTTCACTGTAATATGTAATATCTTAAAAATAAAAAAGACAAGTGAAATGCCATCTTAGTGTAGGACTTTTTATAAAGAAATCTATAAAAAGCAATTTATAGTCCAGGGGCGTATTCAGGGAAAGGGGGAGCACAGGATGCAGGTGCCTTCTCTTTCCTAGTAGATTTTTTTTAAATAAGTTAACGAAACCCAGATAGATTATAAATTTGTCCCTCCCCTTAAGTTAAGAAGGCCATGGAATTCGGAAACATGCCCCCTCTTCTGTTTTGGGCTGGATACGCCCTAAATGATTTTTTCCTATATAAAAACGTTAAAAGCCTCTTCCTAAATGCAGGGGCCTTTATTTGTCTAAAAATTACTTGTTACAGTGGCGCACCCAGTAATATGTCTTAGGGGGTCCGAGGCCTCTGGGGGCCAAAGCTTGATGATGTCATATTTTAGGTTATTTTATCTTTTTATTTTCGAAAAATATGAAAAATGAACTTAGGTTTGGGAGGGGCCCGGGCCTCGGGGTTCCCCCCTGTGTGCGCTCATGCTTGTTATATTAAAATGCGGTTTTTCTTAAAAATCGAGCCTTGCAAGTAGGAGTCAGTTTTTTTTGTCTCCTCTAGAAACACTTAAAATCCAGTGGCGGCTGGTGAGGTTATAAATTGGGGGGGCAGAAATTTAAATTGCATGAAAAATGAGATAAAAACTTACCGCAACAATTTAATTTTAGTATTTTCCAAACAAGCAGCTACTTGGTGTAGTTTTTAGTTTATTTGTTTATAGATTAAGTCCATTCTTTTTTATGGCTCCGTAGAGCAACCTCAAAAATCCCACAGAATTTTAAAGTCTATTAACCTACTAAGTATATGTTACTTTTTCATTATGTTCGGCCTAGCATAGAAAATTCTATGTGGTTATTTAAATTAATACCACTTACTTTGTGTCTTTTAACTTTTCAATAAAGTGCTTGATATCACACATTCCCTTTGCCACCCACGCAGAATCACTTCGTGGATTGTTCATAACAAGACAAATAAAGCAAAAAAAGCATTTCTTTTTCACAACCCCACAACCAGTTTTCAGCTTCGTATAATTTTTTATAAAATTTTCTATTATAAGTTTTTTTGAACCACCCTTCGGCATTACTTGTACTAAAATTTTGTTTAATTGTTAGGTCCGGTCTATGTGGCCCTAAAGATTTTATTTGTAATCGAACTTCATATGTCAACGTATTTGAATTTGCATAGTTAATTATGTTATCGACGGTATTTATTTTCATTTTACAACAAACGATAACCAAAACAAATAATGACACGCGACCGGCAAGGCTTTTTCCTACTGACATACCCCAAATCAAAACAAACTTATACGTCTTTACTAAGGATAGAACCGACAACACGCTGAAAGGGCAACGAACATTTTCCGACGTCAACTAAAACAAACATTCCGCCCGCCCCCGCGCGAGAACAACCACCCATACACCGCTGATAAACGGGTGAAATTGAAACCTTGTCCCGCGCGCCGCCGTTGCCGTCTTGTAATTATTTACGCTAAAAAATTTCAACCAATTAATCGCTTTTTGTTAACCACAGATAATAAAAAGAACTAGATAATCATGTTAGGGAAGTTTTAACTTTTTCTAAATAATTCAATTAAAAATACTGTTTGTTGTCTAGTTTTGGAGGGCACTGCCCCGTTGCGCTCCCTGTAGCAGCGCCACTGGTTTCTCATTATATTTTTCCCCACCCTTTTAGACCATTAGTAATTGATATAGGAATATAAAAGAAATTGTGTTCGAATTCGCGAAATTTTTACTTTTAAATTACATCTTTACTTTATTCCTGATCCTTACCATATTTGACAGGCGCTCAAATTTATAGTTTTTGTAAATTGGATACTCCTTATATTATTTAATTACTAAATTAAGCTTGTAACATATTTTCCAAAAATACCTCATATGCCGTAGTTTAGAGCAATAGTTTCTGAGATATTAGCATTTATTTTTTAAAATTATAAAAAGATAACAGTACCGCTCTTGTGTTAATTTTAGTATCCTTAATCCAAATTATGTTAGTACCGGTTGTCATTTTGAGCTTCATTTAAAAAAATATATATTTGTCATTGTCACTGTCTATACATGGGGACTAACATTGTTCGAAATAAGGACATTGAAATTAACACAAAAGTGAAAATGTTATTTTTTTATAATTAAAAAAATTATCGCTAATATTTCAGAAACTAGTTATTAAAACTGCGACACATGGGGTATTTTTGGAAAGTATATTCCAAGCCTAATCTATTAATTAAATAATATAAGGAGCATCCAATTTACAAAAACTATAAATTTGTGCGTCTGTCAAATACGGTAAGCATCAGAAATAAAGTCAAGATGCAGTTTAAAAGTACAAATTTCGCGAATTCGAACACAATTTGTTTATATTCCTATATCAATTATTAATGATCTAAAAGGGTGGAAAAAATGTAATGAGACATAAGTTCTGTGAATCACGAATTCACTTTGATAGCTTCAAACTTTAAAGTGTGTTTTTATAAGGATGTGTGTATCGATTTCCTTATCAGGGTGCCGTATATTTTCCGTATTTTCTTCTATCCTGGGCAGGGCTGCGGTCACAGACAAATGGACCGCTATTTCGAGCTATTACGATTGTTAGAGTCTTTTTTATTTTTGAACTTTTCGCTATTTCAGGAAAGATAAAAGCAAGAGGAATGATGTTTAATAAAATAAAATGCTTATCGGCGGTGTCCATAAGGAAAACGATATGTGCCACAATATATTAAATAGTTTGTGGGCGAATCCTTAAAATAGTGCAGGCGCTGTAGATAGTTGAGTATGCAAAATATAAGGACCGCAGTTTAACAATAAATTCTAGCTGACAAAAGGTCACAGATTAACGATCTGGATGTTGGCAAGCCAAGTTTTGGTCCAATTTTTTTTCCCCCTTCTTTTCAACTTAGTTAAATTTTAAGAAATTCGAACACTGTAAGTAGTCGTGTTCGAATTTCTTAAATTTTAACTTAAATAAGAACTAAGCTTCTTAGGGAAAAATATGTAATTATCTTTTTATAGACAATAAAATTTCCTTTTTAACGATGTATTAGTCAGTGGGGTGCGATCAATGACAAACTATTCAGCGGCGTCCGTTTATTGAGGTTATGTAAAAAAATTAAAAAAAGAAACATGTTTATTACATGATTTACCTGATTTTCTTAAAAACTAAGCTCTTTATCAAAAATTGTGTCCTATAGCGGATTGTAGGCAATGAAATTTCCTTTAAAATAATCGATAGGTTTTGTCCAATTTGCTAAGAACTAAGATTTTTGGGAAAAAAATTATTTTACACTATATTGTAGAAATTGAATTTTCCTATTTAACAGTTTAAAACTGAGTGTGGTCAGAGTAATACCAATGTTTACAGTAAACATTGCCAATACCAAACTTTGCAGCGGCGTCCCTTTATTGCGAAAATATAAAAAATACTCTCCTAAGCTCACACTAGGTACTATAGTTATAGCGTACGTGTGAGCTAATATAACTTAAAACTGAAATATATTTTATTCAACTCCACACTAAATTACCTTTCGTTTGATACCACACAAGCCATGTTTTGACTTAAACTCAAATTTTTTTAATCCACCCCCACCCTTAATAAAAACAAAAACTAAAATGTATTTTGTTAAACTCCGGACTCAATTACCTTTCGTTTGATATCACACACGCCATATTTTCACTTAAACTCTAATTTTTGAAATATACCCCTACCTTTTTTTTAAAATAAATTAAAATTTACTTTGTTTAACTCCAGACTCAATTACCTTTCGTTTGATATCACACACGTCATATTTTCACATAAACTCTAATTTTTGAAATCTATCCCCACCCTTATATTTGGTTTGTGTTCGGTGGATTTTGTTCATTTTTAAATGGGAACATCTCTACCCAAGACCCAGCCTAGGTACCAAATTTCATTGAAATCGGCCAAGCGGTTTTTGAGTTATGCGCGTTGGTCGTTACAGACAGACATACAGACATACAGACAGACAGACAGACAGACAGACAGACAGACAGACAGACAGACAGACAGACAGACAGACAGACAGACAGACAGACAGACAGACAGACATACAGACAGACAGACAGACAGACAGACAGACGGCGCAACAAAAAAGTTTCAAAATCATCTAAAACGCAAAGATATATAAAAAAAATTTGAAATCAAAGCAACTTTTTTTTTCTCGAAAAAATTAGGATCACCATAGCTCACACTACTATAGTATAGTATGGCTAATAATGCAGAGGCCTTAGTGGTATATCTTTGAGCCAAAGTGTTAAGCCTAAATCATTTATTGTTGTAATCTGCAGAGTTTTTTCATGTACTGGGTGGAAAAAAAATATGCCACTTTAGTCAAACTCAGTATGTAGGTACGTGGGCACAATAGATCCATTTGTGGTCGCAGTGCATGGAGGTCCAGTAGGGCCTGCCACCACTTTCGAATACATACATACATATATAGTATAGTATATGTGTGAGCTAAAACCACTTGTTTGTGTAACAGGGGCCTGTGTGTGATAGTGGTACTGTCACCTCAAGTGGCCAAGGCTTAAATGTTGTAAGCTACCAACTTAGGCTAAAACTTATATAAATTATAAAAAGATTAAATGTTACTATATGTTATTAAATTTACACGATCTCGAAAGGGAATTTGACGGTTCTTGGAGGAAAAGTATGCTATAAACGTTTTTCTCAAATGTATAACTAATGTAGGATAATCATATATACCTTTTCAATTTTCTTATTGTAGCTTCACACTTTCACTTCTTATATTTATTAGTTGAATATCGACTTTTTACTACTATTAAACTTTTGTATTCAAATATTTACACTTCTTAAACTTTTAGGTTTTATAAACCTTTTATATATTTGTTGTAAATATATATATTTATCAACATCTTAAACGTTGATTCAATGAGTGAAACTATTCAATCAACTGTTTAATTTACTTAATATTACTGTTTAGGTTTGGGATATATTGTTGAAGAAAAATGCCGATTTTAGGGCAACTAATGGTTTGTATTTTGATGTTAAAAAAAACCATAAAATAGATAAAAACATTATTTCAAAACACTGGAAACAGTAATAATTAAAAGTTTTAAAATTAATAAACTCCAAAAGAAAAGACTAAAATAATTATGAATAAAAAAAGATAATAACTTATACAATGTTAAAATGATTGACAAATTTCCCTAGTTGAAATAAAACCCCCCTTAAGAAGTGTGAATGAAAGTGTAACGTACCAAGCAAAGCGCGACTAAAAAGTAAACTCCCTGACGACTTTCGAAAGTTTCCCGTCTCAGTTAAAGCGACCCTGCGCTTGAAGGGACAAATATCTTGGCGTTGATTGGCTAGAATTCTACTCCCTTTCGCCTTGGCGAGAAAGAGACTGCGCTTTAAGCGCTCCACTAAGAGACAAAATAGCAATGCAAGCCAGACTTAAAAACCCGTTAGAAAGTAAAATTACAGTGTGTTTGTTTTTTAATTGAAAATAGTTTAAAATTTGTTTCCAGTTACAAAATAAGGATTATTTTTTTGATGTTAGTGGCTCAAAGGACATATTAGCCGAATACAACTATTATTAAAATACAGCGAACCTGAAAACATGCCTAAAAACAAGTCGCCGAGTTGCCATAAATTTTACTTAATCTTAACCTAGTCTTGCATATAATTAATGCTTGTTGATTTCAAAACAATATTTAATTAAAAATCTTTAAAAACTTATAAATGGCAAAAATACCATTTATGCTCAAATCCCGTTTTGTTACATTACTCCCCCCTGATTAAGTATAAACAATTTTTTTTAAACGCAAGTCGAAATAAAATGGTTTATAACAACAAGCATTAAGTAGTGCAGACAACACAAATCTAAACTAAAACTACAACGCTCTTCGTTTCCATTTTTCTTCTCTGGATATCTGATGGTCAACAAACATTCTGGCTGGAAAAAACTTGAAGTTCCATTCTGGAACAAAACAGCAACACTGGATCAGGTACAACATCTTAGATCAGCTAGTCAGCAACAAACATGGTGAACGATCAGTAGATTCCAAACAGAACTGAAAGAATCAGAATATCAGTGCAGCTTAATAACAACGATAACTTAAACTAAATGAGGGCAAAATAAAATTGACAAGTAAACCGAAAAATATATAGAAATATATAATTTTAACACACATTGTTTGAAAACTACTACATTAAGGTATATATTATATACACGCTTATGCAGAAATCTGTGGAGACAAAAAAAAAGTGATTTAAGTTAATGTAAATAAATTAAGGGAGTCTCCAAACCAAACCATTTCCTCCATAGTGTTAAACAAACACTAGGTACGCAGCAAGAGCTGAGTTTCCACATTGGCCATCTTTGAAACTAAGGGTCAACAGCAGACTCTGTATTGAATTTGGAAAGAAGTATCCAATTGCAGGTTTGCACAGCGACGGTAAGAAAACGTCGATTGTAGTGATGATGGCTGCTTGGCAGATCTAATGACTTTAATGGTGGAATGGCTGCTTGGTTGATTAATCTGTTTGTGGAAGAAATTTGTTGGTTGGTTGACAACACTTTGCAATAGCTGACCTAAAAACAAAATAATTTTAATACAGGAAAACAATGTTTTTGTTTTTTAATAACAATAAACCAACCTTATGTAAAACAAAATTATTTGTTTAAAAAAAAAATATTATTTAAATAAAAAAAATTGAAAATTTTTGATTTTATGATTATATCTCATAAATAAGTTTTAGGTGAACTAAAACTAGTTAGACGGCAAAGAACCTACAAAAGGTTGTCTAACCCAAAAAACGTGTTTGCATAAAAAACAAATTTTAAAACAAAGATACAAGTAAGAAATTACTAACACTAACTGAAATATTAAAATTAATTACTTTAAGACTTTAAAATATATTTATACCGAATAAAAAAATACGTTTAATTGACAATAATTTTTAAAAAAATTCAAATATCTTAAGACAAAATTAATTTACAATAACGAAAAAAAAAACATTTAGCTGACAATCTTTGAAAAAAATTTAAGTTGGTTTATTGCTTTCAGTGTAATAAAAATAACAACCCTACCAGGTTAACACAATAAACTTTAAAACAAACATGGAATACTCTATCGAAGCAAAAACAAATCATATAAAAATAACTCATGCGATAGAAGGAATAACTGAAAAAAAAATACAAGTTGGCAAAAACAAACACAAAATGATACAAAAACTGAAAAACAAGTTTTTATCATAGTTAAGATTTTGATGATTCAAAAAATTTTTTAAATTTTATAAAGAAAATCAAATAGAACAGATAGAATAATCTCAAATGAAACAAATCCACATAGATTTTTTTTTATGTGGAACAAATCCAAATTTAATTTTTTTATTAGAACAAATCAAATACAATGATTCAATATATAACCAATCAATAAAAAAAAATTCATGAACAAATGAAAATAGAACAAATCCAGCCAGATGAATATACACATTTTCAAAATTACTTAGAATAAAGCTCCTCCTAGAATTTTTACAGTTTTTCCGAATTTTCCTTCTAAATTTTTTCCCTGAAACATTACTTTTTTGAATGTAAACTTTTCCATAGATCTTGCTAAATAAGTTTTCTTTAAACAAAATCTAAGAACAGCAGCAAAACAAAGTAGGTTAATATTGATGTCATTGTTTGAAAATTAGACATCTTTGCTTCAAAATAATTGACACTATGTAAGTGCAAATGTTTTAAAATTTGACCAATTTAGGTTTTTATCGAATTTCATACACACATACACAGGTGGCGATAGACGATTTTAAAGTGCATGAATCAAAACAAACAAAATAAAATAATCTTAGTTGATAATAAAATTTTAAATAAAATTATGTCTTATTATATTCCAATTGAAGCGAATGACAAAAAAAAATTAAACAAAAATGACAGTTGATGGTTGCTTCAATCGACTCTTTTTGGTGTTATGAAAAGAAAAAACTCTCTTGGGTGACAAACTCATTTCTTATTTTTCCAAAACTACTAAATAAGAACTACTTAGAGTTCAAGCAGGCAAGGGCTTACTTCGAAAATATGAAAAAAAATAATAAAAAAAAATACTTTAAAATATATAACATACTTTTTTTTCAATTTAATAAGTTGACAAAAAAAACAAAAGGTATCTTAAACGATAAGGTTCTTTAGATAACGCAAATATTTAAAAAAAATAATAATAAAAATAATAATAAATGAAATAATGCTTGCTAATATATGAAAAATAAACACTGATCTTAGAAAGACTAAGTTTTACGCTAAGTTATCCTTAAACGATCAACTAGAGATTTAATGATTTGATTATTTACGCAAAAAGTATACATAAATTACTTTTTGTTTATCATTAAATTATGTATAGGCTTTAGTTAATAACAAAATTACTTAAAGATGATAATAGAAATAAAAATAGTACAAAAATAATAATTTAGGTCTTCTTGATTAATGCTATGCCTGTGCACTAGCATAGCATTTTAATAATGACGTTATAGTGTTAAAATATTTTAATTTTATCGAATAACAGGACAGCAAAGTGATTTGTCATAGTTACCAAAAGAAAAGTTCTACAAAAACAATTGTACTCATAGAGCAAAAGAAAAGTGGAGATTTTTTTTTAAGAAAGTTGTTTAGGATAGTGGAGTCTTAAAAAAACTATCAAAATTTATCCTCAAAATGGAATTTGCTTGGCTTAAATGGTACAGGCTGTACTTAAAGTTCATATAGTCGAATATTTTCCATATAGGAGAAAAACATAAAAAAATTAAATATTGTTTTATTGATAAACAATCCAAATATCTAAAATGTTCTGGCAACTAGAAAAAAAAATGACTTTACCAAAAAAATAAAAAGTTAGGTATTACACTTTTTCCGTGTAACACAAAAAACAAGATTAAAATTACATATCTGACAGATGAATGATGCAGATATTATCTGAAAAGACGCATCTTACTTCTACTAAAGCAAAGTACAAAAGAAGAATTGGTTTTCACGTATAATAATAGGTTACAAAAGCTCTGTATACTTCAAGATAGAACTGTGGCATAACGCGATAGAGACACTGTCTCATGGCCCAGCGATTGTTATGCCAACTACCAATCTCCACAGCTAATTAGATATTTTTTTATAAAATTTGTGCTTATGCACTTAGTTTTATGACAATTAGTTTTAGGGGTAACATTTTGCAGAATAAAAAAAAACAGTTGTTTGCTGTATACTAGAAATTTTTTTATACAAAGATTTTATTTACTTGATTTTAAATATACCCTTCCATTAAGATGTTTTTGATTAAAAACTTTCTAATTCAAATGAGACTTTTTCGTTAGTGATAGGTGTTATCACTGCTAAAGCCAAAGACAGTGGTTTTATATATAAAATTTCAAGCCAAAAGAAAATATATAAATTTCATAATGTAAAAACTACTAAATTACATAAAGATTAGCTTAAATGGCTTATCAACCCTATAAAGTAAAAAGAGTAAAAATTTGATCATAAAATTTTATAATGAAAGAAAATACTTCTTTATTCTGCTGTTCTTGTCTGTTTTTCCAATCTCTGATTATTTCTTGATGTTAATATCTTTTTTTTAAATATCACTGATAAAAATATAACGGTTTTTATTTGATATGGCATGACTTAAGAGTCGTCTACTCTTTATGGTTGTATCTTCTAGGTTTTTCCTATTCCTATACCATTAAACACAAAATTTCTAAAAATCCTAACTTTTAGTTACTATCTCAAATATTATCTAATTAACCTATTTTTTTAACCAAGTCAGAAAAATTGTCCAAATGCCTACCATAAAACCTGTTTTAAAATAATATCCCATCATCACTTCAACACAGGTTCCTGTAAAAACATATAGTGACTCTTGTATACCAAATCTAAATCATGTTTCGTCATAATAAAAAAGAATAGGTAGACCTACCATTTTTATATTGAAAATTGTATTGTGAAATATAAAATTTATTCAACGACAACGCTTTTGTCTCCCTAATTAGAAAACAAGACACTGTGAATTCCACACTTACAGGTAGTGGCCACTTTCTGAAGATAGAAAATCACAGGTGTATGACGAAGAAAGAAACTAGTCTACATTTTCGTGTTAAATAAATTTTTCGGTATATAGTTTATCCAGTATAACTCAAAAATGAGTTCCCGACAAGACGAAATAGAAAATTACCTAGGTCTCTTACTGGAATCTACTAGGTGTGACGTCACTGTCTTCATTAACCTACCCTAATATAACTTTTTATTCGTTTCATAGGTAAAGTTTTACCTCTACCTTGAATAGTTTTTCCCAAATTTAAATTCCCATTTTTACAAAATTATTTGACTTGAAAGAAACCCAAAAATCCAACCCATATATTTTTCCGCTGTTTTAGACCAGTTAACCTGTAGACCATGTAAGCTATAACATGACGATTATTAATTCAGTAGTTTTCTTGATAAAGATTGGTTAAAACATTTAACTGACTATATCGTAACCCTATCTTTCAAATTTGAGTTACGATATTAGGAGATACGGCAACAAACAAAACAAATATAGACCAATAGAAAATTTTAATTAAAGGTATACCATAGAAACACTCTCTCGAGTGGAGAAGAAAAATTTTCCCAATTTACTCCTCAGCCTTCTTCTCAATGACTGGGGAGTTTAAAATCCAGCTAAAAACACTCATTCCAAAAAAAACATTTTATAAAATAATCTATAATATAATGATACAAACAGCGAAAAAATTTATTCGCCTACGTCTTACAAAAAAACAACAAAAGAAAAAGAAAACGTGACGATTCCACTTGGCGAATTATTATTGGTCTATTGTTTTATAACATTCCTTATACACCAAAAGATGCATATATCGAGCACATATCAATTTTGCCATACCATGTAGCCATATCAAAGTTACGTTAAAAGAAAATTCTAGGACGCTTTAATTCAAAAATACCTCTCACATATTTACTCAACAGATAGTAATAGACTTTTGTCATTTATAAAAATATCTCAAAAATTACTAAACAATTTTAGAACAAATAGTTCTTAAAAACCTTCAACTTGATGTGTCAGTCATTTACAACTCAATACAAACAATACAATTCCTGAAGATAAAAATAAAAATATTAATTAAGTAAAATTTTTGAGGGAAGTCTCCAGAGAATCGTAGACCTCTACAGTTGTCGGATGTCATGGTCTTCACCTATAAAAGAAAACGAAGTTATAACACTAATTTTATACATGGTTTAAAAAAATATAATAAAACTTTTTCTTTAAAACATCATTCAATGAATTTATTATGCTTTTGACATAGTGTTTAGACACTATTATTTTTCTTTTCATTAAAATCGGTCTCGTAGTTATTAAAAATTATAACAAGTTTATGAAAAATTTAAATGAGTGCTCATAAATTACGAGGATTAGATGATAATTAAAAACTTTTTAGGCGAATAAAACAATAAAACCTCTACAAATGCAAAATTTTAAAAAGTTAAAATGCTAAGGCATTACTTAATTAATCTATGTTATATATATGTCTATGTAATGATAGACAGGCTTGCTTTTGCAATGCAAGAGAAAAAAAATATCTTTAGTGTCAAAATTGCAAATATTGAAACAAAAAAAAACTTAAAAACTCAAGACAAAGATTGTCCTTTTTGACATCGACGATCTAATCTAAAAACTCAAGAGAGAGATTGTCCCTTTTGACTTTCAGATTGATCCAGGATCTATATTAATATTTTTTTATAGGTTTTTCAATACGTGTGTAGCTTGAGCTATTACGAAAAAAAAATTATACTTTTTGTCAAATAATGGGTAGGGGATGAAATGTCAACTACCTCTAATTCAGAAAAATTAATGGTTTATTTAAACAACTACACCTTCCATTCCAATGGAAAGTGTCGAAATGGATGCAATAAGAAGATCAATGAGAATATCCAGAACTGATCATATAAGAAATGAGATCATAAAAGAAAGAATGGGAATCGAGGGAAGCATAACTGATGACATCACTAAAAGGCAACTGATATGGTATGCCCATGTACAACGGATGAACGACGAAAGAGGCAACAGTCAATCCAAAGATCAATGAGTCAAAAAAAAAACCTGACGGATGATGACTGTCATGATCGAAGGAGGTGGAGAATAGGCGTCGGACAACGTAGAAAAACGTTCTAAACCGACATAGTAGTAGTAAACAACTACTGTATAGAGTAAGTCCAACTACAGCAAAATAGTAATAACACATTAAGTAAAAGAAAGTAAGCTCTGATGATAATTGCATAAAAATTATTTCTTTATTAAACAGGAAGATTACAAAAGTTAGCAAAGCAACGAATGTACTAAATCTTTGGTTACCAAGATATTTACGCACGCAAGTTATTATATTGCTACGACAACTACATTACAGAATCTCTGTGTGTAAATAACTTAAAACTTTTGAGATTCAGTACTATTTACATATGCTAAGAATATCTTGGATGTATGTATCTATCCAACATTTCCTTGGAACGCAAAGAAAACAAAAGAATACTGTATGAAAGAAAATTCAAATTATCTGTATACTAACTCAATTCGCAGTCAAAACTGTGAAATAGTTTGATTAACTGTGCAGGGAAAACAACTGAAAAATTACAGAACTCTATGCATATAATACCTTAGCTAAGAAGGCATTGTGTTATTAGCACTTTCCAAAAAAAAAAACATACAGTACGAAGTACGAAGTAGGCCTGGCAAATAGACCTTTCTGAGGGCAATTATTATATTTTTGATACATACAAGTAATTTTTAAAGTAGATCAGTAGGGACTTAACTGAGGACTGACAAGTAGGCGTTATTTTGGCATGTTTCTTGTTACCAGTTGATAAAGATTATTACGATCAAAGATTATCTTATAAATTTATGGAAAAAAAGATGACATTAACAGATAAAACAAATCAAAATTATCGAACAAACTCAAAACTTGAGAAATATTTTCACTTATCTTTTAAATCTTAACATGAACAAAAAAAAAATACTAACCAATAGGTTTATGTTTTAGTAGTTGTCTTAAACAAAAATGAAGGTTTAAAAGCTCAAATAACACGTTTAAGGTGGACAAAAATAGAAACAAAAGGTCTTAATTACTTCATGGTATAATTTATAAAAATGAAACCTAGTTTTATAAAAAATGATAGATAGAAATTTATGTAAGCTGTTTTCAGTACTCCACTGTACACGCGGGTCTATTGTGTAACACTGTGTTTTACACGACGTGGTAGAAACTCATGGTTTTGCCAATATACTTATATATTAACTTAGTAGCAAAATTAGAGAAGAATAATGATCTGGATCTTACGAAAATGTACTGATCAACTGTAAAAAGTTTTTATGAAAAACTTTATATCATATAGATATCAAAATACCAATTTTCTTAGTTTGTAAATATAAATCTTATATATATTTTTTTAATTTAACGCACAAAAATCGTCACATGTGATGTGGTTACGAGAATATTAGGAATAATGTACATAAGCCATTGTTGTCTAGAGTTAGCTGGACAACTTAAAAATAACCGACCGACCTTAATGAAATTTAAATCAAGGAACTGCATTTCTCACTATAGATCTTTGTTTAAAAAATATAAATTTAATAGTACCCGTGAATGAAAAATCAAACATTGGACCCCCGTGACCTTTCAAGCTACCCACGGAAAAATATGAAAGAAACAAAACTTTTTTTCGCGAAAGCTTGTTTGATTTATAAATACAATATCATAGTTCAGTTAATAGATACCGTAAAGTTAAATGTAAATAGATGCGTCAGACGCGGATCTACAGGAGGGTAAACAAAAAGTGAAATTTCCCTCTCAAATCTTAAAATATATTTGTTTTGGACACACATAATACAGTGGTCTGGACAATATACAAAATAGTTTTATGCAATATTTATTATAATATTTCCTTCCCCAAATAAAATAGATACGCCACTGTTATGCGTACGGACCAACGAAAAGAGGCTCTTTACGAAACGTTTTTTTTCCAGATGTGTTTATGTTAAAAATTCCAGACTATTTCTTGGTGCCTATTTTCACGCACAAAGAATGCTATATTCTCTATTTTGTATGAATAAAGAGGACCCTTTAGAAATGCGCACGTTGTGTTTTATAATTATGTTTAGCCAGATGTTTCAAATGGTCTTTTAACAGATTTATCGGTTCACAAGTGGATTATACTTGGAAATAAGAGACCAAAAAATATGAAATTAAATAACGGTTTTTTTCTTTCAAAACCTTTCTTGGATATTTTAAAAAAAATGCAGCCTAAATAAAAAAAAAGTTTTATTATACTTAAATTGATTCAAGCAAATATACAGGGTATCTTTTTGCAACGGTATTTGCAATAATTTTCAAAAGTTGATTTAGTTTTTCAAAATAGTTTATTTGCTTGAAACAAAGCTTTATCACTAATTAAGTCTAACTAATTTATGTCTCGTTTCCTTACTCATCACATCCTATCTAATGATTATTAACCAAAGGGTTTTATATTTGTTGTTTGATTTTAATTAATTTTATAATTAGGTTAGCTTATTGGTTATGTATAACCTAAATTTCCATATTTCCATATTGCGTTTTCTCTTTAACCAGTCTTTAATTATTAAATGGGAATTATGATAAATTTATTTTAATAATTATTATTTATGCTAAATAATGTTTTGACTTTTAAGTTAATTGGTGGATAATTTATTTATTTTTTCAGTAAAGTTATTATTCAGTACAATGACATACGAATAAAAAAAATAAGATGAAACAGTCTCTAAATAAGTTGTGTTTTAAGATGGTAACTAGTAAACCGATATGGATGCCATTTTTATTTTTTCTACAAAAAGGTTTAGTTTTCTGTTAGGTTAACGTTTTGATTTTTGAAAATATGAAACATAACGTACATTTTTCGCTAAAGGTGGTTATTTTATTGCTTTGATTTAAAATAGGTCGAATTTTCTAAATATCCTTTCTTAGGATATAACTTTAGATTTTTTTCGAAAAAAAATAGGCGTTCAAAGTTAGACATGCACCAAATTTTAATGTTGACAAAGATCAGTACTTTTTTTTTCATAATATGAGCTTTTTATCAAACTCCTTAATCATTTTTCTCTTTCTACATCATGGTTTTAACTCAGAATGATCTATTTGGTAATAAGTCGTTTTAGGTTTTAATTTCAAAGGTGTTAATATTTTATAAGATATTTAAGTGTGATGAGTTCATTTATTAATATAAATAGTTAATTACCTAATTACTTCGTATGTAGCGGATTAATTCCTTTAAGGGCAAAGATAATGATTCCTCTTCAAGCAAAAACAATTTTTATTGTGATTTTTCCCAAAATATTTTTATTATGCTACATCTACATAATACCCTAACAAGAGACGATAAATTAGTTTAGGACTTTAACGGCCAAAACACAAAAGTTTTGGTCCGGACAATTTAGTAGGCTCTACCTGAATTAAAGAAAATTGAATGAAGGGTTCTACAATAGGTTTTTCCATTTCATAATATTTAATTAGGTATACCATTTTGCAAAAATGGCTTGACAATAACTTACGATAATAAACGACAATATACTTTTTAATTTGATTAAAAATATTATGAAACGAAATTCACTTGATTACCTACATGTTAGTGAAAGAAAATAAATAAAATAGAGTCTCTCTCAAAAAAACCAAAAAAATATACAGGAGGATGTTTTTACATTTACCTCACTTTACTTAAAAGCTGTGAATTTGCAGATAGTGCTGATAATATCCAACTTAAGAAAAAAAATCAAATTTTCTTTTATGAAAAGAATAATACGTACTTTAATAAGAAAATTATAAAGCAAAAATAGTTCGACCGGTACGTCGTTTTAAACAATGCTATGTTTGAATACTATGTTTTGTAACATAAAACGTAAATTTTTATTTTTAATTTGATAATAAGTGTATAGAATCGATTTTTGCTGTGGCTACATTTATTTAGTCCATGGTTTTAACAAATTAGTGCTTTTTTAAAATTTTGATTTACTTGTGGACCTTATAATAAAGAAATTTCTCATAATCGACAAAGTTGTTACTGAGATACAAAGAAATCAGTCAGTCACGTTTATTTTCCAAAAAGAAACTTGTGTGTAATTTGAAAAAAAAAAAACATTTTCAAAATCTGGAACTTCGTGGTTGCTTACTGTTGGTTTAAACTTGTGGTAAATCTCAATCATATATATATGATATAGAGAGTACAAAAATTACAAAATGACAAAAAAAAACATCTATCACATATTCTATACAAGATATTGCTAGTAGCTAGGTCTGTTTTTTGAGTTTATCCTGACCAGACACTTTACAACAGTCCTGTAGCACAAATTTATGAGAGATGAAATTGCCATAATGATTGCAAATAGACTATAGCAGAGCCATGCTACCCACGCTTGCATGGAAAAAGTCGTTAGAAATTATAAATTTTAAAGTTATGATGCAATATCAATGGAAAATTACTTGAGATTAATTAATTACATCACTGTGGATACTTAGATGGTCAGATAATTTGGCTTAGGTACTTTTTGCCAAATGAAATTTTAGCTATTAAACAAACAATAAAACCAAATTAAAGTAGAAATATCGATATCTACGAAGAAAAATACTTATACATCAATTTTTGTATTATTTAAACAAAAAATGTTATTAAATATTAATAAAAAAGGTTTATTGGTTCTGAAAAACATAAAAAAAAACTGTTATTAATGCAATAAAATAAATTAAAAAATATCCTCCCTTAGTTACATTTGACGGGTGTCTTCAAAAAATCAGTGGTTTGTCAGAGGAAGGGTTGGCAATTATTGTTTCAGCCAACTGGTCAAAAATAAAGAGTTTTTAATAAAAGATTTTTAAAAAATTCAGCTAGAAAAACAAAAGCTTAAGGAGCTTTTCGAGTTTCGACAAAATAGGCTTTTAATGGCAAGAGAATGATAAGTTTAATGAGACTTTATTTTAACAGCACTGTGCTACAATTAAGACAAAATAATGGACTCTTTTATCCATTTTATTTAAATAATGTTTTGATGGAACAATTTTAAGTTTACCAACGAGTTTTGGAGTTATAACTCAAATCTAGAGTTCAGTAAAGCTTTATTAAGGCAAAAGGTTGATCCTTTCGCATGCTGGAGAATCCGTCCTCCAGATAGAAATGGAGAGCATTTTATTTGCTGGCATATTTGGATAGTATTTAAACTTAACTTTTCAATAAAAAATATTCTACCAATTTATCTTTTCAAAATTTAAAGTGATCATGTCAATAGAAAAATTGTCATGACATTGACATTTTCCTTGTATTTACTGTTTCAAGGACAAAAAAATATTGAAAAATATTAAAAAATACATAAAATAATTGTAACACAGATTATAACGTTAGTAAATTAAACAACGAAAAACAGTTATGGCACATCTTCCAACAAATTAGTTTTGGTTTTCAAAAACTAGACAAGACTATTTCTTTTTAAACGAACAATTTTACAAAAATTTCCTTTAGTTTTTCCAACAAAATACTACCAATGGGTTAACTAAAGTACTACTGAGTTTTTCTCAAACTTTCAACATAAAATTTTCACAAATTTTTCAAAATTTTTCCCAAATTTTCCAAAATTTTTCCCAAATTTTCCAAAATTTTTTCACAAATTTTCCAAAAACTAAATTACCCTGAACTGCTGGCACCACTTTGTAACAGGGGCCTGTGTGTGAGAGTGGTACTGTCACCTCAAGTGGCCAAGGCTTAAATGTTGTAAGCTACCAACTTAGGCTACAACTTATATAAATTATAAAAAGATTAAATGTTACTATATGTTATTAAATTTACACGATCTCGAAAGGGAATTTGACGGTTCTTGGAGGAAAAGTATGCTATAAACGTTTTTCTCAAATGTATAACTAATGTAGGATAATCATATATACCTTTTGAATTTTCTTATTGTAGCTTCACACTTTCACTTCTTATATTTATTAGTTGAATATCGACTTTTTACTACTATTAAACTTTTCTATTCAAATATTTACACTTCTTAAACTTTTAGGTTTTATAAACCTTTTATATATTTGTTGTAAATATATATATTTATCAACATCTTAAACGTTGATTGAATGAGTGAAACTATTCAATCAACTGTTTAATTTACTTAATATTACTGTTTAGGTTTGGGATATATTGTTGAAGAATAATGCCGATTTTAGGGCAACTAATGGTTTGTATTTTGATGTTAAAAAAAAAATAAAACAGATAAAAACATTATTTCAAAACACTGGAAACAGTAATAATTAAAAGTTTTAAAATTAATAAACTCCAAAAGAAAAGACTAAAATAATTATGAATAAAAAAAGATAATAGCTTATACAATGTTAAAATGATTGACAAATTTCCCCAGTTGAAATAAAACCCCCCTTAAGAAGTGTGAATGAAAGTGTAACTCACCAAGCAAAGCGCGACTAAAAAGTAAACTCCCTGACGACTTTCGAAAGTTTCCCGTCTCAGTTAAAGCGACCCTGCGCTTGAAGGGACAAATATCTTGGCGTTGATTGGTTAGAATTCTACTCCCTTTCGCCTTGGCGAGAAAGAGATAGACTGCGCTTTAAGCGCTCCACTAAGAGACAAAATAGCAATGCAAGCCAGACTTGAAAACCCGTTAGAAAGTAAAATTACAGTGTGTTTTGTTTTAATTGAAAATAGTTTAAAATTTGTTTCCAGTTACAAAATAAGAATTATTTTGATGTTAGTGGCTCAAAGGACATATTAGACGAATACAACTTTTATTAAAATACAGCGAACCTGAAAATATGCCTAAAAACAAGTCGCCGGAGTTGCCATAAATTTTACTTAATCTTAACCTAGTCTTGCATATAATTAATGCTTGTTGATTTCAAAACAATATTTAATTAAAAATCTTTAAAAACTTATAAATGGCAAAAATACCATTTATGCTCAAATCCCGTTTTGTTACATTTGTCACAGGTTTTACCCAATCAAACCAAGCCCTCTATCAAAAATTATGCTCTATAGCCGATTGTAGACAATGAAATTTTCTTATAAATGCTGTGTCACAAAGTAAGATTTAGTTTTAAATCAAAACCTCATAGGCGTCTGTAAATAAAATCAATTTTTAAAAATCACCAAACAAATTAATTTTTTTTACAGGTTTTATCCAATTTGCTCAGAAACGTATGTATGTTATTTTTTTTGTTTTCGTTTGTTTTAGTTTATTTCAACAAATACCTATTTTTTTAATTGCATTTGCCCCTCCCTAAGTTTAATGCTGCGTACGCCTATGTGGTAAAATAATTTAATATTTTTGTGTTAAAAGGAAATAAAATTCAATACTACCGCCTGCTGTTTGCATTGCATGCACTAAAACAGAATATTGGCGCCCTATTCTTTACAAAAATGTGACAAAATTCGGCACAAAACTTAACAAGCGCACACACATGCATAATATATCATATTTTTCTTGCATAAATTCATGAAAATAATAAAAGCATGAATCCGCGGACAAAACATTGTAGCCACTAGCCAGTGGTGGCTGCTACAGTGCCCTCCCAAAACTAGTCAACCACCAGTACTTTTAATTGATTTATTTAAAAAAAGTTAAATCTTTCTTTACGACATGTCTAGTTCTTTTTTTTAGTCTGTGGTTAACTGGTTAAACTTTTTTAGCATAAATAATTACAAGCCGGCAGCACCGCGCGGGACAAGATTTCAATTTCACCTGTTTTTTCAGCGGTGTATGGGTGGCTGTTCTCGGGAGGAATATTTGTTTTAGTTGACGTCGGCTATATTCATCGCGACAAACCGTTCGTTGCCATTCCTACATGTTGCCGGTTCTATCCTTAGTGAAGACGTATGAACTTGTTTTGATTTGGGGTACGTCAGGGTCAGTAGTTAAAAGCCTTGCCGGTCGCGTGTCCATTGTTTGTTTTTGTTTCTTTTCAAAATAGAAATAAATACCGTCGATTATATAATTAACTGTGCAAATTTAAATACGTTGACATATGAACTTCGATTACAAATAAAATCTTTAGGGCCACAAGACCGTACCTAAAAATCCTAAAAAATAACGAAAATTTTAGTGCAAGTAATAAAAAATTATACGATGCTGAAAACTGGTTGTGCGGTTGTGAAAAACTTAAAGCTGTTGTTTTGCTTTATTTGTTTTATTATGAACAATCCACAAAGTGATCCTGCGTGAATGACAAAGGGAATGATGTGTGATTTCAAGCACTTTAGTGAAAAGTTAAAGACATAAAGTGAGTTCTACTTATTTAAATAACCACATAGAATTTTCTATGCTAGGCAAGACTGATATTAGGTGCCAATGGAATATTGAATAGTGCATCTAGGCCAAACATTACCGAACATAATGAAAATGTGGCAAAAATAGACATATACTTAGTAGGTTAATAGATTGTTTAAAATTCTGTGAGATTTTTGAGGTTGCTCTACAGGGCTATAGTTAGTCTGAAACTGGTGCTAATCCGAGCACTTTTCGCATGTAAAAGAAGGGCGAATAGGCTTTATCTATAAACAAATAAACTAAAAACTACATTAACTAGCTGCTTGTTTGTAAAATGCTAAAATAAAATTGTTTAGGTTTTTTATTTCCTTTTTCATGCAATATAAATTTCTGCCCCCCCCCCCCAATTTATAACGTCACCAGCTGCCACTGGTTGTAGCCAGCATAACAGAGCATCCCATTTTCGATGGATTATATAAAAAACTATGTTATTAATAAAAAACTGATTTGCTCACTTCAATTTTGCATTTTATAAGTATTTTAATTTTTTAAATATTGCAAATTGCAATATGCAAAATAGTTAGTTCTAAAATTAATAATACATATTAAATATAGAAAAATTGGTAGGTACGGCAAAATTCTATATTTTTTTGAATTTATGTTTAAAATGTTAATGGGAAGCAAACCTGACAAAAGTATAAATAAAAATATAGACTAATGTTTCGTTTGTTATTTATTATGTAACTTAAAAATCGAACCCAACAAACGAAAATTGTTACCATGGACACAAAATGTTCCCATTGCCTTAATTTTTAGGCTTTAATTTGTAAACTCGTCTTTACATCATTAATGAAACGGGCGTCAGATGCGAAATAGGAGTTCGGTCAAGCCGTCAAGGGTGGTAAAGGCACTTTCCGCATGTGTTAGGTACACTATTTTACTATGAGTACCTTTTTTTTTTTCAAAAACTTGAATGTAACTTATAAATAAACATGTCAAATTAGATGGAATTGAAATGTAAACAAATATTGAAGCTGCCTTATTGATGCGTTGCTAAGGTTTCTAAGTGGTGTGCGTGCGGTAAAGTAATTACTTTACCGCACGCGAGTAGGTAATAGTTATTTAAATAACAAGGTTTGAAAACGACTCTTTGCACACGATCGAGACAGTTTGGTAGACTGAGCCGAAGGCGAGGTCTACAAGTCGAGGGAGTGTGCAAAGAGGTTTTCAAACGAGTTTTTTACAATATTTTTTATACGACTGCTAATAAAGAAAGAAAAATCAAATTTTAATTTAACTTGTTTTTATTTCCGACATTTTTACAACAAAACTTTAAAAATTCAACAATTTTTTGACGTATCTAATCAACAAAACATACGGGCAGTGACGGTTGCTACGGAACTAAGCCAACTTATATTGATGGGTGACAACAACAAAAATCACAATGACGGGAGACCCGTATGCACAAATGACATAGGCGTGCGCAAAAATGACATAAGCGTGTGCAAAACGTTTTGCCCACAGCGTGCGCAAAATGCCATTTTCAGATCGTGTTCTCCGTGCGCATAACCCCCTTTTGCAAGACAGTCGTATAAAAAAGTTATTTTCTACCCTTGTTCGTTTCGTTCATTTCATTTGATTGGCCATGCTACTTAGGCAATCCGGCCACAAGCATACTATTTTCAATATCTTGTGGGCTGAATGCAATAGTTAGGTAACTCGAATTTTCGTGATTTTGAGTTATCTACTTTTTCATATAGTGGGAATCAAGCGCTATCTAATGCAAAAGCTGGATAATACGTTATTCTAAACTGGCGACGTCTATCTGCAAATGTAAAAGTAGACAATTCAAACATGTAAACTTTTTTGGAGCTATAAATAGATAACTTAAGATACCAGTATGTTACCTACTTTATGAACATAAAAATGTGGACTTCTTGTAATAATAATAATGGCTAACTATAGATAGCTGGTTTCTACACAAACTTCCCAACTAACAATTATAGTAGCGGCTACATGCTCCAAAGGCTTTCCTACTTTCTTATGGTAGAAATGTGGTGATCTCAACCAAAATTCGTTACTTTTTAGTTCTGACTACTGTTTAGTATCACGAAAAAGAAGAAGTTTCGTAAAAATGACCATTTAAACTACCTGATAGGATTGTTTCTTGATAGTCTAATCTGATAGTCTGCTCTACCACAATAGCACGTTGCCAAAGTTTTACTTTCTTTTTAGTCGTTAATTCGTAGTCACCCCGACATTTATATGTTACTTAATTACCACTACAAAGTTGGGCTTAATTGAAGTCGCAAACGGGTGTATCCGATAACTACCTTATAACTTTATATTTTACTACATAGGTTTGGGTCATCATAGTAATATCTGATGTAATAATGTAGAGAAAATTACTTTTGAGGACAACCTAAAAGTCACAAAAACTTTGATTTTGTTTTTATGTCAATCCTTCAAAGTAGAGACTACTTCCTATTTCTACTTTAAAAACGTAAACATCTTAAAGTCGCCTGTTGGTCGCGACTAATGTTAACCTTACTTTTTGTGGCTCCTTAAATTATTGCGAATTTGTTATAATTTATAATCAATTAAAGCAAGTATCGTTTATAATAAATTCTTAGCAAAGTACAACTTGTAAGCAGAATTTTAAGTTGTGACTTAAGTGCAACTAATTCAAGTGGTATAAATAGATCGAAAATGCTCCCTGATTCTCATTGCTACGTTTTCATGCGAATTGAGTTCGATTTAATCTTATTGGAATAAAGCCATAATAACACTATTATTAGAACCGAACCAATACGAGTACTAGAGACCCAGAGAGACAGATGTCCCAAAAATTTGGTTCTGTTGTCGGGAAAAACAAATATCTAAATTTGGCAACCCTAGTTAAGTTAGATGCTAGATCAATTTTTAGTTTTTATTGGTAGGCTTTAAGGTAGGGTTGTCAGATCTGTTTTAGGTCAAAACGGGACTAAAGTTAAAAAAGAAGCAAAAATATGGAACAAAGCAGAAAAAAAAAAACATAAAAATACATATGGAAAGTTTAGGAACGTTTGTGAGCCACTCATTAATAATGATGTCCGTAATATGCACTTGTACGCAAGCATATGTTAAAAAATAGTTTTATCATTTTTGTGTTGCAGTTGACTTCTTAAAATAAAACAATTCATGTGAGATAAATTGGTAAAAGTTTAAAATTTTGTGCCAAATTCGAAAAATGGGACAAAGGACGTCCCGTTAATACCTTGTCCTCCTTGCTTTTTTATTGTAACATTGACAAAAATATAACGTTTTAACCTAAGCACATTGTACAACAGCATTCCCCAAATTATGCTGAATTGATGTACGGTACTTATATATTCAATTAAAATTTGTTTACTGCTTTAATGTAATATTTAATACCAACAATCAATTCAGCGTTGACAAATTGTTTGAAGTTGCGATGCGATAGAAAGACCTAGTACCAAACCTTCTGACACTTTCAATAAAAAACATTTTAATATTTTATGTATCTGTTCCCCAAATGATGACTTTCTAGTCGGACAACTTTCTTAATGAGTAAAATTAACGTTTACCTAAAATTTATTGTAAACCATGTAGGAACTCATAAACCTTACTGATTCTAATTAAAGTTTGAAATAAAGATTGGAAAATTTAATTGATTTTAATATGTTTTGTGCCCATTTGAACTATCCTTATTGAGTTATATAATTTTTTAGTTGCGGAGAAAAGTCGGTAACACGTTCCCGTAACGGATGAGGTAGAAATTTCAATGTGCTATTTAGAACTATAAGGGAATGGAGACACTAAAGTAGTAAGTGGTACGTAGCCGTAACTTAGGCTCACTTTCAAGTAGCTCTCCCCTCTATGAAGGAATAATTTTTGTACGCCATGTTTTTTTTTTGAAGGACAGAAAAATTGTTTTTCTTATTTTAGTTTTGAAGCCCATTTTACAGAGATATAGTTTTTCGTACACAAATTAATAAAAGCTTTACCAAATATCCATATTAAAAACCATTTGGTCGGATTATCTGCCAATTATAAAAACATAACCTCAAAAACCACAACGAAAATATTCCATCAGCTACCAGAAAACGGCTAAATTTTGCAGGCGCGCCTATTTTTTGCAATAAACAGAATGCATGTTGCACATAAAAATTTGCATGGCAGTTGAATTTTTACCTCTGCTCGTTAAATCTCGTAATTTTGGATAACATAGTACATATTACAGACATAACCAAACTAAAAAACTTAGCGTGTTTGTTTACTGTTGTGTTCCATATTGTATTATAATAATTCTACCAAAAAGAAACGATTATATTATTTGCAACTACATCGCTACTTTTATGCTATTACGGAAAAAAACAGCCTCTACGACGTAGTAGATACCTGGCTGCGACGTAGTAGTGTAGTTGTTACTACAGTGACTTTAAACACTTGGCCTAGTAGTCATAACCAGAAATTGGTTCCCCACTTAGGGAATTAACACGTCGCTGTATGGTATACTGAGACGTAGCGGGAATACGTTGCGGTTACCTTTAAGAAATTCTTTCTAGTTGGGGTTTCGTCGTGACAACTTTAAATGTTTGTTGGGTTTAAGCCGTTTTTTAAATACACGACAATTTTAATTTATTTCCCTTCCCTATACATGTAAAGTTATGTAAAAGTAACATTGTGCACTTTCAGAAACGCTAGGGAGCTGAGCTTTGGAAGGCTGATAGGAACTACGATAAAACCATGGAAAAAAATTAAAAAGCCTCAAAAATTTATGTAAGGCATTGCAAAGTTTTGAACAATATTCCGCATATTTTACTATTTTTAATTAAGTATTATCCAATTCCTTTAAAAAAGAAGTGAAATCATAACAAAAACATTTCATGTAAAAAAAGCCAAGTACGCGAAAATGGCATTCCGTAAAAAGAATTGAGATAAAAGTAAAGCCAAGTTCTCCATTACAAATTTCAAAATGAAAGGGTCTTACTAGTTTGGAAATATTTTTCTAAACTTGGCTATTACGGCTGTAAATGACTCTTAGTCACAGTGCTAAATTGAACATAAAGAAGTTTAGCTGTCATAGCAAAGTTTATAAAAACATTTCCAAACTAGTAGGAACCCTTTATTTTGAAATTTGTATTGGAGAACTTGGCTTTACTTTTATTATGTTATTTTTTATCAGTCTCTATCTACCTTCCCTTGTCTAAGGTTTTACCTTTATTAACTCTTCCCACACTAGTGTGGGAAATTCGTTTTCCTGCACGTCGAAAAAGGTGAGGAGAGTTATTTCCCACACGCTAATAAAAATATAACAATTTTTCGCTCTTCGTGATTTGAAATACCAATTTTTTTTTTCGATATTAGGCTCATGTGTCAACAGCGAAAGATCGTATATTTTCATGGTCCAGTTGTTATCGCGCCAAAAAGAAAATGAGAAATAGATCTTGAATTTTCTCATGCTATTTATTTAAATTTTGGTGAAAACTGCTCTGCGGAAAATGTTATTTCTGACTGCTTAGGTTTTCTTGTGTTTATAATATTTAAATGAGAAAACCTTTGTAGGAGTTTTGGGCTATTTTAACTGTGGTACAAAAAACCAAACTTTTCAGGAGCTTAAATTATAAAAAAATGTTCCTTTGTCAAAAGAAAATAATTCTGTGTAGGAAAGATCCTACAAATTTTGATGATATTTTGACTTTCCATTTGACAAAATTATTAAATCGTGTGATAAGGAACAAGATAAAACAAAACAAAATTTCGGATTTCCATTGTCTTTATTTATTTTAAAAATGACGTTTCGGTTAGTAAGTATCTCTAACCGTTTTCAAGTCTAAACTAAACAATCCAGTCTACAGGCTAGTACTGTGCAGTCAGGTGTGACAGCCCATCCCCTTTTTAATCCTAAGACGCTTGTTTTCCTTAAGAAGTGGTTTCCATATGTTTGGTATGTCCGTGCTTGGTTGACTGAAAACTTCTTTATTCTGCATTATAATCGCAGATTCAATAAATTTTCGTTTTCGCCAATGCGACTCCTTATGCAAAACTTTAGTTTCTGACCATTAAACCTGTGAAAATTTGACCATGCATGATCCGCTAAACTGGATTTTTCCTTCGTTATTGTACGTTGCCTTGTTCTGTCGGGAAGTGTATCATACAAGATGGTTGATGGATCTGTTGGAGCTCTGCATCCGTAACTCTTGCTTCTAAGTGAAAGATAAGTTTTAGTGGTAGCCAACATCTACATGGAGTGGTTCGAGGACCATGCGATCAACACAGCAAGAGTCAAACCAAAACTCTGGCTATGATACATGGATGATACATTTATTATATGGCCGGATAATGATGACGAACTATAGAATTTTCTACACCAACTGAACGGTATTCGACCAGCAATCAAATGTACCCTAGAATTTGAAAAGCATTCGGCCTTACCTTTTTTCGGATGTTCTTGTCAACGATTAGACAGAAACATTCAAACCACTGTATATAGGAAACCTACACACACGGGACAGTACCTAAATTTTAAGTTCAATCATTCTGTTGCTACAAAACAAGGAGTTATAAGAAGTCTGTATTTAAGAGCCGTAAAACACTATAATATAAAAACAATATTTTCATCGGGAATAAGATAAGGAGTTTTCTAACTAAAACAGAAAATCCCTTAAATAAGGAAACAAGGAATGTATTTACCAAATCCCGTGTGAGCGTGGTAAATCATATGTATGTAGTAAATGAACATCTAAAAAATACCTAATTAAGGGATATTGAAAAATACTATTTAGCAGATCATGCATGGTCAAATGATCACAGGATTCAATGGTCAGAAGCTAAGGAGTCGCATTGGCGAAACCAAAAGTTTATTGAAGCTGCCTTTAAAAATCAGAATAAAGAAGTTTTCAGTCAACCAAGCACGGACATACCAAACAAATGGAAACCGCTCCTTAAGCAAAGCAATCCTTACATCGAATTCGACGCGGCCGACTCGGTACAAGCCATTCGGCACGGGCCGACTTGGCGCGTAAGGTTTACTTTGATAATAAATTAATTGTCTTCATATGATGTTTAGAAATTTCTTCATTGACACGGTTAGGATACATTGGTGATCAATTGACTACGGTTACGCTTTATATTCTTTAGAATTCCGGGAAAGAGCTCAGGAGGGTATGATTTTAAAAAATGTATATTAGGATGAGACCAATACTTGCTTCTTCGAAGGCAATAAAACATATAAATTGGGAATTTACAAATTACTTCTTAAGGGGGCAAACTTCGTCCGAAAACTTACCATTTGACAACACTGATATTTTTTGGCCAAATCTTTGTTCTAATAGATATAAAAAACGAGAAAGCGGAACGCGTCGAAATTTTGAGGGGTAGTTTTTTAAAGCATTTTTAACAAACGTATCTTTTTTTCGCCAAATCATTTTATTCAAAAAATAAAAAAAAGTTATGGCTCAAACACAACAAATATTTCAAAACAATGTTTGGCATTTCAGTAGCCTAGTTGTGTTATAGAAAACTGTAGCGAAATTGTCTCGATTTTTGTATTTTTTGGAAATGTACAAAAGAAAATCAAAAATCTAACAAGATAAGTTTGAAGATTTTTAAAAAATCTTGCATATGAACAGAAATAATGTTTCAACTAGTTTTTTATAGAAGAGATTATTAGGATTTACAAAAGCGTGCTCAATTTTATATTTGCTGCAGGACACCAAATCAGACAAGAGCCATCAACCTCCTGACTGAAGCGCCAATCCCATATACCGGGGGCAAGTCAATTCGATTGAGAAAATTTAACTATGATCACGTGACCCGGATTTTCACATTTTGAGATATTTCGAAAAAATAAAATGTCGTTTAATATAAGTTAAATGATTATAAGTAGGTATTTAAAGACATACAATTTTTTCTATTTACAAAACTTATTTTAAGGGCTGGCCATAGCGTAACAAAAAAAATCACGGGATTGCGAACCAACTTATGATAGTTTTTGATAATTAGTATATTGCTCAGTTAACAGAAGCTTGTGCTTAACTTCTCTGAGTTGAAAATAAAGCACTTTTCATTTATTTATTTATTTATTACTTAACAATAGAAGAAAGTGACAAATTTCACACGAGCGTGAGAAAGTTACTTTCTGTCGAGTTATGGACGCTATTTTTCCTACGAACACTGTTGAACTATACTAATTTTTGTAAAAATTGGTGTTTAATTTTGCGTAAATCAAATGAAACTGCTTTTCCGCGCGTGTGGGAAAGTAGTTTGCAACACATGTGCGAAAAAGTATTGTGACGGTTAAACACTTTCCATACATGTGCCGAAGTACTAAAAGTACTTGTCACACAAATTACATTACATTGACCCCGTGTATCATAATACGAAACTTGCAGAATATACAAATAGTTAGAACCGCATTTTAATAATTATGTTTTATTTGTCAGCAATATTTTATTATAACTTATAAGCAATAATTTAGTATAAAAGCATGTACACTATTGGAAATAAATCAGTATCGTACTCACTATTTTAATTGTATTAATTATAATTAGTTTTTTGTAGCAGAAAATAATAAAGGGTGTTTTTAAAAACTACTCCCTACGTCATCAACTCTTAATTCACATGTGCGAAAAAATTTCTGCACACGGATGAAATTTAATGTTTTCTGAGGATACAAATCGTGTAAAATCCTTAGAGTAATAATATTGTTACGGGTTCTCCACAACAATTAAAACTCGCAAATGTCAAAAATAATACGTCAATTTATTTCGACAAATTATGTACAAAAACACGCACTTAAACATACTAATAACTTGCCAATAATTCACTACTTTAATCCGCCTATTAACTTCGCGTTAACATCTAGCGATCACTACCATTGGTTATCTTTGACTGACTACATACGCGGCGTCCGGCCCTATATGTAGGGTCTGCCTACTATTCGAGAACCATCCATCCTTCTTCGATTCACGAGCATTCTCGTCTCTTCCAGAACGTACGCGGCCGTGCATGAGTTTGTCATAGATAACGCAACTAAAATCTAGACTAAGAATACAACCTTATGATAAATCAACCTAATACTACACTAAATAAATTCTAACTATAAAATTTAAATAACTTAAATTTGTAACACTATCCTCCTCTTCAGGTTGGATCGTCTCGATCAACATATTCCAGGTAAGGTTCTAGATGAACAACTTTCATCTTGGACTTCGGGCTTCTCTGGATTCGGTAGACTACATCATTAATTCTCTTAACAACTTTATAAGGTCCTTCCCATGGTGGTGTCAACTTAGGTGATCTTCCTTTCTTGCGTTGAGGATTGTATAGCCAGACTTAATCATTCTCTTTGAACCCTGAAGAGTTTGCTTTCAGGTCATATCTCGCTTTCATGCGGTCACTGGCTATTTCTATTCGCTCTCTAACCACCTCATGGATATCGTGTAGCTTTTGCCTTGACGTTCGACGTAATCATTAACCTCTAAGCGTTCTTCTTCAGGTGAACCAAACATGATATCACATGGTAAACGCAGTTCTCTACCAAACAGGATACTAGATGGAGTAGTTGTGTATGGCGGTTCTGTAGGCCATCAAAAACAATGGAATATATTGATCCCAATCTGTTTGGTGCTCATCAACAACTTTGCAAAGATGTTCTTCTATTGTTTTATTAAATCTTTCAACCATACCATCTGACTGCGGATGTAAAGCAGTAGTTCGTGTTTTATGTATTCCTAAAAGGTCACAGAGATTCTGGAAAAGCTTTGATTCAAAGTTACTCCCTTGATCTGAATGTAGTTCCAAAGGAATGCCAAATCTGCTGAAAACATCATTTACCAGAACTTCTGCAACTGTAGTGGCCTCTTGGTTAGGCAAAGCAAAAACTTCTGGCCATTTACTAAAGTAATCCATGACAACAAGGATGTATTTGTTGCCCTTTTTAGTTTGTGGAAATGGTCCGGCCACGTCAATAGCAATGCGTTCAAATGGCAGGCCTACGTTGTATTGTTTCATTTGACCTCTGGTCCTTGTTTTGGGACCTTGGCTGGCTGCGCAAGTCGAACATCGGCGGCACCAGTTTTTCACATCTTGAAAGTAATTGACCCAATAAAATCGGTTTCGAATTTTGTCCATAGTTTTATTTATGCCTAGGTGCGCGCCTGATTTTCCATCATGGCATTCGGCCATTATATGGTCTACCATGCTCCTAGGAACTACTACTTGATTAATCACAGGAAGGCCATCGGCACTTTCCCAGGCACGTTTAAGTATGTTTTCTTCTACTATCAGTGAATCCCATTGCGCCCACAGTGATTTGAATATCATCCCTTGGTTTGCGATATCTTGCCATGATGGTCGTGGCTTGTTCTCTTCTTTCAATCGCAAGATAGGTCCTACATCTTTGTCGTCAAGTTGTGTGGTTCTTATCGAAGCCGACATCCATTCGTCATCTGGTTCTAACTTTATCTGACGCACGTAGGTATTTCCTTCTTTCTGGGCAAGGTCTTCTGGACAATGCATCTGCATTATTATGCACCCTTCCCGCTCGGTGCCTAATTTGATAATGGTATTGTTGTAGCTTTTCTATCCATCTCGCGACTTGTCCCTCAGGTTGTTTCATTTTCATGAGCCACTGTAACGCAGCATGATCCGTTCTAATCAGAAACTCTTGTCCATAGAGATATTTGTGAAAGTGATTTATGGATTTAATGATGGCTAGAAGCTCCTTTCTGGTAACACAATAATTTCTCTCTGGTTTGAATAGCTTTTTGCTGAAAAATTCGATGACCCGTTCTTCTCCATCTTGTACTTGGGAGAGTACTGCTCCTATGCCATCGTTGCTCGCATCAGTATCTAATATGAATTTACCTTTTGGAATAGGATATGCGAGAATCGGACTAGAACATAATGCTGCTTTTAGTCTTCTAAATGCTTGGTCACATTCAGTATTCCATCTGTAAGAAGCTTTATCTTCTGTAACTCTATGTAATGGATACGCTATTTTGGCAAATCCTTCTAGAAATCGTCTGTAGTATGTACACAGACCCAAAAAGCTTCTCAATTCATGTTTGTCACGAGGTTGAGGCCATTCTTTTATTGCTTGTAACTTCTTTTCGTCAGTATGGATGCCTTCTCGGGAAACGACGTGACCCAGGAACTCAACTTTTTCTTGGAATAGAAAACATTTCTTTGAGTTTAATTTAAGGTTGGCATTTCTGATTCTTGAAAATACTTCTCGTAAATTGTCTAGATGATCTTGAAATGATTTCCCCATTACTATGACATCATCCAAATAGACTAGGCAGGTTTTCCAAGTAAGGCCTCGTAGAACGACTTCCATTAGTCTTTCAAATGTAGCTGAAGCATTGCATAGGCCAAATGACATCACATTAAACTTCCACCATCCACTTCCAGCAGAGAATGCAGTCTTCTCTTTATCCTTTTCAAAGATTCCTACTGCCAATACCCACTTTTTAAGTCAAGAGTAGAAAACCAACATGATCCTGCCAATGTTGTTAATGTGTCGTCTATTCTTGGCAGTGGGTAACTATCTTTCTTGGTCACATCGTTAAGTTTTCTGTAGTCGACGCAAAATCTAGTACTTCCATCCTTTTTAGTGACCAACAGCACAGAAGATGACCAAGGACTTGCTGACTCTTCAATAACCCCGTCACTGAGCATTTTATTAATGAGATTGTGCACTTCTTTTTGTTTGGCCATTGGTAGTCTTCTTGGGGGCTGTCTTATCGGTTGGGCATTGCCAGTGTTGATGGAATGTTAAATAAGGTTTGTGCGTCCCGAACTACTCTTAGTTTCAAAGATATTACTTTGTTCTTCTATAAGCTCTCTCGCTTTACTAAATTCTTCTGGAGTGAAATGTTGCCAAGTTGACTCAAATTGCTGAAGTACCTCCATTGGTAACTTGCTTTTATCCTCGGAAATTGGCTCGTCACATCTTGTTACTTTCTGTACTGGTTCAAATAATGCTACCACCTCCCCCTTATTAATTTTGACACTATTTGGGAAAATACTGGCGACTCTAATCGAGATGTCTTTATCGGTTTTAACTAGTGACTTTTTAACGAGGTAGGTGTTGGGTAATTTCTGTTGGCTTATTAGTCCGACGCAGCTTGATATTTTACTTTCTAGCCTCCCAAAAATTATGGTCTCACTGTTACCGACTAGTCTTGTTGTGCATAGTGCCACCACCTTTATTGGTTCTTTATTGATGTGACTATTTGACAAAATGAACTCTTCGTTCCCAAATCTTAGGGATTAAGTTTATTATCAAACGCAAATCCATGTTTACTTATCAGGTTCATTCCCAAAATAAATTCGTCTTCTATGTCTACAACTAATACCGAGTGGCGAATCTTCAACCTCCCCAGCTGTAGGTCTATGTCTGTCTGCCCCAACACGTCGGCGGATTCTCCAGTCACAGTCTTAAGTGTTATTTTCTCTCCTGTTGGTCGAATTTTATATCTCATTGCAATTTTGGACTTAAGCAATGATATGGCTGCACCGGTGTCTCCTGTGATATTAACCTGTCTTCCATTTATAAGTCCGTCGATGTTCAGGCTGTCAGCAGTATGTTTTAAGCTCTTAATAGAGTAAATTTTGGGGGCTACATTTCCATTAATTAACACCCGCCCTTCCGCGTTATCTAGTTTTAGTTCCTCCTGATTTCTTTTTCCGTACTCGTTCCCGCTAGATGGAAGGCGAGACTTCATTTGGACACGACAATCGCGTTGAATATGCCCTGTATGTCCGCATCTGAAACACTTTACATTTGGAGGGGATCGTCTGATTTCTTTCAAAGAATCAATCTTCTCTATCAGTGATTGAAACATTTGGTTTAGCGTTTTTGAGTTGAATTCATCCCCAGTTCTCATTTCTTCTCCCTCCTGAATTGAAACAGCTCTTACTTTAGGCCTGGACATATTGTTTGATGATTCTATTTCAAGAGCTCGACTCAGCACTTCACTGCTGTTATGGAAGCGTTCTCGACGAAGTAACTTTGCTAAGTCCGTGTCACGCAAGCCGTTAATAAATCGGTCTACCGTGAAGGGATCTCTGTAATTTTCTGGCATTTCTGGGTAAGCCAAATACATCAGCCTCCTGATATCTGCTTCATACTCTTGTAATGACTCTCCTGCTCTTTGCTGACGAATATTTAATTCTGACCAATGTAAATTTCGCAAGAGTTCGTCTCCATACCTTTTTTCTAACGCTGCCACTAGCATTGTAACTCTGTTTTTGTTCGACTAGAATGGACCGCAAGAGTCCCAGAGCAGGTTCTCGTAGAGCTACTAACAAAGCTCTAGCTTTTTCGTCATCGTCCCAGCCATTTCCAGCAGCGGCTGTTTATAGGTGGACCAGGAAGACGTACCATCAAAATTTGGAGGCCTAATATTTTGGTTGGAATTCACAACATATCCCTGAGCTTTTATTTTGCTGTGTTCTTTCTGAAGCTGTATAAACTGTTTTGACATGTCCTGGAATTTTTCTTCCATGGTTTGAAAAACTTCTTCCCTAACATTCAGTAATTTGTTCTCCACTTTTTCTTCAACATTTTGCATTCTTTGAGTTACTTCTTCCTTAAGATCTTCGGTTGCTGTCTTGAACTCTCCTTTCAGGTATTCGGTTCGATTGTCGGAGTTGCTCTTTACTTCATTGAAGTTTTCTTGCATGCCATCAAATTTTTTTTCAAACGTCTGTCTAATATCGTTCTGGTTCTGTTCAACATTCTGCATCCTTTGAGTTATTTCTTCCTTAAGATCATCGGTTGCTGTCTTGAACTCTCCTCTTAGCTGTTCGGAGTTGCTCTTTATTTCATCGAAGTTATCTTGCATGCCGTCTAATCTTTGCTCAAAAGTCTGTCTCATATCGTTCTGATTTTGAGCCATTTGAGCTGATAGAGCCTGAATCATTTTAGTTAGTTCTTCCATCTTTACCGATCCCTGTCTGGTTGTAACACTTCACCCTACCCTCTTAGGGCTATTGCAATGTGTCTCACAAAGTTCAGATTCAGATTTTGTTAAATCTGGCACGACAGCTCTTAGTCGGTGAGCAGGTCGTTGGTTCGGAGAGGGTTGCTCTTAACACTTAATAGATTTACTGGCAAGAAAGGGGCGCCAGCTAAGTATCACTCTTAGCAAAGGAGGTGGGGGTTGCAAACAAGTAAAACAGCTCTTTAAAAAAAAACTTGCATGTAATAAACTTTAGAAAAGTTGATACTCCAAGTAACTCCTACCTATTTATACATTTCTGGCCAGTCCCTAGCTAATTATCAATAACTAAATTATGTAAAATCTCCTATTTGCTACACAACAGTTATATCAATTTTTGGTTATTAACATGACATTTTAATCCTCAATGAATCAGGTTGATATAAAGGGTAGTTGCACGTACCTGGAGGCAGGTTTTAAATACCTGAGGATATCACAAAATCTCAGGCCACCAGCAGCTTCGCTGATTGAGTTCTCTAGGTTAGGTCAAGGTGCTTATGCGGTTTTGGTCAGGTTGGCAGTAAGGACGAACACAATTCTGGTGAGGTTTTCTGAGTTCACCAGTTCATCTGGTAGTTTGGTAAAAATACAGAGTGCCCAAAATGCAGGTGAGTTGAGGGTTTTGAAGTAGCAGGTGTTCGCACAGTCCCACAAAAGGAGCCCCAAATTTGAAAGCCTGGAATACCAAAGGGAGGGGTGTCAGAAGAATAACTCTAATTTGGAAAATACGACCGACCCCGCCAAACCCATAACTCTACTAGTAGAAAGGCATAAAACTAACAAATTACGCTTACCTAGATGTTATTTGGCTAACCACACTCGCGGAAAAGCAATTTTCTGATCTTCGTCTACGCTTTTCTCAGGCAAAAAAATGAAAAGGACGCTTGTCACTTTCTGTCACTGTTGCCAAAATTATTTGTGGCACGGAGCAAACTACTCTCGACGGAGAAAATGCGTGGGCCTTTTATCCGGTTAACCCCAACATGAGGTGACCAGTAATCCGTTGTTATCGAATTTAATATCTCCATCACCAACCTGCTGAAATCCTTAAAACAGTCTCTCTCCCTATCGACAAACATGGAACAACCGGTAAAACATCTTGGAAAACTAAAATTACTGCACAAAAAGAGTTTTTCCAATGTTTAAGAGTCTCTTAAGTATAGTGAGCGCAAACAGTCCACTGTGCCCGTGCCGCACTCGCTGTGCCTGCCCGTCGAGTTTCAGCTCGAATCGAAATTAGCTAGCACAAATGTCAAACATCTGTGGAAAAATAAACAAAAATATTTCGTTACAGAAAGGTTATATTTTCCTGATTTTCCTGATGGAAAATGAATGTGAAACTTTCGGAAGGTGCCAAGAAATATCACTACCAGGACACGATTTTTTGGAATCTCGCAATAAAGCTAAAAAACAAAGATAAGTCTTTCCTAAACCACTATGACGGGCTATAAATCTACCTTAGCCATTGATGTTTTACTCCAAATAAGTTTGCTGAAAAATGCCAAAGATGTTCACAATAAAACTAGAAATGAACCGTCTTGTTCACAAAAACAAATAAAACACTCAAAAGAAGTGAACCGTTACACAACAGTTATATGAACCCCATTTTCCTAGTAAAAAAATATTTTATGTAGTAAAATATTTTTTACCTTAATATCTCAAAATCTGCTAACTATAAACTACCTAACATTCTCTCTTGTTCACTCATCTATTACTATCTCTTGTGGTTGCGCAACCTCATTCATTCTCATTCAAACACACCCGTCGATTCACTCACTAAAATCCTCTAGGTTATCACCAGTGTAACGCTTCAAATCCTTGACATGGAATTTTCCAAGAATCTTACCACTTTCGTCCTTTAACTCATAAACTAATTTTCCTATCACCTTGTTTACTATGCATAACTTATACTTCGGAGCTAGCTTAGCAGAAAAATGATTAGCCTTATTCGATAACACAAAATTTATTTTCCAAACTCGGTCATTAACATGATAAATATCCGGGTCTCGTTTCCGAAGATTGTAGTGTCTCAGATTTTTCTTATAGGCATCATCTAAACTCCTTCGAACTTGAAGGTAGATCTGGGGAATTTTATCCATTTCTTCGCAATACTCTCTACGACTTAAATCGTTAATACTAAATTCGTCCAGATCATCTATTCTACCACAGAAAGAACCATGCGAAGGCACATATCGTCCAAAGTTTAAGTAAGACGGAACAAAGCCTGTAGCTTCATGAACGGAAGTATTTAATGCAAACTCGATTTTAAAAAGCTCTTCATCCCAAACTTGATGATCCACACCCTTAATATAGGATCTTATCGCCGTTTCCAGAGTTCTATTGACTTTTTCCACTTGATTTACCTGTGGATGATAATTCGCATTATAGTGAATTATTATCATAGAGCGAAACTTCTGATCAATAAACTGGCAACCATTGTCCGTTGCCACTATTTGAGGAACTCCGAACAATAAAAATACTTGGTTTTCTACTATCTCAGTAACCTTTCTACCCACAGCTTTCGATGAAGGTCTTAAAATATCAAAATTTGGAAAATACATCTGAAATACAAAGTATCCAACAGTTACCCTTCTTGGATCGCGGTAACGGACCCACAAGATCAATACTAAGATATTGCCAAGGAAATTCTAGTTTCTTTTGTTTCCCATAAAACCAGGACGAGCCTGAGAACTCACTTTTTGGGCATTGCATATATGACAGTTTTTGACATACTTTCTCACATCCTGTAACATGCGTGGCCTGTAATACAGTTCCTTTACACGATTTAAAGTTTTATAAATTCCCAAATGCGCAGCCATCGAGTCATCTTGGCACTCTTTAAACACCGCTAATCTCTGATTTCTAGGAACAACGAGCTTCCATTCAGGAAAATTCGTACGAACAACCAATTCAGAAGGGACATGCTTTAATAATTTACCATCCTCCACAATAAAATCAGGATACTTTTCGGGGTTTTGCTCTACACTTGTGACCATTCTCAAATACCAAGGATCTTGCAAAGCATCTGGTGGAATTACTTCGATTACACACACATCGGAACTTAATAAGTTTTCATCTGGAGGATCGACTGGAGCTCTAGATAATGCGTCTGGTACAACATTAAGGGCACCCTTTCTATGAAGTATCTCCATATCATATGAACTCAGTTTCATGGCCCACCTAGCCAACCTACCAGTAGGATTCTTAAGATTTGAAAGCCACAACAACGAGGAATGGTCAGTTATCACCTTAAAATGAACTCCATCAATATAACCCCTAAATTTCCCGACGGCAAACAAAATGGCGGCCAATTCTTTCTCAGTTGTGGTCATCTTACGTTCTGTAGCTGGCAAAGAACGGGATCCAAACGCTATTACTACATCCTGACTGTCCACTTTTTGTGTTAGAACTGCACCGACTCCAACATCCGATGCATCACATTGTACAACAAACTCTTTAGAAAAATCTGGTGTCACCAATACAGGCGCACTAACTAACGCCTCTTTTATCTTAGTGAACGCTTGATCAGCTTCCTCATTCCACACGATTCTCTGAGATTTACGTTTACCCTTCAATAAGTTGTTGATTGGAGCTACCAAAGTACTAAAATCTTTGACAAACCTTCTGTACCAGCTACAAAGTCCCATGAAACGCTTTATTTCAGTAGCTGTCCGGGGAACAGGAAATTCGACCATAGCTCTAATTTTATCAAAATCAGTTCTCAATCCCTGAGCGTCAACTACAAAGCCAACATACTTAATTTGATCTCTCATAAAGTTACATTTTTTAAAGTTAATTGTTAAATTTGCAGCGTATAATTTTTCAAAGATTTTTTCAAGGATTTTTACGTGAAGTTCAAAAGTCGGTGTTACACAGATGATTTCATCGAGATAGACGACCATGATGTATGGCTCAAATTCTGGTCCCAAAACACTATCCATCAATTTCTGATGAGTAGCTGCAGAGTTACAAAGTCCAAATGGCATCACCTGAAATTCAAAAAGACCTCTCCCAGGCACTACAAATGCAGTTTTCTCACAAGATTCAGGCGATAGAGGTATTTGGCAAAAAGCAGACTTTAAATCTATACTACTTAAAAATCTTGCATTACTCAACCTACCAAGAACTTGATCTATCAGCGGTAAAGGATAAGCTGAGTTCTTAGTTACAGCGTTCAATTTGCGACCGTCAAAACAAAACCTTGGAGAACCGTCTGACTTCTCGACTATCAAAACAGGGCTAGCCCAAGGGCTATTTGAAGGCCTAACTACTTTTTGTTCCAACATCTTATCCAATTCTTCATTTAGGATTTTTAACCTATATGGACTCATTACATGATGTCTCTGTTTAATCGGAGCTGCATCACCCGTATCAATTTCATGAATTATTTTATTTGTTCTACCCAAAGTTGGAGAAGACAAAGTCTCGAATTTCTTTATCACTTTATCCAGCCTCGCCAACTGTTCAGGACTCAATTCAGCTTTTGAACAGACAGAACAGACTTAAGGCAAATGCCATTGAAATATCAGGGTTGTCACCAACAGCATAGCAATCCGTTCCGAAGTCCAACTTTAATGAAAACTGCCGTCCAAAATCTGACCCCAAAATTATACCATGTGATAAGCTAGGTACTACTAAAAATTTAATTAATTTTACAACACCTTCCAACTCGACAGGAGTCTCTACATATCCATCCACATGCAAGGAACCTTCTGCGGTTCTGATATGTTTTTCACTTGCAGAAGGCAACACATTAGTTTCTAAAATATCTAAAATTATCCCTCCAGGTTTACCAATCACCGAATGGCTAGCGCCGCTGTCCACCAAAGCAACAAAAGGCCTGCCTAAAATATGTATCTGAACATACAGCCTAGTATCATTTGCTTGAGGAACAAAAGAAGGACAAATATCAGCAACAGGTTGTGTAGATGTAAAAACTCACGAACCTTTTGCTTCCAATCCCGCCAATCTGCATTTAATAAAGAACTATAGGGCTTCTTATATGCACGAGTAGCAACGCCTATTGATTGCCTCTTGCACCGTTTTTTGATTTACACACTGGACAGTTGGGTTTAATTACACCCACACGACCACATCCAAAACAAGTAGGTTCACGCCTTGGAACTGCTTCAGGTCTCACATTACGAGGTGACTGCTGACGGTGCGAACTCTGATTTGACGATCTTGAATTTTGTTGGGCTGAATTACTAACTGTAGCTCTCTTTCTACAAAAAGCAGCTTTATGTCCATTAAGACCACAGACAAAACACGCTAATGAAGATGCACCAGGTAAAGACTGGTAGGAAGAACGACCTTGCCCATGTCCACCCTAGAAGCGTTGTGATTCCATGAATTACCGACCTTTGGATAATTAGGTCTATGAAAGGGAGCCCTAGACTCATTAGACCTAAATTCCGATGAAGCTGAGGTGGTGCCCAAGGCAGAACACTGATGAGCACAGGAACAGCCCGAACAAACTGGTTGACTAGTACTAGTAAAATGTTCATTTACTTCGGAGCTAAACGCATGAACATTGCCATCTCTCCTTGTATTCAAACCAGCCTCTTCCAACGCCATACACTTTTCTCTCAGGACATTCAAATTTGTGATCTCTTCAAAAGTTAGCATGGGATGATAACTGTCCAAAAGATTCTTGCGAATTACTTTTAACCTTTCTTGGGTACTAGGAGGTTCGCCCAAGGAATTAAATAAATTCTCCATAATAGAAATATAAATGACTATTGGCTCAGCAGATAATTGCTTTCGAAGTTGAATTTTTATTTTTTGGTTTTCGTCAAAATCTCGAGACAAAAAGTCTCTCCTCAAAGCCTTAACCAAAGAGTTCCAGTCTGTAAACCTTTGCATTCTTTTGTTGGATCTAAACCATTCCAACGCAGTACTGTTAAAAAGTTGAACCGCACCGGTATATAAATCTTCGAGGCTGCAACCCCTCGCTACTCGAAGTTCATCCACCCTTAGCAGAAAATCGATAACCTGGTTTTTATCCGTTTTTCCGTCAAAAGTAACTCCCCATTTAGAAATCAACTCAGCCCTAAAAGAACGCGCAGTAGCTGCTTCAGCAGCATTATCTAAAAGTGAACCGTCGCAAGATTCAGCCCCTGCCCCTACATATCGCTGATACATATCATCGAAATCTTCCTGTAACACCGACAGAGAAATCAATGAATCTGTCCTATATTCGACTTGTTCCTCTTCGACACCTTCGCCAGTGGTTGGTATATGACTAATTCTTCCCAAAATATGTCTAAACCGACTAGTAACTCGCCTATATACTTCCTTATTAACCCCGTCAAAATTGTGAACCTCTTCCTTAAGCAAAGCTGCACTAACATCAATAGCTGCTTTTTCACTAGCAAACTCAAAACCCTTCCCAGTATAGGTCTTTCCCGGACTCTCCAAATCCATTTTAAAGCATCTTCGTAAATATCGCCTTCTAGTTGTGACGTCCGCCCTCTCTGCTGCACCTAACCCTCGCAAACCTAACTCATAATTGAGTTCCGCAACTCTTAAATGATTAGGATCTATATTAAAATCTTCGTAATGCATTTTTTTTTAAATCCGAAACTGATCCAAGTTTATTTGAATTCAAAAGTTTTATTCAAATGTATTTATTTAATATTTAGAAAATAATAAAAAATTATTTTCTCCACACCACAAGTCTTAAAATGTTTCGAAACTCAAAAAAAATTGTTTAGAAAACTTAAAAATCTCGCGGCAGAACTTCTCTTTAATTAAAACAGAAATAAAAATTTTTACAAAAAAATTTGTAGTTTCCTAGATGATATACGTATAGGTTAGTATCTATTTTTATTATAACGACCGCCAAAAATTATTAAAATTATTATCACTTATTTTTTTTATTACTTATTTTCTCTCGAAACCTTCCAAAAAGGTTGGATGACCTCAGTTACACTAGTTTAAATAGAAGCGCTATGAAGATATATAAAAAAAATAAAAATTATTTTAAAGGTTCGCACAAAAAATGTAAGTACCTAGAAGAATATAAAATTTAAACAGTGCAAAAAAGTTTATAAAAAAACTAAAAAAAATTTTTTTTAGTTTTTAAAATCTTCAAAAATTTCCAGATGAACTACACCAGTCCAAATAGCAGCGCTACGAAGTTATAATAAAAAAATAAAAAAATGAATTTAATTGTCCGCACAAACAAATTCAAGTACCAGGAACAATAAAAAATTTAAATAGTGCAAAAAAATTTTTACAAAAAAAATTCTTAAAAATTTTTTTCTTTCATTTAGTTTTGGAAACCTTCAAAAATTTTTGGATGAACTCAGTGACACCAGTCCAAACAGCTGAGCTACTAAGTTATCAGTATCCTTCCTTATAGATAAAAACAGTTTGCACAAAAAAATTCCCAAAAGTATAAAAAAAATTATTATCGTGCTAAAAAAAACAAAAATTTTTGGTGGTAAATAATGATAATAATTTAGATAATACAATTCAGGTATACACTTGTTTTCATTTTATAGTTCAGCATAAATGTAAAAAATATTGAATGTTTTTATGAATGATTACTTTGCTTTAAGATAATATTTCTATAATGATAACTAGTATGGCTGTTCGCACCCAATATACCGCTCTGTATAAATTTAACATAAAAAAATCGTAATATATCTGTAACTATTCGATGCCCTCATATCAACCTTCAGATTCACCCTGTATAATGTGAGGACTGAAATTTACCAGCAAAGTTCACACGTTACTCTAAGTACAATGTAACACAAACACAATATAATTTAAAATGACATTAAAATTATTTTTCGCTGATAATATTTGGCTCACCCTGTATAACTTCCTTATTCCAAAATAATCTTTGTTTCTTTTTTATTTTGACTCACACTGTATTTTTACAAAAAAAATAAGACTAATTTTTTTTTAATGGACAATGACTCAACCAGTATAACTTTATATAAATATTTACTCTCGGAAGGCGCTTACCTACTCTGTTTTAATTTAAAATCTTGCACAAAAAATTTAAAATATAAAAATTACGTTACAATCCACAATTCACAACAAAAAACAGTTTAAAAAACTTATCTGTACCTATTTAATTTCCTTTCTTCTGTTTTATTTTATTTATTGAGTTTTACTTTCTTTGCTAAATTAAAATGACAATTTATTTTTATTTATGACTCTTCACAACCATTTAACAAAAAAACACAAAACATAAATTTTTCATTATTTGCCTGAACTCTTGTTATAATTTTTTGTTTCTACCCAAATTTAGTTTGGGGCTTACTTATGCGGTTTTGGTCAGGTTACAGCAGTAAGGACGAACACAATTCTTGTGAGGTTTTCTGAGTTCACCTGTTCATCTGGTAGTTTGGTAAAAATACAGAGTGCCCAAAATGCAGGTGATGTGAGGGTTTTGAAGTAGCAGGTGTTCGCACAGTCCCACAAAAGGAGCCCCAAACTTGAAAGCCTCGAATACCAAAGGGAGGGGTGTCAGAAGAATAACTCTAATTTGGAAAATACGACCGACCCCGCCAAACCCATAACTCTACTAGTAGAAAGACATAAAACTAACAAATTACGCTTACCTAGATGTTATTTGGCTAACCACACTCGCGGAAAATCAATTTTCTGATTTTCGTCTACCGCGCTTTTCTCAGGCAAAAAAATGAAAAGGACGCTTGTCACTTTTTGTCACTGTTGCCAAAATTATTTGTGGCACGGAGCAAACTACTCTCGACGGAGAAAATGCGTGGGCCTTTTATCCGGTTAACCCCAACATGAGGTGACTAGTAATCCGTTGTTATCGAATTTAATATCTCCATCACCAACCTGCTGAAATCCTTAAAACAGTCTCTCTACCTATCGACAAACATGGAACAACCGGTAAAACATCTTGGAAAACTAAAATTACTGCACAAAAAGAGTTTTTCCAATGTTTAAGAGTCTCTTAAGTATAGTGAGCGCAAACAGTCCACTGTGCCCGTGCCGCTCTGTGACCGAATCTGCACTCGCTGTGCCTGCCGGTCGAGTTCCAGCTCGAATCGAAATTGACTAGCACAAATGTCAAACATCTGTGGAAAAATAAACAAAAATATTTCGTTACAGAAAGGTTATATTTTCCTGATTTTCCTGATGGAAAATGAATGTGAAACTTTCGGAAGGTACCAAGAAATATCACTACCAGGACACGATTTTTTGGATTCTCGCAATAAAGCTAAAAAACAAAGGTAAGTCTTTCCTAAACCACTATAACGGGCTATATATCTACCTTAGCCTTTGATGTTTTACTCCAAATAAGTTTGCTGAAAAATGCCAAAGATGTTCACAATAAAACTAGAAATGAACACGTCTTGTTTACCAAAACAAATAAAAGACTCAAAAGAAGTGAACCGTTATATGGTAAGCATCAACTTTCTCACCAACCTGTCTAAACGTTTATTTATTTATTTATTTCTTTGGCTATAAAGCTAATGTCTTAGTCGGTTTTTCAATATCTCTTCCAATTCTTAAATAGAACCTAATGGAATGTTCTGGAATATACTGGTAAATGTTACTCTGTCTGCTACTAGACAAATGTAGTCAGTATTTGATTATCTCTTTTGGTTCTCGAATAGACCGTCGTAGAATGTTATGGAATATTCTAGAAATAATTTATAATTCTTACTTTTAAAATAACTAAGCTACTGTCGAAGTCGGTTTTTGTATATCTCTTCTGGTTTTCGAATAAAACAATATCGAACTTCTTCGAATATTCTGGAAAAATCACTTACTGTTCTTCTGTCCAATTGTCCTAGCCGGTGGTACTATGTAAGGATAGTCTTTGCACTATTTATTTCTTTTAATCTCACTTCTGACACCAATTGTTACGGGTTGTCCACAACAAACTCGCAAATGTCAAAAATAATACGTCAATTTATTTCGACAAATTATGTACAAAAACACGCACTTAAACATACTAATAACTTGCTAATAATTCACTACTTTAATCCGCCTATTAACTTCGCGTTAACATCTAGCGATCACTACCATTGGTTATCTTTGACTGACTACATACGTGGCGTCCGGCCCTATATATAGGGTCTGCCTACTATTCGAGAACCATCCATCCTTTTTCGATTCACGAGCATTCTCGTCTCTTCCAGAAGGTACGCGGCCGTGCATGAGTTTGTCATAGATAACACAACTAAAACCTAGACTAAGAATACAACCTTAAGATAAATCAACCTAATATTACACTAAATAAATTCTAACTATAAAATTTAAATAACTTAAATTTGTAACAATATGTTATTACTCTGAGGTAAAATCCAACATTTTCATATGTGGTCGCAGGAAATAGTAATTTACCTAGCCAGTGCGGAAGACGCACACACGTTAAGTATGTAGGTAAAATATTTTTTCTACGAGGTTGTGGAAACAAAAATAAAGTACTACAATAAAAACAACTCATTTATTATATTTAATTTACAATGATTGCCGAAAACTTTACTTCTGATCCTGTGCAGCATCACTGCCGTGCAAAGCAGAAACCTAGTAAGTCAAAAACTAATGTTTTGGGAAATAGAGTTTGAAGATTATTTAACTACATACTAACTATAGCTTATTTAACTACATACTAACTACATAACTTCCTTGATTATCAAGATAGCCACATTCTAGAAAAACTGGCTGGAGCCGTTTTGTACGGCGATTTCAATGATATAATAATCTCATTTTCGAGTAAGTCGAGTTACTAGGTTTTTGCTTTGCACGGCAGATCTGTGGATCAGGAGATTTTCGTTTTCATATTCTGGATCAATGATATGGGAAGGTCTTTAAATATATTTTGCTCTGGATGTATTTGGAGGCAGGCTCATAGTAACATTATGTGTTCCATCCTATTGTGGCTAAGTCTTCTTCGGGATTATCGGTATTTTCTATCACAGTAAATAAACACTTTTTTTCAATTTTTATTTATAAGATGAAATGTCATCCCCTGGTTTTTGACAAAAAAAATAGGCTTTGTTATTTACTCTATTCTTTTATTTTTTCTGTTGCTATTGGAAAACTAGCCGCCCAGGGGTACGTTCAGATTGAAACGTCGGGCGAGACGTCTTGCCGAGCGAATGACGTCATCGGTAAATCGCCGGACGTCTTGCCTTTGTGAACGGTATGGATGTAATAAACATAACCTTAAAATATATATTTTTTAAATTTATAAATTTGATCAGTTTAAAAATTTGTTACAGTTTATTTAGTAGAGTTAACATAAACACAAATAAGTGTTTTTTTTTGTTTTGAAAAATGGAAATAGACAGTCTTTTGGAGTACCCGACTTTTGGTGGCTGACAGAGTTTTATTAGTTCCTCTGCTCAACACTTTCAAAGGAAATAAATAAATGTGAAAATTAATAGTTATATGTACAGGGTGGGGCATTTTCGTTGGTTTTATAGGGTACAGGTTAAACGGTAAGATACAAAAAAACTGACATACGTGTTCCGTCTGTTTTAGTGTCTTTTTTAATGGCGTCATCAAATCTAGGCTAACTAAATTGGTTTAGCAGATACAGTGTGATTCTCAAAAATTGTCGATTTTTATTATCTTTTATTACTCGTTTATTTATGGAGATATTTACATACTGGGTGTTCCATTTAACAAAATGTTACTTTTGATAATATCTTGAAAACTAAAACATTTTTAATTTTTCTGGTTACGCCACTGGATTCTATCTAGAAAATCATAAAACTTTTGTATTTCAAGTTTTTTTTTCCTCTCTTCATAAATAACCGAGTAATAAGAGATAATAAAAATCGCCTATATCTGCTAAACCAATATAGTTAGCGTAGATTTGATTGCGCCATTAAAAAAGACACTAAAAAAGAGGACGGGACACGTATGTCAGTTTTTTTGTGTCTCTTACCGTTTAGCCTGTACCCTATAAAACCAACGAAAATGCCCCACCTTGTACATACATACATGTGCAATATAATATAATAGCGTATGACAGTGAGAATGCGAAAGAAGACAAATCCTCAAAGTGTTTGCTGTGGCGTTGAGAGATCTTCAATTACATTATATCAAACCTCTTTATATGGTTACATTATCTACTATTAAATAAATAATACAAATGTAATAATAATAAATAAATGTCTTTTATTTTAGTTTGAAAGCACAAAGTAATATCTAGGTATAATATTATTTATATTCCTATAACAATTTGTCCAAATAAAAATCCATTCTCTACATTCTCCTAAGTAGAAACTAAACAGTCAAAATGAAATTCTGTAAAGGATCCATTTGCATCTGAAAGAGTGTTTTCCTAAAAGGAGTGCCGCTGCAAGAGGATTCAGCTTCAAAAACTGCTTGATACTCTAAAAACAACTCACACTGCACACTTGGCTTTACATCAATAGAGTAAAAAGAACTGTGACAGAAGAGATTATACACGGATTTATAAAAAAGAAACCAGGCTTTGAGTCGACTGCTGTGCAAGTAAAAGAACTGCCAACAGATCCCAATAAACTTAAATGCTTTGTTGTAACTGCTCCTCTCTCATTTAAAGATCAAATGTATGAAACAACATTCTGGCCTTCCAATGTAGGCATCCGTAGATTTAATTTTAGAAAACACAAGGATTTCTTACAAGAAGGTGGTAGTTTTTTATAACAAACTCAACCAACTGTCTTGAAAATAAAATTTTACATACTCCTAAACAAACCAAACAAACAAAAATTACAAAAAACATTGGAAAGCCTTCAAAAACCATAAAGACCTAGACTGCAAGATAACAGTCATGCATATGAATATTCAGGGGATCAACACAAAAACCCTTGAACTAGCAGTTATACTAGACGAAATTAAACCTACAGTGCTGTGTTTAACAGAACACTTTTTAACTGGCAATAAAATAGAATCTTTAAAAATAGAGGGATATAGTTTGATTTCATATTCTTCTAGAACAAATAGGGAAAAAGGCGGGACAGAATCTTTAAAAATAGAGGGATATAGTTTGATTTCATATTCTTCTAGAACAAATAGGGAAAAAGGCGGCACCACAATTTTTGTTAAAGACAGCACAAAAGCCAACCCAATACTGATTAAAGATTTTCAACCAATGGACTTTCACTGTGAGTATTCAGTATGCGAAGTGATAAATAACAAATCAAAATATATTTTTGTTTGCATATACAGGTCCCCCAATTTAGGTGATATTCATGTTTTTCAAAGTAGAATCAGTGAGGTATTGGATACAATATACAATCCAGAAAAAACTCTAATTTTAGTTGGTGATTTTAATTGTCATTTTGAAAAAAACTGTCTAGATTCACAAGCAGTGAACCAACTGTTTTTAAGCTATTCATTATTTCCACATATTTTAGGTATTACGAGACCCAGCTCTGAGTCACAACTTGATAACATATATAGCAATGTAGGCAATGAACAAAAAAGTGAGGGCTACATCTATAAAACAAACATATCTGATCACTACGGGCAATATATGCATTTTTATGAAGGTTCTTCAAATAAGGTATGTAAATTTACTAAAAAACGGTTTTTCAACAGTCAAAATATTACTAACTTTCAAATATCCTTGCAACAAGAGAACTGGCAATCAGTCTTTGACACTTCAGATCCAAATAAAAGCTATGAATCTTTCAGCAATATATTTCAGTATTACTTTGACTGGTGCTGTCCTGTACAAACAGCGCGAGTCAAGGATAAAAGCACATGGGTAACTAAAGAAATTCAAAGGTACTCTTCATACATCAAGGATCTATATGTAAATTACCAAACAACTAAAAGTGAAATTCTTTTATCTCAGTACAAAAGGGAACGTAAGGAGTACAGGAAATTCCTGGTTGACATTAAAAAAAGTTCGAATGACAACAAAATAATAAATTCTCAAAATAAAACTAAAACAATGTGGCAAATTTTTAACCATGAGATAAATCGGGCCAAGTCTCAAAGCAACATTACAATAAAAAACAATGGTAACATAATTCAAGATCCGAACATAATAGCACAAGAGTTCTTAAACCAGTTTTCCCTAGATCTAATACCTAACAATAGAGAAATTAAATATGAAAGTAAAATCCCTAACTCATTCTTTCTGACACCTGTAGACAGTAGTGAAATTTTGTCAATTATTAAAAAACTTCCAAATAAATTTTCATCAGGTTTGGATGAAGTTCCAACATATATTTTAAAACAGGTTGATGAATACATATATGAGCCCCTCACACACATTATTAATTGTTGTTTTGTCAAGGGTGAATTTCCTGTGCAACTAAAAAGAGCTAAAGTTATACCAATTTTTAAAAAAGGAGATAGACAGGTTCTTGGTAATTACAGGCCAGTATCTCTGCTGCCATCAGTGTCAAAAGTCTTTGAAAGGTCTATATACAATCGATTAATTAATTTCATAGAAAGAAACAATTTACTATATGAAGGCCAATATGGTTTTAGACCAAAGAAGTCCACAGAGGAAGCAATTTACAATGTCATAACAACAATACAGAATAACCTAGAACAAGGACAAAAAACCGCAAGTATATACTTTGACCTCTCAAAGGCCTTTGACACGATAAATCACAACTTACTTTTGGAAAAACTGCCACGTGTTGGCATTAGAGGGCTGCCTTTAAAACTGTTACTTTCTTTGATCACAGAAAGAAAGCAAATTGTTTCACTAACACAAGAACACAGACAGTATTTTTCGAACTGGTGTGACATGCAGCAGGGGGTGGCTCAGGGATCGATCCTGGGGCCACTTATCTTCCTGCTGTATGTTGATGAGGTTCAAGAAAAAATAACAGTTGGCAAAGTAGCCCAGTTTGCTGATGATAAAACAGTGACTGCATCTGGGCGTAATAGTCAAGAACTTTCTAAAAAATGCTCTCAAGCTTCCAATGAAATGTCAAACTGGTGTACAGAAAATTCTCTTAGGCTTAACATGGGGAAAACTGGCTTACTAACTTTTCGCAAACAAATCAAAACTGATGAATCTTTATATGTTCAGTTCAATGGAAAGTCTATACCAGTTTTAGAATTTACAGATTTCTTAGGAATCACAATAGATTCATGTCTCCGTTGGGAACAACAAATAAATAAATTAAAAAACAAACTTAATAGCTCTTGTGCTGTTATAAGACGCCTTAGAGATCTGGTTTCATTTGACAGTCTTAAAACATACTATTATGCGAGTATACATAGTGTACTGTCATATGGTATTATTTTTTGGGGGTCCTCCTCTTTTGCAATGGATGTTTTCCGAACGCAAAAAAGAATCATAAGGTGTTTACTAAAACTTAAACCAGGCACTTCATATGCTCAGCACTTCACCAGACTAAGAATACTGACAGTGCCATCTATATATTTCCTACAACTTGTTATTTTTGTTAAAAAACACAAAGCCCTTTTTCCAACAAATAGTGATAGATACGGCAGTAATATGACTGTTGAAACCAGACCCAGAGCTGAGCTCGCTATTCCTATGCATAAATCAACATTTTTTGAAAAGGGACCATTTTATAAAGCTATAAAAGCCTACAACAGTTTACCAACAGAGATCAAATCAATTGAGAATAAAATAAAATTTAAAAACGCTACATAAAACTATCTTTACCAAAAATGTTTATATGTATTTATTTAAGTGTTTTACTTACTAATTTAAAAATGAAATAACATATTGTTCCAACTATTTTGTACAAATTTTTGACGTTGCTTTGTCAAACATTGTTTTGATTTTGTCGGCAATAAATGTTTTGAGTTTGAGTTTTTTTTTTTTTAAGGGTTATTCCTAAGGCAATTGTCTTCATTGCATGGAGCGATGTGAAACCTGTAACCAATACAGTTTTGAGGGTCGATTTACACAGCAACATAACAAAAAATGGAATTTTAGGGGAATTTTGGTATTTTCGTTTTTTTTTTTTTGCCAGCTGATTATGGTAAAATGGAGCTTTAAAATAAGGCATTAACTTTATCCATTGTGCTATGTTACTATGGGTAAACCATCATGCATACCCTAGCAAAAATCCCACAAAGAAAAATACTCTGTCAATCTATGGGCACCCAAGCTCACACTAGGTACTATAGTTATAGTGTGCGCGTGAGCTAATATAACTAAAAACTGAAATATATTACCTTTCGTTTGATACCACACAGGCCATGTTTTGACTTAAACTCTAATTTTTGAAATCTACACCCACCATTTTTTTTTCAAAAAACTAAAATGTAGTTTGTTTAACTCCAGACTTAATTACCTTTTGTTTGATATCACACACGCCATATTTTTACTTAAACTCTAATTTGTGAAATCTACTCCCACCCTTTTATTTGACTTGCTTTCGGTGGATTTTGTTCATTTTTAAATGGGACCATCTCGACCGAAAACCCGCCTAGGTACCAAATTTCATTCAAATCGGGCAAGCGGTTTTTGAGTTATGCGCGTTGGTCGTTACAGACAAACATACAGACAGAGAGACACACGGCGCGACAAAAAAGTTTCAAAATCATCTGAAACGCAAAGATATATAAAAAAATTTTAAATCAGAGCAATTTTTTTTCTCGAAAAAATTAGGATCACCATAGCTCACACTACTATAGTATAGTAGTAGTGCGAGCTAATAGGTAACTTAATTTAATGTTGAATGGTCTCGAGTTTATAAATGGGACTTAACCCTTCTAAAAAAACTTAGAACTCACCTGTCAAAAGTCAAACAAGTGTTTTTTGTCTTCAAGAAAAAGTAAAATTTGATTATTTATTTATGGAAAATTCCACTTTTATGTAATATGTTTTCGAAAATATAAAACAAAAAATAAAAAAATTGGGGGGTTGGTTTATATACCTACTGCGCAAGTCGAGCGTTTGTCACCCACCTCATAGAGAAGGGTGTAAAAGGCGATTCGCCCGACGTTATTTTCGGCCAATATGAACGAGAGTAACTTTCACCCAGTATGTAATCTGAACGGATTTGAGCGCGCCCGACTACATCCGACGTGCTATCTGAACGTACCCCAGTTGTGTTTTTAGGCAAAAATTAACGTCAGTGTCAAACTCAAAATGTGTTGTTTTTTTGTCATCCCTAAAATTTTAGTAAGGCCCACAATTTAGAACCGAATAGGTGTCCCTAGGACTCTAGGGTCACTGCATCCTGGAAGCCTGGCGTCTCCAGGGGTAGCGACACCAAACATAACCTCATTTACGAAAAACGCAAATCTGACACTGTCAGGAGCGTAGCTTTTTTTATGTTCAAAAAAATTAAATGGTTTACAAATGTTACGTAAAGAACTGTCCGTCACACCCGGTATATAAATTTGACTGTCCAAATAAACAAACCTAAAAAAAACTAAGTTTTTATGATTTCAATATTTATTAGGACCCTGTGTTAGGACCCACACAGCGCAAGAAACCAAAAATATAGTTTGCATGTTTTATATATATTCTAAAATATAGAAAACTATTATGTTGGGTTTTGTATCATTTAATAAATTTTTTATGCTCTCTAGGGAATAAAAGTGTACGTTTAATCCCGTATTTCTTGTCCCCAGAGATTAAAAGTAATTTCTTTAGAACCATAAAGGCAAAATATAGGTTTTTGGATTATTTTATTTTATCATAATACAAAATACAAAAAGATCGAAATATATACACGATAGCGATTATTTTGTTGCTTCCAGCTTGCAGTAAGCTTACTGTACTTTGCTGATGACTTGATTCGTTTCGATTGTTATTGTGTCCTACGGCATGTAATTGCTTCCATATAAGGGAAGCATTTAACTTTCTAGACTTCTCCAGGATGTAAACAAGGAATACCTGGTTTACATCCCTGGGCTCTTATTAGAGCCCATCATAAGTCTTTAAGAATTCTATTCCGTTATTCTTAAAGACTTATGTCACACCGATGTGCTCTAATAAGAGCGAAACACATGTGTCTGTGGCTAGTCAGACCACACCTAGCCGAAGTTACTAATACTTTGGTTAGGTACGTGCGGGCAGATAAACAGCTGATCTTGAAAAAAGTGAGGTTAGTTTGTTTGTTTTGCTTTGCAGTCGTTGATGTGTTGTGCATTTTGGTGTTGTGGTAAGTGTTTAAGTTTTGATTTACAGTTTTTTAATTCGTTGTACATCTTACGAATCGCGGCTTGTTGATGAAGATTTAAATATACGATGAAAGTGCAGTGTTTCTTTTTAATCTAACGGAGTATAGGCCCTAGTGTTTTTCCTTGTAAAAGTTGCGATAAATTATAAGTAATTAAAGCCGAACCTTGCAAAACCTCGAACTGTATTTGGGCATTTTTGTCTTTTGATAAAATGTAAAATTCGGGATGAAAAGGTACCAAAAAAAACACAAAGCCTAAAAACACCCAAAAAATGGGAAAAAACTTGGAAAATAAACTAAACGGTGCGAAAACTAGCGTATAAACATCGTGATAAAAGTTTAATTTTATCCCTTGATATATTATATACTATTAATAAACATTTAACATACAAATGTATTTTTGTCCTGTTTGTTTATTTATTACGTATTATTTTTATACAAAAAACACAAATAATATTTCAAAGAAAATTATTTTTAACAATAAATATACCTACAATAAATATTCATAACCCAAAAATTCAAGGAACATATTTTTTATTTCTTAAGCTGTATAAAAACGAGTTCTTTTTAAGTTTTTTTTTTCTCAGACTGTATAAAAATGAGTATTTTTCACGAACGTCTATGGAATTTTGAGTACGGTTTTGACACTCGTGTCGCTACCCCTGGGAGACACCAGGCTTCCAGGATGCAGTGACCCTATAGGACTCTAATATGTAGTGCCACCTATTGACTGATATTTAAATATTTTGCCTTGTTGTCTTTTGCTTAAAAAATTGGCTAAATCGAATTTGTCGCCTTAAGAAAGATTTTGGTTCTGAAAAAAATTGATTTTATTGAGCTGACCCGAGCCTGTCGACTTGCGCCGAATCGGCTCGAGCCGAATAGTACTAGACTCCTCTACGACGCAGTACGCTCCTCTTTGGTTAAAGCAGAGAAGGCTTGATGATGTAGTGGAAATAAGGGCAAGGACGTGAAGAATTGACTAAATACACAAAGATGAAATACCATGATTAAAGCAATGAAAAAAATTCTATCTTCAAGACCAGAAAATCGAAAAGAACCATGGAAAGCTATATAAATCTATTTAGCATTTAAATTAAAACTGAATTTCCTTTATATTAACCATTCATCAAAAAGTCCTGTCTAAAATCTGAATAGGTATATTTTTAATCTGGCTTTATGTTTAAATTCAACACGGAAAAATTATTGCGTCGTTTTAAAAAAACCACAGTGGCGCACCCAAAAATATGGGTCCGTGACCCCAAGAAGCCGTATTTTATGGTATTTTAGTTTTTTATTCATAAAATATTTCAAAAATGGTTAAAAAAATTTAAGGACGGGGTGGTCCGGGCCACAAGGTTTTCCCCCAGGGTGCGCCCATGAAATACATTTTTATATTTGAGATAACTTTTACGCGTCAATTCAATGTTAAAGTCTTTCCGTTTTCGTTATGGATAATGGTGCTAATTTGTTTTTCTTTTTCTTAATTCTTACCTGTAGTATTTTTCCGCAAAAACATATTTCTTTATTTTTAAAAATTCTTTATTGGATTTTATTTTATGCCTTCCTTTTTCATTTATATATTATATGAAATTCGGTAGCCCTGTGCAATGCAATGGGTCACACTCCGACTCGATGCGACTGCGACACGCTGATTGGGCCACCCACTGAAACCCAAAGCAGCGTTGAACATGCTGCCAATTTTCACTTGGCTCCTTTGAATAGAGATAGATTTTATCTGCAGCCTATATGAGCGACAAGGATAGGGCCAATGTTGGGCATTTTAGTGTTGTTTAAATTGGAAAAATCAAAGAAATTTTGTGCCTGGCACAGGCCATCAGTTAGTCGTATTACTCGCATTGTTTTTGTGCGTGAAACTTGGATGTTTTAATTTACGCCCTTTACAATATATTTTAATTATTACAGCAGAATTTTTGGAAAAATTTTATGGCGGAATTTGGGTGGGCATGGGTAATTTTCTAAAAAAAATAGAATTAGAAACCCCAAACCTAGTAGTAGTAGGTATGTTTGTTAATTACTTGTGGGTAAAGATTTGGGCGCAACATCCCGAATTTTTGTTTTCTGGCTCAAAATTCTTGCACTACCATGTTGTATTGACACTAGCCGCCGCACAATGGGTTATATGAGAGGACTAGCGCGACACTCAATTTTAACTCAGTTTTAACCCACTTTTAGACATCGGATTAACTTAAAATTTTGTACACACTTAAATTACCGATGACAATACAATATACTGATATTATGAAGTTCACAGCTCCCCCCTTTAAGAATGCTGGAGGGGGGCTACTATCTAAGTATATATGTCCGATGTCGTTCAAAATTGGTTTGCAGGGATATTTGGGGATGGGGATCAAGAATTTTTAATTAGATTTTTAAAATTCTGAAAGTAACGCCCCCCTCCCCCTTCGACAATTTTGACCATCTTGTACATATCAGATCAACATCAAAATTGTTGTGAACTAATAGTTATTATAACTTACAGTTCCAATACAATACAATATTATAATGCTTTAGTTGGCAACCCCTCACCCCTTTGAAGAGGGTGGAAGGGGACCATCTAAGTACATATGCCCGATTTTGTTCAAAATTGGTATGTAGGGACTTTTGGGGATAGGGATCACGAATATTTAATTATATTTTTAAAATTATGAAAGTGACGCCGCTCTTGTAAGTCAATTTTGACCAACTTGTACATATCCGATCAACATCAAATTTGGTATGGATTTATAGTTACAGCGACAATACAATATTATAAAGCTCCAATGTTGGAAACACTCCACCTTTAAGGATAGTGGAGGGGTTTTCGGGGTTTAGGATCACGCACCATATTTTTTCTTATTTAATAAGCTTTCGAACAAGTTTTCACAAGTTGGGTCTACCAGTTGCAAAAGAGGTTGGATGTTACTAACTTTTTACTTAAGTTTTTTAATTAAATTATAAATTTTACTTAAAAGGATAGTTTTTATTGTCTAAAAATAGCAAAAAAGTAAAGGTTAGCTTTTTTTAATATTTGACAGATGTTAAAATAAAGTAGTTTATCGTTTTTCTTTTTTGATAAGCTTTCGAGCAAGGTGCCACAAGTGGGGTTGTCTAATTTGAAAAAAAAAGTTTTATGCGAGTAGACCCCTTTGCAGGGGGTCTATACAAAAAAATTTCGAACGGAAATATTGCTCGTTAAAAATCTTAGTCGAAGTACTTTTGGATTTTTCAGAATAATCTAAATTCAATCCGCTGTCGAATTTATTCCATTTGGCTGATACACTGATTGTATAAAAACATAAACATGGCAGTGTTTAGGGCTACCCCCAAAAAACAGGGGCAGCGAGGGGCAGCAAATTTTTTGTTTTTTTAGTCAAATAAACCCCTCTCTCTAATATTCTGGTGGAGATTTTACTAAGCCTTGCTAAGCTTGTTTCTGCAGGCTTTACAAAGAAAAATAGAGACGAAAATAAACGTAATATATTTCAAAAAATTTTAACCATAAAAAGGGTTATGGAATTAGGAAATTACTAGTAGTTTTTCAAAGTGCAGTTACTGCTTATGCCCACTTTATACCCATATACCCAAAAAGTGCTGTTTGTATTGTCATTTTTTTTATTTAAAAATACTGTAAAAATACATACATTTTTCTCCCAAAATATTTTTCAACTTTGGGGCTCTGTTACAGAGAAATACATTAAGAGTTTTTTTATCAGTTGCATTTTTTTTATTAACTGGACTATCTGCAATACATTTGGGTGGGTTTGGTTAACATAATTTAAAAAACATATACAGGGCTAATGTCGTGCTAGCTCCGCCATATAACCCATCATAGATCATTTCTATAGTTTTTCGCGCTAAAGGCGTACAAATTTTGATACTGCATAAAGCCAGGATCAATGCTTGGTATGATACTTCATAGTAGAGTAAATTTGTAAAATAAAGCTGCAAAAAGGGTATATTTTTTTATATTTGGCATAGTAGTACCTAGCACCAAAACCTAAATTTTCATTCGAGGATCCCCGATTTTCCGGCCTCAGAATCCAAGATGGCGGCTGCCAAAATTACGAAAAAAAATGTTTCCTTGTTTTAAGAGAAATTAAATTTATTTTGATAAATTTACTTTAAGTAAGATATACTCAATTAAAAAATATAAAAAAATTGACACCTGTCACTGCAAAACAAAATGGCGGCTATATTTAAAAAAAATCGTTTTTCTTCGATATATTCTTTATTTTTTGTGCGATATTTACTTTTAATACCTCATATTAAAGCTGCTGACCAGTTCTTTAAACCTGCTTAAATGAAATGATAAGTTTCCCAGCCGACACAAAGTGATGGCGCTTAATTTGTCAAAAATAAAACAGACCTTTACAACCAGTAGACCAAATGAAAGTTTTTAAAAAAAATTTTTTGGATTTGATTAGTAGTAAGCCAGATTTTGTAAAAATGTATAAAAAGTTACAATTTGACATTTAACATTTTAAGATGGCGGCCGAAGTTCAGATAAAAAAGTAATTTTTTTGTTTTTGTTTGACACAACTAGTATTGCCGTGTAATATATTGATTTATATTAAATGGGGGTCGCCGATTGTAAATATTTCATAATAAATGACATATGTCTATTACTATCCAAGATGGCGGCGGTCAAGATATAAATACAACAGCATCTTTTTGGTTTAGTAAATCTTTTTACCAAGATATGTAGTTTTATATTAACCTTAATTAGTTTTAAATTGTAATGTACAAAAAAAATAGAATTTATTTATTTTTTAAAGATGGCTGTCGAAAAAGTAAAAAAAAAACATTTTTGTTAATTTTTTCGAAATTTAACAAAAAAAAACTGAGAAAACCAAGACATCTCGTTAAACAAAACACAGATGTTTTAAATATGTTAAAAAATTTGACATGTCACGTGCCGGGTGATTTCAATAAATTGACATTTTTTACTTAATAGCTATCTCCGTTAATATTGATCTAACAGTAACGTTTAAATTAGCAACGTTAAATATTTTTTTCTAAATCATCAGAATCTGATGTCAAAAATTACATATGTCATACACTTGTCAAACTATTGACTTATGGTTTATTTTTTTAAATAAAACACCCTGTATATAATGTTTTTAATTGATAGGGCTCCTTTTTCTGATTTCGAAAATATATAATATGTTGACATTTAGTCCAGCCGTTGTTGAAATATTTGCATTTTAAAAATTATATTCATTAACAAAATGGCAACATCCTTATTGTTTATTTAAAAACAAAAAAGGAGCCCTATCAATTAAAAACATTATATAGAGGGTGTTTTATTTAAAAAAATAAACCATATGTCAAAAGTTTGACAAGTATATGACATATGTCATTTTGGACATCAGATTCTGATGATTTAGAAAAAATTATTTAACTTTGCTTATTTAAACGTTACTGTTAGATTAATATTAACCGAGATAGCTATTAAGTAAAATATGGTCAATTCAATCAAACCACCCGGTACGTGACATATGTCAACTTTTTTGACATTTTTAAAATATCTGTGTTTTGTTTACCGAGATGTCTTGCTTTTCCAGTTTTTTTTGTTAAATTTAGAAGAAAAAAAACAAAAATGTTTTTTTTTAAATTTTTTGACCGCCATCTTTAAAAAATAAATAAATTATATTATTTTTGTACATTATGACTTAAAACTAATTAAGAGTAATATAAAACTACAAATCTTGGTAAAAAAAATTACCAAACCAAGAAGATAATGTTGTTTTTATATTTTGAATAAATCGATATATTACACGGCAATACTAGATCTGTCAAACAAGAACAAAAAAATTACTTTTTTATCTGAACTTCGGCACCCATCTTAAAATGTTTAATGTCAAATTGTAAATTTTTTGAAATTTTTACAAAACTTTTACTATTGATAAAATCCGAATTTTTTTTTTAATTTAATTTGGTCTGCAGGTTATAAAAGCCTCTTTTATTTTTGAGATATTAAATACCATCTTTGTGTCGGCTAAGAAACTAATATTTTTTTTTTCATTAGGTTTAAAGAGCTGGTCAGTGGCTTTTATATGAGGTATTAAAAATAAATATCGCGCGAAAAATAAAGAAAATATCGAAAAAAACGATTTTTTTAAAATATAGCCGCTATTTTGTTTTAAAGTGACAGGTGTAATTTTTTTTACATTTTTGAATTACGTAGGTCTGACTTAAAGTAAGTTTATCAAAATTAATTTAATTTGTCTTAAAACAGGGAATTCATTTTTTTTCTTAATTTTGGCAGCCGCCATCTTGGATTCCGATGCCGGAAATCAAGGGATCCTCGATTGAAAATTTAGCTTTTGATGTTAGCTACTACCATTCCAAATATAAAAAATATACCCTTTTTGTATCTTTTTATTGAAATACCATACAATTTTACTCTACTATCAGCTTAACGACGCTATGACGTCACAAAAATAGCCGATAGGCGAAAATCGTACCGTTGTTCGGTGGGCTCCATCAAACAACGATCGTAGTAAGTTCCAAAACGTCGACTTTTGACCGCCTGGCTTAACGGGTGGCGGAACAAAGATCAAAAGACAAAAGATCGAATACAAAAGATCGAAAAAACAAAAGATCGAAAAGGCAAAAGATCGAAACTACAAAAGATCGAAAAACAAAAGATCGAAAAATAAAAGATCGAAAGACAAATTGTCGAAAATACAGAAGATCGAAAATCAAAAGATCGAAAAGGCAAAAGATCGAAATTACAAAAGATCAAAAAACAAAAGATCAAAAGACAAAAGATCAAAAGCCAAAAGATCGAAAAGCAAAATATCAGAAGACAAAAGATCGAAAAAAAATCGCAGGTAAATTAGATCGAAATATACAAAATGACGCGTATCATGTTTGCTTAGGTGTATTCACATAAACAGTTTAAGCAAGGTCAGGTAAGGTAAAATTACCTATCCGTTAAATAAACCAATGGCTTGTCATACTTAACACAAATCATATAGTTCGATAAAGGGGTCTCTTTTTGAATCATATTTAAAAGAAAAAAACTCTCCTGATTTCTTTCCCGGGATCCTAGAGGGTGTGTAACTAAAGCGAACCGAACCGAACCGAACCAAAACGAACCGAACCGAACCGGTCGGTTTGGTTCGGTTTGGTTTTAGACCCAGTAGGATCCCGGGAAACATTTCAAGAAAGGTTTAGTTCGGTTTGGTTTAGTTACACACCCTCTAGGACCCCGGAAAAGAAATCAGGAAAGTTTTTTTTGTAAAAAACTATGTAATAGCGATATTTTGAAACGCGCTATTTTCGATCGTTTGTAGTTTCGATCTTTTGTACTTTCGATCTTTTGTCTTTTGTCTTTCGATCTTTTGTTTTTCGATCTTTTGTATTTTCGATCTTTGGTTTTTCGATCTTTTGTCTTTTCGACCTTTTGTGTTTCGATCTTTTGTCTTTTCGATCTTTTGTTTTTCGATCTTTTGTATTCGATCTTTTGTCTTTCGATCTTTTGTCTTTCAATCTTTTGTTTTTCGATCATTGTTCCGCCACCCTGGCTTAACGCCTAGGGAAAGGGAAAGGACGGAAAGAAACAAAACTATTTAAAAATTTAAAATTAACAATGCATATGAACATAATTTTTTGTATAAATAATGGTTAATAATTAAATTAAAATGGCTTATGTACTAAGGGCGTTTCGTAAATTCATTAGCCTATTAATCAGTTATTAATTATTATCAATAAGTTAATTCACATATGTCGAGTTCCTTCACCGCTTCACATCGTGTTATTATTAGTACACACAAGTAGTGAATGGTGAACTTATTAAACTGGGAAAAAAAAAAGTTGCTCCGATTTCAATTTTTTTAAATATTTTTGTGTTTTAGATAATTTTGAGACTTTTTTGTCGCGCTGTTTATCTGTATGTCTGTCTGTAACGACCAACGCGCATAAGTCAAAAACTGATTGCCCTAGCTTGGGCCTTGGCCCTAGATAGTTTCACTTAAAAATAAATAAAATCCAGCCCACATAAGCGAAAACAAGGGGTGGGGGTTGATTTCAAAAATTATACCTAGTTTTTCTAAAAATATGACTTATGTGGTAGTATGTTAAGGCCATCAAAGAGTTATACCACAATAGTAAGGCAAAAGTTAAAATAAAAGCAAAACTAACCAAAGGCTTTCAAGTAAATAAAGGTCTTAAACAAGGTTGCTGTATCTCGCCTACGCTCTTTAAGATATACTTGGAACAAGTCGTTAAAGTATGGAAGAGAAAATGCCAAAACATGGGAATTCCGTTGGACGAAACCACCTTATATACTTTATGTTTCGCCGATGATCAGATAGTAGTGGCTCAGGATTATGACGACCTCGAATATATGACACGAAAACTAATAGAAGAGCACAATAAGTGGGGACTAGAGGTTAATCTCAATATGACAGAGTATATGTGTATCGGTGGAATGAAACAGTATCTAATCTTAAATGCCGGGCAGCGAATTCAGTCCTGTGATGAGTATAAATACTTAGGTCTAAAAATTAAAGCTGACGGAACACTAGACAAAGGTATTAGTACAATGAATAGAGGAGTTTTACCCTACAAAAGGTCCGGTAGTTCTGAATTTTGGATATGTTATTAAGGTCGAAAGGGTAGTTAAAACTCTGAGTTTTCGTCACCCCCACCCCTGTGCTTCCTCCGCCATCTTGAAAAAACCATCAAAAATTGGCACTTTTTGTAGTTTTTTGCCTGTAACTTCGTTCCAGTCTAAATCGCAAAAAGAGTTATATGAAATTTTTTAGAGGATATAATTATCTACAATCGGGTGGTTCTATGGTTGTTCTGCGAGCAGTAGTAACAGAGCTAGGTAATTTCCAAAAATGACTAAAATCACGTGCTTGGGCAAATTTTCAGATTTTTTCTACTTTAGACGGCATAAGCTCCGAAATACTTTGTTCTAGGGTAAAAGTTCTAAGAACATATCTTGCAGAGAATTTTATCAGCTACAAAATCCATTCTTTAAATGTATTTTTAAATATTGTAATGGAGTGGGAGTAACTTTTAACTTAAAGTAAATAAGTTAGAAAATGATCATTTTTTAAAATTTATTGCTTTAAACGGCACGTCTTTTATTTATTTTTATTTTTTTGAGTAAATTTAGTGACGTACAAAAAGTTAAAAGAGCTAAGGGGTCCAACACCTCCTTAAACTAACCACCTCTTCAAAAACCCCCCCAGAACCCCCAAAATCTAACATATTTAGGTTTTCTCAAATTTTCTCAAAAAATACGCTTCTAAGACAAAAATGTGTAATATACTTTATTGTAGACAATGAAATTTCCTTTTGAAAGAGGTACAACCCGATGAGGGTCAACTATTTATAAACTCTTCAGCGGTGTCCGTTAATTGAAGTAAGTAAAAAAATATCCATGTTTTTTCCATGATTTATTCGATATTTTTTTAAACCAAGGTCTATAGAACAAAATGTGTTATACAATATTGTAGCAAATAAAATTTCCTATAAAAATGCTGTACAAGAAAGTCGGATTGGTTTCATGGTTATAAATTCAGAGACGCCCGTAAATTTAACCAATTTTAAAAAATCACAAATTAAAATATTTTTGTTAAAAGTTTTATCTAATTCTTTCAAAAACTAAGCCTAATTTAAAAGAATGCTATGATGCACTTTATGCCCCCCTCCCCCTTGGACAATTTTGACCATCTTGTACATATCGGATCAACATCAAAATTGTTGTGAACTAATAGTTATTATAACTTACAGTTCCAATACAATACAATATTATAATGCTTTAGTTGGCAACCCCTCACCCCTTTGAAGAGGGTGGAAGGGGACCATCTAAGTACATATGTCCGATTTTGTTCAAAATTGGTATGTAGGGACTTTTGGGGATAGGGATCACGAATATTTAATTATATTTTTAAAATTGTGAAATTGACGCCGCCCTTCTCCCACTTGTAAGTCAATTTTGACCAACTTGTACATATCCGATCAACATCAAATTTGGTATGGATTTTTAGTTACAGCGACAATACAATATTATAAAGCTCCAAAGTTGGAAACACTCCACCTTTAAGGATAGTGGAGGGGTTTTCGGGGTTTAGGATCATGCACCATATTTTTTCTTATTTAATAAGCTTTCGAACAAGTTTTCACAAGTTGGGTCTACCAGTTGCAAAAGAGGTTGGATGTTACTAACTTTTTACTTAAGTTTTTTAATTAAATTATAAATTTTACTTAAAAGGATAGTTTTTATTGTCTCAAAATAGCAAAAAAGTAAAGGTTAGCTTTTTTTAATATTTGACAGATTTTAAAAAAAGAAAGTAGTTTATCGTTTTTCTTTTTTGATAAGCTTTCGAGCAAGGTGCCACAAGTGGGGTTATCTAATTTGAAAAAAAAAAGTTTTATGCGAGTAGAACCCTTTGCAGGAGGTCTATACAAAAAAATTTCGAACGGAAATATTGCTCGTTAAAAATCTTAGTCGAAGTACTTTTGGATTTTTCAGAATAATCTAAATTCAATCCGCTGTCGAATTTATTCCATTTGGCTGATACACTGATTGTATAAAGACCACGTACATGGCAGTGTTTAGGGCTACCCCCAAAAAACAGGGGCAGCGAGGGGCAGCAAATTTTTTGTTTTTTTAGTCAAATAAACCCCTCTCTCTAATATTCTGGTGGAGATTTTACTAAGGCTTGCTAAGCTTGTTTCTGCAGGCTTTACAAAGAAAAATAGAGACGAAAATAAACGTAATATATTTCAAAAAATTTTAACCATAAAAAGGGTTATGGAATTAGGAAATTACTAGTAGTTTTTCAAAGTGCAGTTACTGCTTATGCCCACTTTATACCCATATACCCAAAAAGTGCTGTTTGTATTGTCATTTTTTTTATTTAAAAATACTGTAAAAATACATACATTTTTCTCCCAAAATATTTTTCAACTTTGGGGCTCTGTTACAGAGAAATACATAGTTTTTTTATCAGTTGCATTTTTTTTATTAACTGGACTATCTGCAATACATTTGGGCGGGTTTGGTTATCATAATTTAAAAAACATATACAGGGCTAATGTCGTGCTAGCTCCGCCATATAACGCCATAAGGCGTACAAATTTTGATACTGCATAAAGCCAGGATCAATGCTTGGTATGATACTTCATAGTAGAGTAAATTTGTAAAATAAAGCTGCAAAAAGGGTATATTTTTTTATATTTGGCATAGTAGTACCTAGCACCAAAACCTAAATTTTCATTCGAGGATCCCCGATTTTTCGGCCTCAGAATCCAAGATGGCGACTGCCAAAATTAAGAAAAAAAAATGATTTCCTTGTTTTAAGAGAAATTAAATTTGTTTTGATAAATTTACTTTAAGTGGGATATACTCAATTAAAAAATATAAAAAAATTGACACCTGTCTCTGCAAAACAAAATGGCGGCTATATTTAAAAAAAATCGTTTTTCTTCGATATATTCTTTACTTTTTGTGCGATATTTACTTTTAATACCTCATATTAAAGCTGCTGACCAGTTCTTTAAACCTGCGTAAATGAAATGATAAGTTTCCCAGATGACACAAGGTAATGGCGCTTAATTTGTCAAAAATAAAACAGACCTTTACAACCAGTAGACCAAATGAAATTTAAAAAAAAAAATTTTTTGGATTTGATTAGTAGTAAGCCAGATTTTGTAAAAATGTATAAAAAGTTACAATTTGACATTTAACATTTTAAGATGGCGGCCGAAGTTCAGATAAAAAAGTAATTTTTCTTCTTGTTTGACACAACTAGTATTGCCGTGTAATATATTGATTTATATTAAATGGGGGTCGCCGATTGTAAATATTTCATAATAAATGACATATGTCTATTACTATCCAAGATGGCGGCGGTCAAGATATAAATACAACAGTATCTTTTTGGTTTAGTAAATCTTTTTACCAAGATATGTAGTTTTATATTAATCTTAATTAGTTTTAAATTGTAATGTACAAAAAAAATTGAATTTATTTATTTTTTAAAGATGGCTGCCGAAAAAGTAAAAAAAACATTTTTGTTAATTTTTTCGAAATTTAACAAAAAAATACTGAGAAAACCAAGACATCTCGTTAAACAAAACACAGATGTTTTAAATATGTCAAAAAATTTGACATGTCACGTGCCGGGTGATTTGAATAAATTGACATTTTTTACTTAATAGCTATCTCCGTTAATATTGATCTAACAGTAACGTTTAAATTAGCAACGTTAAATATATTTGTCTAAATCATCAGAATCTGATGTCAAAAATTACATATGTCATACACTTGTCAAACTATTGACTTAAGGTTTATTTTTTTAAATAAAACACCCTGTATATAATGTTTTTAATTGATAGGGCTCCTTTTTCTGATTTCGAAAATATATAATATGTTGACATTTAGTCCAGCCGTTGTTGAAATATTTTCATTTTAAAAATTATATTCATTAACAAAATGGCAACATCCTTATTGTTTATTTAGGTTATTAAAATGCAAATATTTCAATAAAGGCTGGTCTAAATGTCAACATATTATATATTTTTGAAATCAGAAAAACGAATCTTATCAACTAAAAAAATTATATACAGGGTGTTTTATTTAAAAACATAAACCATATGTCAAAAGTTTGACAAGTATATGACATATGTCATTTTGGACATCAGATTCTGATGATTTAGAAATAATTATTTAACTTTGCTTATTTAAACGTTACTGTTAGATTAATATTAACGGAGATAGCTATTAAGTAAAATATGGTCAATTCAATCAAATCACCCGGTACGTGACATATGTCAACTTTTTTGACATTTTTAAAATATCTGTGTTTTGTTTACCGAGATGTCTTGTCTTTTCCAGTTTTTTTTGTTAAATTTAGAAAAAATAAACAAAAATGTTTTTTTTTAAATTTTTCGACCGCCATCTTTAAAAAATAAATAAATTATATTATTTTTGTACATTATGACTTAAAACTAATTAAGAGTAATATAAAACTACAAATCTTGGTAAAAAAAATTACCAAGCCGAGAAGATAATGTTGTTTTTATATTTTGATGGCGGCATCTTGATTAATAATAGACATGTGTCATTTATGATGAAATATTTAAAATCGGCGACCCCTATTTAGTATAAATCGATATATTACACGGCAATACTAGATGTGTCAAACAAGAACAAAAAAATTACTTTTTTATCTGAACTTCGGCCGCCATCTTAAAATGTTTAATGTCAAATTGTAAATTTTTTAAAATTTTTACAAAACTTTTACTATTGATAAAATCCGTTTTTTTTTTTTTATTTAATTTGGTCTGCAGGTTATAAAGGCCTCTTTTATTTTTGACATATTAAATACCATCTTTGTGTCGGCTAAGAAACTAATATTTTTTTTTCATTAGGCTTAAAGAGCTGGTCAGTGGCTTTTATATGAGGTATTAAAAATAAATATCGCGCGAAAAATAAAGAAAATATCGAAAAAAACGATTTTTTTAAAATATAGCCGCCATTATGTTTTAAAGTGACAGGTGTAATTTTTTTTACATTTTTGAATTACGTAGGTCTTACTTAAAGTAAGTTTATCAAAATTAATTTAATTTGTCTTAAAACAGGGAATTCATTTTTTTTCTTAATTTTGGCAGCCGCCATCTTGGATTCCGAAGCCGGAAATCAAGGGATCCTCGATTGAAAATTTAGCTTTTGATGTTAGCTACTACCATGCCAAATATAAAAAATATACCCTTTTTGTATCTTTTTATTGAAATACCATACAAATTTACTCTACTATCAGCTTAACGACGCTATGACGTCACAAAAATAGCCGATAGGCGAAAATCGTACCGTTGTTCGGTGGGCTCCATCAAACAACGATCGTAGTAAGTTCCAAAACGTCGACTTTTGACCGCCTGGCTTAACGGGTGGCGGAACAAAGATCGAAAGACAAAAGATCGAAAATACAGAAGATCGAAAATCAAAAGATCGAAAAGGCAAAAGATCGAAAATACAAAAGATCAAAAAACAAAAGATCGAAAGACAAAAGATCAAAAGCCAAAAGATCGAAAAGCAAAATATCAGAAGACAAAAGATCGAAAAAAAATCGCAGGTAAATTGGATCGAAATATACAAAATGACGCGTATCATGTTTGCTTAGGTATATTCACATAAACAGTTTAAGCAAGGTCAGGTAAGGTAAAATTACCTATCCGTTAAATAAACCAATGGCTTGTCATACTTAACACAAATCATATAGTTCGATAAAGGGGTCTCTTTTTGAATCATATTTAAAAGAAAAAAACTCTCCTGATTTCTTTCCCGGGATCTTAGAGGGTGTGTAACTAAAGCGAACTGAACCGAACCGAACCAAAACGAATCGAACCGAACCGGTCGGTTTGGTTCGGTTTGGTTTTACACCCAGTAGGATCCCGGGAAACATTTCAAGAAAGGTTAAGTTCGGTTCGGTTTAGTTACACACCCTCTAGGACCCCGGAAAAGAAATCAGGAAAGTTTTTTTTGTAAAAAACTATGTAATAGCGATATTTTGAAACGCGCTATTTTCGATCATTTGTAGTTTCGATCTTTTGTACTTTCGATCTTTTGTCTTTTGTTTTTCGATCTTTTGTTTTTCGATCTTTTGTATTTTCGATCTTTTGCATTTTCGATCTTTGGTTTTTCGATCTTTTGTCTTTTCGACCTTTTGTATTTCGATCTTTTGTCTTTTCGATCTTTTGTTTTTCGATCTTTTGTATTCGATCTTTTGTCTTTCGATCTTTTGTCTTTCAATCTTTTGTCTTTCGATCATTGTTCCGCCACCCTGGCTTAACGCCTAGGGAAAGGGAAAGGACGGAAAGAAACAAAACTATTTAATAATTTAAAATTAACAATGCATATGAACATAATTTTTTGTATAAATAATGATTAATATTTAAATTAAAATGGCGTATGTACTAAGGGCGTTTCGTAAATTCATTAGCCTCTTAATCAGTTATTAATTATTATCAAGAAGTTAATTCACATATGTCGAGTTCCTTCACCGTTTCACATCGTGTTATTATTAGTACACACAAGTAGTGAATGGTGAACTTATTAAACTGGGAAAAAAAAAGTTGCTCCGATTTCAATTTTTTTAAATATTTTTGTGTTTTAGATAATTTTGAGACTTTTTTGTCGCGCTGTTTATCTGTATGTCTGTCTGTAACGACCAACGCGCATAAGTCAAAAACTGATTGCTCTAGCTTGGGCCTTGGCCCTAGATAGTTTCACTTAAAAATAAATAAAATCCAGCCCACATAAGCGAAAACAAGGGGTGGGGGTTGAGTTTCAAAAATTATACCTAGTTTTTCTAAAAATATGACTTATGTGGTAGTATGTTAAGGCCATCAAAGAGTTATACCGCAATAGTAAGGCAAAAGTTAAAATAAAAGCAAAACTAACCAAAGGCTTTCAAGTAAATAAAGGTCTTAAACAAGGTTGCTGTATCTCGCCTACGCTCTTTAAGATATACTTGGAACAAGTCGTTAAAGTATGGAAGAGAAAATGCCAAAACATGGGAATTCCGTTGGACGAAACCACCTTGTATACTTTATGTTTCGCCGATGATCAGATAGTAGTGGCTCAGGATTATGACGACCTCGAATATATGACACGAAAACTAATAGAAGAGTACAATAAGTGGGGACTAGAGGTTAATCTCAATAAGACAGAGTATATGTGTATCGGTGGAATGAAACAGGATCTAATCTTAAATACCGGGCAGCGAATTCAGTCCTGTGATGAGTATAAATACTTAGGTCTAAAAATTAAAGCTGACGGAACACTAGACAAAGCTATTAGTACAATGAATAGAGGAGTTTTACCCTATAAAAGGTCCGGTAGTTCTGAATTTCGGATATGTTATTAAGGTCGAAAGGGTAGTTAAAAATCTGAGTTTTCGTCACCCCCACCCCTGTGCTTCCTCCGCCATCTTGAAAAAACCATCAAAAATTGGCACTTTTGGTAGTTTTTTGCCTGTAACTTCGTTCCAGTCTAAATCGCAAAAAGAGTTATATGAAATTTTTTAGAGGATATAATTATCTACAATCGGGTGGTACTATGGTTGTTCTGCGAGCAGTAGTAACAGAGCTAGGTAATTTCCAAATATGACTAAAATCACGTGCTTGGGCAAATTTTCAGATTTTTTTCTACTTTAGACGGAATAAGCTTCGAAATACTTTATTCTAGGGTAAAAGTTTTAAGAACATATCTTGCAGAGAATTTTATCAGCTACAAAATCCATTCTTTAAATGTATTTTTAAATATTGTAATGGAGTGGGAGTAACTTTTAACTTAAAGTAAATAAATTAGAAAATAATCATTTTTTAAAATTTAGTGCTTTAAACGGCACGTCTTTTATTTATTTTTATTTTTTTGAGTAAATTTAGTGACGTACAAAAAGGTAAAAGAGCTAAGGGTCCAACACCTCCTTAAACTAACCACCTCTTCAAAAACCCCCCCAGAACCCCCAAAATCCAACATATTTATGTTTTCTCAAATTTTCTCAAAAAATACGCTTCTAAGACAAAAATGTGTAATATACTTTATTGTAGACAATGAAATTTCCTTTTGAAAGAGGTACAACCCGATGAGGGTCAACTATTTATAAACTCTTCAGCGGTGTCCGTTAATTGAAGTAATTTAAAAAAGTAAAAAAATATCCATGTTTTTTCCATGATTTATTCGATATTTTTTTAAACCAAGGTCTATAGAACAAAATGTGTTAGACAATATTGTAGCAAATAAAATTTCCTATAAAAATGCTGTACAAGAAAGTCGGATTGGTTTCATGGTTATAAATTCAGAGGCGCCCGTTTAATTTAACCAATTTTTAAAAATCACAAATTAAAATATTTTTGTTTGTATTTAGTTTTATCTAATTCTTTCAAAAACTAAGCCTAATTTAAAAGAATGCTATGATGCACTTTATTGACAGTAAAATTCTCTTTTCAACGGTGTATAACTCAATGGGGTTTGACTTACAACGAACCCGCCAGCGACGTCCGTAAATGGGGGCCATTTAGTTAATTTTTTTTAAAATTATGTTTTGTACAGGTTTTATTTGATTTTGTGAAAACCATGCCCTTTATCAAAAAAATTGTTTTTTACTTCATTGTAGATAATAAAATTTCCATTTAAACGTTGTTTAACATGGTAAAAAATATTTTATATTTACCTTAATTTAAAACATTTTTTTTTAAATCAAACTTTTTAATTTAAAAGTTACTCCCACTCCATTAGAATATTTAAAAATTCATTTAAAGTATGGATTTTGTAGCTGATAAAATTCTCTACAAGATATGTTCTTAGAACTTTTACCCTTTGCGATTTAGTGTACTGGAACAAAATTAAAGGCAAAAAACTAAAAAAAAGTGCCAATTTTTGATGGTTTTTTCAAGATGACGGAGGGAGCACAGGGGTGGGGGTGATGAAAACTCAGATTTTTAACTACCCTCCTGAGCTCAACAACATATCCAAAATTCAGAACTACCGGACCTTTTGTAGGGTAAGCCCCCTATTTTGGCCTCTATTCATTGAACTATATAAAAGATCGAAACGTACAAGGAAGAAAAGCAATAACTTTATTAAATGGAATAATTTGGGACCAAAGTATATCAAAACATAACAAAAAGCCATGGGCGCACCCAGGGGGGGCCCCGGGGCCCGGGCCCCCCCCCAAGCCTTAGATTTTTTAATATATTTTCTACATATTTGATGATAAAACATGAAAAATACCTTAAAATTTGACATCAGGAGGCTTCGGCCCCCCCCCCAACCCCAGTATCTCAGAAGTATGGCCAATCAAGTATAGAACAGCAAAAATGCTTTTCAAAAAGAGAAAGAGTTACGAATCAAAGAATAAGAGAAATTATGACAGTGGGTGAACGTACTTTAGTGGATGATATAAGAACAAAACAACTAGTGTGGTACGGACATGTACAAAGAATGAATGATGAAAGACTACCTAAACAAATACTACAATGGAAACCAACTGGCCGAAGAAAACGAGGACGGCCAAGGAGAAGCTGGAGAGAAGGAATAGACAGTGAAATAAGAATAAGAGGCCTAGATGATGAATTATGGGCAAACAGAAACGAGTGGAGATTGGGTATCGGAAGACGTAGAACGTTGTGAAACCGATAAATATATATGTTAAAGGTAACTGAGCATAAAGATCAAAAACGACATTATAGTTTCCTAAGTATTAGTTTAAATTGTAATCGATTATTTTTGAGTTACTCTAATATTAGCGGAACGCCATTGGTGGATGATAAAACACACATGTCTCGACGTCGAAAAAAATTACATTATACATTAATCGTGTGAGCTTAGGTCTATTGGCAGAGTATTTTATTCTTGTGTCAGACCATATAAATACATACATAAATAAACGTTAAACGTTATAGTTTTTGCAAAGTCACCTGAAATGCTCCTAATACGGTTAGTTATAAAAAAAAGTTATCCAAATTCATATAAAATCTTCCTGGTATAATTTCAACCCTACCGACAGAGAAAAGGCGCGCTCTTTGCTGGCCGATTCACAAAGTATTTGTTATCTGACCGACCCAGCCCAGGTGAGTAGACGGCACCTGATTGGCAGATTTTTTTGAGATGCGCTTTTAATTGCTTTCAGGTGTTCTTTGGGGCACCCCTTTAGTCGGCAGTATGCAGAGTTGGAAAATAAATCAGTGTCGTTTCTGTAGGTATAGGAATAGAAAGTTTTATTATCTATTTTTATTTCTTTAGTTTACGCCATAACTAAATGAACTAATTTTCATGAGTATATCTACCGCCGCCTATGCCGATGGTCGACTTTAACCTTTGTGCAACTGACTTTGCAAAAGCTATAACTATTATCTACTCTTTGTTAATATTAAATTTTATTTACACGAACCAAAAAAATACACCTAATAATAAGGGTATAATTTACCACAATTTCAAGTTTACGGACGGTATGGCGGAGCAGTCAACCAAAGCATTTCTAAAATAAATAAAAAAATTAATAGTAAGAGGCCGAATCCGAACCAATCAAAACAGTTTCTTTCTATTTAGAATAATGACGTCACCGTTGCAACCGAGTTGGGAAATTTTTTACCAGCTTTCGAGGTTTGTTCGCCGCTCTAAAATTTTATTGGTTGGCAGCAGTGTTGCCAAAACTCACGATTAATCGTGATATTACACGATTTTGGAAAGTATCTTACGATTACACGAATTACGTAGCGTTTCTCACGATTTTTGTACTTTACGTCAAATTTTAATAAAAATTATTGTGTGTGCTTAAGACCACATGGCAGAAGTGTAAACTTCAACAAGGCGAAATTTATAATACTGGGCCGCAACATCTTCTGCAAAGCGGACCGAACCGAACTCTTCTGTGTACTGGCCTTCATCTGCATCATCATATCGCTCGCTGAGTGTTTCTCATAGTTAGTCGACTCGAGCCGATTTCACCCGAAAGAGCGTTACATAGCCGAGCATGACAGCGCCTAAAGAAGTTTACACTTCAAAAATCTTTCCAAAAAAAAATGTATTTTTTTATTCATAACCAACGTCACAAATATATCAGGTTAAGCGTTCCGACTCTGGCTGCTACTCTACTGGATTATATTCATTGCATTAAAATTCGGGGAAGTCCCGAACTTCGAACACTTCTGGATTAGTTCCGCGGAATTGCGATCGCACGGGCAGTAGTTATTTGATTCAAAATAGTTTCACCGATTAGGCAAGTGCTTTTGTTTGCAGTTAGTTCGTACTGCGGTGTTTGTCTGAATATGTCTGATAGTAGTGATAGTGAAGAATCTGTTCATGAATCCGAATCCCTCCCTCATAAAAAGAAAAAATTATGTTAGGTATGTTAGGTATGAAACATTATTATCTCTACAGTTTTTCAGCTTTTTGAAATGTCTTTGGTTTTATGTAATACATATAAATATAAATTTCTTTTTGCTTTTTATAAACTTTTATTTATTCCTTCTCTTTTTTTATCTATTTTTAGGACTTTTTAAAATCTCACGATTTCTCACGATTTTTAATATAAAATTTTCACGAAAAATCTTGGAACATTTTGGCAACACTGTTTGGCAGTTTAAAATTAGTTACCCTATGGTAGTTGGGATAGTTGTAGAGTATTTTTTAAAACTACGCTAGGCCGATTGGCAATAGATCACAAAAAGTCACTGGGTGTTTGCCTCCAATTTGAGTAGGAGGATCGGTGTGTCGTCATAAATTCAAGCAGGCGCTTTTTAATTGTTTTTTACAAACTTTTGCGTATACCTTTTGCAAAATTAGTTTTACAGAAAAATTAGATAGAACATAGTAAAAAAATTAGCTTTATATCTTAAAAACTAACAAAAAAATCGCAATCTTGGATTTATGATGTCGGCGCTCTTACTCAAATTTAAGACAAACACCCGGCGACTTAAAATTAAGTAAATCAAGTTGAGGTAGTCTAATACATCCTTCTTAATTTCTTTTGGGTAAAAAAATTACCAAGTATTTTTAAGTATTTAAATTTTTTTATATCTTTGTTAGTTCTTGAGATATAAAGCTACACTGTATTAATAATCGTTCTCTTGCAAACAATTTATGACGTCACACAGGCCATCCTACTCAAATAAAAGGAAATAAATCCGAAATCGGTCGCCCCCCAAAAACGGCCGTTTGGGGTAGGAATCCATCATCCGCCATCCTATCTCTAGCGTCCACGCAGGAACACTATTTATGTTATTATTTCTTTTTCTAGGGGGGCAGGGATTAAACGATTAGTCCCAAATTTACTAACTAAATGAAGTAAATATTTTTTTTTCTGGGCGGGGGAGTAATTACCACGTTACCCCCCGTCAAATTCGCGCTTGCGCTACACTTGCAATACTTACGTTGAAGAGACTTGTTTAAAGGCATTTGGCTGAATTTGCTTGATTGTGAGGGTGTTGTCGCACAAAAGTCTTGCAAATGTGATCCTTCTGATTTGGTTAAGCTGCTTTAAGCTGAACCCTATAAGAATAATAATTGAAGAGGTAAGAATAAATGGGGTATAAGCCGAAACGAGTATATACTCGTTTCTGGTATAAGTAATATTTACATTGTACAGGGTACAAGTGCATTTGTATCTGTGGGCACAGCAGTACCCCGCCAAGAGGTGGAAACTGCTGTAATATCTTTTCTTGAAACATTTCAGCCCATATTTGACCTATCTAAAACTCTACTTCGGAATGAGCTACACGGTAAAATATTTTGCCTACAATGAAACACGTCTTTCTCTTACATAAATTGATTTACCTTAAAACAATTTGTTTTAAATTAAAATATTTCTTTTTAGTTCAACGCATCGCGTCTTATCTTGAAATAAGACTTTATTTTTCCTACTGAATTGTTTTGTTTTAGTATACTCCATTTTGTGCCAAGCATATTGTCTTCATATAAGTAATATTTTGCTTTCGGAGAAAACGGTGCCTAGATTAAAAACATTTTCTGTTTCACTTAAAATAAAGAGGCAAGACATTTTTTGTGCTAAATAAAGAAAATATTCTCTTGGTGAATAGGAAAGCACAAATTATTTTACTTCAAAGCAATTTGCTTTGATCTAAGACAATTTTTTTTACCGTGTACGAAACTCAAACTATACACAGACGTAGATTTTTATTCAGATATATACCGGGTGGGCCAAAAAAAACCATTGATTTTAATGGGACAAACTGCACTTGACAGAGAATTAATAAGAGTTTTGACTAAATGTATTTTTTTTTGTCCGCCATCTGAAAATCCAAGATGGCGGACGAAATTAAATTGTACCCTTTAAAGATGCTCGTTTATTATTGCGTTCTAAGCATGTTTTAATTATTTATTTAAATCAGTAACAAAGCTGCATTCTTGCCACGCATAACAAGGTACGAATCAGCAAAATCGGTTCAATGGTTCTAAAAAAAAATATTATTGTTTCTACTATTGTTTTGCATATTATACGATTGCCTTGCCAATCATGTCTGGATTTATTTCCTTATAAATTCATTACTACTTAACCGATTTTGGTGAGAATTGATTGCTTTTTAAAGATCGTGATCAAAATTTACCGCCATCTTAAAATTTAAGATGGCGGACAGAATCATACTAAATTCTTTAAAATGGCGTGTTTATTCTTATTCTCTGAAAAATGTTTTAGTTTTTTTTAATCTATAGTAAAGCACCACTTTTCTCCCGCTTAACAAGGTACAAAGTAATAAAATCGGTTAAGTGGTTCTCACAAAATCGGATTTTGTTTTAACCATTGTTTTACAAATTATACGATTGTATTGCCAATCCTGTCTGCATTCAGTTCTTTATAAATTTATTATTACTGAGCCGATTTTAGTTAAATAAAAAACGCAAACTGATTGATCTTTAAAGTTTGCACCATGATGTTTTTTATTTCACTAAAATCGGTTGAAAAGAAATGAATGCAGACTGGATTGGCCATCCACTGGTATAATTTGTAAAACAATGGTTAAAACAAAATCCGATTTTTTGAAAATCACTAAACCGATTTTATTAACTTGTACCTCTTTATGCGGGAGAAAAGTAGTGTATTTCTATAATTAAAAAAAAACCAAAACATTTTTGCAAAATAAGAATAAACACGCCATTTTGAAGAATCAAGTATGATTCTTTCCGATATCTTAAATTCCAAGATGGCGAAAAATTTCGATAAGAATCTTTCAAGAGCAATCAATTCTCACCACGATTTTTTTTTATTCCGCTAAAATCGGTTTAGTAATAACGAATTTATAAGGAAATAAATGCAGACAGGATTCGCAATGCAAACGTAGAATCTGTAAAACAATGGTTGAAACAAAAATAGATTTTTTAAGAACTACCACACCGATTTTACTAGTTTATACGTCGTTCTGTGAGGAAAAAGTAGTGGTTTTCTATAGATTAAAAAAAATTAAAAATTTTTCGGAAAATAAGAATAAACACGCTATTTTGAAGAATCAAGTATGATTATGATTAAATTTTAAGATAGCGATAAATTTTGATCATGATCTTTAAAAAGCAATCAATTCTCACCAGGATGTTTTTTATTTATCAAAATCGGTTTAGCAGCAATGAAGGTATAAGGAAATAAATGCAGACATGATTGGCAAGGCAATCGTATAATATGCAAAACAATGGTTTGAAACAAAAATATTTTTTTTAGAACCACTAAACCGATTTTGCTAGTTCATACCTTGTTGTGCGTGGCAAGAATGCAGTTTTTTCACTAATTTAAAAAAATAATTAAAACATGTTCGCAACACAATAATAAACGAGCATCTTTGAAGGGTACATTTTAATTTAGTCCGCCATCTTGGATTTTGAGATGGCGGACAAAATAATATATGTAGTCAAAACTCTGATTCTTTCTCTATCCAGTGCAGTTTGTCCCATTAAAATCGATTGTATAGTTCAAAACCTATAATGAAAAAAAAAATGACCGGTTTTTTTTTGGCCCACCCGGTATATAAGTAATATGTATAGGATTATCCTTGTTTATAGGCATAGGTAAACATATGTAGGTACCTATTACTTTATATTCGATTTATTCTTATTATTTTGTTATTTTATTAAATTGTCAGGAAGTATGTGTGGACATTAACATTATTTCCTTAGATGTGGGTTTATTGTCAGACTTTCGTACTGTTAACTTCGTATATTTAAGCCGAAAGGCACTTGTAATAAAAACAAATAAAATATAGTTTTTAAAAAGTGTATCTGTACATCTTGGAATTTAATTGACGATCCTAGCCTATTTTAGGAAGTGACATAGTGCAAACAGCTATCAAAGAATATTATTCCTGAAGAAAAGCTTTACAAAAATTATCTGGTCAATTTGGTTTAGCCCAGTGAGAAAGTGCTCATGTGACTTGATACCTGAAGAAGCTCTCTATTTCGCACAGACACACCTTTGGACAAGTCTCTTACTACAAACTTTGAAATAGTTTGTGAATGTAAATGTTTTTACTGTAAGTAACATTTTTTTCATCTAATGCCTGTTAAAGACAAATCCATTGAAAATTTGAAAACTAAAATTTTAAAGAAAATTAAAGAAGGTAGCCAATCAAATCAAGAAACTACCTGCATACTTTCAGGAGAAGTTAAAGTTTTTTCTCAAATTTCCTTAGAAACGCTAGATTTAGATTTAATTAGCTTAAGAGATAGGTTAAGTAGTCTGAATTTTACATCCTCTACTAACCCCAGCAACACTCACCAACCCCTACAGGACACAAGTATTATTTTTAATTCAATTCAAACTACAATGACTAACGAAACATTTAAACTTGCATACGAGTTTTTACCCACATTCAACGGTGAAATTGAATATCTCGAAAACTACATTTTAGCTTGTTCTGATTTTTTAACAACCTATGGAACCACCCCGCAAAATTTAAGGTTTTCTTTAAATGCAGTAAAATCTAAGTTGAGTTGCACAATTATTCATTTTTCAAAACCCACAATTAACCATATGGGATGATATAAAAAATGCATTGCAGAAAGAATTTGGAAATCCAATAGATCTCTTTTGCAAACGTTGCAAAATATGATTTCAAATAAAAACGAAACAATCCAACAATTTTATGACAGAATAAAAAAATACTTAAATGAAAGAAATACAAAAATAAATTGTGAAATTTCTGATACAAATCAAAAAGCTTTTACATTAGTTCATGCAGAATCTACTGCAATTTTAACCGTTGTGAAAAATTCACCTTCAGATTTAAAACCTGTTTATATACAGGAATTGCCAAACACTATGACAGATTTACAAGGAAAAATAACTAATTATAAAATTATTAATAGTCAGATATTTCAAAATCTAGAAAATATTCACACAAACCTCACATGCAAAACCCTCACATTCAAAATAAAAATAATAATTTTCAAAAACCACCTAATTCACCTAGCTTTTCTTTTTCAAATAATAACAACTCTTTTCCACATTAACAGGTCCTATTAACATACAATCAAGACCGATAAATCATAAATTTCCATCACAAATACAGGCGTTTAAAAGACCACCGATGTTTAGACACCCCACACCTATGAATAAACCCACACCAATATCAGGAGTATCTACTGCCGTCTTTAAGCCACAAACTCACACTTCACAGCAATCACAATTTCAACAAAATTATAACCAACGCATCCCAAATTTTTTTAAACAAACAGCACCTTTTAAGCAACAATTTGAAGAATTAACGAATCTCGAAGTAGAACCGGAAGTAAATGAAAATCATTCGGAAAATAGCGAAACTGAATACTCTATTTCCCCTATCCCTTGTTATTTTGATCATGAGACAAATCAGTTTTTACCATGTTCATCCTCATCTGAAAATACTTATGAGGAAGACATGTCAAATGAAAGTTTTCACGAGGTTTCACACAATCCCGAGTCGACTTAAATCATATATACTTACCTAAATTAAATATCAAAATCTTAATTGATACGGGCGCCTCCCACTTAAATATTTCACTCCGTTTTGCCTACCTTTTTCCCGATTTTATCTTTGGGCAGCATTTCTCAGTAATCTCTTGTAATAGGGAAATAATTGAAAAATATAACTTTAGATACCCCTTACTTAAAGATTTAGGTATATGAGATATAATCGATTTTCACATTGTCGATTGGCATGAAAATTACGATGCCCTTATTGGTAGAGACATTTTCCACATAATGCATGGTTCAATCGATTATCCTACAAATACGCTACGTTTAAAAAATGAAATGAATTCCATTCTTTACTGCCATAACAAAATTACCCCCAAAAATAAAACATACGCAACAAAAATTGAAAATACCTGTAATTCAAAAATCTGGTAATGCATTTTTACCTTCTTTTCAATTAAATAATTATAACTTTCCTGATTCTTTAGTTTTCATTGAAAATGGCTACTGCGAAATTCCGAATCCTTTTAATACACCTTTGATTACTGAATTTAAAACTAGATACAATGCCATTCCTTTACAATATTTTAACATCCAAACAAAATTTACAAATCAAAAAACAAATCCTAGTATTCTTAAGTCTCTTAGATTGAATCATTTAAATCAAGAAAAACAACAAGCAGTTATTAATATTTGCAAGCAATTTTCATCCATAATTTATTCCGGAAATTCTGACTTATCCTTTACGAGTCACGTGAATCATCATATTCGTACTAAAGATAATAAGCCGATATATGTCAAATCATACAAAACTTTTAGATAATAAAATAATAAGCCTTCTATTTCACCTTACTCAGCACCTGTCTGGATTGTTCCTAAGAAATTAGATGCCTCAGGTGAGAAAAAATACAGGATGGTAATAGATTATCGCAAATTAAATGAAAACACTATCGAAGATAAGTTTCCCTTACCTAAAATTGACGAAATATTAGACAATCTAGGTGTCAGTGTCCGTTGAAAAAACTGCATTTTCATTCCATAATAGTTACTTTGAGTATCTCAGTATGCCTAAAAAACGCCCCCACAACTTTTCAAGGAATGATGGACGAAGTGCTTCGAGAATTCTTGTACAAATTCTGCTTTGTCTACATGGATGACGTCATTATCTTTTCTAAATCGCTTCACGATCACCTCCACAATATTTCAGAAACTTAAAGAAGTAAATCTTAAAGTACAGCTTGATAAAACAGAATTTCTATGTAAAGAAGTTCCTTTCCTTGGCCATGTTATCACCCCAGAAGGTATTAAACCAAACCCATCAAAATTAATTGCTATAAAAAAATACCCTATTCCAAAAACACAAAAAGAAATTAATGCTTTTCTTGGACTTGTAGGTTGCTATAGAAAATTTATTAAAAACTTTGCTAAAACAGTTCAACCATTAACAAAATGCTTGCGAAAAAATTCAAAATTAGATCCGACAGATCCAGAGTACAAAAATGCTTTTGAAAAATGCAAACAACTTATGACAAACTCTCCAGTTTTAGCTTATCCTGACTTTTCTAAACCTTTTATGTTGACAACAGATGCATCAAATGTAGCTATAGGCTCCGTCCTTTCTCAAAATGATCATCCTATCGCTTTTTATTCTAGAACGCTCCATTCAGCTGAAAAAACTATTCAACCATTGAAAAATAATTTTTATCAATAGTCGATTCAACTAAACACTTTAGACCCTACCTCTACGGCCAAAAATTTTTAATTGAAACCGATCATAACTCGCTTGTTTGGTACACCTCTCTCAAAGAACCAAATTCTAGATTAACAAGATGGAAATTAAAGTTAGAAGAGTTTAATTTTGACATAAAATATAAAAAAGGCAAATAAAATAAAGTTGCCGACGCCCTATCTCGTATACAAATAAACATCTTAGAGACAGAATCAATTATTCCAAATAATGACTTAAATCACAAGGCAAATATTCTTGATTTTGACTGTGACACCGTACATTCTGACAGTGGCACACCTAACGTAAATCTCTCAATCTCGGAAGTCCCAATTAATCATAGCAATCAACGTCTAGTCATTTAAGTATGGTCAGAGCTATCATGTTTTCACCAGTCACCCTTTTAAGAAAGTTCATACGATAATACTACTATGTCGGTTTAGAACGTTTTTCTACGTTGTCCGACGCCTATTCTCCACCTCCTTCGATCCTGACAATTATCCTCTGTCAGATTTTTTGACTCATTGATCTTTGGATTGACTGTTGCCATTCTAGTTTAAGACGCCCTCTTTTTCTGCGCCCTATTGGTTGCCATTCTAGAACCTGCTTTGGTAATCTTTCGTCGTTCATCCGTTGTACATGGCCGTACCATATCAGTTGCCTTTTAGAGATGTCATCCGTTATGCTTCCCTCGATTCCCATTCTTTTTTTTATGATCTCATTTCTTATGTGATCTATTCTAGATATTCTCATTGATCTTCTTATTGCATCCATTTCGACACTTTCCATTTTTCTATTCCATACAACAGCGTGCTTTTGACCATTGTTTCATATATGATAAATTTTACATTCTTTTTTATCTCTCTGCTCCATAAAATACTGTTAAGACATCCAATAACTTTTTTTGCTTTTACTATTCTTTTTTCCATTTCTTTACAGTCTGTTCCTGTCTTATCAAATGTGACACCTAAGTATACATACTCATTGCATGGAGATATTGTTTGTCCATTTTCTAGTATTAACTCACTGGATTCGTTTCCAATACATAAGTACTGTGTCTTGTCCACGTTCACTGTTAATAACCACTTTTGGTATTCTTCTGTTAACTTTCTCATCATATACTCCATGTCTTCTTTATCATTAGCAACAATTACTTGGTCGTCAGCAAACTGTAGTGTGTATATGGTAAATCGGTCGTTAAGTTGTATTCCCATGCCGTGCACTTTACGTTTCTAGTTTTTTAGCGCTACTGCGATAAATATTTTAAAAACAGTTGGAGAGATACAACATCCCTGTCTCAAGCCTTTTGTTACCAGGAATTCTTTTGAAAGTCGATTTCCAATTTTAATTTTAGATTTTGACCCTTTGTATAGTTCTTTTATCGCTTTTATGTATGTATGATTGATATTAGTTTGCTCTAAACCTGTCCATAATTTTTCTACTGGAACGGTATCATATGCTTTTTGTAGGTCCACAAAGGTAACATGAGTCTCTATATATCTGGCGCTCCTTTTCTCAATTACTTGTTTAAGACAAAAAACATTATCACTACAAGATCTGCCTGCGCGAAACCCACTTTGCTCTTCTTCTTCTTGTTCATGAAAATCATTCTCTATTAGATCTCTAAGAATCCTACCGTACAATCTACTTAGAGTACTGGTTACTGAAATTCCTCTGTAATTGTTGCAATCCAGCTTGTTTCCTTTTTTATGTATTGAGGATATGAATGCAATTTTCCAATCATTAGGTACTGGATGTCCGTTTATACATTGATTAATAATATATGTGAGATTTTCGAGTAGTTTCTCTGATCCATATTTGAGCATTTCAGCATAAATTCCCCCAGGTCCGCTAGCTTTTCCGTATTTAAGTTTTTTAATATTATTCTTTATCATTTCTTTTTTGATGTACTTCTATGTGTCTTCTCGGAGAGGCTGCCAGATATCCGAGTCTCGTCTCCTGCAGCAGTTCCTTGTAGTGTTCTGTCCATTGTTCTGGTTTAATTATCTGGATGTTTACTTTTTCTTTTGTTGGGTTTTGAACTGTAGAAATGAATTTCCATTCTTCAGAACTCTGCCTACCTCCTACGTGTGTGTTTATGTCGTGGCACTTGCGCTCCAACATTTCATTTTTTTCTGAGCGTATCAAATTTCTTAGCTATCTTCTGGTTTCCCTGTAGATTTCTAGGTCTCTTTGCTCCTTAGTACTGAGCCATTTCAAGTATGTGCGTTTTTTTTCTTTGACCATTTCCTGTATTTTGTCCGTCCACCACATCTTCCTGTTATTTCTATTATCTTGGTACCCAACAGCTTCGTTGCTTGCTTCCTTTAAGCTTTTTATTATGTTTGTATATATCTCTTCAAATGAGTGAATTGTGTTTATTAATTTTTCATCTAATCGGTTCTGATACAATCTTTGAGTACTTTCGATTTCTAGACTTCTAAAGTTGTATTTTTGATTGTCCTCGATGCATTCTAGGTTTTCATTTTCTCTAATACTTTCGTCCTTATTTGATTTTCTTAAAGGGAATAATATTTTTGCTTTTACCAGATGGTGGTCAGATCCACAGGTAACACCACGAAGTGCTCGCATATCATTCCACTTTAATTGCGAGTGCTGTCCACCTATGACATAATCAATAATTGATTTAAGATTTCTTGTTGGCTGAATCCAGGTATATCGATGAATATCCTTATGTTTAAAAAAACCATTATTTATTTTTAGGTTATGGGTTTCACACAATTCCATCAGTCTTAAGCCATTATCATTTGTTACTTCCTCTCCAAATGGTCCTATCACTTTGCTCTTGGTTTGCCTACCAGTTCGGCTATTAAAATCGCCAAGCATAATTATTTCTCTGGTATTACCGATTTTTGTGATAGTCTCATCAAGTTGATCAAAGAACATTTGTTTTGTAGCTACTCTTTCGTCATCTGATGGTGCGTAGACTGCTACTATGCTTATATTATGTCCAACCATCTTCATGTTCACTCGAAGTATGTTTTCACTAATGCAATCGTAGTCTGTAATTTTATTCTTTAGATTTTTCTTTATCAACAAGGATACCCCTCTGGTTGCTCTTCTTTCTTTTGGGACTCCAGTGAATATATGGACAAAATTACCGACACTATTCGTACCTGTTCCTTTCTTTTTTGTCTCAGTGCAATAATATCGATCTTACAATTCTGCACTTCGGTTGCAATAATGTCCAACTTTTGATTCAGTCCCTGTACGTTCCATGTAGCTATATTCATAGTCCTTTATCTTTGCTTTTTTCGTCTTCGAGAGTTTCCATCCATTGCTCCGAGGCTTTGTTTAGACTTTTTGGTAACTGCTTTGTTTTACAAGTATTAGAGAACCAGTCTAATGCCTCAACCCCCTACTTGGAGGGCCAGGATTTTTAATCAAGGTTTTACTCCTCTAGCCTTTGACGAGCCAACGCCATACTGTAAGGCAACAGCTGTAGTCTTTTATACTATCCCTAAAAGAAAGGGTTGCCACCTAAGCTATGATCACCGTACCGAGGTCCATTCCCTCCGCCTTTCATATCGATGTGGTCTTCTCCCGTAACCCTGGGAAAGGGACCCTATACAGGTGCATACGATAATAACTGGTAATAAAGATTCTTTAAACGCCCATTTTACAAGAATTCTGACAGAGCATCTAACTGATAACAAACTTTTCACATATTTATTCGTAATGAGTCACTTAAATCAGAATTTACCAAATCTTTGCAGGAACATGGCAATAACAAATTACGCCTAAAATATTCCACAATATTGTATTTAAAACTCAACAAACAGAAATAATTAATCAAGATCATTCGCAAAATCATAACGGCATGCGCATACTTGAAACGTACAACCACCTTAAAACCAAATATTACTGGCCACAGTTGCGTGAGACAATACAAGCCTACATAAACAAATGTGAATTATGTTTAAAAAATAAGTACGAAAGACACCCTTATAGAATAAATTTTAAAGGACCCTTAATATCTCCAAAACCATTTGAAACACTTTATATTGATCTCTACAACTTTAGCACTCAATTGTTTATAACTATTATAGATTCGTTTTCGAAATTTGCACAAGCATATGCAGTTTCAGACAAAAACGCTATAACAATCCTTAATAAACTAAGAGACTACTTTTCGGAACACGGTTACCCAAAAAAGGTAGTGTCTGATAATGGCAAAGAATTTAATAATAATGTTACATATTTAAGTTATTTAAATTTTATAGTTAGAATTAATTTAGGTTTAGTGTAGTATTAGGTTGACGTATTTTATGGTTGTATTTTTAATCTAGGTTTTAGTTGCGTTATCTGTGACAAACTGGTATGAGAACGGTCCGTGTTCTAGAAAAGGGTGGAATAATTCCGAATCGAACAAGGATGGAAAATTCTCGAATAGTAGGCAGACCCTTATATATAGGGCCGGACGTCGTGCATCGGGGAGTCAGAGATAATCAATGGTAGTGATCGCTAGATGTTAACGCGAAGTTAATAGGCGTATTAAAGTAGTGAATTATTAGCAAGTTATTAGTAAGTTTAAGTGCATGTTTTTGTACATAATTTATCGAAATAAATTGACGTATCGTTTTCAACAATTGCGAGTTTTAATTGTTGTGGAGAACCCGTAACAATTGGTGTCAGAAGTGATATTAAAAGAAATAAATAGTGCAAAGACTATCCTTACATAGTACCACCGGCTAGGACAATTGAAAAGAAGAACAGTAAGTGATTTTGCCAGAATATTCAGAACTGAATAGTGCAAAGACTACCCTTACATAGTACCACCGGCTAGGACAATTGGACAGAGAAGAATCGACTTCGATATTAGCTTAGTTAGTTAAAAAGTAAGAATTAGAAAGAGCTTCTAGAATATTCCATCACTTTCTACGACGCTCTATTCGAAAACCAGAAGAAATATTCAAAAAGCGACTTCGACATTAGCTTAGTAATTTCAAAAGTAAGCACTAAAAATTATTTCTAGAATATTCCATAACATTCTACGACGGTCTATTCGAGAACCAAAAGAGATAATCAAAAAGTGACTTCTACATTTGCCTAGTAGCAGAAAGAGTAGCATTTACCAGTATATTCCAGAACATTCTATTAGGTTCTATTTAAGAATTGGAAGAGATATTGAAAAACCGACTTCGACATTCGCTTTGTAGCCCTAAAATACACGTTTTAAGTGATTTATCACGAAGTTGATGCTTACTAGACAAAGATCGGCCAAGATGGAAGATTTAACTAAAATGATGCAGGCTCTAGCAGCTCAAATGGCTCAAAACCAGAACGACATGAAACAGACCATTGAACAAAACCAGGGCGATATGAAACACACCATGGACGACATGAAACACACTATTGAACAAAATCAGAATGATATGAGACAGACCATCGAACAAAACCAGAACGATATGAGACAGACATTAGATGGCATGCAAGAAAACTTCGATCAGATAAAGAGCAACTCCGAACAGCTGAGAGAAGAGTTCAGAGCAGCAACTGAAGATCTTAAGGAAGAAATAACTCAAAGAATGCAGAATGTAGAAGAAAAGGTACAAAACCAATTACAGAATGTAGAAGAAACGGTACAAAACAAATTGCAGAATGTTGAAGAAAAAGTGGAGACCAAGCTACAGAATGTAAGAGAAGAAGTTTTTCAAACAGTGGAAGAAAAGCTCCAGGATGTGTCAAAACAGCTTCAGAAAGAACACAACAAAATAAAAGCTCAGGGCTACGTTGTGAATTCCAACCAAAACATTAAGCCTCCAAATTACGATGGTACGTCTTCCTGGTCCACCTACAAACAACAGTTTGAAGCTGCCGCTGCTGCAAATTGCTGGAACGATGACGAGAAAGCTAGAGCTTTGTTAGTAGCTCTACGAGAACCTGCTCTGACACTTTTACGGTCTGTTCCAGCCTAACAAAAACAAAATTACAATGCTTTAGTGGCAGCCTTGGAGAGAAGGTATGGAGATGAACATTTACGAAATTTACATTGGTCAGAATTAAATGTTCGTCAACAAAGAGCAGGGGTGTCATTACAAGAGTATGAAGCGGATATCAGGAGGCTGATGTACTTGGCTTACCCAGAAATGCCAGAAAATTACAGAGATCCCTTCACGGTAGATAGCTTTATTAACGGCTTGCGAGACACGGACTTAGCAAAATTACTTCGTCGAGAACGCTTCCATAATAGCAGCGAAGTGTTGATTCGAGCCCTTGAAATTGAGTCATCAAACAATATGTCCAGGCCAAAAGTAAGAGCTGTTTCAATACAGGAGGGTGAAGAAACGAGCACTAACCAAAAGGTTCCCTTAAAGACGTTAAGTCAAATTCTTCAATCACTGACAGAGAAGATTGATTCTTTGAAAGAAAGCAGACGATCCCCTCCAAATGTAAAGTGTTTCAGATGCGGACGTACAGGGCATATTCAACGCGATTGTCGTGTCCAAATGAGTTCTCCCTCACCATCTACTGGGACAGAGTACCGAAGAAGAGATCAGGAAAATTAAAACTAGTCAACGCAGAGGGGCGGGTGTTGGCTAACAAGAATTTAGCCCCCAGAATTTACTCTATTAAGAGCTTAAAACATACTGCTGACAGTCTTAACATCGACGGACTTATTAATGGAAGAAAAGTTAATAACAGTAGACACTGGTGCTGCCATATCATTGCTTAAGTTCAAAATTGCAACGAGATATAAAATTCGACCAACAGAAAAGAAAATAACACTTAAGACTGTGACTGGAGAATCCGCCCACATGTTGGGACAGACAGACATAGACCTACAGCTGGGAAGATTGAAGATTCGCCACACTGTATTGGTTGCCGAAATAGAAGACGAATTTATTTTGGGAATGGACTTGATAAGTAAACATGGATTTGCGTTTGATAATAAACTTAATACCCTAAGATTTCGGAATGAAGAGTTCATTTTGTCAAATAGTCACTTCAATAAAGAACCAATAAAGGTCGTGGCAGTATGTACAATAAGACTGGTCGGTAACAGTGAGACCATAATTTTTGGGAGGCTAGAAAGTAAAACATCAAGCTGTGTCGGACTCATAAGCCAACAGAAATTATCAAACACCTACCTTGTTGCAAAGTCACTAGTTAAAACCGATAAAGACATCCCGATTAGAGTCGCCAATATTTTCCCAAATAGTGTCAAAATTAATAAGGGGGAGGTGGTAGCATTATTTGAACCAGTACAGAAAGTAACAAGATGCGTAGGGCCAGACTCCGAGGATAAATGCAAGTTATCAATGGAGGTACTTCAGCAATTTGAGTCAACTTGGCAACATCTCACTCCAGAAGAATTTAGTACAGCGAGAGAGTTTATAAAAGAACAAAGTAATATCTTCGAAACTAAGAGTAGTTCGGGACGCACAAACCTTATTCAACATTCCATCAACACTCGCGATGCCCAACCGATAAGACAGCTCCCAAGAAGACTACCATTGGCCAAACAAGAAGAAGTTCACAATCTCATTAATAAAATTTTATAGTTAGAATTTATTTAGGTTTAGTGTAGTATTAGGTTGACGTATTTTATGGTTGTATTCTTAATCTAGGTTTTAGTTGCGTTATCTGTGACAAACTGGTATGCGAACGGTCCGTGTTCTAGAAAATGGTGGAATAATTCCGAATCGAACAAGGATGGAAAATTCTCGAATAGTAGGCAGACCCTTATATATAGGGCCGGACGTCGTGCATCGGGGAGTCAGAGATAACCAATGGTAGTGATCGCTAGATGTTAACGCGAAGTTAATAGGCGTATTAAAGTAGTGAATTATTAGCAAGTTATTAGTAAGTTTAAGTGCATGTTTTTGTACATAATTTATCGAAATAAATTGACGTATCGTTTTCAACAATTGCGAGTTTTAATTGTTGTGGAGAACCCGTAACAATAATTTAATGAAAGAATTTTGTACACTCTTTAATATATAAGTACACTTTACTACCCCTTGTAATTCTACCTCGAACGCGATCGTAGAAAGATTGCATTCTACACTAACAGAAAAATTAAGAATCTAAAATCAAAACAATCCAAATAAATCAATAGATCAATTAATGATATATCCACCCTTCGCCCTCATAAACTCCCCGTGCTGTTTTGAACCTGAAATCAGCGAGAATCTATGAAGAATACAATCAAAAACGGAAAAATTAAATTTTACCTTTTTATGAACAAATCTATCAAAAGTCATCACAAAAGCAACAAAGCAGAACACAAAAACAGAATCCCTTAAATAACGATCAAATACCCCCAACATCACAAAATCAAATAATATTTGTTACAGACAAACAAATTAAAACAAAAAACAAGCCACTGTACAAAAAACAAACAATTAAAAAACAAAAAGGACCAGTAGTTACAATAGGAACAAAACAAAATAAAAAATCTAACATACACTTAAGACTTCCAACCATTTAGACACTGGTAGTAACTCCAATTAATACAGCCACATACTCCGAGTTATTGTCAAATAAAACGTATATACAGGATCATTTTCATACTACATATCTTAATTTTAATCTTTCAAACTTACCAAATATTACTAGCTATAAATAGATCATTGGATGAATCTATTAACTTAAACCAAGTTTATCTTAAACAACAGTCTAACGCTACACGCAATATATTATCAAAATGCTTTGCAATATACAATAAGATTAATCCTAAAACTATAAACAACAAGTGAAATTAAAGAAAGAAAAATAAGAAAGAAGTTTTCTGCTTCGGTCGGGACAGAAAACTTTTTCTTATTTTTCTTTCTTTAATTTCACTTGTTGTTTATAGTTTTAGGTCCTTGCATTATTTTGCAATTTGGTATTTGAGAATTATATTGGCAATCGCCCATTGCGATCAGAAATTTTAACACACGAAAAGGTGATCTCATGTTTTCAAACGTTGATAGTTTACGTCTAACTTTTGAGTTTTCATACCTTTGACAGTGGGAAGGAAGAATTATAGAAATCAGTTTGATGACTTGGTCGAGTTAATACCCTGAGAGTCTATCGTTCTTGTATTGAGACATCGCAGCCTGCATAGATGAAAGTTTTCCGAAAAATGTATGTATGGCTTCGGTAGTTCAATGCTTAGAATGTTTGCCTAAAGAGCAAGAGATCCCGGGTTCGAGTCCCGGCCGAAGCAGAAAACTTTTTTCTTATTTTTCTTTCTTTAATTTCACTTGTTGTTTATAGTTTTAGGTCCTTGCATTATTTTGCAATTTGGTATTTGAAAATTAATCCTAATCGCCAAAAACGTGGATTAGCAAACGTTTTAGGAACAAGTATAAAATTTCTTACCGGAAATCTTGACGCACAAGATCTTGAAGATATAAATAAACATTTTGAACAAATTGCTAAAAATCAAAATAAATTATTAATCCGACTTAACGACTATAGCTCCTTAGCCCAGCATATCTCTTACAAACATAATACTATATTAGACCATAAATGAACATTTTTATCAAATAAATAACAGTTATTTTCATAACGCCAACGTTGAAAGGCTTCTACAATTAATTAATTTACAAATTAACAAAATCAAAACGTATTTGGAGACAATTGAAAGAACAATAACTTTTACACACACTGGAACGTTAAATCTAGAAATCCTGGAGTTAGACGATGTTAAAGCACTTTGGTATTATTTAGAAAACGACTATCCTAAATCCATACTTTGGCCATTAACCCAACCTTTAGAATTAATATCTTTATGTAAGACTGCAACAATCTTAAAGGATAACATGTTAGTTCCAGTTATTAAGATACCTATTTTTAAGGATTTTACTTGCGAGCTGTCAGTTGTATATCGTACTCCTCATAACAATTTAATCGCTGCATTACCTTCACAATATATTTGTAATTCAGAATGGTATAAAGATTGCAAAAATAATGGTTTTGTCATGAAATAATTAACTATGTCAATGTAACACAACACGAAATTCTTAATTCTTATGAATTTTCTATCAAAACTGAAAATAATCAAATTTTATATTGTACCTCTAATTTGAGTCCCGTGTTAGAATTATGTCAAATTATCCAAACTTATGATATTAGAAGTATTTGCAATATTGTTAAATCGATTTGTACTTTAATTATCAATCAAAATAAATACCAAACAAAACCTAACTATGTTATAGGTAAATCTATAGAACTTAAATTGTTAACCTTAAAAAACGATATTAAGATTAATTTAAATTTAGAACATATTTTACAACCTGAATCTATTAACAAGGATTTATTTCAACCAATAACATTAGATACTTTTAGTTTTTATAATAATGGGCATAATTACGCTTTATTTATGCTCTTACTTTTACTAATAAAAATTATAACCTGTACTTATTACTTTCATCAAAAGATATTAAAAAGAAAAGTTATATCAAAAGATAAACTTCAAAAATGGCTTGAAGAGGAAACACAACCCTCAGAACAATCATGAGGACATGATTTCTTTTAAGGATGGAGGAGTAATATGTATGGGATTATCTTTGTTTATAGGTATAGGTAAACATATGTAGGTACCTGTTACTTTATATTTTAGCATTTCGATTTATTCTTATTTTGTTATTTTATTAAATTGTCAGGAAGTCTGTCTGGACATTAACATTATTTCCTTAGATGTGGGTTTATCTAAACTCAACAGACGGATGCAAGCAGGCCGATAAACAAACACACCTCTTTACAATCTTAATTGTCTAAATATTTTAATTCAATTATTGTTAGACTTTCATTCTGTTAACTTCGTATATTTAAGCCGAAGGGCACTTGTAATAAAAACAAATAAAATATAGTTTTTAAAAAGTGTATCTGTACATCTTGGAATTTAATTTATATATATATATATATATATATATATATATATATATATATATATATATATATATATATATAAAGTAGTTACGAAATTTCAAAAAACTTACTCACTTACATACTCACTCATGTATAGATCATCAAAATTCTACTGTACTGCCAGACATGCTACAAAGCTGAAATTTGGCACACATATAGAAATTGTGACCAAACCCTTCTTGGAAAATATCAAAAAACCTCAAAATTCTAATTTACTCCCCTCCCCTATACATGTAAAGTTATGTAAAAGTAACATTTCCTACTTCCAGAAGCGCTAGAGAGCTGAGCTTTGGAAGGCCGATAGGAACTGTGATAAACCTATAGAAGAAAATTTGAAAAAACCCCAAATTTTTATTAACTTCCCTCCCTTCTAAATTCAAAGTTATGTAAAAGTAACATTGTCCACTTCCAGAAACGCAAGAGAGCTGAGCTTTGAAAGACTGATAGGACCATGATAAAACTATAGAAAAAATTTAAATACCTACACCTAAATTTTAATTTACTTTTCTCCCCTATAAACGTAAAGCTATGTAAAATTAACATTGCCCATTTTCAGGAACGCTAGACAGCTGAGCTTTAGAAGGCTGATAGGAACTATGATAAAACCATAGGAAAATACAAAAAAAAACCTCAAAACTTTTAATAAGGCATTGCAAAAGTTTTGAACAATATTCCGCATCTTTTACTACTTTAAAACTGAAATATTATCCAAATCCTTTAAAAAAGGAGTGAAATCATAATAAAAACATTTCAAGTAAAAAATTTGAGATAAAAGTAAAGCCAAGTTCCCCAATACAAATTTTAAAATGTTTTATTGCTGCACGGGAGATTTTGGAACTTCGCAAATATGGAAATAAAGCTATTATGCACGCTAACTAGAAAAAAAATTAAAACTTACCTGTGATTCCGCTTCTTTCAAAAAAGAATCTGTCTGCTTGTCTTGAATTAAGAAACTGTTTTCTTAAAATGCAAAGGGTAGTTGGACCGGTCAAAGCACCAGTTTGCAGAGATTCCATAGCAGTGCCGACTGTTAGGTCTACATCGTCCGGAACTTCGTAAAGTGAAGCCAATTTATTAGCATTCTAAAAAAATGTTTTTAATTTATAAATATTTATTATTAAACAAAATAATTTTTCAAAGTTTTTAAGCAACCAACAAAAGAAGTTTAAGACAATAAATTACCCAAAAGTTTTGGTACCTTTGACATTTTTTTCTGCAAACTAATCTACTCGTATGAGTTTCTCATAATTTTTTCTTTACAAAATTTACCTGAATATTTAATTGGAATTTAACAAATTATTTAATTTTTTAGTGTCCTTTCAAAGTTGTTGCTTGGTTGCTATATTTCTTTAAAATATGTCATAAATACAGGGTCTCCAGGTATTGGTATCGATTCTGATACGGACAATTAAAAAGGGATGCGCTTTTAGCCTATTGAAAAGGACCCCTATAGGTTAATACGAGTTTCTTTGTTATTTTTACCTCATCTGTCATAACGTCAGAGAAGTCAGTAAAGGTTGTAGCCCTGGGCAAGCCACATTTTACTCTAGCGTCATTGTAGGTTCCCAATCCATTATCTCTGCCTCTCTGGACATCATTAGCCCTCAAGTCTTGGCCCCAGGTTTCTGTTTGGAATCTGAACCAAAACTGAGTGATCTGTTAATAAGAATAAATCGTTATTGCAGTAGCATAGCTAGATCTGATGGCCCCGGGTGGAAATAGTTTTTTAGGCGCCCTCTAATCTAGAGAAAAATCGTGTAGGGTACAAGTCACAAAGTATCCATATAGTGAACTTAAGAGGGGATAATTCACGTCCCGTAGATAAAAAAGTTCATTACATTATGGCGGGTACTCATTAGCGAACATCGAGCTTCGAGCAACGAGCACAATTTATTCGCTAGTATGGACGCTAGTACCATTTGTAACGCCCGCATTGTTCGAAGCTCGAAGCGCGATATCGAAACCTTAAATTAAAACAAAGTACCCACTGAATTTGATATATAAATACATCTCTTTTAACCGTTCTTGAAAAAGTGTACCTACATATTATTAACTAATAAATTCTTTAAATTAAATAAAAAATATTTTAAAAAAATTTGTTAAATCTATTTTGAAAATAGTAAGCTGTCAATCAAATTTTTTTCTTATATTACTTTAAATTAAATGTTTTACCTCTTTATAAAATCTATACAGAAGCCTTGTTAATCACGATGACTCTACTTGTTTTGTTAAAAGAGTTTTTAATTTTTTTTCTTTCTGGGTAACAAATTTTGTAAAATCCATAAAATATGTATAAAATGGAAAATAAATATATTTTATTTATCTCACTATACTGTTAATAACTGTGGGTCGTTGATATTGCCATACTCTGATTGAATTTTAGTCGATTTTTAGTCGATTTTTGAATCGATTAAGAGGGTGGGAATCCCACTTCTGCAGCGTCTCCCTCTTCGAGTGGTGGCCATTTATGGCCATCCGGCACCACTGGATGTCGGTGATATTAAGCGCCTTTTATGGACTTGATATCACCTAACCAAAGACGCCTGGGGTTGGGGGGACCTGGCAGTAGGGATAAAATGCTGGCTAGCCGACTGGCTATCATGAGTGACAAAAATCTTTTTGTACCCCAGGCGAGTAATAATCTCACCGACAGTTCAGATCGGGTTGAAGCCCCGGTTGTTGTCGTTGGCTCCATGGGTTCTGGGGAGAGCCACCCACTCATTAACCCTCACGGAGGAGGCGAAAACTCCGAACTCTCACTGAGAGTACAAAACGAAGGGGAAGTAGTGCCGAGTAGGCCTACAGAACCTAACCAAGAAAGGGGTGCCGAAGAGGCCCCTATGGAGCTGGAGGTTCCACCAACTCCAGCTTCAACATCGTCACCAGACCTTGAGCGGGAAAATGAACTGCTCAAAAGCGACGGTGACACTACTGATAAGGACTCCAATGTGGAGGCCCGAAATCAGAATAAACAAGATCATAAGAGGTTGTCTGGCTCGGCAAAAAAAACCGCTTAGAAAACTTCTTCAGGACGGCTGGGAATACTCAGCTGCCCACAAACGGGCACTAAAGGGACCGCTAAACATGGAGACGGTAAAGCCAAGCTCCAAACGTCCACGGTCCGGTGCTAATACTTCAGAGCAGGAGTCGAAAAAACCCTGCCGAGCCTCCTACAGCGCTGCGGCAGAGGGAGTTAAAGTTGGCATTGTCCACAAAAACTACCCCTCCGAAAGCCTCACAGGAGAAAACCTAAGGGCACTGCAGATGGCCATCCTAAGGTCTCTAGCAGATGTCCCTACTGGCGCGCAGGTTAGATTTCTAGGCTGTACTCATCGGCCTGGATAGTTAAACCTGACTTGCGCTGACGAACAAAGCGCCCAATGGTTGGCAGAGGTGTCGTCAACTCTACAATATGGGAAGGGTCGCAATTAAGGTTCGTCAGAGGGGAAGAACTTCCCAGGCTACACGTTGTAGTAGCGTACATCCCCGACGATGAGCAGGCGACTCTGCTCACTGCTCAGGATGTCGCTAAACGTCTCCGTGCGCAAAACAATGGCCTAAACACTGCTGACTGGGTAACCCTGAACAGTGAAGCCTCTGGACCGGGTCAAACATGGACATTCGCCATTGACGGACTGTCCATGCAGGCCCTGGAAAGCCTAGACATGCGGCCCTTCTTTGGATTTGGAAGAGTAATCTTCCGAACCAGAAGCAGGGGGCGTGGGTCTGGGTCAGCAGGACCATCTGGAATGGGCGTCCAAAAAGCAAAACAACCTCCTAAAGGACAAACCAATGTCCAAGGAGCAAAAGGGGATCAACAGAAAGACCCCAGTGGGAAGGCGGTAAAGAAGCCCCCCACAAAAACCCCTAAAAAAGAGGGGAAGAAGAACGGTAAAGGGAAGAACATTCCCGGTAAACCCACCTACAAAAAGGGCCCACGACGGGACCCTCCTGGAGGAGGCGGCGGCGATCGCGAACCTCCCCAGACAACCGCCTAAATATAGGCAGGGAACAAAAAAATAAAATAAAATAAAATAAAAATGGCAGGCGCACAACAACGTCAACATCAAAGCCTGCACTTGATACAAATAAATCTACGCCATACCAAGACAGCAACGTACACTCTTGGTAGAGTTTTCAAGCAACAGAGGTTAGGCATTGCTCTGTTGCAAGAACCGTGGCTATCAAGTACGAACCAAGTAGCTGGACTCAGCCGAACTCTTGGTAACATCATCACACATAACTCAGGTAATAGACCACGAGCATCTATTCTTATAAGAAAAGATATTAACTACTTTGTCCTTTCAGACTTTTGCACTGATGACCTAGTAGCGCTACGATTAATTGTCCCTGGCGAACAGGGCATGACAGAACTAGTTGTCTGCTCAGCATACTTCCCGGGTGACAGAGAAGCACCACTGCCCCCTACACCAGAGGCAGCAAACCTGATTGCATAATGCAAAAAGAGGAATGTTCAGCTCATCCTAGGCTGTGATGCGAATGCGCACCACACAGCGTGGGGTAGCACTGATATCAACAGGAGGGGTGAGTATCTGTTCCACTACATTATAGGGGAGGGGCTTTTCGTTAATAATGTTGGCTCCAAACCAACCTTTGTCGGCCAAAATAGGGCAGAGGTACTAGATCTAACAATAAGCACAAAACTAATTAGCAATAAGATCACTGACTGGAGGGTTACAGATGAGCCCTCTCTGTCAGACCATAATCATATACAATTCACCGTCGGCATGAGATCTACAAAAACAATTAGATATAGAGACCCAAAAAGTACAGATTGGAGTGGATATGCCAAATCCCTCCAAGAAAAGCTGAATTCAGCAATGACCGACGTGTGGGATCGTGATAAAATAGAAATAGCCTCTGTACAACTCAAAGAGGCTATCATAACCGCATATCACGAAAACTCACCTCTTAAAACCAAGACTGATAATCGCGGTATGTCTTGGTGGAACAACTCTCTGTTCAAAAAAAGAAAAGAGGTCAGACGTCTATTCAATCGGGCGAAGGAGACGGGTAACTGGGAAAGCTATCGTGCCTCCCTTAGCGAATACAACAAGGAGATTAGAAGTGCCAAAAGAGAGTCGTGGAGGAGGTTTTGTCACGGACTCACTAAGCTTCCTGACACCACAAGAATTCACAAAATTCTGTCCAAAGAGCCCGCGGACAGACTCTGCGCAATAAAGCTCTCTGACGGCACTTTTACAAGATCTGAAAGGGAGTCCCTGGAGGCACTAGTAAACCATCACTTACCAGGAAGCACGCTCCTTGAAAACGGGTATACTCCTGAGCAATTGACTCATGGACACCGTCCTTAACAGGCGGATTGGAAAATTGCAAAAGAAATTATCAACGCAAATGCGATAAAAATGGCGTTCACGTCTTTTAAACCATACAGATCACCGGGGCTTGATGGTATTCTTCCAGTGCTAGTACAAAAAGGCCTGGAAGTGCTAGTACGCCTGGTGAAACTGTACAGGGCCAGCCTAGCATGGAATTATATTCCAACTAGTTGGCCCAAAGTTAAGGTAGTTTACATACCTAAGGCGGGTCGGGCAGATAATACTCTAAAATCTCTCCGACCCATAAGCCTCACCTCTTTTCTGTTGAAAGGCTTGGAAAATATAACAGATGCACATATTAGAGGTAGCGCCTTAATGGCCCATCCACTTAATGCAAATCAATATGCATACCAAGCAGGCAAGTCAACAGAACTAGATTTAAACAACCTTGTTGGAAAAATCAAGGAAACCCTCGATGCAAAAGGCGTCGCAGTGGGCATCTACCTTGATATAGAAGGAGCATTTAACAATGCACTACCCAATTCCCTCTTTGAATCAGCGTGCGCCCGAGGAGTTGAATCCACCATCACAGGGTTCATCAGGTGCACACTCGAAAATCGAGTGATTGAAACCACACTTAACGATGTGATGGTAAGTTTTAGAGCGGCTAGAGGCTGTCCACAAGGAGGAGTTCTGTCTCCCCTCGTGTGGTCTCTGCTGGTCGATGATCTTCTTGCCATCTTAGAATCGTTGGATGTAGAGGTATTGGGCTACGCGGATGACGTAGGAGCAATCATTAGAGACATTCCAGTAGAAGAGTTCTCTGGAAAGATACAAGAAGTAACAAACACGGTAAAAGACTGGTGTAATAGGGAACAGATGTCTGTTAGTCCCTGCAAAACAATCATTATACCGTTCACCCGTAAAAGAAAGCTAGACTTCCTGACTCCTCCGGAGCTTAACGGTAAAATAATTCCATTTGCGTCAGAGGGTAAATACCTGGGGGTCACCCTAGATAAAACTCTCACTTGGAACGCCCATTTGGAAAAGGTAATCCGCAAAGCCACACTGTCCATATGGACGTGCAAAAGAATTTGCGGAAAAACCTGGGGCACTAGCCCCAAACAAATGTACTGGCTGTATATAACAGTCATTAGACCAATGATTGCGTACGGTGCAATAGTCTGGTTTGAGAAGGGACATCAAAGAACCTCAAGAGCCAAACTAACCAGCTTACAACGACAGGCCAGTCTTGCCATATGTGGTGCAATGAGCTCTAGCCCATCGACTGCGCTTGAATGCTTACTAAACTTACGTCCGCTTCACATTTTCTTGGAGGTGGAGGCACGAAGAGCAACTTATAGAATAAGGGCCAACCACCAGGATGGCCGGGCAAACAATGTGATATCAACAGCCCTAATTAGGGAACAAGAGTTGGATGCAACTCTAGGAATGATATCCGACGTCATGCCCAACACGGTGTACAGCAGAAAGCTATACAACATTATACTCCCAGAGAGGGAGGAATGGTTAAAAAACAGGACCAACTTTTCAAACAACGATAGCTTCTGGTATACCGACGGATCGAAAATGCCATCAGGCGTTGGATCTGGAGTTGTTAGTATCCAAGAAAAAGTCGAGATTCAACATCTCTCTCTCTCTCGGCAAATTGGCTACTATATTTCAGGCCGAACTCGTAGCCATTGAACTGTGTGCCCGGTGGATTACTGACCACGAATGGACCAACAGGACAATAAAAATCTTCTCCGACAGTCAAGCAGCCTAAAAGCGCTTGATCCCTACACGGTCTCATCGAGAACCGTGAGGAACTGCAGAGACTCGCTGAATACGCTTGGTAGCGCTAATAAGGTGTCATTAGTATGGATATCAGGGCATTCTGGGCACGAGGGAAATGAGGCCGCGGACCAGGCAGCGAGGGAAGCGGCATCTGCCGAATTTTTCGGCCCCGAACCAGCAGCAGGATGGAGGACAGCTTCCAACAATACTGGATGAATATACCAGAACTGGCTCACTCTAAAGAGTCCATTAAAGGACCTTGTCAGAAGAGAGCCAGAAATATCATTGGACTTACCAGACAGGAGATCCGTATGGTGACTGGACTTTTTACGGGTCACTGCCGACTAAGAGTACCCATGCACAGAATGGGAATAACAGAAGAGACCGAATGTAGACTGTGTATGTAGGATGATGAAACAGTTCGACATGTACTGTGCGAATGTCCGGCTATTGCACGTTTACGTCAAAACGCTTTCGGTAAACCTCAGATTGATTCAGAAGATCTGAACAGTGTCTCACCCAAACTGATAGCTAACATTTTTGGAGGATTAGGCATACAGTGGTGAGAAACCACTCAAAAGTGAGCCACAATAGACCCACTAGTGGTCGCAGTGGAAGGGCTGCAAGGCCCACTCATATATGAATCATCATCAATCATACTGTTAACGGTAATTACCACTTATGATCGGACACGCTTACCTATGCACGTATTCAGTAGCGTGTCGTGGATAAAGGCGGGGGGGGGGGGCGTTAAATTTAGTTTTTCTATATTTTTCTGAAAGGACGCAAGGGCGCCAAGCGCAGAGGGGCGGGGGGGCGTTCGCCCTGTCGTGGATAAAAGGGCGGGGGGGGGGCACTATTGGTTTTTGCGTTAAATTTAATTTTTTTATTTTTTTCCTTAAGGACGCCAGGGGCGCCAAGCGCAGAGGGGCGGGGGGCGTTCGCCCCCCCCCTGGCCCCCTGTACGAAACGCCACTGCACGTATTAACGCTAAAAACTGCACATAACAGATGTGCGTTGGGCGCTGCGATGGCTGCAATCTCTGTATTGAGAGATGTTGAAGAAATACGAACAAATCGCGCGCACTCGCTTAAATTTATATAGGGAACGTTCTTAAATTCAGTATCTTTAATTTTTACTAGTAAACCATTTGCAAAGTTTCAATTTGCTTATTAAAAAAATTAGATAAAAATTGTGTATTGAATTATTATAATTTTTCAAATATGTATTATATACAGGGTGTCCCAACTAAAAGTTAACAGAGGTCTTTTTGGGTATTTTTCGTGCGAATTTGGAGAAACGCTCGAACACGTCGATTTTGTTTGCGAGGGGGACACTTTCTTTTTTTGTAGCACGTACCATCTTGGAGGGGTATACTTTACCCCTATATTTTGAATAGGGAAAGTAGGTCTAGTGATACCTTGTTTTGAAGTTCTCTTGAATACCTTTACAACCGTGTAATAATTTTGAAAATCTATAGATTATTTTTCAGATATTTGCTATAAAATTTTCAAATTTTACAAGGAATGATGTAATAAAAATTAAATCCGAAAAATATAAAATTCTGATTAAATTTTTATTTTATCAGTCCATGTTAAATTTGAAAGTTTGAAGGCAGTTATTTCAAAAACTAAATCCCAAAAAGTGTCCTCCTCGCAAACAAAATCGACGTGTCCGAGCGTTTCTCCAAATTCGCACGAAAAATACCCAAAAACACGTCTGTTACCTTTTAGTTGGGACACTCTGTATATTGGACTGAAAAAGTTTGTATCATTACGTATCAATTGCGTTTGTGACTTTATTGTTTTAATCCTGTATGAAGACCTACATTCAGCTGCCGTTTCTTGGCAGAGTTAGCTATGATTTATTGTTGGCGCATGGGATTGGTCGACGTAATTTATTTAACATGTGGCACAATACACCGGTTTCACAGGATAAAAATCAATCCGTTTTGAACGATGTATATGAAAATAGTGAATATAAAGACTACGATAAAGAATATTAGTGCACGGTAAAAACCCTTGCAAAGTTTGATAGTGATTGATCTATATTAATATATAGTATAGCAAAATTAATAAATTTAGTTAAATTTTTATAAAAAAATTATTTTAAATAAAAAAGCTTTAGCTAATTACCTACACACACTTTCAAAATATCAATTTTTCAAGTTATTTGCCTAAGAGGAAAAAAACGATATGCGACATAATTTTGGAGGCGACTACCATCTCCAGCATGCACAGTATATTAAAATCACAATTTTTAAAAGCTAGTTGACATATTCATAACTTTCAGCATCAATTTGTCAAAAGAAACAACCATAAAATAATTTTGATCGTTCAGAACCGACAAGCTGACCACCGTGCGCTGGTGCGCCCACTCAGAATAAAGTTAAGGATAATGAAAAAAGCCTGACCAAAAGCAACGATTATAAACACACAGGATTGCTTATTTCCATTTAACTCTATGTTAGCGTCGCTCAGCGAGACGAACAGTGTCTGCTTACGTCACTAACGGACCAGTTGCTTTGCCTGTATTGAGAGTTCGTGTGATTTTAAGGTGTTTTTGACGTTTTTACCTCCGTTTTTTGCGTTTTTTTATTTATTTGACGGCGTGGTTGACTATTTAGGAGGTAAATCTGAGGGCACGGCAGTGCCTCGCCAAGTTCACGCGCCGTACCATCTTTTCTTGAAACATTTCAGCCGATATTTGACCTATCCAAACTCTACGGAATGAGCTACGAATCTCAAACTTTGCACAGTGGTAGATCTCCATGGAGTTAACAATCCCTTCATGTTTAGTTTCATGGAATTTCCAAAAGTACTGAAGTAGTTACGAAATTTCAAAAAACGTCGAAATTGTCACTCACTCATGTATAGATCATCAAAATTCTACTGTACTTCCAGACATGCTACACAGCTGAAATTTGGCAGACTGATAGAAATTATGACCAAACCCCTGGAAAAAATAAAAAAACCCCAAAATTCTAATTTACTTCCCTCCCCTATACATGTAAAGTTATGTAAAAGTAACATTGCCCACTTCCAGATATGGCAGACTGATAGGAACTATGATAAAACTATAGAAAAAAAATTAAAAACCCCAAAAATTATAATTTACTTTCCTCCCCTATAAATGTAAAGTAATGTAAAAGTAACATTGCCCATTTCCGGACACGCTAGAGAGCTGAGCTTTGGAAGGCCAATAGTAACTATGATAAAACTATAGCAAAAATTAAAACACCCCAAAATTCTAATTTACTTCCCTCCCCTATAAATGTAAAGTTGTGTAAAAGTAACATTGTCCACTTCCAGAAACGCTCGAGAGCTGAGATTTGAAAGGCCGATAAAACTATAGGAAAATATTTAAAAACACTAAAATTTTAATTTACTTTCCTTCCCTATAAATGTAAACTTATGTAAAAGTAACATTGCCCACTTCCAGGAACACTAGAGAGCTGAGCTTTAGAATGCTGATAAGAACTATGATAAAACCATAGGAAAATATAAAAAAACTCAACATTTTTAATAAGGCATTGCAAAAGTTTTAATCCGTATATTTTACTACTTTAAAACTTAAATATTATCCAAATCCTTTAAAAAAGCAGTGCAAAAAGTAGTACAAATTTCAAAATGAATGGTTCTTACTAGTTTGGAAATGTTTTTCTATACTTAGCTATTACGGCTGCAAATGACTCTTAGGATATTAACCGTAAAGAAGTTTGGCTGGAATAGCAAAGTTTAAAAAAACATTTCCAAACTAGTTAGAACCATTCATTTTGAAATTTGTATTATAGAACTTGGCTTTACTTTTATCTCAATTCTTTTTACGGAATACCACTTTCGCGTACTTGGCTTTTCTTTACATGAAATATTTTTGTTATGATAAACCTTTAGAAATGTGAATTAAGTGCATTGATATAAAGAAAGCACATTAATTTATTGTTGAAATAAAAGTTTTGTGTTCGCTCTTTCAGTGTAGAAATATAAATATATACTTTTATATTATTACATTTATATAAACTTTTAATTTTTTTTGGATTTTTGGAAATTCCTTGCTCATTAAATTAATCACTTTTAGGAAAATTGGTAATTATGCCGCAAACGTACTTCTTTTATTAAACTGATTATTGGAAAGTTTATTTTGTAGACAGTTTCTCCAAGTTTAGTTTCAGTTTTTTTCTTAAGTTTTTTTAGTATCTTTATAGAAGATTTCAGAAACATGTTACAGGAGAAGGAGTGAAAACGGGCGCTGGGTGGGATAAAAACAACTCATAACACAAACAATGAAAATCATTTGAAAAAAAACTTTTAAAAATCTATTGATTTAAAGCATAAGAAGTTGAAAAACACATCTTATTTGGCTGTTTTCTTCAAAAACTGACTGGTTTTTGATATAATAATATAATAAATATTGCAATTTTAGATCTGAAATATCAAATAAATACCTTTTTGTTACTACATAATATAAGTGTATTTTATTATATCCGCAACAAAAATAATAAATTATACATCTAATGATTAAACTTTTAGAAAAAATCTCTATTCTAAAACTTTCAACTATTTAAAAAAGAAACTCCAACATATCGTGTGGCAGGAAGATTCAGCTCTCAGAGCAAACTCTTGATTTATCAAATCATTTGTTTTAAATGAATGAAATTATTAATTATATTTACTATCACGAATAAAAAATTTGTTTGCAAATAAGCAAGAAAAAAGCGGGAAAAACTCACGATTGCAATGTGTATTAAATGAAGCGCGCTGAGCAGAGGTCCACTAGTGACGTAAGCAAGGCGCCGCCTACCGCTGAGAGATTCGAGCTAATAAGCAATCCTGTGTGTTTATAATCGTTGGACCAAAAGCACCCAATTCCAAACAAAAAGCTGACCTTTAGTTCCTGGAAAAAAAATGGTATTCCGGGAAAAAATAACACATACCTCGTCTGTAACAAATTCACCAGCTTCTCGCTCAGGCTGGAAAACCAACCCTCTTAATAAAGAGTCGAAGTTAGAACCCTGTTCTAGAATCACACCGGGTCGGGCAACCCAATCGGTGAGTCGGAGTGATCCATTTACGACACGGTCTTCAGTGTAAAGGCTGCAAATGTAAATAAAAATCAGGTGAAGCAAGGCCGTACTTAGAGAGGGGGGATTAAGGGGATCAATTCCCCCCTCCGAAATTTTTAGGTTCTTCTGATTTTTAAAATTTTTAATTATTGCTTTTTTTGCATTATTTTCCCAATTTTTTTATTACAAGTTAACATTAATAGTAGCCTTATAGAACCGGTAGACAGTCAGATACCTATAGGAGAAGTCTCGTTATTAGTTTATTTATTTGTCACAAAAAAATTTACCTTTTTTGCCAGTCAGTTACAATAAGCACTGCAAAAAGCAAATTTTCAAAAACCCATATCTGCGGCTAACTTCTGCTGTATGCATTTTATGTGGTGTTTCTGAACTTATACAACCTAACAATGGGTAGCCTAACAATGGGTCTGTTCCATCAGGCCGTGCGACACTCATAAAACCGTCTGAAAAATTCCAAAGCGCACGCAATGCAGTACGAGGACTGTTTTAAAACGGTTTTGGTTAGATGGAACGACCAAATAACTGTCCAAAATCCGAATGCTGTTGGGGTCGTGATCGATTTACTTCAGGCATGTGATCATATGCGAGATAGTTAAATTCAAAGTCACGTGACTAAAAGAAAGGGTAGATTTGTTTTCTCGCGTAAGATAGATCGAAAGCAACGTATGAATTCGAGAGCACGAAATTAAAGTTGCACACAGAAAGGAATACACAATTACATAGGATTATCATAATATCTTTTTAATTTTAGTCCTTTAAAATGTTAATTTAATTTATATTCACAATCTATAAACCACTACAGACTGCCTAATAAACCAAATATACCAAATAAAACGAACTTGCATTAGCACATATTTTTGGTCGAAACTTGTGAAAAAATATATTTATTTTTTCTAATATCAAGTTTTATGTGAAATTTATATATTTTTTATTTGTATTTTGTAATTTACAAAATATTTGTGAAATTACCTAAATATTATAGAAAGCCTTAATATTCACAAAGATTTTGAAATTTTATTCATTTTTAGGAAATGGAGATCGTCATACTTCTAAGAAGTTGGGAAAAAATACATTTTCTGGCTTGTACTTTGGTAGGTATATACAGGGTGTCCCAGACCACCCGTCCACCCCTTTTAAAATGTAGGGGATGGATTTTTTCAATGATCTAACAAATGATTGTAGCCATTTCAAATTCCGCCGCCGACCGGAAGTCGGCTATTCAGGCCTAAAGTCCGTTTTTTAATAGGGATGGGCATAATTTTGCAACGGATTCGGATTCTACGCAAGAAAATACATAGCTTTTATTTGAAAGATTTTTTTCTTAAACGTCATTATTTTTTTTTATATATGCCCATTCCTATTTGAAAAACGGACTCCAGGCCTACATCGGCCACTTCCGGTCGACTCCGAAAGTTGAAAACATCTACCATCAATCGAAAGAACGTACTCGAGTAATTTTTTCGATCATTAAAAAAAATTTCCCCTAGGTTTTAAAAGGGGTGGACAAGTGGTCTGGGACACTCTGTATAGTTAATGACCTTAATTTCGATGCTTTAAAGCGAAGTCGTCGTTATCCCTCTTCTTTTAACTTTTAGGTCACAGGTCACCGGGATTTGCTGCGATCAGGGTAAACCCTTATGTTTCTATTCCTATCCAATCACCTGCTAAAGTAGTTTTTCTTTTTCTAAGCAGGCTACCCTATGGGCAGTATAGCTTTTTTAAATGTGGTACTATCCGCAGTCCCGTAGTAATAAAAATTAAGAGGCTCTTGCAAAAAACAGATGCTGCAGATGTTGCACAATTTTTTTTGGAAATTTAAAAAATATTTGTATATTTACATGGCTTACCCGGCATTTTGTCATGTGTTAAAATTGGTTGTGAAACTCAATTTTTTTTGACAAAAATTTTAATTTTTTGCGTTATTCACTGTTTTTTTAATTTTCTTAACAAATGTAAATTTAATGTAATTTTCTGGTATATTTTTATCTCAGGTGATGTAATCTAGAAATGTGTGTGTTTTACATACAATTTTTCCAGTGCAACCTATTATAAACGCAGACAAAGAAAAGAGAAAGAGCAATCATTTTTAATGCGCCTGTCTTCAATCCTTGTATTTCGGAGGAGTCCGAAATCAGTTTAAGTGGCTTGATGGAACGGAAAACTGACTGTCCGATAACAGTACAACGTCGACCTGGAACGCAAAAAGGATTTTTCGTACCGTTTTATGAATGTCGCACGCGATGATGGAACGAAACTAGTACTTACTTCAATTGGCCAGCAATAGTAGAATGGAAAAATCTAAAAGCAGCTTGCGCATGTTCGTTCAGGACCAACGGGCTAACAGCAGAATTGTAATCGTTAATGAACCATTTGGCGTTGGGAAAGCTGATATTTGAGTTTGTGACAATTTTCTGTCCAAGAATGTTGGGCAACCTGCAATGCGCAATTAAATTATAAAATGAATTTTTTTGACATATAACTGTTCTTTATTTCTCAACAATTTTACTTTTATTACAGGGATATGTTAAAAACACGACAGAAATGCTCAAGTACGGTGGTAAAGCTGTAGTTAATACCCTCCATATTCTCCTGAATGAAATACTAAAAAAAAATCCCAAACAACTGGAAAGAATCCATAACCATCATTCTACACAAGAAAGGCGATAGAGCAGAACTAAAAAATTATCGACCTATAACACTCCTTAATGTAATTTATAAGCTTTTCACGAAAATGTTAACAAATAGACTAACAACAAAATTTGCCGGATATCAATCAAAGGAACAAGCAGGCTTTATAAAAGGTTTCAGTACAGTTCACCACTTATTAACCATGAAAATCCTAATAGAACGAGCCAACGAATATAACATTCCACTCTATATTGCGTTTATAGGTTTCAAAAAAGCTTTCGATAGCATTGAGCACTGGGCAGTAAAAGCATCTTTAATTAATAGCCGAATAGATCACAGATATACAGACTTAATCGCCAATATATATAGCGAAGTAACAACATCAATCACAATCCACTAAGGAATCAAGCCAATCCACATAAGAAGAGGTCAGATAGGGTGACACAATATTCCCTAAATTATTTAACCAGGCCCTAGAAGATGTTTTTAAAAGCTTAAATTGGGAAGAAATAGGCATCAAACGGACAATTCTTGAATTACTTCCCAGCAAGCACAAACGTTAATAGGCGGTCCTGCGATTTTCTTTTTATATCAACTTTTTGACATAACTAATTATCATTGGGTCAATATGACACAGCCTATCGTGAGTTTAAATAGTACTGCAAAAAAAGCAGGTCGATGTTTTTGTAAAAAATCGCGGTAATATCAAAGTTTTATCACTCAAAGATGTACTTTGTAAATTACGAGGCACTTACATGTAAAGCCAAATGTCCGCAACATAGCGGTAGGTAGAAACATCTTTACAACATATCATTGAGACTTTAGTTTTGTCATTAAATAACATTAGGGAGAAGATATGTTGATTATCTATTGCGATGTATTTTTTGCATTCTGTAAGACTTACATGTAAAGCCATATATCCGCAAAGTAGTGGAAGGCAGAGACATCTGTACAACATATCATTGAGACTTTAGTTTTGTCATAAAAAAACGTCTCCAAAATGTTTCGTTTAGATCAACTTGAGATGTCGCATGTAAACATATTTGTTTCATGACAGAGAAGAAGAAAGTGGTATTAACCCCACTTTTTTTAACCTCGGCGTCTTTTTTGTGTGTGCTTTCATGGGGCTTTGTATTTTTGGCAGGTTTTCGAAGTTGCTTGGTGTTCTGTGGAAGCTGCCGTGATTTTTTTAAAGCGTCTCGTTCATCGGTAAGTGGTAAAGTATAAGGCATTTAAAAACGTTTCGGCTAGGCATCGCCGAAGATTAAGGCAAAAGATTTGGGCTGGGGTTTTTGAAGGGGGTATTTCAAAGGGTTTTCACAAAGGTTCAGCATTCATGAAATCAAAAACTTCTGAGGTAAGCTCTAAGCAAGCAGAAGAAAAAGGATTTGTCCTAATGCAAGTTTGGGGCTTAATTTAGATGGTTTTGATGATCATGTGCACCTGGAATTAGGGGGGTCTCTGAGATTTTCCAAGGAGTTGTGGATAAGGATAGGCAAGGGGTGGCCGGTGATAAGCAAGGGGTGACTAACAAAGAGCAAAGTGTGTCTGATAGTAGGCGAGAGAGGGTAAACAATAATTGTTGCTGTCTTCAATCTAATGATCAAAGTTTTGTTAATAAAGATTTGTTTGTAAGCGATTTAAGATCATGGGCTATTGATTTTCATGAGTAGAGTAGAGTAGAATAGAGTAAAGCTTTATTTGCATAAATTTTTAGCATAATTGAGTAAATAGCGTCAGATTTACAGTTTTTTCCTAAATCTAGATTATGTAAGATACTTAATTAAATTACACATTAAACTTATATATAAAAGCAAGAAATTAGATTGAAAAAATAAATACCTATGACTTCAGTGTAATTTAAAATATTTGGCAACAAAATTTAAAACAGATATATTTAAAAAGTATTAAAAAAAAAATGTGCGTGTGTAAAATTTTTCAATAAAGAAAAAAATCCAAAAATTTTTAAAAGCAAAGTGTTTGCTCAAAATTTATTATCTATTATCTTTATTTTCGGACATAGAATACATGGTTAAAATATTGATGTCTAATTTTGAGACACTTTAAATGTATCTCATACGCCGGTGCACAACCTTTATTATAATTTGACCAAAGACTGATTAATTCTATTTTATTATTAAAACTATAAAAAGTACAAAACTGCCCTACTTTTGCAAAACCTAGTAGGTTTTCGGTAACTTTTCAGGAGAGCGTTTTCTCTAAAATATTTTGCCATTTAGCTAATGGGAAATAATAAAAATGCGTAGACTATTATCGCGAAACCGTAACCGTTTCAAAAATGCAATAATTTTTTAAAACCTAGTAATGTTGCTAGATTTTGCAAAACTAGGGCAGAAAAGTAAAAGTCATTAATTTTAAGTATTAATTTATTAAATTTATATTTTTAACGTTCCAAAGATAATGTGGCACTATGTTACACGACAGGTAACATAGGACTCACAATCCATATTTTTGAGAAAAATTAAAAACCTATATTTTTCAAAACTTTGTTTTTAAGCTTGTATATATTTTAAATGCATAATGAAGACAAATAAACAGTTAAATATTTTAGAATTTTTTTGAAACTAAATTAACTTTTTGGGTGGGAGTAAGAGGCCATATAAGTATATTACCTCTGGAATGTTAATACCAAATAAAAGTAGTTAAAAAATGTAGATTAGATAAAGTTTATTTGTTTCTGTTCAAGTTAATATATATATATATATATATATATATATATATATATATATATATATATAATTAATAAATAGAATTTATTAAAAGTTTACTTGTGGTGTATTTATTTTAAAAACACTGACTGGGATGATTCGTCATGGCAGATCAGGCGAAAAGTTTTTGCTGCGAATCAGCCGCGGAGAATCATGTTTGCCAATGCTTTTTAATGAAATAAATATTTTATAAGTAAATAAAATAAATATTTAGGTATTAATAAATATAAATATTTATTTTATATATTAATAAAATAAATATTTATTTTAATAAAAAGCATTGGCAAACATGATTCTTCGCGGCTGAATCGCAGTCAGAACTTTTCGCCTCCAAGCCGTTTGGTACAGAAAATTCCTTCGAAGGCAACGTGGCAGACACGTTCTCGAGAATATCCTATAGGATATTCTTGGGAACGTGTATGTCATGATGCTTTTTAACGTTCATGTCACGTTGCCTTTTAACGTTGATGCCACGTTGCCTCTTAACGTTGATGTAACATATGTAAGAACATCTGGAGAAAGTACCATGTTAACTTCTTTGCGACGTTATTTAGTAATATTGCACTGTTTCATCATATCAACTTCTTTGTTATGTTATTAATGGATAAAATAAATGCAGAAATGAACTTTCAATCGTGTCAACGTCTCTATAATGTTTTTTAGTGATAAAATTAATAAGGGTTGCAATAATATATCATATCAACTTCCATGTAATGTTATTTGGCGATAAAATATTGCAACTAGCAATTTTATATCACATAAACTTCTTCATAATGTTAACTGGTGAAAAATAATTTGTTTAACAATGTTATGTAGCTGGGATGTTATAGAGTGTTAGCTCCCGCTAAATTTCGCGGTTGTTTATATATATATTTTTAAAAACACACAACTGTATGAAGGACAAAGCGCATTCCGCGTATTTGGACATGCGCACCAACAACCGGAGAGATCCTTGTCAATCGCCTAGAGAAAAAGGCGTGTTAATTTCGTTCTTCAACTATTTTCAAATATCTACACCTGAAAGTGCTCGATTTTTGTGTACTGAAGCATAGAACTAGAAACTTCAACCCTTCAGCTACGTGGTGACATCATTAGATCCATCAGGGGCCCCTTGGAAGTGGAGAATTTGGCTGCAAAAGTGGTGAGTGCATTTGTCTGATTACCGTTGTGTGCCACCAATATTTTTCCTATGGACGTTTAGATTATTTCGTAATTTCATATCAATATTTATGTTTGTTCGCGCTATCATTAATTAAAATATTTACAGTCCACTGCATTTAGCGTTTTTCTATCCGTGGACTAACATAAAGTGCTCCTTCGACCGAATTATTTTAAATAATAAATCCATACGACGGTATTAATAATTTACCTAATCTGTGGCCAAGCCAAACAACGGCCTTGAATTTTCGCACGCATCGTATTTGAAACGAGAAAGTCGTCCGTGCGGTTCACGTGCCTTTCGCGTGCTCGATTCAGTAAACAAAGCGAAGGAACCACAAAACAAAACAAACAAAAACATTTCTCATTTATATGTTAGGGTGTTTCATATCATTTCGATATTTAAAACAATTTTCATCAATTGCGATAAATTAGTGCATATTTTCGACAATTCGTCATTTTTCTATTTCAGAAGCATTAATTTAGCGTTAATTGTATATTTACCGACAATTTCGTCATTTCAAAGGTAAAATCATGTCTGTCAAAAAAGCCGTACAAAAACGCAAGGGTTTTTTATCTGCGATCACCGAGTGTTATGTGTTGTCAAAGACCGCGGAAAAGGATGAAAGAGCGAGAAACGAGTTTCAAGTGAGGTATTCCGATTTGGATGAAACCTTCGATAAATGCATGCTGGCGCATAATGACGTCATTATGTTGATAGACGACACGGACGACGAGGAGTTTAAAACGCAGGATGCGATCCTTTCAGAAGCTCGTAAATATTTTTATGCGTGTAAGGGGGTTTACTCTAAAATATTTCCGGTTGAGGCCCCATCTTTTTCGGGATCATATGTTCGACAAAACGAATCTGAAACTCCAAAACTCAAAGAGTTAGGTATTCCCATATTCCGAGGTGATAAAAAATTATGGCCAAGCTTTTTCGATCTTTTTAATAACATTATAGATCAAAATCAAAGTCTAAGTAACGTTCGAAAACTTCAATATTTATTTTCATATCTCGAGGATGAGCCTTTAAAATTGATATCAGGGATTAGCTTATCTGATCAAAATTATAAAATTGCTTATGACAAATTAGTCAATAGATATCAAAACAAGCGAGACCTCGCAAATGATGCTTTAAGCTCAATTATGAACTCCACCTTAAAAAACGAGTCAGCTAAAGAATTGCGTAATTTAATTGACACCTTTTCTGAATCCCTAGAAATTTTAAAATCACTTAGCTTTGACGTTGACAGTTGGGACTTTATTATTTTTTTCATTTTATTAGAAAAATTGGATATTCCAACGCGTTCAAATTTCGAAATGAGTCACGCCAATACTAATACCGAAATTTCCACTTTTCAGTCACTTTTTCAATTTCTAGAAAAAAGATGTAAAGTTTTGGAATCACTTCCTCAATCAACAGCACCCAAAAAGGTGCCTATATATCAAAAATCAAATTCTATGCAAAATCAGTCTGGGCAAAAGCCTACCTATCAAAATTCAAATTCTATGCGAAATTAGTTTGGGCAAAAGCCTACCTATAAATCATCCAATTCGCCTTTTATAGGACTGGCTGGCACCTCAACTAATTCGAGTACGGGAATAAAATGTTTCCGGTGTAATCAAGGTCACGTGCTTTCGAAATGTCAAACATTTCTTGATCTCTCACCTATCGATCGCCTATCTTTCGTCAAACAGAAAAAATTATGTCTAGCGTGTTTTCATCCCTTGCATAATGTAGATACGTGCAAATCAAAATATTCATGCAGGACTTGCAATAGTAAAAGGCACCACACTTTAACTCATATCTTGGAAACTAATCAAGAGTCTGGAAGCCAAGATACTAGTCCTGTCATTCACACACCACCTGTCAATAATCTTCATGTGTCATTAAATGCCTCAGGACCTTCAGGTACCTTTCTTTTATGCACCGCCATAATAGATGTTATGGACGGTTGCGGAAATTTTCAACCTGTAAGGGCACTGCTTGATTCTGGATCACAGACAGGATTCATCAGTGAAAAGTGTATTCAGCGTCTTAATCTTCCTAGGCGAAGTTACACCACTGAAATATTCGGATTAAATCAGATGTCTTCTTTTACTTCCAAAGGGCTCGTTCAATGTCACATTAAGCCACAAGGACAAGTCACTCCTTTACTTAATTTCGAAGCAATTGTGGTTCCACAACTATGTTCCAATATGCCTACATTCTCTTTGAACGATAATCAGTGGAAACACTTGCAAAACCTTAAACTTGCCGACCCATCTTATTTCAAATCTAGACCTGTGGACCTGGTTATTGGTTGCGAGCTATTCGCACAGATATTCAAGGAGGGCGGGGTTCTTGGACAGGTAGGGCAGCCTTCAGCCCTTGAAACTATCTTTGGCTGGGTCGTCATGGGAAAGGTTGACGAAGTAGGTAGTCTTACGGAACGAACCAGTTGTTTTTTAACGAGTCATTCACCTCCTTTAGAGGTCATTCTCCCTAGGTTTTGGGAAATCGAACATTTGCCTAAAAAACAAATCTTATCAAAGGAAGAAAAACAGGCAGAATCAATTTTTACTGCTAGTGTAGTACGGCAACCGAGCGGTAGATTCATGGTAGATCTTCCGTTTAAAGACAAAATAAACCCTGACCTAGGAAATACTTATCCGCAAGCTTATCGTAGATTTTTACTTCTAGAAAATAGATTAATCAAAAATCCTGATCTGTACACTGCCTATTCAAGTTTCATGCAAGACTATATCGATTCTAATCATATGAGTTTAGTTTTATCTAGTCAACCAAAGGTCGACTTGTCGTGTTTTTTAGCACATCATTGCGTACTAAAGCCGGAAAGCTTAAGTACAAAATTAAGGGTAGTCTGGGATTGTTCGGCAGTCACCCCAAAAAATATTAGTCTCAATGACACATTGTTATCTGGACCGAAACTTCAAAAGGATATTGCTTCTTTACTCCTTAAGTTTCGTCTTAATCCTATTGCCTATATTGCTGACATCAAACAGATGTTCCGTCAAGTCCTTATCAATCCTTATCACCGTCCTTATCAAAGGATATTGTGGAGGTTTTCTCCACAGGACCCACTTTCAGTGTGGGAACTTTCTACTGTCACTTTTGGCATGACATGCTCACCTTTTCTAGCCATGCGTACCTTAAATGAGCTGGCAGAGAGAGAAAAGGAACGTTTTCCTATGGCTAGTACTGTTCTAAAAACGTCAATCTATATCGACGATATCTTGGGAACTAGCCCTTCGCTTTCTGAAGCTCTCTCCCTTCAAACAGAACTCAATGATTTGTTGAAGTCGGGAGGATTTGAAAGTGGGCAAGCAATTGTCCTGAGTTATTGGCAACATTGCCAGAGTCCGATCGTCAAATGCCTCTCTCTTTCGACAAGGAGGAACCCCACTTTATCAAAGTTTTAGGACTTCAATGGCATCCAAAAAACGACATTTTTTCTTATCAATGCCGAATGAAGGACAAACCCCCAACCAAACGTTCTATTTTATCTATCATAGGGACAATCTTCGATCCCTTAGGTTTTCTTTGTCCCTTGTTGCTACAAGCAAAATTTATTTTGCAACAGTTGTGGATATCGAAAATAGGCTGGGACGAAGAACCAGATTCTTCTATCATCGACTCTTGGAACAAACTTCGTTCTGAATTCCCGCTTCTTTCCAATTTTCAATTACCTCGACAAATCAAACTGTCAAAAACCAATACCTGTCAAATCATCGGCTTCTGTGACGCTTCAATTCGAGGCTACGCAGGCGTCGTATATTTTCGTGTAGAAGAGGAAAACAATATATCTGTTTCTCTCATATCTGCAAAATCTAGGGTCGCGCCTATAAAGTCACAAACTTTGGCTAGGCTAGAACTCCTAGGCGCATTTCTTATAAGCGAATTAATTGACTTCGTTTTATCTAGCTATGAGGGAAAAATAACTTTTACAAATATCGTTACTTTCTGCGATTCGCAAGTCGTATTGCACTGGCTTTCATCCCCTCCTAATCGCTGGCAAACCTTTGTTGGAAATCGAGTCAGTAGAATCCAAGAAATCATTCCCTCAAACTCGTGGCGCTACATTCCTTCTGCTTTGAATGCAGCCGATATTGCGTCACGAGGGGCCACCCCTTCACAGCTCATGTCACATGACATGTGGTGGAACGCACCGTCGTTTTTGTGGTCTCCCGAAAACGAATGGCCCGATTTTCATAAACCAAAAATGCCGATTGCTTTCGGAGATATTAATCTGGAGGAAAAGCCAAAAGTCTGTTGCAATGCGATAATTGATGTCAACTTCTTAGATCAGCTTCTTATCAAATATTCCTCTATATCACAAATTCAACGTATCATTTGTTATGTCCTTCGAATAGTTAACCTTTTTCAAAACCATTCCTATCAAAAACCCACTAAGCCGCCGGACCAAAAAGTTATTTTTGAGAATATTGTTTTTCCTACCACCGGTGAGATGCAAAGTGCGTTACACCTTCTTATCAAACGCGTGCAAGGTTCTTGTTTTTCTGAGCTTTTTTCCGCGTTATCTAAGGATAAACCAATACCGAAACCTTTGCGAAAACTTTCACCTTTTCTTGATGAGAATAATATCATTAGAGTCGGTGGCAGATTACAAAAATTTGACCTTTTGTCTTATTCTGAAAAACACCCCGTCTTACTTTCGAGTGACCATCGTTTAACTACTCTTCTTATCGAGTCCGCTCATCGACAATATCTTCATCCTGGGTTTAAAAAATTACATAATCTGCTTTTACAGCAATTTTGGATATTATCTGCCAGACGGGCAATTCAAAGAACCATATCCAAGTGTTTGCAATGTTTAAGAATCAACCCTAAACCCTATAGACCGCCCATAATGAGTTCACTTCCCGCTCATCGAATTAATCAACTAAAACCTTTTTCGAGTGTAGCTATCGACTTTTGTGGACCTTTCTTTGTGATTCCTCATCGTTACCGTGGTTGTAAAGCTTTCAAATCGTATGTCTGTGTGTTTGTCTGTACGGCCACACATTGCGTGCATTTGGAATTAACCATGGAACTGTCCACCGAAGGGTTCGTAGGTGCATTCCATCGATTCATTTCCAGACGCGGAAGCGTGACGCAATGCTGGTCAGATCAAGGCAGTAATTTTATAGGGTTTCGTAACCAATTACTGGATTACGCAAGAAGTGCTGCCACCAGACTTTCTATTCGTTGGCATCTGGGACCTCCTCTCAGTCCACATTTCAATGGCCTGGCAGAAGCTGGCGTTAAAAGTTTTAAAACTCACTTTGTACGAGTTGTTGGCGACCAGAAGTTGTCTATCATGGAGATGTCCACCCTTACCTGTCGCATAGAAGCCGTACTGAATAGTCGCCCTTTATCTCCTGCCTCTTCAGACCCACACGATCTTCAACCTCTTACCCCTGGGCATTTTTTGACACTTGAACCCCTTAATTCAGAAATTCCGGAGTCAGATTTGTCCGAGGTTCCCCTAAATCGGCTCTCGAGATGGCAACTAATCCAAAAACTACATAATGATTTTTGGAAACGGTATTCTATAGAGTATTTGCATACGCTACAACAGCGACACAAGTGGACTGATTTGTCCCCAAATATCAAATTAAATGATTTGGTTATCATAACAAGTGATCACATTCAATCGCCTTTGAAATGGCCGGTCGGTCTGGTCATCGAACTGCATCCCGGCGGGGACGGTCAGGTGCGTGTTGCGACGGTACAAACGGTTACCGGTGTTTATAAGCGGCCAGTTGTAAAACTGTGCCTCTTGCCAAATTAAAAGTAATTTTAATTTTCTACCTTTTACCGGGTATTACAATAGGTTTTTTATTTTTAATTTTTTTTGAATTTTTTGTTTGTTTGTTTTGCCTTTTTTCGGGATTTCGTTATATCTAAATAAACTTACGATACTTATTTGTTTTCATTCATTTATATTTATCGGTCGATTCTTTTTCTTATATCTATATCTGTCCGGTTGAGATTCTAAATTTGTGTGTTTTGGAGGGCAGTTATGTTAGCTCCCGTTAAATTTCGCGGTTGTTTATATATATATTTTTAAAAACACACAACTGTATGAAGGACAAAGCGCATTCCGCGTATTTGGACATGCGCACCAACAACCGGAGAGATCCTTGTCAATCGCCTAGAGAAAAAGGCGTGTTAATTTCGTTCTCCAACTATTTTCAAATATCTACACCTGAAAGTGCTCGATTTTTGTGTACTGAAGCATAGAACTAGAAACTTCAACCCTTCAGCTACGTGGTGACATCATTAGATCCATCAGGGGCCCCTTGGAAGTGGAGAATTTGGCTGCAAAAGTGGTGAGTGCATTTGTCTGATTACCGTTGTGTGCCACCAATATTTTTCCTATGGACGTTTAGATTATTTCGTAATTTCATATCAATATTTATGTTTGTTCGCGCTATCATTAATTAAAATATTTACAGTCCACTGCATTTAGCGTTTTTCTATCCGTGGACTAACATAGAGCACTGCTATGTTGCGGACATTTGGCGTTACATGTAATCCTTGCATAACGCAAAAAGTACATCGCAGTAGACAATCAACGTAACTTCTCCCTAATGTTATTTAATGACAAACCTATAATGTCTCAATGATATGTTGTACAGATATTTCACCCTACCGCGGACATTTGGCTTTACATGTAAGTGCCCAGGAATTTACAAAGTACATCGCTGAGTACATTTTATATCTCGCAGTTACATTACAGTGATGTTACTGCAATCTTGTTGTGCTTGCTGGGTTAAGATATGCTGATGATATCGCCTTAATAACAAACAAGAAAGAAGGACTGATAAAATGCTGAAAGAACTGGATACAGCAGCTAAAAATATAGGCTTAAGTATGAACTACACTAAAACTAAAATCATAACAAACACAGATGAAGATATTACGGTCAGAATAAACCAAAAGAAAATAGAACAAGTAGGGGAATATAATACCTGGGACAAATTATTAAACTGAAAAAAGAAAACCAAACAGCTGAAATCAAGAGACGAGTAGGATTGGCCTGGGCAACATTTGGTAAATTAATCTACATATTAAGATATAAAAAATATCCTCAGTACCTCAAACCGAAAGTGTATAACCAATGTATACTTCCTGTACGTACCTATCGATCCCAGACCTGGACACTTAGAAAATCAAATATGGATAAGGTAACAAAAACCCAAAGATCAATGACAAAAGACAAACATGTAGAAAAAGGAATGAATGGACAAGAAATAAAACAGAAGTAAGGGGTGTTAGAGGAGAATTAGCAAAATTAAAATGGAAATTTGTAGGTCAGAATATCAGACAGAAAGACGATCGATGGAACAGATGTATTGTAAACTGGGAGACCTTGGGAAAAAAAAGTAGGGGAAGACCCCAAATGAGATGCGCAGACGATTTGAAGAAACACGCGGGAACTAGATGGATGAACACGGCGACAGACAGAGAAAAGTGGAAGATATTGGGGGATATGTCTAAAGATGGATTGAATATGGAAAAAATACAAATAACGATAATAATCAAGACAAAATAGGGATATTTTGTGTCAGTTAAAATAACAGAAAATTTGACAGCTGTTACTGTTATTGTTACTAAGAATAACGGTAACATTCAGAACAAAAAAGATAGTGAGTTATTATAGCACACTAGTGTGTTACTTGATAGTTCAATTGTCTAAAATGACATTATTAATCACAGTCATAACTGTCATATGTTAGATAAAATCAAGGCCAACACAAAAATAGAGGCCACGACCCTGAAAAAATCAGCTGTTCTCCCGGGGCTGAATTTTACATTAGGGCTTATGGGAGGTCAGACGTTTTTTTATGATATTTTCAAAATGGCACTACAGAATTCCGCACAATTTCAGTCAAATATTCTCAGACACCATCCCGATATTCCACCAAAGGTTTGTAAGGAAGCAACATGATTAAAAGGTTAAAATCTTCAAAATTTAGCATCCCTTATTTTGAATTCAAATTACCCGCCATGTACCACATGCCAACTGTTATATTTGACTTGGTCATATGTGATTGTCACATTCGCTTCTGCTTTAAACTTAATTTTTGTGTGAGCTAATGAAGCGGCTATGAAAAATTAGGGCTTACTATACATTTAAAAAAAATTGTTCTGCCAGAATAAAGTAAAAACAATCTCAAAAACGGCTTTATTTAAAAAACAATCAAATATCCATGAACCGTCATTCCAACTTCAATATTTTAAAGACAATCAGCTGTGTCGTAACGTGACCATCAAAAAAAAAATCAGCCCCGGATGTGACGTCAACAAAGTGGAGGATCGTGGCCCGTCCATTTTGATAGCCCTGATAAAATAAATAAAGTCTTAAATCAGACGACTGTTAGCTCCCGCTAAATTTCGCGGTTGTTTTTACTTTTTAAAACCACACAATTGGATCACGGAGTACATTTTCGCGCATTTTGACATGCGCACCAAGAATCTGAGAGATCCTTTTCTACCGCCTCGAGAAAATGGCGTGTTAATTTCTTTCTCCAACTATTACAAATTTCTACACTTGAAAGTGCTCGATTTTGGTGTACTGAAGCATAGAACTGGAAACTTCAGCCCTTCAGCTACGTGGTGCCATCATTAGGTGGTAGACACTTTTTACTCATTGGGCGTCGACCGGTGAGATACCACCATGCCAGAAGTGAGTAGCGCTAAGTGGTATCACCACGTTCCGCTACTGCGCTGGCAGTCCGGTTCCAACAATGAGTAACAGATAGCATGATGGCGCCTCCAGGATCAAAATATTCCGGGGGTAAAATACCCGACCACTCGGATCTCCGGGCGTCGGGTGATCCTGGGGGTCCTTCATGCAAAGATATTAAAAGAAGACCAAAAACTCAACTCAGAATTGATTTTAGCAATATAAGAGGATTAAGTACCAACATGAATTCAGTTCACCAACATCTTGAAGAACAAAGACCTGACATCCTTGTTCTCACCGAAACTAAAATCAGTTCTGCAACACCTATTGTGAACTATCTTTATCCCGGCTATGACCTACACCACCGATTTCGACATAATTTTGGGATTTGTGTGTACATTAAAAATGACCTTTCATGTCATCGAGAGGAGAAGCTAGAACCAGCGAACCTTGATATCATATGGCTGAAATTCACCTCAAAGTCATCGACCAAGTTCATTTGCTGCCTCTACCGACCGCCAAGTAACACCGAGTATCAAAACTTTTTTGCGACATTATCCGAAAACTGTGATATTATACAGTCTAACTATCCACATGCGGAAATTGTTTTTTTAGGCGATTTCAACGTCCACAATATACCCTGGCTAAAACACCACAACAAAACAGATAATAAAGGCAGGGAAGCAGAAGCTTTTGCCATAAGTTGTGGTCTAACGCAGCTTGTCGATGAACCTACCCGTATCTCAGAAAGGGGTGAATTTGCAGCGCTTTTAGACTTGTTCCTAACTACAAATCCTGACTTGTACACAATTCAAGTAGATCCCCCACTTGGTTCATCCGATCATAAACTTATAAGAACAAAGTGCGAAATGTTCATACCGCCAAGCCAACAATCACTTCCTCGTAAAATGTGGCACTATAAATCGGCAAAATGGAATGACCTTAAACAGTTTTACCTGGATTTTCCATGGCAAGAGGTTTGCTTTAAAACAGCTGATCCCACTATTTGCTGTAATGAAATAACAAAAGTAATCTTATCTGGAATGGATGCATATATCCCACATACAATAAAACGCAGAGCTAATGCAAAACCTTGGTTCAACAGCCAGTGTCAAACGGCTGTACAGAAAAAACACAGAGCATATAACCTTTGGAAACGACAACAAACCGCTCAAAACCACACAGAATTTATAGAAGCCAGAAATAGTTGCAAAATTACTATTGACGCCGCCAAAGAAACATACAATCAAAGAATAAAAAACAGGTTGCTGAATTGTCCAAGTAGTTCTAGGTCCTTTCGGTCTCTTGCAAAAGCCGTTGGATCAAACTTCACCAAGTCATCCATACCACCACTTACAGATAAAAATACTCACTTAGCCACAACATCAGAGGAAAAAATATTTGCTGGCCAAAATCTTTTCCTCCAACTCAAACCTAACAGTGCCAAATGGAAAAACTCCACCGTTCATTGAAAGGGCTTCCCACAGTATGCCAGAGGTACCCTTTTGTCACAGAGAAATACGAAAATCCCTTAAAAAGTTGGATACAAACAAAGCAATGGGTCCAGATGGCATTCCCGCGATAGTACTCAAAAGTTGTGCTAGCGAACTCACCCCAACTTTCGCAAAATTATTCAATTTATCTTCTTAGTCTGCCGCAGTACAACCCATTCCAAAGAAAGGAAAAAAGACAGATCCGTTAAACTATAGACCAATTGCTCTACTTCCGGTGATATCAAAAGTAATGGAAAGAGTTGTGAACAATCACCTAACCAAGTACTTGGAAAAATACAAAATTATCAACGACAAGCAATACGGATTTCGAAAATATAGGTCAACTGGCGATTTACTTACATCCGTCACTCACTTATGGCAAAAAGCGATTGAGTTGCGAGGTGAAACAAGAACAATTGCCTTAGATATATCTAAAGCATTCGATAAAGTCTGGCATGAAAATCTACTCAACAAGCTCAAAGCAACGGGATTGTCGCCGAGACTTTGCACTTGGTTTGAAAGTTACCTTAAGGATAGATCCATTTATGTTGCACTGGATGGCCGGAACTCCAACTCTTACCAAATAAATGCTGGTGTGCCACAGGGAGCAATCCTTTCGCCAACACTTTTTCTGATTTACATAAATGACCTCATAGATAAAACAGTAAATCCACTTTATTGCTTTGCAGATGATGGCAATGTAGTCTCCTCAGTCATACCACCCACTCAGTGTCTATCCGCACGTTAATTCCATCATCTTAGACTAACTCAAATATCGCAGATAAATAACGACCTGGAGATAATAGAGGACTGGGGCAACAAAAACCTTGTACAGTTCAACACGCAGAAAACCCAAGCAGCCCTGTTTTCAAAAAAGACCATCACCGGTGAGCCAAACATCATGCTATCTGGAAGTGCTGTCACATTGCAGAGCCAGTTGAACATCTTAGGAGTCACTGCAGAGACCAACATGTCTTGGCACAGTCACGTGGCAGATATAGCTAAAAGGGCGTCCCAAAAGCTTGGGGTGCTATTTCGTACAAGACATCTGTATACACCAAGCCAACTGCTGACACTCTACAAAGCCCAGATTCGACCAACTATGGAGTACTGCTCACATATATGGAGTGCGGCACCCAAACATACCTTAATGCTTTTGAACACCGTGCAAAAGCGAGCTATCAAGCTGATCAATGACCCCGCACTTACCCGTAGCTTGGATAGTCTCGAACATCGAAGAACTGTGGGCGATCTCTCTCTCTTCTACAGGTATTATCACGGAAAATGCTCTAAAGAGTTGGCACGTATGATCCCCCCGGGAGTAGCACCTACTAGGCGAACACCTCAAACAGACGGTAACCATCAATTTACTGTCAAAATAGAGGCACCAAGAACCTCATTATATCAGAATTCATAACTCTGGAGAACAGCATCGCTGTGGAATAAACTCCCTGCGACAGTTTTCCCTGCAGGTTACAACCTGAACCGTTTCAAAACCAACACACACCAACATTTTCGCGCACTTGCCGCTTGTCGAGCGTGATAGGGATCTCCTTGCGAGTGCGCATACCCGTAAAAAAAAAAAAAAAAAGATCAAGACAGGGGCCCCTGGAACGTGGAGAAATTGGCTGCGAACTGGTGAGTGCTTTGTTTCTGATTTCCGTTGTGTGGTAGCAGCATTTAACCTATGGACGTTTGATTATTTCGTGATTTCGTATCAATATATTTATGTTTGTTCGCGCTTTCATTAAAAAAAATATATACAGCCCACTGCAGTTACCGTTTTTCTAATTGCGGGCATACATAAAGTGGTCCGACGAAACGAATAAATAAATTAAATCCATTCGACGGTATTTTGAAGTCAGCCATTTTCGCCGTGATCACACGGCCTTGAATTTGCCAATCGTATTGAACCGTAGATCTCGTTCGTTCGACCTTCGGTTTCGGCGCAGTTCACCTGTTTTCGGTCCGCTGCTATGGTAACGCAGGGTCTACCGCGTGGTCATTTCAGTAAACAAAAATCGAGAAGCAATCAAAACAAACAAACACAATTTCTGTGATTAGATTTGTTCCATACCATTTCGATATTAAAACATTTCATCAATTGCGATAAAGTAGTGCATATTTTCGACAATTCGTAATTTTTCTATTTCAGAAGCATTAATTTAGCGTTAATTGTATATTTACCGACAATTTCGTGATTTCAAAGGTAAAATCATGTCTATCAAAAAAGCCGTGCAAAAACGCAAGGGTTTTTTATCTGCGATCACCGAGTGTTATGTGTTTTCACAAACCGCGGCAACGGACGCAAAAGCGAGAAACGAGTTTCAAGTGAGGTATTCCGATTTGGATGAAACCTTCGATAAATGCATGCTGGCACATAATGATGTCATTATGTTGATAGACGACTCGGACGACGAGGAGTTTAAAACGCAGGATGCGATCCTTTCAGAAGCTCGTAAATATTTTTATGCGTGTAAAAGGGTTTACTCTGAAATATTTCCGGTTGAGGCCCCATCCTTTTCGGGATCATATGTTCGACAAAAAAATGAAACTCCAAAACTCAAAGAGTTAGGTATTCCCATATTTCGAGGTGATAAAAAATTATGGTTAAGCTTTTTCGATCTTTTTAATAACATTATAGATCAAAATCAAAGTCTAAGTAACGTCCGAAAACTTCAATATTTATTTTCATATCTCGAGGATGAGCCTTTAAAATTGATATCAGGGATTAGCTTATCTGATCAAAATTATAAAATTGCTTACGACAAATTAGTCAATAGATATCAAAACAAGCGAGACCTCGCAAATGATGCTTTAAGCACAATTATGAACACTACATTAAAAACGAGTCAGCTAAAGAATTGCGTAATTTAATTGACACCTTTTCAGAATCCCTAGAAATTTTAAAATCACTAAGCTTTGATGTTGACAGTTGGGACTTTATTATTTTTTCATTCTGTTAGAAAAATTGGATATTCCGACGCGTTCAAATTTCGAAATGAGTCACGCCAATACTAATACCGAAATTCCCACTTTTCAGTCACTTTTTCAATTTCTAGAAAAAAGATGTAAAGTTTTAGAATCACTTCCTCAATCAACAGCACCCAAAAAGGTGCCTACCTATCAAAAATCAAATTCTATGCCAAATCAGTTTGGGCAAAAGCCTACCTATAAATCACCCAATTCGCCTTTTATAGGACTGGCTGGCACCTCAACTAATTCAAGTACGGGAATAAAATGTTTCCGGTGTAATCAAGGTCACGTGCTTTCGAAATGTCAAACATTTCTTGACCTCTCGCCTATCGAGCGCCTATCTTTCGTCAAGCAGAAAAAATTATGTCTAGCGTGTTTTCATCCCTCGCATGGGGTAGACACGTGCAAATCAAAATATTCATGCAGAACTTGCAATAGTAAAAGGCACCACACTTTAACTCATATCTTAGAAACTAATAAAGAGTCTGGAAGCCAAGATACTAGTCCTGACATTCACACACCACCTGTCAATAATCTTCATGTGTCATTAAATACCTCAGGACCTTCAGGTACCTTTCTTTTATGCACCGCCATAATAGATGTTATGGACGGTTGCGGAAATTTTCAACCTGTAAGGGCTCTGCTTGATTCTGGATCACAGACAGGATTCATCAGTGAAAAGTGTATTCAGCGTCTTAATCTTCCTAGGCGAAGTTACACCACTGAAATATTCGGATTAAATCAAATGTCTTCTCTTACTTCCAAAGGGCTCGTTCAATGTCACATTAAGCCACAAGGACAGGTCACTCCTTTACTTAATTTCGAAGCAATTGTTGTTCCACAACTATGTTCCAATATGCCTACATTCACTTTGAACGATAATCAGTGGAAACACTTGGAAAACCTTAAACTTGCCGATCCATCTTATTTCAAATCTAGACCTGTGGACCTAGTTATTGGTTGCGAGCTATTCGCACAGATATTCAAGGAGGACAGGGTTCTTGGACAAATAGGGCAACCTTCAGCCCTTGAAACCATCTTTGGCTGGGTCGTCATGGGAAAAGTTGACGAAGTAGGTAATCTTACGGAACGAACCAGTTGTTTTTTAACGAGTCATTCACCTCCTTTAGAGGTCATTATCCCTACGTTTTGGGAAATCGAACATTTGCCTAAAAAACAAATCTTATCAAAGGAGGAAAAACAAGCGGAATCAATATTTGCTGCGCGTGTCGTACGACAACCGAGCGGTAGCTTCATGGTAGATCTTCCGTTTAAAGATAAAATAAACCCTGACCTAGGAAATACTTATCCGCAAGCATATCGTAGATTTTTACTTCTAGAAAATAGATTACTCAAAAATCCTGATCTGTACACTGCCTATTCTAGTATCATGCAAGACTATATCGATTCTAATCACATGAGTCTAGTTTAACCTAGTCAACCAAAAGTCGACGTATCATGTTTTTTGGCACATCATTGCGTACTAAAGCCGGAAAGCTTAAGAACAAAATTAAGGGTAGTCTGGGATTGTTCGGCAGTCACCCCAAAGAATATTAGTCTCAATGACACGTTGTTATCTGGACCGAAACTTCAAAAGGATATTGCTTCTTTACTCCTTACGTTTCGTCTTAATCCTATTGCCTACATTGCTGATATTAAACAGATGTTCCGTCAAGTCCTTATCAATCCTTATCACCGTCCTTATCAAAGGATATTGTGGAGGTTTTCTCCACAAGACCCACTTTCAGTGTGGGAACTTTCTACTGTCACTTTTGGCATGACATGCTCACCTTTTCTAGCCATGCGTACATTAAATGAGCTGGCAGAGAGAGAAAAGGAACGTTTTCCTATGGCTAGTACTGTTCTAAAAACGTCAATTTACATCAACGATATCTTGGGAACTAGCCCTTCGCTTTCTGAAGCTCTTTTCCTTCAAACGGAACTCAATGATTTGTTGAAGTCGGGAGGATTTGAACTTAAAAAATGGGCAAGCAATTGTCCTGAGTTATTGGCAACATTGCCAGAATCCGATCGTCAAATGCCTCTCTCTTTTGACAAGGATGAACCACAATTTATCAAAGTTTTAGGCCTTCAATGGCATCCAAAAAACGACATTTTTTCTTATCAATGCCGAATGAAGGACAAACCCCCAACTAAACGTTCTATTTTATCTATCATAGGAACAATCTTCGATCCCTTAGGTTTTCTTTGTCCCTTGTTGCTACAAGCAAAATTTAGTTTGCAACAGTTGTGGATATCGAAAATAGGCTGGGACGAAGAACCAGATTCTTCTATCATCGACTCTTGGAACAAACTTCGTTCTGAATTCCCGCTTCTTTCCAATTTTCAATTACCCCGACAAATCAAACTGTCAAAAACCAATACCTGTCAAATCATCGGCTTCTGTGACGCTTCAATTCGAGGTTACGCAGGCGTCGTATATTTTCGTGTAGAAGAGGAAAGCAATATATCTGTTTCTCTCATATCTGCAAAATCTAGGGTCGCGCCTATAAAGTCACAAACTTTGGCTAGGCTAGAACTCCTAGGCGCATTTCTTTTAAGCGAATTAATTGACTTCGTCTTATCTAGCTATGAAGGAAAAATAACTTTTACAAATATCGTTACTTTCTGCGATTCGCAAGTCGTATTGCACTGGCTTTCATCCCCTCCTAATCGCTAGCAAGCCTTTGTTGGAAATCGAGTCAGTAGAATCCAAGAAATCATTCCCTCAAACTCATGGCGCTACATTCCTTCTGCTTTAAATGCAGCCGATATTGCGTCACGAGGGGCCACCCCCTCACAGCTCATTTCACATGACATGTGGTGGAACGCACCGTCGTTTTTGTGGTCTCCCGAAAACGAATGGCCCGATTTTCGTAAATCAAAAATGCCGATTGATTTCGGAGATATTAATCTGGAGGAAAAGCCAAAGGTCTGTTGCAATTGACGTTAACTTCTTAGATCAGCTTCTTATCAAATATTCATCTATATCAAAAATTCAACGTATCATTTGTTATGTCTTTCGAATAGTTAACCTTTTTCAAAACCATTTCTATCAAAAACCCACTAATCCACCGGACCAAAAAATTATTTTTGAAAATATTGTTTTTCCTACCACCGGTGAGATGCAAAGTGCGTTATACCTTCTTATCAAACGCGTTCAAGGTTCTTGCTTTTCTGAGCTTTTTTCCGCGTTATCTAAGGATAAACCAATACCGAAACCTTTTCGAAAACTTTCACCTTTTCTCGATGAAAATAATATCATTAGAGTCGGTGGCAGATTACAAAAATCTGACCTTTTGTCTTATTCTGCAAAACACCCCGTCTTACTTTCGAGTAACCATCGTTTAACTACTCTTCTTATCGAGTCCACTCATCGACAATACCTTCATCCTGGGTTTAAAACATTTCATAATCTGCTTTTACAGCAATTTTTTCGAGTGTAGCTATCGACTTTTGTGGACCTTTCTTTGTGATTCCTCATCGTTACCGTGGTTGTAAATCTTTCAAATCGTATGTCTGTGTGTTTGTCTGTACGGCCACACATTGCGTGCATTTGGAATTAACCATGGAACTGTCCACCTAAGGGTTTGTAGAGGCATTCCATCGATTCATTTCCAGACGTGGAAGCGTGACGCAATGCTGGTCAGATCAGGGCAGTAATTTTATAGGGTTTCGTAACCAATTACTTGATTACGCAAGAAGTGCGTCCACCAGACTTTCTATTCGTTGGCATCTGGGACCCCCTCTCAGTCCACATTTCAATGGCCTGGCAGAAGCTGGCGTCAAAAGTTTTAAAACTCACTTTGTTCGAGTTGTCGGCGATCAGAAGTTGTCCATCATGGAAATGTCCACCCTTCCCTGTCGCATAGAAGCTGTACCTAATAGTCGCCCTTTATCTCCTGCCTCTTCAGACCCACACGATCTTCAACCTCTTACCCCTGGGCATTTTTTGACCCTTGAACCCCTTAATTCAGAAATTCCGGAGTCAGATTTGTCCGAGGTTCCCCTAAATCGGCTCTCGAGATGGCAACTAATCCAAAAACTACATAATGATTTTTGGAAAAGGTATTCTGTAGAGTATTTGCATACGCTACAACAGCGACACAAGTGGGCTGATTCGTTCCCAAATATCAAATTAAATGATTTGGTTTTCATATCGAGTGATCACACCCAGTCAACTTTAAAATGGCCAGTCGGTTGGGTTCTCGAATTGCATCCCGGCGGAGACGGTCAAGTGCGTATAGCGACGGTACGAACGGCTACCGGTGTTTACAAGCGGCCAGTTGTAAAACTGTGCCTCTTGCCGAATTAAAACTAATTTTCATTTTTCTACCTATTATCGGGTATTACAATAGGTTTTTCTTTATTTTTATTTTTTTTTGAATTTTTGTTTGTTTGTTTTGCGTTTTTCGGGTTTTCGTTATCTCTAAATAAACTTACGCTACTTTTCTGTTTTTCATTCATTTATATTTATCGGTCGATCATTTTTTCTTATATCTATATCTGTCCGGTTGATATTCTAAAATTGTGTGTTTTGGAGGGCAGTTATGTTAGCTCCCGCTAAATTTCGCGGTTGTTTTTACTTTTTAAAACCACACAATTGGATGACGGACAGAGTACATTTTCGCGCATTTTGACATGCGCACCAAGAATCTGAGAGATCCTTTTCTACCGCCTCGAGAAAATGGCGTGTTAATTTCTTTCTCCAACTATTACAAATTTCTACACTTGAAAGTGCTCGATTTTGGTGTACTGAAGCATAGAACTGGAAACTTCAGCCCTTCAGCTACGTGGTGCCATCATTAGATCAAGACAGGGGCCCCTGGAACGTGGAGAAATTGGCAGCGAACTGGTGAGTGCTTTGTTTCTGATTTCCGTTGTGTGGTAACAGCATTTAACCTATGGACCTTTGATTATTTCCTGATTTCGTATCAATATATTTATGTTTGTTCGCGCTTTCATTTAATAAAATATATACAGTCCACTGCAGTTATCGTTTTTCAAATTTCGGGCAAACAGACGACAACTACCGTAAACCGGGGTAACTTTGTGACTTGGGTATTACTTTGGGACATACTGTATTTTTTCGACATTGTACCTCAAATAAATAAATATATGCAGTAAATATGACAATTTTGGTACCCAGTCTTGTTCATATGATAATAATAAAGTAAAAAATTAAGTTTGCTAACATTGCCTTACTTCTGACAAACTGCAGTAATTTTTTACCCGCTCAGTTATTTTCGCGCAGTTCGGGAAGCTCTGCAAACTTTCTATTGTGCATCCAAACCGATCATAGGTACTTTAATTCAGGTAAGTACGTCTTATGTAGTTATATTTTGGCTATGTTTTGATAATATAAGAAAAAAATTATCCTCACCTACAAAAAATATATATTTGATTACATAAAAAATTGTAACACGTTAAGGTAACTTTGGTACATGTCGCAAAGTTAGACTGCAAACGTTCGTCGTTGAACATAATTTAAAAAACTTGGTGTACCAAAGTTACACTAGTCGACATTTTCTAATAGTTCTGTTTATCCCTTTTAGAAGCAAGAATGCCGCGCAGAGCAGCGAAAAAAAACACTTTATGGAATAAAATCTATGAATAACATGCTTATCGATAAGGTAAGCCGAGGGTCTTTTCGGAAAATAAAGAAGAATCATTTGCTGGACACCTCATTGCTTTATCTGCCTTCGGTTTTCCAGTAACAGCTGAAGACTTAAAAGCGTGTGTTAAGTCATACTTGGACAGGCAAGAAAGATCCAGGTCCAGACTGGGTAGCTTTATTTTTAAAACTCGGACCAGAACTTAGACAAAGGTTTTCCCAAAATATTTCGCACACTGAAGCAGGAATAGACGATATTGTGATTAACGACTACTGTGACAATCTCCAATTTTATATTTAGGCCTTGTTTAGAGTGTTATATCCTTAAGTTTCTATATGTATTTAAAATACCAAACTCAAGATATTTTTACATATCTGTTAATGAATTGAAATGTTAAAATCCTTATAATTGCCTCTGAAATATATAAAATATAACAAAACTATGCTTTCTATTTGCTTTTTCATTTAGATTTTTAAATGCAACGCCTATCTTGGGGCCACAGGCACATAACGTTAAAATATTCATATAAAACGCTAGTGTACCAAAGTTACCCCAAATAGTGGGATAACATTGGGACGCATTCGAGGCAGATCGGTAGATTGCCACTCAGTTGTCAAAACCCAGTTATTTTTGCAAAATCAAGTTTTATGTAAGAAGAAGAAGGTTTACGGTAGATGTCAAAATACTGCTCCACTTTATTTTACTTATTTTAAGTTTCTAGTGATCTTACCATTCGTTATAAGTTATGGCCTGGAACTGAGCAATATTAATTTTTCTAGCCTCCTGGAACAATTTCTCGTCAGACCAACTATTATGATTTGCAGCCAGCGCTTTGGCCAATCTGTTATGTTCCCTCAAAAACAAAATTTGCAAAATTCCCAATTGAGCATGTTGGTTAAGTCTGTTGTCTCCTGTAAAATAATTTGAAATTTTAGTAAAATAATTTCAACTAAAGAGATCTACAGACACCAAATCCGGATTGTTTTTATTCTGGCGATATAAGAGACAAAGATAGAATATCGCAAATATTGAAATATTTTTCAGAATCAGGGGCAAAAATTAAATATTGTTTTCATATTTTTAAAGCTGTGTGATGCCAGGGCCCTGTCTGGAAGTAGCTGTCGCTGTTTGGTCTGTCCCATTAAAACTCTTTTTGAGATTAGTATTAGGGGTCGGGCGGGCAAGATCCAAATCCGGATTGTTTTTATTCTGGCGATATAAGAGACAAAGATAAAATATCGCAGATATTGAAATATTTTTCAGAATCAGGGGCAAAAATTAAATATTGTTTTCATATTTTTAAAGCTGTGTGATGCCAGGGCCCTGTCTGGAAGTAGCTGTCGCTGTTTGGTCTGTCCCATTAAAACTCTTTTTGAGATTAGTATTAGGGGTCGGGCGGGCAAGATGGGGTAGGTAACTAAAACGGGGTAACTGGCATTTTTACAAAAATCATCCTGACGCCAATGGTGATATTTTACCAAAAATGAAAAAACCGTCTCGGCATAAATGTTCAAACTTCAACAAAACGTGTTTTTCATTTACCTAGACTTGATGTCAAATCACCTACAGAAGGTGAAACTCAGGCTTGATCATAAAAAGAAGAATTTATGAAAAATTATTTTTGCATGCCCCTGATTGTGCTCAGTGGTCATCTAACAACGCCATACAAGGTTCGAAAAGGCCAATATTTGGGTTGCCTCACAGCAAATTTGGTGGCTGTGGGTCAAACCGGGTAGAAACGTCAAACTAAAAATCAGAAAAAGTACAATTTTATGGAAAAAAAATCATATCTCGGAAACTAAAGAGAAATTTAAAAAACTGAGAAATAACTTTTTGGATTTAGCTATCATTTTGTTTCATTAATTTTTTTTTGAAAAAAGTCGTACGGGAAATGGGAGCCGTGCAAACTTTCGCATTTTTGTTATACTTGCGTTGTAGCCACCCTGTGAAGCTATCTATCAAGTGCAGGACAACAAGAAAACAAAACGTTAAAAGAGGATAATTAAAGCTATATCACATAGAAAATTGTGTGGCAATTGACCGTTTCGTTTAGGAATAAATTTACTTTAAAAATGTCAAAAAAACTGGAGTGGCTCACTTCAATTTTTGAGCAGTTTAGTTCATCCTTATGACACCGACTTTCTTTGGTAACGCCAGCTGGACCAACCTATTTTGTGCTACCATTTGTTATAGGATGCTTGCAACTCAGATGTTCCACTGTGGCTGTGAAAAATGTAATATAAAGTATCGGAAACTCGCCTTGGTCCGATAATTAGAATTTTTTCGGAAGGTCCGCTCTGGTTCTCCCAACCCGGCTTACAGGATGTTCGGCACATGAACCGTCAAAATTTTTTGGGATATTGTTGGGATCATTTGCTACCTTTTCAACCTTGGAACTTGGGTCCTAAGGGTCACGGCTAAAGAGATCTGAATTTTTAATTTTTTTTTCTCAAATTATCTAAAATCCCACTTTAAACCCTCGTAAGCTTTTTATTAATGTATGGAAAAGCACCATTTTCTGTTATAATTCTGTAATCTTATGCTTCTTCAACTAATTAATAGATTTGTTAAAATTGATGTACCAATAAAGGGACATACGAGGTTTTTTATTGAAGAACAATAATGATTTTATGAAAGAAAATCAATTTAAAAATTAAAAATCAAAAAAAGTATCGACAATTGAAAACTTCATTTTCTTTTAAAAATTTCTTTAGTTGATTTCTTTCTAACGGTACGCTACACATTAATTAAAAAAAACATTTCTGCTTTAAAATACGGATATTCCGTCAGAAGGGCGAGACTCGTTCGGAATTGGTAAGAAAAACAATTTGATGTTTATGATCGTTTACCTACTTAAACAAAGTTAAACTTTTAACAATAATGTATTGTGTTCTTTATCTTATCAAGTCCGAACGAATATTGCCCCTCTCACGGAATATCCGTATTTTAATGCAGAATTGTTTTTTTTTAATCAATGTGTAGCATACCGTTAGAAAGGTAATCAAATAGAGAAGTTTTTCAAAGAAAATGAAGTTCTCAAGTGTCGATACTTTTCTTAATTTTTAATTTTGAAATTGATTTTCTTTCACAAAATCAGTAATGTTCTTCAATAAAAAACCTCGTATGTCCCTTTGGTACATAAATTTTAACAAATCTATTATTAGTTAAAGTAGCATAAGATTACAGAATTATAGAAAAAAATGGTGCTTTTCCGGACATTAATAAAAAGCTTACGAGGGTTTAAAGGTGGGATTTTGGGTAATTTGAGAAAAAAAATTAAAAAATTTATATCTCTTTAGCCGTGACTCCAAGGACCCAAGTTCCAAGGTTGAAAAGGTAGCAAATGACCCCAACAATATCCCAAAAAATTTTGACGGTTCATATGCCGAACACCCTGTATATGATTTTTCTATTAAGTATTTAATTTTATTGCACTACTCACCTCCCACATAACAGGGCTCTGAGGCATCACTATTTCGGCACACTCCAATAGCGTTGGGGTTGTGTGGTGGCCATTCTTGACTCTGTCTTACTTCCGATTCCATTAGGCCGCCATTAAGAGAACGTAGTGAGGTGACAGTGGCATCATTATTGCCATAAACAACGGATAAATCGATCCAGCTGTTGACTTCGTTAAGCTAAAATATTACATATATTAGATTTGGTTTTTGGTCGGGCCAAAAACTTCCGACGGCTAATTGTTGACATTTGAACGTCAAATGTAGTTAACGGCTTCCGTGGAACGCCGCAAACTCACGGACGGTTAACCAGGGCCAAGGCCAACAAAAATATACAGGCCAAGACCCTGAAAAAATCAGCTGTTCTCTGGGGGCTGACTTTTACATTGGGTCTTATGGGAGGTCACACGTTTTTTAGGATATTTTCAAAATGGCACTACAGATTTCCGTGAAATTTCAGTGTAATACTCTCAGACACCATCCCGATATTTTGCCAAACTTTTGTAAGGATGCAAGATGATTAAAAAGTTAAAATGTTCAAGATTTAGCATTTTTTATTTTGAATTCAAATTACCCGCCATATACCGCATGCCAACTGTTATTTTTGACAGGTATTTGCCTTTGTCATCTATGTTTGTCACATTCGCTTCTGTTTTAAATTTAATTTTTGTGTGAGCTAATGAAGCGGCTCTGAAAAATTAAGGATTACTATACATTTTGAAAAAAATTGTTCTGCAAGAATATAGTAAAAACAATCTCAAAACCGGCTTTATATAAAAAAAAATTAAATATTCATGAACCGTCATTCCAACTTCATAATTTTAAAGACAATCAGCTGTGTCTTGATGTGACCATCAAAAAAAATCAGCCCTGCCAGGGCTATCAAAACGGACGGGCCACGATCCTCCACTTTGTTGACGTCACATCGGGGTTGATTTTTTTTTGATGGTCACGTTACGACACAGCTGTTTGTCTTTAAAATATTGATTTTTTAAAAAAATAAAGCTGGTTTTGAGATTGTTTTTACTATATTCTTGCAGAACAATTTTTTTTAATGTATAGTTATCCTTAATTTTTTAGAGCCGCTTCATTAGCTCGCACTAAAATTTAAAAAAAGCAAAAGCGGTACATGGCGGCTAATTTAAATTAAAAAAAAGCGAATGCTAAAAAGATTTTACCCTTATAATTTTTTGGCATCCTTACAAAAGTTTGGTGGAATATCGGGATGGTGTCTGAGAAAATTTCACTAGAATTTTGCGGAAATCTGTAGTGCCATTTTAAAAATATTATAAAAAAACGTCTGACCTCTCATAAGACCCAATGTCAAAGTCAGCCCTCCCGAGAACAGCTGATTTTTTTACGGTCGTGACCTGTATTTTTTTGTTGGCCTTGGGTTAACATAAGAATTTTGACGTACGTAGATCCTGCGCATTGTGCTCTAGCGAGCTTCTATTGCATTCCGCACCATTTGGATGGCGCTGGCTGTTTAGGTCACTAGATTGTTGAGCGGAACCATTGAGTAAATTATATGGGTAACACACTTAAAGGCGGAACCCATTTATTTAAAATAGGGGAAGATGGGGGAATAGAAAATATTTTTTTGCTACTCTTGCATTTTGTCTTTTGTCATTTGAGATATCTGAAAAAAACCTTTGAGATTCTTCTACACTATAATTAATTAATAAACTTTTAGCACGTTTGTGCTCTTTTTTAAACATATTTTTGACCAGCAAATCATTTCGGATAATATTTTTTTTGTTTGAAGAAAACATTTTATTTTCAGTTTTAATATTTAAGTTTGTTGTCAAATGTAAGACTTTCTATGCATTGTCGTAAATTTTGCTTGTCATAAACAAGTAGTTCAGAATGGAATAATAGTTTCTGGGATAATAAAAAACATCGTAATGGGGTAATAAGAAATATATTCTTTTTTGTTGCAGATTGATTTGAGAACTTAGTGAAGTTGCCTTCAAATTTGACAAAGTGACCTATGTAAAGCTTTAGAAATGGCAAGTTGCAAAAATATTAAATGACATCTAACGCAGATAGTCCACAGTATACCGGTTCCATTTTTTAAGTGATTACTAACAGGTAAAATTTTCGTATATAGCTTTATTTTGACGAGACGCCTAACTTTTTTTCCTGCAAAAATACTTGAAAGTGATTCCTTACAGTGTGCGCAGGCGTAAACATACTTTATGCATCGGATTGACTAAACCATCAAGCATATGGTTGGTAGAACAATATTGCCATTAACTTTCAAACACATTTTTTAGGCTACCGAAAAAGAATTGCTGGTTACTAATTCTTTAATGGGACTTTTTTAATCTCGTAATTTAAAATTTTGAGCTAATTTGAGAGTTATTACCTGTATTTTTTCTGTTGCCTAAAAATTTTTTTTTTTTTTAAATGGCAAAATTGTGCCCAAAATCATATGATTGGTTTAGTAAATCCGAAGCTTAAAAGATTTCTGCGCCCGCGTATTCTGTTAGGAATCGCTTTCAAGATTTTTCGCAGAGGAAAAAGCTTCTCGGCCGAATAAACCTATATACGAGAATTGAGCTTGATCACTTAAAATACTCTGCCAATATATGGGCCCCTAAGCTCACACTAGGTACTATAGTTATAGTGTACGTGTGACAACTCCACACTAAATTACCTTCTGTTTGATACCACACAAGCCATGTTTTGACTTAAACTCAAATTTTTGAAATCCACCCCCACCCTTAAAAAAAAACAAAAACTAAAATGTATTTTGTTGAACTCCGGACTTAATTACCTTTCGTTTGATATCACACACGCCATATTTTCACTTAAACTCTAATTTTTGAAATATACCCCCACCCTTTTTTTAAAATAAATTAAAATGTATTTTGTTTAACTCCAGACTCAATTACCTTTCGTTTGATATCACAGACGCCATATTTTCACATAAACTCTAATTTTTGAAATCTATCCCCACCCTTTTATTTGGTTTGTGTTCGGTGGATTTTGTTCATTTTTAAATGGGACCATCTCGACCCAAGATCCAGCCTAGATACCAAATTTCATTGAAATCGGCCAAGCGGTTTTTGAGTTATGCGCGTTGGTCGTTACAGACAGACATACAGACAGACAGACAGACAGACAGACAGACAGACAGACAGACAGACAGACAGACAGACAGACAGACAGACAGACAGACAGACAGACATACAGACAGACAGACAGACAGACGGCGCGACAAAAAAGTTTCAAAATCATCTGAAACGCAAAGATATATAAAAATTTTTGAAATCGGAGCAACTTTTTTTTTCTCGAAAAAATTAGGATCACCATAGCTCACACTACTATAGTATAGTATATGTGTGAGCTAAAATAGGCCAGTGTACTGTGTACTATTTGCATTAGATGCTATTTACTGCCACTTGCCATTTTTACAGCTTCATATAAGTCACTTTAGTCAAATTTGAAGGTAACATCACCACTCAAATCAATATGCCACAAAAAAGAATTTGCCCCATTACGATGTTTCCTATTACCCCCTCTGCCCCCCCCCTCCCCCTTGGATCCCACTGTACGAACCTGCTCAGCAAAGGACCCTCTACCAGTGCAATTTAGGTCTTTGTCTGTAATAGTTCTACTGAAGTTAAGGCAGGTTACTCCAGCAGGACCGTACAGAAAATCGTTGGCCGGAACATCAATTGGAAAACATCTTGGATCGCTTGATCTTCCAGTGGCCGAACAACAGTCGACAACTAAAAAGTGGATATAAAATTACTGAGATCTATCATGATCATTAATGTTAAAAATAAATTTAACTTCTAAGTAACAAAAGTAATAGTAGGAATTTTGTTATCAAATTGTAAAATAATCTAGTAAGAATCTTAGGTATCAATAAAACTGATATTTTTGCATGAATTAAATAAGAAGACATTTGTATACTCGTTACTAATCGTTACTTGACTATTAATTAATCATTTTATATATTCGTTACTATCGTTACTTTGATTACTGCAACTGTATTCAATTCAATCATACAATTAGTGCAAAATTCTCGGACTGTCGTTAATTTGAAGATCATTTACTTGTAGGTATATTTTTATTGTTAATATTATGGAGATTGAACTTTTCAAAATGCGGCCTAAAATTAAAAAATAGAGGTAGGAATTACGTAGGAACTGTTCTGTGTACAACTTTTAAAAATCATGCTTAAAATCTAAAAGTAAACAAAAATAGACACAAATATAACAAATTACCGACTTTAAAGTGATTACTAAATACTAGAGGCTCTCGATACATTTGACAATTGTTTTAAACAAGTGTCAAATGTATCGTGGGCCTCTACTAAATACTAAAATATTCGAAGGAATCAGAGTAGTCAAAGTAACGAAAGTAATTATTTCATTTTCGGATCGGTATTCGTTACTCTGTTATTTGTCGAGTAACAAATTGTTACTTTTTTAACATCTCTACTCCAAAACTACCAGAATATTAACGTTAAATGCGTTTTTTATTTGTCTACAACTTTTGTCTTGGCATCTTTTTGCAAATAAGTTTCATTAAGAAGTTGTTGAGAAATGAACAAAAAATTTGCAAAAATTCAAGCGGCGCCATTTTGACAAGGAACCACGGACGGGGGGAGCGGTGGGAAAATTTAGTATATTAATAAGATAGCTAAAAGCGATTAAGCCAAGTCATAGCTTTATGTTATTAATTCCCAATTCACCATATAAAATCTAATTCGTCCATTTATAAATAACGTCGCACAAATAAGGGCGTTAAAAAAAGAAATTTTGTTGCGTTCAATTTTTACCTTCCTAGCCTACGTAGCAATGGCTAGAGGAGAATTTTTTTTTGAGATAACGCCGAAAATGTGTTATTTGTGTTTATTTTCATCCTTGCAATATCGTCGTGATGTCTGTCTTTGTGTGTGTATATTATTTCTGTCCGTAACACGATAGCTCCTATACCGCAGATCCGATTTTCATAAAATGTTTAGGTAAAATAGTGTTTGATACTCTAAAAAGCTGATTAGATTTTGGTTAAAATCCATCAATGCTAATGATGAGTTTTTTGACAATGAATAATGTTTCAAAATGCTAACTTATTAAAGGAGCATCGTATCAATATGTGGTTTTCGGAATATAGTAGACTACTTTTGTTCAATAATTTGTGTTATAACTAAAAACTTCGTTTTGAGATATTTATAAAAAACTATTTTTAAGGCTGATATAATATCTTGGCTTCACTTGTGTGCTAATAGGCTAGCTAGGAAAGTATTAGATCCGTCATGGCTCCATTTATTGTTTAAAACTTTTTTTCTACGACTTTTAGAAACCATTTTGTAAAAAAAAACTGAATTTGAGCGTCATTTTTCCAAGATGGTGGCGCGAGTGGACATTTCTCGAGGTCGCCAACTTATTGGAATATTAAGGATCATCAACCCTATAATCGTGCAAAGTTTCAAAACTTTTGGATCTTTTGCACCATATACCTTGTATCTTGTAGTCAGTTTGTTCTACTTTGTGTCAGGCAAGCCACGCTGTAGAAGGGAATGCCTTTTTCCGAAACACCGGTGGCCCTGGTTGACTATGGTCGGGTCTAGACATAACATTTTACCTTACGTCTTGCCTGTCAGTCAAAAGGGTCAAGTATGACGGTTTAAAGACTAGCGTACACACTTGATAGTTTTAACGTACGTTTTTAGATCAGTTTTTGATAAACCATGGAGGAAGCACTGCGTTTGTCAATAACGTACTTTGTTTTACATGTCTATGACTTAACCGTTTCAGTAGCTAAACATAGTTTTTTAACCAGTTTTTAAAATGTTGTGCTGATTTAGTTTGGTAAGGTCCCCTAAAGATGTAAGTTTCTAAAAATAAATTAAAGTACATTTAGTTTAACCTACAGTTAAGTTAAAAATATAAATCAATTTACTTTTGTGTTAGAAATTAAACTAAAATTATTTTTTTATTCGGATTCATGGGCGTAGTTAGGAATGCTTGGGGGGGTTGAGTCCCTTCCAGAAAAATTAAATTAGCAACCCCAAAATAATTATTTTTACCATACACACACATTGCACCCTCAGTTTCTTTGTTCTTAAAAAGCCGTTTTAGGCCGTCCACGACTCGGTCCGGGTATGGCATCTGTTTCCGAATCTGTATTTTTTGAATTTTTTGAATCCGTTTTGTAACAAAATTTCTCAGATTTAATAACTTTATTTAACCATTCGAAATAACGGTTTTGAAAATATATTTTGTTTCGTCCCGATAGCTTCCATTTGAGACTGAGACTTTTGCAAAAATTTAATGATGCCTTATTTAGAATTTGGTTATTTTTGTCAGAACATTCTTCTAAACCCAACAAGGGTTGAATTTTTTTGAAAATATTTAACACCTTCAGATTTTCGTGAGAGGCCACTCATTTAACAAGTTTTATGCTTATGCGTTCTAAAAGTAAAAAAAAAGTGATAAAATAGTATATTATCTTCTTAGGGACTTAAGTGGCACTTTTATCCCGAGAAGAAAATATTGTATACTAATAGTACAATATGTAGCTACAGTTCGCCGAGTGCTCAAAAGATAGTTTAGTCATTTTTGGGCCCCGTTTTTATTAAAATTATTTTGCAAGAAAAACAAACTTCCCATTTTTACGTTTTATCTTTGAACGTCACTTTTTATCCCTTTTATACTTTATCCCTAAAATTTGTGATAAAAAGCGCACTTTTGATCTCCAAAGTGCAAAAAAACTATTTTTTTTTAAATATTCGCCCACACAAACACCAGAATAATTTTTGACATATATATTTTAAGACTGATAGCAGTATTTTTATAATTTTATTGACTACCTCAAATTATTGTTTTTGTGTGTTCCCATTGACAAAAAACGGCCAATACGATATGCGATTCTAAAAATATTTAATTTTCCATTTGGCTCACAGTAGTATAAGGTGACTTAGTACCATAAATATTTTGGGAATTTTTTAAAAATTTATTATCACCTATAACCACTCGCCATCACCGAATAATAAGCCTCATATCTTCTCCAGATTTAGTGCCATTTTTGACACCTTGCTGCCGCCATTTTTGACGTTGATGAGAGCTGTCACAATTTTATATTTGTCCTGCTGGTTAGACTGGTTTTAAGGGTATACCTAAACAGGAGATGATGTGAGGCCTCTCAACCGGGGTAGTAACCAATGTGTTATAAATTATTAGGATTGAAATATATTATTTAAAAAAATACAGCACATTAGTAGCAGCTAGTAGCAAAAAATATTTATGCTACCTTTTTGCTAATTCATTGGACTAATATTTAGGATATATGCCAGACCTTGCAAATCTTTGCAATTTTTTATAACCTTAATAAAATTTAAAAGATATTTTTTTTTGTAAGCATAACAGTTTTAATTAAATTATTTTAAAAGCAAGACGTCAATTCGACAAAATTTTATTTAAGCCAGTAGCGTAAATATATATCACTGTAATACTTAAAGAAAATTTTTTTATCTTTGAATGCAGAACCAGTAAAATTAATTTTCTGATAGGTATTTTATACGATTTTTTTGTACCTGTTTTAAAATAACGACTTTCACTATTTATTTTGTTCACTTTCGCAATGTAACAAAACGGGATTTGAGCATAAATGGTATTTTTGCCATTTATAAGTTTTTAAAGATTTTTAATTAAATATTGTTTTTGTCATCAACAAGCATTAATTATATGCAAGACTAGGTTAAGATTAAGTGAAATTTATGGCAACTCGGCGACTTGTTTTTAGGCATGTTTTCAGGTTCGCTGTATTTTAATAAAAGTTGTATTCGGCTAATATGTCCTTTGAGCCACTAACATCAAAATAATTCTTATTTTGTAACTGGAAACAAATTTTAAACTATTTTCAATTAAAAAAAAACACACTGTATAATTTTACTTTCTAACGGGTTTTTCAGTCTGGCTTGCATTGCTATTTCGTCTCTTAGTGGAGCGCTTAAAGCGCAGTCTATTTCTTTCTCGCCAAAGCGAAAAGGAGTAGAATTCTAGCCAATCAACACCAAGATATTTGTCCCTTCAAGCGCAGGGTCGCTTTAACTGAGACGGGAAACTTTCGAAAGTCGTCAGGGAGTTTACTCTTTAGTTTGCCTTTGCCTGGTACGCTTTCATTCCCACTTCTTAAGGGGGGTTTTATTTCAACTGGGGAAATTTATCAATTATTTTAACATTGTATAAAACTGTTATATTCATAATTATTTTGGTCTTTTCTTTTAGAGTTTATTGATTGTAAAGTCATTAATTATTACTGTTTCCAGTGTTTTGAAATAATGTGTTTAACTGTTTTATGGTTTTTTATCAACAAAATACAAACCATTCGTTGCCCTAAAATCGGCATTTTTAATTAATAACATATCCCAAACCTAAACAGTAATATTAAGTAAATTAAACAGTTGATTGAATAGTTTCACTCATTCAATCAACGTTTAAGATGTTGATAAATATATATATTTACAACAAATTTATAAAAGGTTTATAAAACCTAAAAGTTTAAGAAGTGTAAATATTTGAATACAAAAGTTAAATAGTAGTAAAAAGTCGATATTCAACTAATAAATATAAGAAGTGAAAGTGTGAAGCTACAAGAAGAAAATTGAAAAGTTATGTATGATTATCCTATTAGTTATACATTTGAGAAAAACGTTTATAGCATACTTTTCCTCCAAGAACCGCCAAATTCCCTTTCGAGATCGTGTAAATTTAATAACATATAGTAATATTTAATCAGTTATAATTTATATAAGTTGTAGCCTAAGTTGGTAGCTTACAACATTTAAGCCTTGGCCACTTGAGGTGACAGTACCACTGTCACACACAGGTCCCTGTTACAAAGTGGTGTCAGTAGTTCAGGGTAATTTAGTTTTTGGAAAATTTGTGAAAACATTTTGGAAAATTTGGGAAAAATTTTGGAAAATTTGTGAAAATTTTATGTTGAAAGTTTGAGAAAAACTCAGTAGTACTTTAGTTAACCCATTGGTAGTATTATGTTGGAAAAACTAAAGGAAATTTTTGTAAAATTGTTCGTTTAAAAAGAAATAGTCTTGCCTAGTTTTTGAAAACCAAAACTAATTTGTTGGAAGATGTGCCATAACTGTTTTTCGTTGTTTAATTTACTAACGTTATAATCTGTGTTGCAATTATTTTATGAATTTTTTAATATTTTTGAATATTTTTTTCTCCTTGAAACAGTAAATACAAGCAAAATGTCAATGTCATGACAATTTTTCTATTGATATATGATCACTTTAAATCTGGAGAAGATAAATTGGTAGAATATTTTTTTTATTGAAAAGTTAAGTTTAAATACTATCCGAATATGCCAGCAAATAAAATGCTCTCCATTTCTATCTGGAGGACGGACTCTCCAGCATGCGAAAGGATCAACCTTTTGCCTTAATAAAGCTTTACTGAACTCTAGATTTGAGTTATAACTCCAAAACTCGTTGGTAAACTTTAAAATTGTTCCATCAAAACATTATTTAAATAAAATGGATAAAAGAGTCCATTATTTTGTCTTAATTGTAGCACAGTGTTGTTAAAATAAAGTCTCATTAAACTTATCATTCTCTTGCCATTAAAACCCTATTTTGTCTTTCTAGCTGAATTTTTTAAGAATCTTTTATTAAAACACAAAAAAAGAGTCCATTGTAACTCTTTATTTTTGATTAGTTTGCTAAAACAATAATTGCCAACCCTTCCTCTGATAAACCACTGATTTTTTTTTTTTTGAAGACACCCGTCAAATATAACTAAGGGAGGATATTTTTATTTATTGTATTGCATTAATAACAGTTTTTTTTGTTTTTTTGAACCATTAAACCTTTTTTTATTAATATTTAATAACATTTTTTGTTTAAATAATACAAAAATTTATGTTAAGTCATTATAACATTGTTTTTTATAAGTATTTTTCTTCGTAGATATCGATATTTCTACTTTATTTTGGTTTTATTGTTTGTTTAATAGCTAAAATTTCATTTGGCAAAAAGTACCTAAGCCAAATTATTTGACCATCTAAGTATCCACAGTGGTGTAATTAACTAATCTCAAGTAATTTTTCATTGAAATTGCATCATAACTTTAAAAATTATAATTTCTAACTACTTTTTCCATGCAAGCGTGAGTAGCATACCTCTGCTATAGTCTATTTGCAATCATTATGGCAATTTCATCTCTCATAAATTTGTGCTACAGGACTGCTGTAAAGTGTCTGGTCAGGATAAACTCAGAAAACAAACCTAGCTACTAGCAATATCTTGTATAGAATATGTGATAGGTATTTTTTGTTGTCATTTTTGTACCATACATATATGATTGAGATTTACCAGTTCAAACTAACAGTAAGCAACCACGAAGTATTTTCAAATTTTATGTTTTTATATTTCCAGATTTTCAAAATGTATTTTATTTTCCAAATTACACACAAGTTTCTTTTTGGAAAATAAACATGACTAACTGATTTCTTTGTATCTCAGTAACAACTTTGTCGATTATGAGAAATTTCTTTATTATAAGGTCTACAAGTAAATCTTTCAAAATTTTAAAAGCCCTAATTTGTTAAAACCATGGACTAAATAAATGTAGCTACAGCAAAAATCGATTCTATTCAAATATTATCAAATTAAAAATAAAAATTTACGTTTTATGTTACAAAACATAGCATTCAAACATAGCATTCTTTAAAACGACGTACCTGTCGAACTATTTTTACTTTATAATTTTCCTATTAAAGTACGTATTATTCTTTTCATAAAAGAAAATTTGATTTTCTTTTTAAGTTGGATATTATCAGCACTATCTGCAAATTCACAGCTTTTAAGTAAAGTGAGGTAAATGTAAAAACAACCTCCTGTATATTTTTTTGTTTTTTTTTTGAGAGAGACTTTATTTTATTTATTTTCTTTCACTAACATGTAGGTAATCAAGTGAATTTCGTTTCATAATATTTTTAATCAAATCAAAAAGTATATTGTCGTTTATTATCGTAAGTTATCGTCAAGCCATTTTTGCATAATGGTATACCTAATTAAATATTATGAAATGGAAAAACCTATGTAGAACCCTTCATTCAATTTTCTATGATTCAGGTAAAGCCAACTAGATTGTCCGAACAAAAACTTTCGGGTTTTTGTTTGTAAAGTCATAAACTAATTTTGTCTCTTCTTAAGGTATAATGTAGATTTTGGGAAAAAATCACAATAAAATTATTTTTGCTTTATTTTGTCATTATCTTTGCCCTTAAAGGAATTAATCCGCTACATGCGAAGTAATTAGGTAATTAACTATTTATGTTAATAAATGAACTCATCACACTTAAATATCTTATTAAATATTAACACCTTTGAAATTAAAACCTGAAACGACTTATTACCAAATAGATCATTCTGTGTTAAAACCATGATGTAGAAAGAGAAAAATGATTAGGGAGTTTGATAAAAAGCTCATGTTATGAAAAAAAGTACTGATCTTTGTCAACATTAAAATTTGGTACATGTCTAACTTTGAAGACCTATTTTTTTCGAAAAAAGATCTAAAGTTATATCCTAAGAAAGGATATTAAGAAAATTCGACCTATTTTAAATCAAAGCAATAAAATAACCACCTTTAGCGAAAAATGTACGTTATTTTTCATATTTTCAAAAATCAAAACGTTAATCTAACAGAAAACTAAACCTTTTTTGTAGAAAAAATAAAAATGGCATCCATATCGGTTTACTAATTACCATCTTAAAACACAACTTAGCCTATTTAGAGAGAGTTTCATCCTATTTTTTTATTCGTATGTCATTGTATTGAATAATAACTTTACTGAAAAGATAAATAAATTATCCACCAATTAACTTAAAAGTCAAAACACGTTAACTAAACTTAAGAAAGGACTATATTACCTATTGAGAACTGCCCATAAGCTTTTATCTCAGTACATATTTTAGATCGAGTCAAAAATTTTATTTATAAAGTCCTTTATTTTATCATCTGTATTTTACACTAAAATGCCACCAGGGGGAGCAATGATTGACATTGCGCAAGTTGTAATTAAACATTATTTGTTATAAACTACCACTAGTTTTATTGTCTAATAACAAGAGTGAAGATCTCATTTTTCTGTGCATAATGTGTGTGAATTTTTTGACAGTAATTTTTGAGTTAGGTATTTATTCGCACGGTAATTAAACAAGTTTTGCATTGGTAATTTTAACAGTACATTCATTACCCTTTAAAAAGAATGGTGCTATCTATCTATTTATTTAGCCTTCTTCGATCCATCTTTGGATATAGGCCTCTTTCAATATCTTCCACCCTTTCCTGTATGACGCCGTGTTCATCCATCTAGTCCGCATGTTTCTTCAAATCGTGCGCTCATCTCATTTGTGGTCTTCCACTACCTCTTTTATTTTCCCAAGGTCTCCAGTTTACAATACATTTGTTTGACAGAAAGACGATCGATTTAACAAATGTATTGGTGCTATCGACCATGTCTTAAATGAAATAATATTTTGTAAAGCCATACAGCAATTTTTTGGAAAAAACATAATCTCATAGCATTTTTATTGCATAAGGCTAAAGAAAGTCACAAATCAATGTCCTAACACAGTAAAGGCTTTTCTTAACCCTTTTTACTTGTTTTAAAACGATAATTTGTTATAACAGTGAAATCGTTTTGATTAGTTTGAAGCTAGAAGATATTTTCTTGTAATTTCTATTAAAAAGACCAAGTTTACAGGTCATGTCCATGTCTTTATGACTATATAGGTACATTATTGATTTTTATTAAAAAAGATATACAAAATTAAGTAGCATATTTTAAATAACTAAAAATATAAACAATTTAAATAATTAAATTCGATAAGATCAAAGTACCATGTTTGATGTAATATATAGGTTTACACCAAAACACCAGATAACCTAAAAAGATTGCTTAGCAGTTCCTTTTCCATACTATATAAGAGAAGTACTAATAATTGTTTCTAAATTTAACCAAAGATAATGATAAATCAATCTATTTTTCTAAATTTGACTTGACCTTTGAAATTGGATAAAGGTATTTGATATTTTTCCTAAAATAAAAACTCGCGTATTTTGAGTTAGTAATAATTTTATACATAATCTTAAAAATAATATTATTTAGCATAAATAATAATTATTAAAATAAATATATCATAATTCCCATTTAATAATTAAAGACTGGTTAAAGAGAAAACGCAATATGGAAATATGGAAATTTAGGTTATACATAACCAATAAGCTAACTTAATTATAAAATTAATTAAAATCAAATAGGATTAGTAGAAAAAACGAGACATAAATTAGTTGGACTTAATTAATGATAAAGTCTATTTTTTCAAGCAAATAAACTATTTTGAAAAACTAAATCAACTTTTGAAAATTATTGCAAATACCGTTGCAAAAAGATACCCTGTATATTTGCTTGAATCAATTTAAGTATGGTAAAACTTTTTTTTATTTAGGCTGGATTTTTTTTAAATATCGAAGAAAGGTTTGGAAAAAAAAACCGTTATTTAATTTTACATTTTTTTTTTGGTTTCGTATTTCCAAGTATAATCCACTTGTAAACCGATAAATCTCTTAAAAGACCATTTCAAAGCTAAACAAAATTATAAAACACATGGCTCGTTTTGTATAGAAAGGGCTCTATTGATCCAAGTGCACCAAAAAATGGTCTGGAATTTTTAAAAATAAACACATCTGGGAAAGAAAACGTTTTGTAAAGACCCTCTTTTCTTTACCTACTCCGTTGGTCCGTATGCATAACAGTGGCGTATCTATTTTATTTGGGGAAGGAAATATTATAATAAATATTGCATAAAACTATTTTGCATATTGTCCAGACCACTGTATTATGTGTGTCCAAAACAAATATATTTTAAGATTTGGGAGGGAAATTTCACCTTTTTTTACCCTCCTGTAGATCCGCGTCTAACGCATCTATTCACATTTAACTTTACGGGATCTATCAATTAAACTATGATATTATATTTATAGGTCAAACAAGGTTTCGTGGAAAAAAAGTTTTGTTTCTCTCATACTTTTCCGTGGGTAACATGAAACCCGGGTTTGTTTTTTCATTCACGGGTACTATTATATTTATATTTTTCAAACAAGATCTATAGTGAGAAATGCAGTTCCTTGATTTAAAATTTCATTAAGGTCGGTCGGTAATTTTTGAGTTGCCAGCTAAATCTAGAAAACAATGGCTTATGTACATAATTCCTAATATTCTCGTAACCACATCACATGTGACGATTTTTGTGCGTTAAATTAAAAAATATATAGGATTTATATTTACAAACTAAAAAAAAATTGGTATTTTGATATCTATATGATATAAACTTTTTCATAAAAACTTTTTACTTTTATGTACTGGTCAACATTTTCGTAAGATCTAGATCATTCTTCTTCTTAAAATTTTGCTACTAAGTTAATAAATAAGTATATTGGCAAAACAATGAGTTTCTACCACGTCGTGTAAAACACAGTGGTACACAATAGACCCGCGTGTACAGTGAGGTACTGAAAACAGCTTACATAAATTTCTATCTATCATTTTTTTTTTTAATCAATGAATATTAAACTATATTTCATTTTTATAAATTATACCATGAAGTCATTAAGACCTTTTGTTTCTATTTTTGTTAACCTTAAACGTGTCATTTGAGCTTTTAAACCTTCATTTTTGTTTAAGATAATTACTAAAACTTAAACCTATTGGTTAGTATTTTTTTTTGTTCATGTTAAGATTTAAAAGATATGTGAAAATGTTCGTTCGATAATTTTGATTTGTTTTATCTGTTAATGTAATTTTTTTTGATCATAGTAAGGTCTATTTGCCAGGCCTACTCCGTACTTTTTACTGTATGTTTTTTTTTTGAAAAGTTCTAATAACACAATGCCTTCTTAGCTAAGCTATTATATGCATAAAGTTCTATAATTTTTCAGTTAAGTTTTCTCTGCACAGTTAATCGAATTACTTCACAGTTTTGACTGCGAATTGAGTTAGTATACAGATAATTTGAATTTTCTTTCTTTTTTAGTATTCTTTTGTTTTTTCTTTGTGTTCCAAGAAAATGTTGGATAGATACATACATCCAGGATATTCTTAGCATATGTAAATAGTACCGAATCTCAAAAGTTTTAAGTTATTTGCACACAGAGATAATAACTTGCGTGCGTAAATATCTTGGTAACCAAAAGATTTAGTACATTCGTTTCTTTGCTAACTTTTGTAATCTTCTTATCCTGTTTAAACAATATATATTATTTTTATGCAATTATCATCAGAGCTTACTTTCTTTTTTTAAAAAAGACTGTTTTTTAATGTGTTACTATTTTGCTGTAGTTGGACTTACTCTATACAGTAGTTGTTTACTACTAATATCTCGGTTTAGAACGTTTTTCTACGTTGTCCGACGCCTATTCTCCACCTCCTTCGATCATGACAGTCATCTTCCGTCAGTTTTTTTTTTGACTCGTTGTTCTTTGGATTGACTGTTGCCATTCCAGTTTAGGACGCCCTCTTTTTCTGCGCCCTATTGGTTGCCATTCTAGGACCTGTTTTAGTAATCTTTCGTCGTTCATCCGTTGTACATGGGCATACCATATCAGTTGCCTTTTAGTGATGTCATCAGTTATGCTTTCCTCGATTCCCATTATTTATTTTATGATCTTATTTCTTGTATGATCAGTTCTGGATATTCTCATTGATCTTCTTATTGCATCCATTTCGACACTTTCCATTGGAATGGAATGGAAAGTGTAGTTGTTTAAATAAACGATTATTTTTTCTGAATTAGAGGTAGTTGACATTTCATCCCCTACCCATTCTTTGCCAAAAAGTTTAGTTTTTTTTGTAATAGCTCAAGCTACACACGTATTAAAAAAACCTATAAAAAAAATATTAATCTAGATCCTGGATCAATCTGAAAGTCAAAAGGGACAATCTCTCTCTTGAGTTTTTAGATTAGATCGTCGATGTCAAAAAGGACAATCTTTGTTTTAAGTTTTTAAGTTTTTTTTTGCTTCAATATTTGCAATTTTGACACTAAAGATATTTTTTCTTGCATTGCAAAAGCAAGCCTGTCTATCATTACATAGACATATATAACATAAATTAATTAAGCAATGCCTTAGCATTTTAACTTAAAATTTTGCATTTGTAGAGCTTTTATTGTTTTATTCGCCTAAAAAGTTTTTTAAATATCATCTAATCCTCGTAATTTATGAGCACTCATTTAAAATTTGTACAAACTTGTTTTAATTTTTAATAACTACGAGACCGATTTTAATGAAAAGAAAAATAATAGTGTCTAAACACTTTGTCAAAAGCATAATAAATTCATTAAATGATGTTTTAAAGAAAAAGTTTTATTATATTTGTTAAAACCATGTATAAAATTAGTGCTATAACTTCGTTTTCTTTTATAGGTGAAGACCATGACATCCGACAACTGTAGAGGTCTACGATTCTCTGGAGACTTCCCTCAAAAATTTTACTTAATTAATATTTTTATTTTTATTTTCAGGGATTGTATTGCTTGTATTGAGTTGTAAATGACTGACACATCAAGTTGAAAGTTTTTAAGAACAATTTGTTATAAAATTGTTTCGTAATTTTTGAGATATTTTTATAAATGACAAAAATCTATTACTATCTGTTGAGTAAATATGTGAGAGGGAAGTATTTTTAAATTAAAGCATCCTAGAATTTTCTTTTAACGTAACCTTGATATGGCTATATGGTATGGCAAAATGGATCTGTGTTTGTTATATGCATCTTTTGATGTATAAGGAATGTTATAAAACAATAGACCAATAATAGTTCGCCAAGTGGAATCGTCGCGTTTTCTTTTTCTTTTGTTTTTTTTTTGTAAGACGAGGGCGAATTAATTTTTTCGCTGTTTGTATCATTATATTTTAGATTATTTTATAAAATGTTTTTTTTGGAATGAGTGTTTTTAGCTGGATTTTAAACTCCCCAGTCATTGAGAAGAAGGCTGAGGAGTAAATTAGGGAATTTTTCTTCTCCACTCGAGAGGGTGTTTCTATGGTATACCTATAATTAAAATTTTCTATTGGTCTATATTTGTTTTGTTTGTTGCCGTATCTCCTAATATCGTAACTCAATTTTGAAAGATAGGGTTACGGTATAGTCAGTTAAATGTTTTAACCAATCTTTATCAAGAAAACTACTGAATTAATAATCGTCATGTTATAGCTTACATGGTCTACAGGTGAACTGGTCTAAAACAGCGGAAAAATATATGGGTTGGATTTTTGGGTTTCTTTCAAGTCAAATAATTTTGTACAAATGGGAATTTAAATTTGGGAAAAACTATTCAAGGTAGAGGTAAAACTTTACCTATGAAACGAATAAAAGTTATATCAGGGTAGGTTAATGAAGACAGTGACGTCACACCTAGTAGATTTCAGTAGGAGACCAAGGTAATTTTCTATTTCGTCATGTTGGGAACTCATTTTTGAGTTATACTGGATAAACAATAGACCGGAAAATTTATTTAACAAGAAGATTTGGAGTAGTCTCTTTCTTCTGTACACACCTGTGATCTTCTAATTTCAGGAATCTGGCCAGTAACCGGAAATGCTGAGCTCACAGTGTCTTATGTTTTCTAATTAGGGAGACAAAAGCGTTGTCGTTGAATAAATTTTATATTTTACAATACAATTTTCAATTTAAAATGGTAGCTACCTATTTTTTTTATTATGACGAAACATGATTTAGATTTGGTATACAAGAGTCACTATACGTTTTTGGAACCTGTGTTGAAGTGATGATGGGATATTATTTTAAAACAGGTTTTATGGTAGACATTTGGACAATTTTTCTGACTTGGTTAAAAAAATAGGTTAATTAGATAATATTTGAGATAGTAACTAAAAGTTGGGATTTTTAGAAATTTAGTGTTTAATGGTATAGGAATAGGAAAAACCTAGAAGATACAACCATAAAGAGTAGACGACTCTTGAGTCATGCCATATCAAATGAAAACCGTTATATTTTTATCAGTGATATTTAAAAAAAAAAGATATTAACATCAAGAAATAATCAGAGATTGGAAAAACAGACAAGAACAGCAGAATGAAGAAGTATTTTCTTTTATTATAAAATTTTATGATCAAATTTTTACTCTTTTTACTTTATAGGGTTGATAAGCCATTTAAGCTAATCTTTATGTCATTTGGTAATATTTACATTATGAAATTTATATATTTTTCTTTTGTCTTGAAATTTTATAAATAAAACCACTTTCTTTGGCTTTAGCAGTGATAACACCTATAGACTTACGAAAAAGTCTCATTTGAATTAGAAAGTTTTTAATCAAAAACATCTTAATGGAAGAGTATATTTAAAATCATGTTAATAAAATCTTTGTATAAGAAATTTTTTTCTAGTGTACAGCAAACAACTGTTTTTTTTTCTGTAAAATGTTACCTGTAAAAGTAATTGTCATAAAACTAAGTGCATAAGCACAAATTTTATAAAAAAAAATAACTAATTAGCTGTGGAGATTGGTAGTTGGCATATCAATCGCTGGACTTAGTGTCTCTATCGCGTTATGGCCACAGTTCTATCTATAAGTGTACAGAACTTTTGTAACTTTTAATTATGCGTAATAAGTGACAACTATACCGTAATTCTTTAATCTCTTTTATACTTTGCTTTAGTAGAAGTAAATTGTATCTTTTCAGATAATATCTGCATCAATCATCTGTCAGATATGTAATTTTAATCTTGTTTTTTGTGTTACACGGAAAAAGTGTAATATTTAACTTTTTATTATTTTGGTAAAGTCATTATTTTTTTTAGTGACCAGAACATTTTAGATATTTTGTAAACTTTTAATTGTTTTTTTATTTTTGTTATATTTTAAAAAAACAAAATATCATTTTATTTTTTGTTAAAATCCACACATGCCTTTTGGTTTTGTTCTTTTGTGATGGATATGTGTGTTATAGTAAATCAACACCTTGGTTAAAGTATTAACGTAAAATCGATTATATATAGTATATTTTAGAGTCCATTATTTCAAAAAGCTTTGTTTTTTTAAAATGGGTCATTTGCTCTTAATCACTGCTTTTCTAAGATCCCATAAACCGAATAAAAACTACGTCATCAACGGTTAAAATTATTCGATTTGTGTACATATATATATATATATTTTTTCCATTTTGAAGTCATTCTCGAATCCAATTGGATATTATCATAGCAATCTTAACATTGCTAAGATACATTTTTCTATTTTTTTTTCTCTTCTCATTATATTATAACTTGATAAAATCAATATGATCTAAATAAATAACATTTGATTCTTTAAAACTATTTTTGAATTTTTGTATTGTTTATCAATAAAACAATATTTTATTTTTTATGTTTTTCTCCTATATGGAAAATATTCGACTATATGAACTTTAAGTACAGTCTGTACCATTTAAGCCAAGCAAATTCCATTTTGAGGATAAATTTCGATAATGTTTAAAAAAAATCTCCAATTTTCTTTTACTCTATGCGTACAATTATTTTTGTAAAACTTTTCTTTTGGTAACTATGTCAAATCACAAAAATGTGTTGTCTTTTCTAAAAATGTTTTTTTTGTTAGTTTGTTCCTTTCTGTTTGCTGTCCTAGTTAATCGATAAAATAAAAATATTCTCTATAACGTTATTATTAAAATGATATGCTAGGGCACAGGCATAGCACTAATCAAGAACACCTAAATTATTATTTTTGTATTTTTTTTTATTTCTATTATCATCTTTAAGTAATTTTGTTATTAACTAAAGCCTATACATAATTTCCTCTATTAATAAAATAAATAATCAAATCATTAAATCACTAGTTGATCGTTTAAGAAAAACTTAGCGTAAAACTTAGTCTTTCTAAGATCAGTGTTTATTTTTCATATATTAGCAAGCATTATTTCATTTATTTTTTTTTTTTAAAATATTTGCTCATTTTAAGTCTTGCGTTATCTAAAGAACCTTATCGTTTAAGATACCTTTTGTTTGTTTTTGTCAACTTATTAAATTGGAAAAAAAGTATGTTATACCTAAAATATTTTAAAGTTTTTTTAAATTATTTTTTCATATTTTCGAAGTAAGCCCTCGCCTGCTTGGACTCTAAATAGTTCTTATTTAGTAGTTTTGGAAAAATAAGAAATGACTTCATCACCCAAGAGAGTTTTTTCTTTTCATAACACCAAAAAGAGTCGATTGAAGCAACCATCAACTGTCATTTTTGTTTAATTTTTTTTTGTCATTCGCTTCAATTGGAATATAATAAGACATAATTTTATTTAAAATTTTATTATCAACTAAGATTATTTTATTTTGTTTGTTTTGATTCATGCACTTTAAAATCATCTATCGCCACCTATGTGCGCATGAAATTCGATAAAAACCTAAATTGGTCAAATTTTAAAACATTTGCTTACATTAAGTCAAGTATTTTGAAGCAAAGATGTCTAATTTTCAAACAATGACATCAATAATAACCTACTTTGTTTTGCTGCTGTTCTTAGTTTTTCAAAATTGTGTAAAACCAGCTTACAATTAATTGGAAAATAAAATAAAATGCAAATTAGTTAGAAAATGGAAACCCAACTTATCATTTTGAAACATTCTAAAATCACACCGAAAATCAATTTGAAAGGAAAAATATTTTTCATGTTTAAAGAAAAATTATTTAGCAAGATCTATGGAAAAGAAAGTTTACATTGGAAAAGATAATGTTTCAGGAAAAAAATTTTAGAAGAAAATTCGGAAAAACTGTAAAAATTCTAGGAGGAGCTTTATTCTAAGTGATTTTGAAAATGTGTATATTCATCTGGCTGGATTTGTTCTATTTTCATTTGTTCATGAATCTTTTTTTTTATTGATTGGTTCTATATTGAATCATTGTATTTGATTTGTTCTAATAAAAAATATTATATTTTGATTTGTTCTACTTAAAAAAAAAATCTATGTGGATTTGTTTCATTTGAGATTATTCTATCTGTTCTATTTGATTTTCTTTATAAAATTTAAAATTTTTGTATCATTAAAATCTTAACTATGATAAAAACTTGTATTTCAGTTTTTGTATCATTTTGTGTTCGTTTTTGCTAACTTGTATTTATTTTCAGTTATTCTTTCTATCACACGAGTTATTTTTATATGATTTGTTTTTGTTTCGATAGAGTATTCCGTGTTTGTTTTAAAGTTTATTGTGTGAACCTGGTAGGGTTGTTTTTTTTTATTACACTGAGAGCAATAAACCAACTTAAATTTTTTCAAATATTGTCAACTAAACGTTTTTTTTTCTCGTTATTGTAAATTAATTTTGATATTTGAATTTTTTTTAAATTATTGTCAATTAAATTATTTTTTTTATTTGGTATAAATATATTTTAAAGTTTTAAAATAATCAATTTTAATATTTCGGTTAGTGTTTGTAATTTCTTACTTGTATCTTTGTTTTAAAATTTGTTTTTTTTATGCAAACACGTTTTTTTGGGTTAGACAACCTTTTGTAGGTTCTTTACCGTCTAACTAGTTTTAGCTCACCTAAAACTTATTTATGAGATATACTCATAAAATCAAAAAAAAAATTTATTCAATTTTTTAATATATTTTTTTTAAACAATTAATTTTGTTTTACATAAGGTTGGTTTATTGTTATTGAAAACATTGTTTTTCTTGTATTAAAATTATTTTGTTTTTAGGTCAGCTATTGCAAAGTGCTGTCAACCAACCAACAAATTTCTTCCACAAACAGTTTAATCAACCAAGCAGCCATTCCACCATTAAAGTCATTAGATCTGCCAAGCAGCCATCATCACTACAATCGACGTCTTCTTACCATCGCTGTGCAAACCTGCAATTGGATACTTCTTTCCAAATTCAATACAGAGTCTGCTGTTCACCCTTAGTTTCAAAGATGGCCAATGTGGAAACTCAGCTCTTGCTGCGTACCTAGTGTTTATTTAACACTATGGAGGAAATGGTTTGGTTTGGAGACTCCCTTAATTTATTTACGTTAACTTAAATCATTTTTTTTTGTCTCCACAAATTTCTGCATAAGCGTGTATATAATATATACCTTAATGTAGTAGTTTTCGAACAATCTGTGTTAAAATTATTTATTTCTATATATTTTTCGGTTTATATGTCAATTTTATTTTGCCCTCATTTAGTTTAAGTTATCGTTGTTATTAAGCTGCACTGATATTCTGATTCTTTCAGTATTGTTTGGAGTCTACTGATCGTTCACCATGTTTGTTGCTGACTAGCTGATCTAAGATATTGTACCTGATCCAGTGTTGCTGTTTTGTTCCAGAATGGAACTTCAAGTTTTTTTCAGCCAGAATGTTTATTGACCATCATCCACAGAAGAAAAATGGAAACGAAGAGCGTTATAGTTTTAGTTTAGATTTGTGTTGTCTGCACTACTTAATGCTTGTTGTTATAAACCATTTTATTTCGACTTGCGTTTAAAAAAAATTGTTTATACTTAATCAGGGGGAGTAATGTAACAAAACGGGATTTGAGCATAAATGGTATTTTTGCCATTTATAAGTTTTTAAAGATTTTTAATTAAATATTGTTTTTGTCATCAACAAGCATTAATTATATGCAAGACTAGGTTAAGATTAAGTGAAATTTATGGCAACTCGGCGACTTGTTTTTAGGCATGTTTTCAGGTTCGCTGTATTTTAATAAAAGTTGTATTCGGCTAATATGTCCTTTGAGCCACTAACATCAAAATAATTCTTATTTTGTAACTGGAAACAAATTTTAAACTATTTTCAATTAAAAAAAACACACTGTATAATTTTACTTTCTAACGGGTTTTTCAGTCTGGCTTGCATTGCTATTTCGTCTCTTAGTGGAGCGCTTAAAGCGCAGTCTATTTCTTTCTCGCCAAAGCGAAAGGGAGTAGAATTCTAGCCAATCAACGCCAAGATATTTGTCCCTTCAAGCGCAGGGTCGCTTTAACTGAGACGGGAAACTTTCGAAAGTCGTCAGGGAGTTTACTCTTTAGTTTGCCTTTGCCTGGTACGCTTTCATTCCCACTTCTTAAGGGGGGTTTTATTTCAACTGGGGAAATTTATCAATTATTTTAACATTGTATAAAACTGTTAACTTTAATATTCATAATTATTTTGGTCTTTTCTTTTAGAGTTTATTGATTGTAAAGTCATTAATTATTACTGTTTCCAGTGTTTTGAAATAATGTGTTTAACTGTTTTATGGTTTTTTATCAACAAAATACAAACCATTCGTTGCCCTAAAATCGGCATTTTTAATTAATAACATATCCCAAACCTAAACAGTAATATTAAGTAAATTAAACAGTTGATTGAATAGTTTCACTCATTCAATCAACGTTTAAGATGTTGATAAATATATATATTTACAACAAATTTATAAAAGGTTTATAAAACCTAAAAGTTTAAGAAGTGTAAATATTTGAATACAAAAGTTAAATAGTAGTAAAAAGTCGATATTCAACTAATAAATATAAAAAGTGAAAGTGTGAAGCTACAAGAAGAAAATTGAAAAGGTATGTATGATTATCCTATTAGTTATACATTTGAGAAAAACGTTTATAGCATACTTTTCCTCCAAGAACCGCCAAATTCCCTTTCGAGATCGTGTAAATTTAATAACATATAGTAACATTTAATCAGTTATAATTTATATAAGTTGTAGCCTAAGTTGGTAGCTTACAACATTTAAGCCTTGACCACTTGAGGTGACAGTACCACTGTCACACACAGGTCCCTGTTACAGCAAGTGGGACTAAAAAATAGGTTATGATTACAGATAAACTGGACATTTGTCTATACTTTTTTAACAATTTGGTACCTTCCAAAAAAAGTTAAAAAGGTTTTGTTTTTTTAATTATTTATTGTTTCAGTTTAAATAATGATATTTCCCGCTCGTTAGCAATGACGTCACGTTTGAACCAATTTCAATGGTTTTGAAACTAGCATTTCTTTAGTTTTAAACCAGCGCATGCGTGTTTTGCCTTCAAAGTCCACATGCTACGTTTTTTATATCTTTTATAATGCTTCTCACTCTTTGCGACAAAGACAGAAATAGAAGACGTTCGTTGTGGACTAGCCATGACAGCTAACTTCTCGTCCAAGACTTTTATAATGTTTTCGATAAATCTTACGTTCTAGACGTCTATCTTGAGGAACGTTCTACTGAAATCACACAATCCGTAGTCTTGAGCTCCTATAGGAGAGATCACTTCTACTAAATTTTAAGAGAACTTTGTTCTATTGGGTTGACCCAGTCGAACAAAGGCATTTTGTGTTAAAAGCATTCGCATTAACACCGAGAAAACATCAAACCTTTATCGTAAACGTGTTCTTCGAGGTGGTCACGAACTAGGAGCTAAAAATTGTGTAAATTTTCCCAACTTCACCTGTGTCTGCTAATTTGTCCTTTCATTTAGTTACGTAAAAACAACTTTTTTCTCCTTTATAACAATATAAATCTACTCTGCAAAGAAAAAAAAATGTACTTGCAAAAAATACCAATGTTACCTAGTTTTTTAAAGTTTTTAAATTCTCGTTTTTTGTTTGCATTAATTTACTGGGTGTAAATGGTATGAGTCATAAACTTTTTGAAGTGTAAACTTCTTTAGGCGCCTTTAGCAGTTTTTGTGGATACTGAATTGAACTGAGCCGTCAGGCTCGGCTATGTAACGCTCATTCGGGTGAAGTCGGCTCTAGTCGACTAACTGTGAAAGTAACATTCAGCGAGCGATATGATGACGCAGATGAAGGCCAGTATTATTAATTTGGCCTTGTTGAAGTTTACACTTCTGCCGTGTGGTCTTAAGCACACACAATTTTTTTTAAGTTATAAACTTTTGCTGTTTTATGTTATTAGAAACAGGTCTCTAGGCACATCATATTATTAATATTTTTAAGTTTATATTAGCACAAACAAAATATTAAACTTTTTAAAAATAATTTTATAAGTTTAGGAGATAACTTTCACTATCTTCTTAAATTGCATTTTATCAAAAAAAAGTCACATTTTCTAATCATAAAGAGATAATCATTTAGCATTGCCGGATTTTATTATTTTTTTAAATTTTTTCTCTTTCTCATCAAACATTAATAATCCTACATTTTAAAAACAGCACCTCCATGGTATATGAGGTTTTTTCTTATTTTCGCATCCTTTATCATACCGTTTACACCCTGCTTATTTTTATAATCCAGAAGGAAAAAAAATTCGTCCTTAAAGATTATATGTCAAACTTAATTTTTGCAAGTATCTTTTTTGCCTGTGCACGATAGAAATAAATGGAAATTAGAAAAATTCGCCGATCCCATATCGCCGCCGAACCAACTTGCCACTGACCCATTTCCCCACCGAGAAAACTTGCCGCCGCCGTGGCTTTAGTTTGAAATTTTATTCTGAATAGAAAATATTTATCGGTAAAACAATTTTTTAAATATTTGTTAAAAAATTTTCTTTCTTTTTTCACACAGCAGGTTTTTGAGTTCTTAAAAAAACATTTTTAAACGATTTTTCTTATTTTTTGAGGAAGATAGTGGTATCTGGACATAATTTAGGATAGGACGCCAAACAACATTACTTTCATCCAGCTAATAGTACACATTGGAGCTGAGATTACTTTATTTTTCGGGTTCGATCCTCGGCCGAAGCAGAAAACTTTTTTCTTATTTTTCTTTCTTTAATTTCATTTGTTGTTTATAGTTTTAGGTCCTTGCATTACTTGCAATTTGGTATTTGATAATTATATTGGCAAATCGCCCATTTTGCGATCAGAAATTTGAACACACGAAAAAGGTTAACTCATGCTTTCAGACGTTGATTCTATACGTCTTATTTGAGTTATCATACCTTTGACAGTGGGAAAGAAGAATTTAGAGATCAGTTGGATGACTTAGTCGAGTTAATACCTGAGTGTCTCTCGTTCTTGTATTGAGACACCGCGGCCCGCATAGATAGAGGTTTTCCGAAAAATTTATGTGTGGCTTCGGTGGTTCAGTGGTAGAATGTTTGCCTAGATAGCAAGAGGTCCCGGGTTCGATCCTCGGCCGAAGCAGAAAACTTTTTTCTTATTTTTCTTTCTTTAATTTCATTTGTTGTTTATAGTTTTAGGTCCTTGCATTACTTGCAATTTGGTATTTGATAAAGTTTAACACCTTATCAAACTTTGTAAAACTCCACCCCTATACTCGCTATGTAATTTATGGACTACTCTAAATCACAAGAAAAAAAATCACAAATTTCAATCACCCAGCTTCTTTCTTTAGCTCACAGAATAGGAAATAGTCATGAAAATACTCCAAATAAGCCAGCTGTCCAAGGAGCGTATTATCTCAGGCTTTGATTGGCTGAAATTTTTAAATCAATCAATCAGAGCCCAGTAAAAGATAAATCCGAGCGGATAAAACCCTCCATGGTCACCCAGCCATACCCTTCATAAACCTGGCAACGTAAAAAATTTTTTTTTTCGAAAATTCGGTACAACGTAACCACAAATTTGTTAGGTGATCAATGTTAATAGGGACTTATTGCAATAAGGCCAGGCAGTAATAGTGCAGGGCACTATTCTGATATTTTTCCATTCAAAACTGACAGTTCTTCTTTCAAAATTGACATACCAAAGTCGAATTTATAAATCCAGTCGTTTATTTTCCATTAATAATGGCGGCACTATTAATTCCGGCTCTTATAATACACAAAGGCCTAATTTTGAAAGAAGACAGCTGTTCTTATAATGCGAAACAGTCAGAATAGTGCCCGGCACAATTACTGCCTGGCTTTATTGCAAAAGTCTCTAATAAGTCCCTAATAGCGAGGCATAGGATAAAATCGGCTGTCCATTGAGCGTGTTATTCGCGCGGATTTTTTTTTCTCACGCTTTGATTGGTTCAAATTTTTTAATCAACCAATCAGAGCCCAAGAAAAGAAAAATCCGCTCAGATAATACGCTTAATGGACACCCGACATAAGATTGTTCCCGCTCCATAATAGAACACTCACATTTTGTATCGTCGGGAATTGGACCCCTGACGGGGTGAGCGAAGTTAGGCACAAACTTATCAAACCAATGACGTCAAACGGTACGTCACTGTTTTGAAACTTTTTTAAAACAGTTGCACGTGAGAAAACACCTCGGGGCTACTACTTCTCTTTATATGTTATTACTCTGAGGTCTATACGAAAGGTTTTGCCTGATCCGTTTTACCGAATTTCAAGTAAAACGTCAGGCAAAACGTTATGTGTAGACCCCGCTTTATAATACCCCTGTGAAGTTGCCTTTTATATTTTGTTAATAGTAGTGGTATAGGCCTTCACACACACCTCCGTAGCATGGTGCATAACGCGTGGCATGGGGCTTTCAACCAATCAACGATCGAATAGCAGCGGCCATATTGGTTTTGCATAAGAAAAGTCCATAAGGTTGAACTTCTATGCGCCATGCTATGCGCTATGCATTTTTGTGTGTGATCGGCTTATGATTGGACTAATACTTACTTGCCGTCCTACTCGTGTTCTTTACTTCGCTCATGTCGTGAGACAGAAATTGTCCGAATTGCATGCACAGTAAGGTTAACGTGGAATCTGTTTTGGTATTATTGAGGAAAAGTGCCAGACTAATTGCTCTGGCATTTGGTAGTTCATTGCCGCTTTTTGCTTTTGGAACTGCGCTGACGCCTGAAGAAAAATGAACCAAAACCGTTATCTCTATTTTTTTAAACAAGCCTGTAATAAATACTCAGACCAGGACTGGCTCCTTTGGGAACCGTTAGCTATAGAATAAAGTGAGCGTTGCCTACCCTAGATACAATTAAAAACCAGTGGCGGCTGTTACAGGGAGGGCAACGGGACAGTGCCCTCCCAAAACTAGACAACAAACAGTATTTTTAATTGATTTATTTAAAAAAAGTTAAATCTTCCCTTACGACATGATTGTCTAGTTCATTTTATTATCTGTGGTTAACATCAAGCGGTTAATTGGGTAAAATTTTTTAGCGTAAAAAATTACAAGCCGTCAGCGCCGCGCGAGGCAAGGTTTCAATTTCACCCGATTTTCAGCGGTGTATGAGGATGTTCTCGATGTGTGTTTTAGTTGAAGTCGGCCATCATCGTGCGGACACGTCCGTTGCCTTTCTACACGATGCCGGTTCTATCCTTAGTGTATGAGTATGAGTTCGATTTGATTTGAGCCAAATTGTTGTTTTTATAATTTTTTTATAAAATGGAAATAAATACCCTCGATTACATAATTAACTGTGCAAATTTAAATACGTTGACATATGAACTTCGATTAAAAATAAAATCTTTAGGGCCACATAGACCGGACCTAAAAATCCTAAAAATTAACCAAATTTTAGTGCAAGTAATAAAAAATTATATGATGCTGAAAACTGGTTGTGCGGAAAATGTTGCAAAAAAAAGACATATACTTAGTAGGTTAAGACTGTTTAAAATTCTGTGGGATTTTTGAGGTTGCTCTACGGGGCCATGATGAGTCTGAAACTGATGCCAATCCAATCACTTTGCGCATGTAAAAGAAGGGCGAATAGACTTTATCCATAAACAAATAAACTAAAAACTACACCAAGTAGTTGCTTGTTTGTAAAATGCTAAAATAAAATTGTTTAGGTTTAGGATTCCATGCAATATAAATTTCTGCCCCCCCCCCTTAATTTATAACGTCACCAGCCGCCACTGTTCAAAACACTTTTTCATTTCATCATTTTATAACGAGCCCATAAATAGAACATTCCCCTATATATTTTTTTTAATTTACACAAAATTGTATCACTTACGGTTTTCGAAATCACTATGTATTTACCATGGGCGCACCCAGGGAGGGTTCGCATCATGAGGTCTCGGCCCCCCCACGACCCTTGGGCCTCCGCTTCCAAAAAGCCTAATCCTGGGTGCGCCACTGTATTTACTTATAGGTGGGTTGGTATTTGAAGAATCTTACCGTCGGCATAATTTGGAGTCAAAAATCTGGCGTAGGGGCTATCTGGCATACCCAAGCCAATATTTTCTTCATTATTGCAAGAACCATTGTAAGTTCGGTATTCGTTCGATACGTTATTACAGTTTTCAGGTGGGATGTGGCATGTAAAGTTAAGAGTAGCTTCCAGGTTGGGCGCCTTGTGAGCAAATGGACAACCGCTAAAAACAGATTAGACGATTACCGTAAATTGGGGCTCGTACTTGTATTATCTTTATTTTTTTTAAACTTTTATGTTTACAACGCACACTGGTCGAATTTCAAGAAAAGCTGGCCATAATAAGGTTATAAACTATTACACACTTAAAATATCGTGTTTTAGATAAATATGTCTCATTATTGAATTTATGGATCATTATAATTATATACAGGGTGTAGCTATTATCCCTAACGAGAAAATCAATATTTAAAAATTATTTTTAGGTTCTATTAGACCGTTTTAAAATACGGTACCTAAATCTCTCGATATTTGTAATAAATATTTCAGTAATATGAACTTAAACTGACATAGCGTTAATAAAAGAAAAAAAGTAGTTTTTAATCAAATTAGATAGTTTAATTTTTTTAAATTAATTTATACAAATGTAAAATAGTTATTTTAATAAATCTACAGTGAAAATATTGTGCAAAACCCTTAAACAATAATTTTAAAAATCATCCAAAACGTCAAGTTTAAGAATTGAATATAAAAAATGGTGCAAATTCAACAATTTTTTCTTGATATCTTTGTTTAGACTGGTACTGAATATTATGTCCAGTTTTCCCATTTTTCGTTTTTTGAATTGGATGTCTAAGTAATGAAACGTCCCCACCATCTGCCCGACCAATTTAAGCGGTGTGTAATGTAAAAACTTAATTTTGTCAGGAATATGATGAAATCATTAACAAAAATGTTATTATATTACGAATTTGTAATTATGATTTGACTAATATATCTCCATACACCAATTTTTGTTCCAAAACATCTAAAAACGAATTTGCTAGGGACAAAATTTTTAATTTTAAAAATAATTTTAACGCCCTTTATCTTCTAAACTATCAACTTTCGGACAAAGGCAAATATGAACAAATAGTAACATTTTGAGCTCCTGAATTGATCCTGCAATTTTGAACTATAACCTAGAACTCATCCTGTATTTTTATTTGATGGTTAAGAAAAAATCTGTTAATTTCTTTCAGAAAATATGACATGAAATTTAACTTACCCAAAGCTTGAAGTAATTTGTACAAAAATTAAACATAAAAGAAATAGTTTTCTGGAAATCATTTTCTGCAAAAAAAATCCAGAGTTAGTTTAGCATCAAAATGGGCCCTGTTAATGGCGAGTAAATCTGGGAAAAATCTTTAAAACCTAAAACAAATTAGAACAAAAAATGTTTGGCATTTGTATTCACTTTATTATTAGTTACCAGTGGCGGCTGCTACAGGGAAGGCAACTCCAAAGCTAGACACCGACCAGTATTTTTAATTGATTTATTTAAAAAAAGTTAAATTTTCCCTTACGACATGTCTAGTTCATTTTTTAGTCTGTGGTTAACTGGGTAAACTTTTTTAGCGTAAATAATTACAAGCGGGCAGTACCACGCTGGACAAGATTTCAATTTCACCCGTTTTTCAGCGGTGTATGGACAGCTGTCCTCACGCGGGGGCGGGAGGAATGTTTTAGTTGACGTCGCCCATATTCATCGTGCCAAACCGTTGGTTGCCCTTCCCACGTGTTGCCGGTTCTATCCTTAGTGAAGACGTATGAATTACTTTTGATTTGGGGTACGTCAGGGTCAGAAGTTAAAAGCCATGCCGGTCGCGTGTCCATTGTTTTTGTTTGTTTTTAAAATGGAAATAAATACCGTCGATTATATAATTAACTGTGCAAATTTAAATACGTTGACATATGAACTTCGACTACAAATAAAATCTTTAGGGCCACATAAACCGGACCTTAAAATCCTAAAATTTAAAAAAAATTTTAGAGCAAGTAATAAAAAATTATACGATGCTGAAAACTGGTTGTGCGATTGTGAAAAACGAAATGCTTTTTTTTGCTTTATTTGTCTTATTATGAAAAATCCACGAAGTGATCCTGCGTGGGTGGCAAAGGAAATGTGTGATATCAAGCACTTTAGTTAAAAGTTAAAGACTCAAGTAGAATTTTCTATGCTAGGCAAGACTGATATTAGGTGCAAATTGAATAGTGCCTATAGGCAAAACATTACCGAACATAATGAAAATGTGGGAAAAAATAGACATATACTGAGTAGGTTAATAGACTGTTTAAAATTCTGTGGGATTTTTGCGGTTGCTCTACAGGGCCATGATTAGTCTGAAACTGGTGCTAATCCGAGCGCTTTGCGCATGTAAAAGGAGGGCGAATAGACTTTATCTATAAACAAATAAACTAAAAACTACACCAAGTAGCTGCTTGTTTGTAAAATGCTAAAATAAAATTGTTTAGGTAAGTTTTTGTATCTCCTTTGTCCATGTAATATAAATTTCTGATAACCACCCCCCCCCCCCCCGACCGAACCGAACCGAACCGAACCTAACCCCCCCCCCCGCGGGACGGCTGTGTTTTATTTTTATTTTGAGTTGGGTAGTAGATTCCTTTGAAGTCGCGCCTAGTAAAAAACTTCTTAGTTTACGTAAAAAAATGCAAGTTGTTAATGTTTCGGGAAGGAACATCTATCAGCACGAATGATCGCTGAAAAATTTAATATCGGAAAAACTCAAGCAGCGGAAATTGTTAATAAATATAGGTATATTAGATTTTCGCAGTTCTCTCTCATAAGCTGACACCTCCAATAGGCGAACAAAATCGACTGCAGGTTTAAATCTGAGTAAGTTTACTACCTAGACCACTCAGTGATATCTCATTTAATAGGCGGTTCATTAGTCTCTATATTAGGTTATTACAGATTTTCTCAAAAATACGTTCTATGTTAAAGGCCACAAAAAAAAAATTATCAAAATCCAAAATGACGGCGAAATATATTAAAAAAAAATATTATAAAACTGTTTTTGTAGGAAGTTCTTCAACTTTTGTTTGATATTTTTTTTCTAAAATATAAAAGAATCAAGTAATTAAAAAAAAAAATCGCGCACTCTAAATTTAAGATGGGATGGGGAGGGAGTCGGCCCTCCAAGGTCGAAAACTCATTTTTATTTTAGGACTACAATATGAACAACATAGTAATATGTCAAAATCGAGACTACACCTTTTGGGGGTCTTTTTTTGGCTGTAATGACTGGCCTAATAATTAACTTACCTGAGCTGATTTTGAAAACTGTCCAGAACTTATAATGAGTTCTAGCTTATTTTTCCCTTATTTATACTTTTCTTTAAACCCTAATTCATAATAATAATAAAAATAATACTTAATATTAGTCCTGGACCTGGCTACAATTCTGTAGAAAAGTTTTCGTAGGAAGAAGTTTTTTTCGGAATATGTGGTAGGTGTAGTGATGTAAATGGAAATATCTCCGTTGGAAATATTTCCATGGAAACGGAAATATTGGAAATTTCCGAAGGGGTCTCGAAAATATTGGAAACATTGTTCTTAAATTACGCAACGCAAAAATTCAGGATTTTTGAACCTAACCGAACAGAACCCCCCTCTTAACGCATTTGCGTTACACACACTCAATAACATCGTCTTGCAAGTCTACTTCCTCAAAATCTTCAATAGTATCGGAAATAAAAATTGTTCTACAGTAAGTTTAATACCTATAAGGGCCTATCCTTAAATTACGTAATGCTCAAGGGGGGGTTTGAACTTGCGTTACACTCCCCACATAGCACAAATCAGAGAAATACACACTTTTTTAAATTTAATAGGTCGTTTTTACCGTTATTTTCAAAACAACGTTATTTCGGTGTGATTTTAACGTGGTTTTAAAAATAGCATTAAAAAGCGACCCATTAAACTTAGAAAAGTGTGAGTTTTTAACGTTGTTTTGATTTGTGCTATGTGGGGATTGTAACGCAAGTTCAAACCCCCCTTGACCATTACGTAATTTAAAGATAGGCCCTTATAAGTATTGAACTTACTATAGAACAATTTTTATTTCTGATACTATTGAAGATTTTGAGGAAGTAGACTGGCAAGACGATGTTATTGAGTGTGATGCTGATGACAGCGATAAAATATGCATGCCTCTTGCTCGACTAGTGAATAGTGTAGTGTTTCAAGTATGAGATTTTTATTGTAACAATTTGACCTTATTTCTGTATTTGTTTGAAGAATAACTCCTGATTTGTGTTCATGTTTCTGCGTTTTCCGATGTTTTGTTATGATTTTATAAATAAATATTTCCTTTTTTCTTATTTTTTTTAATATTTCTTATATTTCCAATATTTTTATATATTTCCAATGTTTCAGGAAATATCTCCGAAAATATATTTCGGGAAATTTTACAACTATAGGTAGGTGTGAACATTCGCCACGTGTTAAATTTTCCAAATATGGCGGCAAATCACAGGGCCGTGTTTCGAGATTTTGGCACCCCGGCCAAAATAAAAATTTGGCACCCCCTTCAAATTTTATTAAATTTTAATATGTACAGTCAACTCTGGATACAGTGAACTCGAAGATTACACGGAAACTGGTTCGCTATATCCGAAGCTTACTATAACCAGACATATAGACTATTGTATACATAAGTAAATATTTTTGAACGGGGTTTGCTATAAAAGTGTCCATTCACCGCTCTACAAAATAAGAAAAAGTTGCAAAAAAAAATTGAATTTTTATTCAGTGCTACCTACTGATTCCGTAACTACCATTGGTTTGTTCAAGTTGGCTCACTTTTGTGTAAAAAAAAAATTAAAAACAATTTTTCTTTTTCACCCATAACTTTAAAAATATAGGCAGCAAATTATCAAAATGTGGCAAAATAATAAAGTATTACCTGGAGAATTTTTGTGCGAAAAAATGGTATGTTTATATAAGCGCGCTTGATTCAAATACGTTTCGAAACCGAAAAAAAGCAATTTTTCAAAAAAAAATTTATTTAATAAAAACCGCTTGGTAACGTGGCTTGTCAGTCATACCATTAAATTCCCTGGAGAAGTAGCCAAAAAATATGTTAAATACATTTTATCGTAAAATCATCAGGTTAAAAGATATCTAGGTTTGAAGTAGAATGTTGCAAAAAAACAGAGAAAGCTATGTTTTTTGCTCGTTTTTTACATATACAAATATTACATATTAGTAGAATAAATTTGTAGGGTATTTCAATAAAAAGCTGCAAAAAGGGTATATTTTTTATATTTGGCATGGTAGTAGCTAACATCAAAAGCTAAATTTTCAATCGAGGATCCCCTGATTTCCGTCATCGGAATCCAAGATGGCGGCTGCCAAAATTAAGAAAAAAAATGAATACCCTGTTTTAAGACAAATTAAATTAATTTTGATAGACTTACTTTATGTGGGACCAACTTAATTCAAAAATGTCAAAAATCATTAAACCTGTCACTTTAAAACAAAATGGCGGCTATATTTTCAAAAAATCGTTTTTCTTCGATATTTTATTTATTTTTTGCGCGATATTTAGTTTTAATACCTCATATTAAAGCCACTGACCAGCTCTTTAAACCCAATGAAAAAAAGTTATTAGTTTATCAGCCGACACAAAGATGGCGCTTAATTTGTCAAAAATAAAAGAGACCTTTGCAACCTGTAGACCAAATTAAATTCTTACAAAAAAATTATTCGATTTTATCAGTAGTAAGCCAGATTTTGTAAAAATTTATAAAAAGTTACAATTTGACATTTAACATTTTAAGATGGCGGCCGAAGTTCAGATAAAAAAGTTATTTTTTTTATCTTGTTTGACAGAACTAGTATTGCCGTGTAATATATCGATTTATGCTAAATAGGGTTCGCCGATTTTAAATATTTCATCATAAATGACACATGTCTATTATTAATCAAGATGGCGGCGTTCAAAATATAAAAACAAATTTATCTTCTTGGTTTGGTATTTTTTTTTACGAAGATATGTAGTTTTATATTACTCTTAATTAGTTTTAAGTCATAATGTACAAAAATAATATAATTTATTTATTTTTTAAAGATGGCGGTCGAAAAAATAAAAAAAAAACATTTTTGTTTATTTTTTCAAAATTTAACAAAAAGAAACTGGAAAAAACAAGACATCTCGGTAAACAAAACACAGATATTTTAAAAATGTCAAAAAAGTTGACATGTGTCACGTACCGGGTGATTTGATTGAATTGACCAAATTTTACTTAATGTGAATATTAATCTAACAGTAATGTTTAAATAAGCAAAGTTAAATAATTTTTTCTAAATCATCAGAATCTGATGTCAAAAATGACATATGTCAAACACTTGTCAAACTTTTGACATATGGTTTATTTTTTTAAATAAAACACCCTGTATATAATTTTTTTAGTTGATAAGACTCGTTTTTCTGATTTTAAAAATATATAATATGTTGACATTTAGACCAGTCGTTATTGAAATATTTGCATTTTAATCACCCAAATAAACAGTAAGGATGTTGCCATTTTGGTAATGAATATAATTTTTAAAATGCAAATATTTCAACAACGGCTGGACTAAATGTCAATATTTTATATATTTTTGAAATCAGAAAAAAGGAGCTCTATCAATTAAAAACATTATATGCAGGGTGTTTTATTTAAAAAAATAAACCTATGTCAATAGTTTGACAAGTGTATGACATATGTCATTTTTGACATAAGATTCTGATGATTTAGAAAAAATTATTTAACTTGGCTAATTTAAACGTTACTGTTAGATCAATATTAACGGAGATAGCTAGTAGTAGTAAGTAAAATATTTCAATTTATTCAAATCACCCGGCACGTGACATATGTCAACTTTTTTGACATATTTAAAACATCTGTGTTTTGTTTAACTAGATGTCTTGGTTTTCTTAGTTTTTCTTGTTAAATTTCGAAAAAATAAACAAAAATCTTTTTTTTTTACTTTTTCGGCCGTCATCTTTAAAAAATAAATAAATTCTATTTTTTTGTACATTACAATTTAAAAACTAATTAAGATTAATATAAAACTACATATCTTGGTAAAAAGATTTACTAAACCAAAAAGATACTGTTGTATTTATATTTTGAACGCCGCCATCTTGGATAATAATAGACATATGTCATTTATTATGAAATATTTACAATCGGCGACCCCCATTTAGTATAAATCAATATATTACACGGCAATACTAGTTGTGTCAAACAAGAACAAAAAAATTACTTTTTTATCTGAACTTCGGCCGCCATCTTAAAATGTTAAATGTCAAATTGTAAGTTTTTATAAATTTTTACAAAATCTGGCTTACTACTGATAAAATTAAAAAAACATTTTTGTTAAAATTTAATTTGGTCTACTGGTTGTAAAGGTCTCTTTTATTTTTGACAAATTAAGCGCCATCTTTGTGTCGAGTGGGAAACTTATCATTTCATTTAAGCAGGTTTAAAGAACTGGTTAGTAGCTTTAATATGAGGTATTAAAAATAAATATCCCACAAAAAATAAAGAAAATATTGAAAAAAAAAACGATTTTTTAAAAATATAGCCGCCATTTTGTTTTGCAGTGACAGGTGTAGTTTTTTTTTACATTTTTACATTGAGTATATCCCACTTAAAGTAAATTTTTTAATATTAATTTAATTCCTCTTAAAACTAGGAAATCATTTTTTTTCTTAATTTTGGCAGCCGCCATCTTGGATTCTAAGGTCGGAAAATGGGGGATCCTCGAATGAAAATTTAGCTGTTGGTGTTAGGTACTACTATGCCAAATATAAAAAAATATACTCTTTTTGCAGCTTTATTTTACAAATTTACTCTACTAGTATATGGTTTTTATCATTTTACAATTACAATTTTCGTTTGAATGTGTAAACTCCATTTTTTGAGATAACTTTTTGACAGTTATCAGCTGTGTACCATAACAAATAGCATAGGCCAACGAAAAAAAGTTGTCTCAAAAATAATGGTATAGGGTTTAGTTCTCAATCGTACCTACAGTTAACGTGTCATTGAGTCTTGACTTTTCTGTTGAATACTAAGGTGATTTTCAATTTTTTTGGACTTTCGTGGAGGTTTTGAATTTTTATTTTTTAAGTGGGTGTTCTTTGTATTCTCATTTTTTAAGATCGTGTGGTGTGTGTGTGCAACGGGACTGTCCTGATCAACAACACCAAAAACAGTCTTCAAAGAAATGTTTTCTGTTTTAAATTAACAAAAATGCCATTTAAAAAGAGTTGTATTAATTTCAGAGACAATCCATTTTTATTTTTGATCAACTTTAAACCAAATTTACTTCCATAATTGTGAACGTCTAAAAAAAGTGTATAGGACCTTTTTTGTAGTAAATCTGTTACTTGATACAACTGTCAACCCAAATTTTCTTTTAGCTATTCGTTTTGTTGTATTGGCTTGTTTTCAAATTTATCAATTTTTAGCAGTTTTTTGCCCATATATTCGTAACACGGCTACGGATGGTTTTTATATTCCGCTGTAAGATACAGCTAATGATCCCTCAATTTTATCCCAATTTCGAGTTATATACCTTTAGATGCTTTCAAGATATAATTTTTTTTATATGAATTTTACGAAAAACAGTTTTTATTTTGTTTTCCTACAAAAGTGAGCCAACTTAGATAAACCAAAGGTGGTTATGGAATCAGGGTATCCTGGAGAATAACAATCCACAAAAAATATTCTTGCAACATTTTACCTGTTGAGCGGTAAAACGAGTTCGCTTTATGCGGACTTCACTGTATATATTTTTAAACTTTGAGCTACATGTGTACCATTTTTGGTACACAAAAAGTTATTGAAATAGACCATGCGTACCATTTCTGGTATACGGATTATTGATCGATTTATTTAAGGTTGTGATAACGCGGGGCTCACGGACTACATTAATTCTTATGAATAGGTGTTGGTCTGGTTAAATGTTTTTGTGGCTGGTCCGAGGTTTTGTGCAGAAATGGCAACACGAGGGCATTTTGAAATCTAAATTAATTTGTGCCGGCGAATAGCAATCTGTGAACGTGTGGTCTAAATCGCAAAAAATATAGTTTCTATGGGTCAGAGTCAAACTGTTAACCTAACCTTCATTAGAAGTCCTGAAAACCCCCTAAAACCAATTTTGGACACAATGTATAACTTTTAGAGATATGTTTTATAAATTTATTTTAGCCCAAAGTTAAGTATTTAGTTCTTAAAGCCATCAGCTGTCAACAGAAAATAGTATCTCTAACTTATCAATTAAGAGGCGTACAAAAAAACTGTTTTTCAGAAACAAAACTTTTTACTCAATTCAAGCCTTGTTAAATATATCGCAAATGCCCGTATGAACCATACCAATTAATTCGGGGATCAAAATATAATTTGAAATAAAACCATCCTTATTTTTTAGAGGCGGATCTAGCAACTTTATTTGGGGGGAGGACGGGCGGTCACATTCCATAATAACCATTGATTGCATAAAGCTATTTTGCATACGAGGTGTATTCTGTGTGTCAAAACTAAATATAGTTTAAGATTAGGGGAGAAATTGCCCCTTTTGCCCCTACTGTATATCCGCGTCTATGTTTGTTAATTTACCTACTAATTAACCTATCAAAAATACATGAAAAATGCTATAAACAAAGTTTTATGAAGTCCATCAAACATAATAATAAATCGACACCCATCCTAAAAAATAATAATATATGTGCGTTTAATATATGACTTAAGAACAACAAATAAATAGTCCGGAGCCTAAGCCACTTTTGTCTGCATTTTTGCGTACCGTAATGAAACTTGGCACGATTATAGTACCATACTATAGTATTATTTCACGAAGTGGTGCTCATCCCGAACCCAGTACAGAGCAAAGATACAGGGTGTTTTATTTTTAATTGCATATATCTCAATAAAATTCTGTATAAAATTCAAATGTAAAGCTAGAGCACTGAAACTTGACGCCGATTATAAGGACATATACACTTTTATTTTAAGTGATAAAAAAATTGTATTGCTTTATTCTCTACCAAGAAATAAAAATAATTATTTTTTTTTTGAGAAATTTATGGTGTGTGTTGAGTAAAAAAAAACGAGCCTAGTTATGAAAGATAAGGTGTTGTTTCTCTTTAAAATAAAATTTAATGCACGGGTGTAACATATACAGGGTCGAAGGACATGGGGGTTTTATTTAATAATTCTAAATTAAAAAAATCTAAAAATATGAAGAATTATGTGGGTTTCTTAGACGTAAGGATATTTTTTTAAAAATACTCTGCCAATATATGGGCCTCTAAGCTCACACTAGGTACTATAGTGATAGTGTAGGTTTGCGCTAATATTACTAAGAACTGAAATATATTTTATTCAACTCCAGACTAAATAACCTTTCGTTTGAAAAACTCAAATTTTTTGTATTTACCCCCACCCTTAAAAAAAACAAAAACTAAAATGAATTTCTTTAAACTCCAGACTCAATTACCTTTCGTTTGATACTACACAAGTCATGTTTTGACTTAAACTCAAATTTGTGAAATCTACCCCCACCCTTAAATAAAACAAAAACTAAAATGTATTTCTTTAAACTCCAGAATCAATTACCTTTCGTTTGATATCAAACACGCCATATTTTCACGTAAACTCTAATTTTTTTAATCTACCCCCACCCTTTTAAAAAAAATACTAAAATGTATTTTGTTTAACTCCAGACTCACTTACCTTTCGTTTGATATCACACACGCCATATTTTCGCATCAACTCTAATTTTTTAAATCTACCCCCACCCTTTTATTTGGCTTGTGTTGGCTGGATTTTGTTCATTTTTAAACGGGACCATCTCGGCCCAAGACCCAGCCTATGTACCAAATTTCATTGAAATCGGTCAAGCGTTTTTTGAGTTATGTCCTTTGGTCGTTACAGACATACAGACAGACAGACAGACAGACAGACAGACAGACATACAGACAGACAGACAGATAGATCACCATAGCTCACACTACTATGGTATAGTAGTAGTGTGAGCTAATATAATTGAATCGGTCATTTCAAAAACGACATGAGTCCACTTTTTTCAGAAACTGAGTTTTTTTCATGGAATCGACTCCTCTAAGGTAAATGCACGTTCTGAGCAAAAACGACAACAGTCCGCACTTAATCTATTGATATATGCAATAACCGAATTTTTAAATTTGTGCAAAAATAACACTTGTCCAGGTTTCCAGGTAGTCTTTTTCCTCTGATACGTTCGATTTTTTGTAATTAAATATTCTATTTGTAAATATTAATTTTTATTAAGTAATTTTAAATATTTGGTCCACTGTATATTATCCGGATTTTGAGCCTGAAATGAGTCTATCTGTTTCTACCGGCCGTCAAGGTTATTGAATGAGCATAGGTCATTGTCAAAATTTAAAGGTCAGTGTGGTTTTATAGCACCGAGGAAGCGTGTGATATTCGGAAGAATCTCCATTAATTTGGATTCACACTCTTTTCCTCCAGTTGAGGCATTTATCCTTTGGTTTTAGTTGTTTGGTTACTCAGATATTTGCCGAAGAGCTTAAAATTAGTTTGTTAGTGCTATTAGCCAGTGATAAAACGTCTGTATTAGTTTTGTGTATACTGACTATAGAGGTAAGTCGTTTTCTATCTCCCTTTGCACATTAAAATCTGAATGTACTGTCCTTCTCGAAATCACATTTTTACCTGTGGACTAATAGGTTACTTTTGGTTATTTTAGACGTTTTGGTACGAGTTCTGGTTTTGGTTCGAGTTCTGCTTATGGTTCTGGATACGCTTATGAATAATATGAGAGACGATCTGGTTGAGGTTATGAACATAGACTCCTAAACCCCTCCTGATTTGGAATCTAGAGTAATATGGTATTTCTTAAGCTTGATCCATTGAGCTTTTATGGTTGAAGCTGTCCAGTTACGAAAGGACACTTGTAGATAATCCCTGTACATATAAAAATTGCTGAATGCAACTCTCCCGAAGCTGACAAATGAAACCTCCAGTGTGACTGCCAGTCATCCTTTGCAGATATGATAAGCACCCCATAGGGGCGTGATTATAGAAGCGATCGCGTTTAGTTTATCCTTACTAAGTGGCTAAATACTTTACTGACTAGGATCATCTAGGTCTATGTTTATTATTAATAAAATGATAGTTGGGCTACTGTGTAGTCAGGAATAAAGCTGACCCGCGTATATAACCGAGTCTAGAAAGCGTCACTTTATCCCTGGTAGGTACAGCTCTCGAGAGTTCTATTATTTAGAACTAGGTTTACTTAATTATGGTATTAGTTTAGTTATTTAATCATTCTGAACCATTCAAAATTTAACCGTTACTTAAAATAATGTAATACGAATTTATTAATTGATTTTCATTAAAATGTAGTTATCGAAATTTAGGATACTTTATTTCAATTTACACATTGACATCATCTGATGCGTGCTTTTGGCAAATATAATTATGGAATCCTATAAATCTGGCAACTATCAATTTGGTTTGAGGTTACGTGGTTAAATAAAACCACTTGGCGCCCTAAAATTGACATCTTATATTAAAATTTTGGAAATTGATTCCAAAACTAACCCATGACCGACTCCGACTAGAGACTGGTTCGAGCCCCGTAACCTAACTTTTAAAAAGTTACGTAACAGGTATTTTTGGCGCCCAACGTGGGCCTCCTTTTTTAGAGTTATTCATTGAAATCGGTTCAGTAAACTCTGAAAATTTGGTTTAAAAATTTTGAATGGTTCAAATTCTACAAGTATATTTATATGATAGGAATAGTACTGTACTAATCATGCTTTGCTTTTCAGGTCATTATTAGTGTACATAATAATATTTTGTTTATTGGTTAATTTTATTTGAGCCACTCAGTAACTGCTAAAATTATTTCGCGCATATAAGGAATTAAATCATGTTGTCTTTGTCTTCAAACAAAAAATAAAAATGGTCGCCATGCAGTCTGTCGTATAAATTTTTTTTAAAAAAGTAACTATCCGAAATAAAATCCGAGTCCCATTATAAAATTTTAAATTCGAAACAGTCGAAAAAAAATTACAAATTCGGATAAAATATTGGCATGAATCGAGGCATTTTATTTTCTTATCTGCTTAAACTTTTTGTGCCTCCTAAAAATTTAATTTTTGGAAACAGACAGACCTACATACTGACAGACAATTGTTTAATTTTTTATTCATGGGATATTTAAGTTAAAAGTAAAAGTCGTTTCAGAACGCTAAAAATCATTTTTGTTTTCGAAGTAAAATTTCCTATAATAAATACGTAGTAGTAGGAATTTATTTAAATTGGTTCGCGAAAATTATAAATTGATAAGAATTTTTGCTGTGAGCGAGAGAGTTTTTTTTTGTGGCTCCTTTTAAAATATAATAAATGGGAATTCCCTATTGCATATTTGTTTTGATTTTTTTTTATTTTTGTTTACAATGGATCCCCACAGACTAAATAGATCGGAACTTGAGTATGAATTAACAGCCCGTGGTTTTAAAAATTTAAGCTCTTACGCGGTTAAAACTTTACGAAAAACTCTATCTGAAGAGTTTAAAAAAGAGACTTTTGGAAATATCGGGACCGACGTAGATTTTAGGCCGGAGTTAGGGTCAGAAATAAATATTTCTACCGAAAAAATCGTAGAAATAGAGAAGGTCTTGGAAGATAAAGAAACGGTTTTCACGGAAAATAGTCAGCGCTGTCTTGAGACAAGGATACAGCTTGTTTACAGTCGGTTATCTAGATTAAAAATATCAAAAGAGGATGAAAATGCAGACACATTCGAGTCGTCCAGTTCAGATTTATACTCCAGGTTGGAAGAGATTGAAAACTCTTTAGATTTAAAGATGCAGGAACCTGTAGTCACCCTCCCCACTTCTTCCAATTTTGTTAATTCACAAAATGGACCACAGAACTTAAGTTCTCAGACTTCTGCATGCGGTAATGCCGAGAGTATTCCTTCTGTTGTAATGCCTTCTTGTACTCAAATTGTGACTGAGCCATCGACTAGTCACGTGACTACGAGTTTTTCGAGACCTACGGTGCCTGTGCATCAATGGGACATTCGTTTTCGTGGAGATGGGATAGGTTTAAGTGTGAATGTTGCTCGGAACGTACCTGAGAATAAGTTAGTGGATTGTGTGTGTGAGTTATTGATCGAGGATGCCCGAAGATGGTATCGCCGAAATAAGACAAAAATTAATACTTGGGATGAATTTAAAGCTTTACTTAGGAAAGAGTATTTGAGTTCTTATTATGGGACTGATCATTGGAAAGAAATTAATGAGAGTAAGCAAGGCCCAAATGAAAGAGTTGGTGCTTATTTTTCCCGGATGTTAAATTTATTTAATTATTTGCCTACGTCGGCGACCGAAGAACAAAAACTTAGTGTTTTGCGTCATAATTTATGCCCTTATTTTATAACGAATACTAGCTTGGTTCCCATTCGGACAGTTGATGATCTTGAGGACGCGTGTAAAAGCCTTGAAGAGGGTAGATATCTTGCTAAAAATTATAAGCCCAGTCCTTCCTCGCGAGTTAATTTATTAGAACCTGGTTTAGCTGGTCCTTCCTTTAAGAGCCCTCCTCGTCGTCGAGATGATCCTGAGATACACGCCCTTACTTGCTGGAACTGCAGAGATAGCGGACATAGATTTTCTTCTTGCTCTAAGCCAAGAGTAGAACAGTTTTGCTTTTTATGTGGTAAACGCGGAGTAACGAAGTTTAAGTGTGACTGTCGTCAGGGAAACGAATCCAGAGGCCATCGGGGTGCCGGACGATCGCCTCGTCAGAACTAGATAGACCGGTAGATCAGTCGTGGAAAGCTTGGTTGAACTTTGTAAAGTTGAGCTTTAAGAAAGATCGAATAAATTCTATATTTTGTTCAGTAGGTAATGATCCTCGTCCTTATTTAGCTGTAAATATTTTTGATTTAAGCTTTCGTGGTTTGTTAGATACTGGTGCGAGTCAAACAGTAGTTGGTAAGTTAGCTTGGCAGAGAATGAAGTCTTTAAATTTGTACATAGAACCATAAAAGTCGCAAATGGAAATAATTGCAACGTTTTAGGTTCGGTATGCTTGCCCAGTAAGTTAGAAAATAAAGTTAAAGTTATAAAAGTATTAGTAGTTTTAGATATTGAGATAGAAATAATTTTCGGCATCGATTTTTGGAATGATATGGATATTGTTGCCACATTTTCGAATAATTCCTGGACTTTTGGTGATACCAATTTAGAGTGTAGTGATATTGGCTTGATGAGTATAGACTCTTGCGACCGTGAAAAACTTAATTGTTTGGTAAATGAGTTTTTCAGTAAGCAACCTTTAGGTATAGGGTGATCTAAAAACATTGAACATGTAATTAACACTGGTGACCATCCCCCCATTAAGCAACGGTATTACCAAGTGTCTCCGTACATTCTAAAAATAATTCATGAGCAAGTTGATGAACTTTTGGAGTAAGGTATAATTGAACCGTCCACTTCAGCTTGGTCATCCCCTATTGTTATGGTGCCTAAGGGTAATAATAAATATCGTATGTGTGCCGATTATCGCCGTGTAAATCAGGTGACCTTGAAAGACGCTTATCCCCTTCCTTATGTAAATAGTATTCTGGATAAGTTAGGAAGTTCAAGAGTTCTTTCATCTTTAGACTTAAAGAGTGCTTACCATCAGATACCGCTTGAGAAAAGTAGTAAGGAAAAGACTGCATTTACTGTTAAGGCCGTGGGTTATACCAATATAAGAGATTAGCTTTTGGATTATGTAATGCACCTGCGACCTTTCAGAGATTCATAGAAAACTTGTTTTCAGACCTAAATCATTCAGTTTTTATTTATTTAGACGACATTATTATAGCTACCCCTGACGTATCATCTCATCTAGATACTCTAAAAGTTGTATTTGATAGATTATTGTCGGCTAATCTTACTGTCAACCGTGAGAAATGTGATTTTCTGAAAACAGAGCTTAAATATCTAAGTTTCATAGTCGACCAACAAGGATTACGCACTGATCCAGATAAAGTCAGTTCCATGCTAAATTTTCCAACCCCTAAGCCTGTACGTGAAGTTAGAAGATTTGTTGGCCTAGTATCGTATTACAGACGATTTTTAAAAGACTATGCTACTTTTGTGTCTCCTATGACCAAGTTAACCCGTAAAAATTGTAAATTTATTTGGTCGGCCGAAGCTGAAAAAGCTTTTATTAAAATTAAGGATCTTTTGGTATCTCCCCCTATACTTACATCCCCCGATTTTGAGGATGGAGAAAAAGTTATAGCTTTTGCAAGTAGAGCGTTGACAGCTCAAGAATCAAAGTATGCATCTGTAGAGTTAGAATGTCTATGTGTTCTTTGGGCTATTCAGAAATTTAGACCCTATATTGAAGGTGTTAAGTTTGAAGTAATAACCGATTGTTATTCGCTTTTATGGTTAAACAAATTACAAAATGCTAGTGGTAGATTAAGTCGTTGGTCTTTACAGTTACAGAGTTATAATTTTGATATGACACATAGAAAAGGAAAGTGTAATGTTGTGCATGATGCTTTATCCCGTGGAAATGCTTATATTGATGTTTGCTGTGACGATCCTGACAAGTGGTATTCTAGCTTAATGCTAAAAATAAAAACCTCTCCCAAAAAATATCCAAAATATCGTATTCAGGATGGTAAAATTTCTCGACATACCCCTTCAAAATCTCCTGTTTTGGACCCTAATAGTGAGTGGAAATTATTAGTACCAAAATCGTTAAGAAAGTTCGTTTTTGCCGAATGTCATGAATCCCCTGAAGCTGGTCATTTAGGTTATTATAAAACTAGGAAAAGAATTTCATTTTTATACTTTTGGCCCGGCATGAACAAAGATATTTTAAAATGTGTCAGAAGTTGCGAAGTATGTAAAGCACAAAAGCCCGAACAAAAAGTACCCTATGGTATCATGAACCCAAGGAAAATTTCATATCCTTTTCAAGTTATTAGTACAGATTTTCAAGGCCCCTTCCCTTTGAGTCGATCCAAAAATAGGTTTATTTTAGTCATAACAGATTTATTTACAAAATATACTCTTATCGCGCAATCAAAGGTGAGAAGAATGATCAGTGATAAGAAGAATCAATCATGGATGCAAAAGTGCCAGAAAATAGATTCTTACTTAGGAGGTAGGAGAAGTACCGAAAGCTGGAAAACTATAAGATCGATCAAAAAAGAAACATGCAGAGATATTATTTTACCAATACCAGACAAAGAATGGGATGAGCATTTTAAAAAACTTTTAACTGAAGATAGAGCAGAATTCAAGGAAGACGAAAGAGACAATATCATTAGAACGATGGGATCTCCAGTACCCCTCACAATATCTGAGGTCAAAAACGTGTGCAAAACCTTAAAAAGCGGTAAATCTGCCGGACCCGGAAATATCCCAGCTGAACTTATTAAATATGGCACTGAAGAATTGTTTTGTAGATTACGGAATCTTTTCCAAAAATATTTCAATGGAGCTGTAGTACCAACTGAGTGGAAAACGTCATATATATCCACAATACACAAAAAAGGAAGGAAAGATATATGTGACAATTATAGAGGTATATCTGTAACTAGTACGCTAAGCAGAATATATGGCAAAATAATAAGAAATAAAGTGGAGAGCGAATATAAAGATATGGAGGCAGAAGAACAAGCTGGTTTCAGGGCGGGTAGATCGACTTCAGATCATCTCTTTTGTATAACCCAAGTTATTGAAAAGAAAATGGCATACGGACAAGAGCTCCATCTGCTTTACGTAGATTTGCAGAAGGCATATGATAGTATACCACTAAATCTACTTTGGAAAGCGTTGGAAAATACAAACATAAGCGTACAACTAATTAAGGCCATCAAAGAGTTATACCGCAATAGTAAGGCAAAAGTTAAAATAAAAGCAAAACTAACCAAAGGCTTTCAAGTAAATAAAGGTCTTAAACAAGGTTGCTGTATCTCGCCTACGCTCTTCAAGATATATTTGGAACAGGTCCTTAAAGTCTGGAAGAGAAAATGCCAAAACATGGGAATTCCGTTGAATGAAACCACCTTGTATACTTTATGTTTCGCCGATGATCAGATAGTGGTGGCTCAGGATTATGACGAACTCGAATATATGACACGAAAACTAATAGAAGAGTACAATAAGTGGGGACTAGAGGTTAATATCAATAAGACAGAGTATATGTGTATTGGTGGAACGAAACAGGATCTAATCTTAAATACTGGGCAGCGAATTCAGTCCTGTGATGAGTATAAATACTTGGGTCTAAAAATTACAGCTGACGGAACACTAGACAAAGCTATAAAAGATAGAAACGTACAAGGAAGAAAAGCAATAACTTTATTAAATGGAATAATTTGGGACCAAAGTATATCAAAACATAACAAAAAGCTTATATATAACACCATTGTAAAAAGTATTATTACATACGGCTCAAAAGTATGGCCAATCAAAGATAGAACAGAAAAAATGCTTTCCGCTACGGAGATGGACTATTGGAGAAGAGCAGCAGGGAAATCAAAAAGAGAAAGAGTTACCAATCAAAGAATAAGAGAAATTATCACAGTGGGTGAACGTACTCTAGTGGATGATATAAGAATAAAACAACTGGTGTGGTACGGACATGTACAAAGAATGGATGATGGAAGACTACCTAAACAAATATTACAATGGAAACCAACTGGCCGAAGAAAACGAGGAAGACCAAGGAGAAGCTGGAGAGAAGGAATAGATAGTGAAATAAGAATAAGAGGCCTAGATGATGAATTATGGACAAACAGAAACGAGTGGAGATTGGGTATCGGAAGACGTAGAACGTTGTGAAACCGATAAATATATATATATATATATATATATATCTATATATATATATATATATATATATATATATATATATATATATATATATACTCTTATTTTCCCCGTAAAATCCTCTCCTAGTGATGCAGTGATTAAGCATTTGGAGAAAGATTGGTTTTTAATATATGGAGTACCTGATTATGTTGTAGCAGATAATGGATCTTCCTACGTGAGTCATAAACTGACGAAAATGTGTGAGACATATGATTGTAAAATGAGATTTAATGCTAAATGGGATCCTGAAGCCAATCCTACCGAGAGATATAACAGAACTTTAAAGCAGATGATAAGGTCTTTTGTTAATCAAAATGATCATAAAACATGGGATTTGGAGTTACATAAACTTGGTTTTGCTTTGAGAACAAGTGTCTCTGAAGTTACTGGTTATACCCCTGCTTATTTAACATTTGGTAGAGAATTACCCATTTCTGAAAAAGAATTTAGAAAAGGTGGTCCTTCTTTATTAAATGAGCCTGTTTCATTAGATACTCCTCAAAAACTTACTAAACATATGGAAGAAATTACTCAAATTCCAGAGAAAGTGAAGAATATTCTTACTAAGTCATATCAGCAGTCTGCTAATCGATATAATCTAAGAAGGCGTCCTATTGTCTTAAATCCCGGACAAGTTGTTTGGAAACGAAATTATGTATTGTCAAATGCTGGTACTTATTTCGCTGCTAAGTTAGCTCCCAAGTTTGTAAAATGCATTGTGTTGCAAAAGAAAGCTCCTAATGTATATACTTTAGCCGATTTTGAGACTAAAAGAAATATTGGAGATTGGGCTCTTAAAGACATTAAACTTGATCTTAGTAATTTAAGTGATGCTGAAGCTTAATATGGAAAAAAATTAAATCTTAATTTTTTTTGTGGACTTTGAGGAAGGTTGATACGTTCGATTTTTTGTAATTAAATATTCTAGTTGTAAATATTAATTTTTATTAAGTAATTTTAAATATTTGGTCCACTGTATAGTATCCGGATTTTGAGCCTGAAATAAGTCTATCTTTTTCTACCGGCCGTCAAGGTTATTGAATGAGCATAGGTCATTGTCAAAATTTAAAGGTCAGTGTGGTTTTATAGCACCGAGGAAGCGTGTGATATTCGTAAGAAACTCCATTAATTTGGATTCACACTCTTTTCCTCCAGTTGAGACTGTTGGTGCAAGCAATGAATTTCCTATTTTCATTTTCTTTTCCTTTTTTGCGCGTTTAAAATAATTTAAATTTTCGCGCTCTTACATATGCATATGGGTTTTCACGAAACCGCACACGTGGGAGGACAAGCAGCGCCGCGATGAGTGCGCAAACAACCACCGTCACAACAAGACACTAGAAAAATCACGTTCCCAAAAAAGTGAATTTTGAGGTGAAAAACTGGACGTTTAAACGTTGACTGGAGCCGCAAGAGAGTCCGAGGTAGGTGCCTTTTCATATAAAATTCCATATGTATCGTAACTTTCCATTTACAATCGTCAATACCGACAATTATTTTTAAATGTGCTTGTAAAGTTATTTTTCAGTACTTGCATGCACATTTAATGGTCCTTCGAACCGGATTAATAGTTTTTCCAACTACCTAGACTCCTGTGGTTCAGCAATTTCCTACAAAAATTCCAAATTTCTATATATTTTCAAAATTTATTTCCAATTTCAATTTCAATTATTTCTACAATCAGTAATAAATCAAACAGACCATATTGATTTACGACCTGTTGGTGATATGTTCCTTCAAATTTGATCGAAGTGTTTATTACCGTTCAAAAATAGCTATAGCCAATGCACATATTTCGTATAGTTTACTAGTTCATCAAAGTTGATCGCTTTGTTCATTATATTTTCAGTAAAAGTTGCGTCAATACGCCAAAAGTGAAATTTTAAGGCGGTTCTTCCATCTGCTTTCCTTTAATTATCGATTTTACAGGTGTCGCGTTAACGCGCAGGTGCAAGTGTCGCCGTCACCAGGGTCATCCCGCTTGAATAGTGACGTGGGTCTCACGTTACGCGCTCGTTGTTTCTTCGAATACCGATTTTCTTAAAAACTTTCAAACAGGACCGCTAGTCGTATGCACAGAGTGTGCGACTTGGAATCGAGAGGTGCGGGGTTCAATCCTTGGTGAGACATAAAAGTTTTTTTAAAGGATATGTTCAAATAATAACATACAGACAAACTTACAAACATTTTATTTCAAAATTTTCGAAAAAAGTTAATAAAATTAAAATAATAAAATTGTTTAATTTTTGCTAAAATTCGGGTTATATTTTAAGCTATATTTTAAGCATTTTTTTGGGTAATTTCAAAAACAAAAATGTCTACGCAAAAACAGAAAAAACTTTGCGACAAAAGGCTTTTGAGCTTCAACCAAATGGCGGAAGCTCACGAGGTAGCTTTGAAAGCGAACTCGGATACAGCGTTTCACTTTTTGTTTAAATCCAGATATGAAGACGTCGAAGAATGTCATGCTCAATTCTATAATTTTCATAACCAAATTATTGGCTCTCTCGAAGAGTTTAAACTTTCATTTGACGAGCAGGATAAAACTAGAAAAGACTTTGACAACCTTTATTATGAATGTAAGGGTATTTACTACGACCTTTTTAGGGCCAACCCTGTCAATTACGTAGGCAACCCTAACCAACAAAATATTGTTCAGAGGTCAAATACAAGATCATTTCCACAACCAAGGTTGCCAATTTTCGATGGTAATTATAAAAGCTGGCAACACTGGTTTGACTTATTTAAAGTCATGGTACATCAAAATTCTGATTTAAGTGATATAGAGAAATTTCAACAATTGCGGAGTTCTGTTCTGAATGAAGCCCTTTCTCTAGTAAAAACCATTCCCCTCGCAGATAGCAATTATCACATGGCGTATGAAACCTTAGTAAAGAGGTATCAAAATAAACGAATCATTGCTACTACCGCTTTGAATGCTATTAACTTTCTTTCAACTAAGTCCAGTTCTGGGAAAGAATTACGTTCCATGTTGGATACATTTTCTGAGAATCTAGCCATCTTAAATGAGCTTGGTTTTCCTACAAAAGAATGGGACTTTCTTACTATTAACATGATGCTCTCAAAACTTGAAGTCAAGATGAGGACTGATTTCGAACTTTACTATAGTAGAGAGAAAAACAATTCAGAAATTTCGTCCTACACTGATCTTTACACGTTTATAGAAAATCATTGCGTTGCGCTCGAATCTGTAGTGCAAATGCCCAGTTTTAGTAGGCAAAATCAAACCCCTAGACAACCTCAAACTACGCGTAATTCTCAACAGAACAGTTTTCAGAGAAACAGTTTTAATAATTTTAATTCACCTTCTGCTTTCAATACAACTATTTCAAATCAAAGTTCAAATTCAAGAAATCAACAAAATACTTTACAAAATAGCAATCAACGCAGCAACCCTCAAATACAAAATAATCAGAACAGAACTTTTAATCCAAAAATAAAATGTTACCTATGTTCTTCGAATCACGCATTATCGAAATGTATCGAATTTCAAAACAAAAGTCCACAGGAAAGGATGGGTTATGTTCGGCAGGTGAATCTATGTCAAAATTGCTTACATTTTGCTCACCAGACCGTGAATTGCCCGTCCTCCTACAACTGCATCACGTGTGGAGCCAGACATCATAGTCTTCTCCATGTTCCACAACCAGTAGCGCCCTCTGTGAGTGTTAATTCATATCCTCCAGAGAACGCTAATATTCCACTTTCCAATTCCAATAGCACCCCTATGTCAGGAAGCCATTCCACAAACTGTCATGCGACAATGATTTCCAAAAATTCCACTTTTCTACTTTCTACCGTTGTAGCTGACATGTTAGACTCAAGGGGACATTACCAACCAGTTCGTATTTTACTCGATTCTGCCTCAGAGGCAAACTTTATTTCAGAAAAATGTCTAAATCGTTTAGGTCTTTCGAAAAGCTTCTTTTCTACTTCTATTCAAGGCTTAAATCAAATGACATCTTCCAATACCAAAGGTAAGACGAAATGTCTTATCAAACCTCAAAGTCAAGCGGGACCTACCTTTGATTTTGAGACTTTAGTACTTCCAAAACTTTGTACAGAGATTCCTTCTTGCGCTGTCGACTCGAGCAAGTGGAATCACATTCGCAATATTAAACTTTCTGATCAAAACTTCCATATACCAAGTTCCATTGATGTCCTAGTAGGTTGTGAACTTTTTCCGCATCTCTTACAAGAGGGAGTTATCCACGGAGAGCGTGGACAACCTAGTGCTTTTAATAGCATCTTTGGCTATGTGCTGATTGGTAAAGTTCAAACTTCAAAGCAACAAAATCCACAATCACTCATAAGCTGTTACACTTCCATCGAACCATCTCTGGATATCTGCCTAGAGCGCTTCTGGGAGATAGAGCAGGTTCCACATAAGGTTCATCACAGTCCTGAGGATATTATGTGCGAAAAATTATTTTCACAATCAGTTTCACGCAACGAATCAGGTAGATTCGTCGTTCCATTACCTTTCATAAACTTAGAACCCCAGTTGGGTGACACCTATCCAATCGCTTTAAAACGTTTCAAGCTTCAGGAAGCTAGACTTCTCAAAGACTCAGCTAATTATCAAGCTTACAAAGATTTTATGCAAGATTATTTAGACACTGTTCACATGATACCTATTCCTACGCCTATATCTAAAGATGTCTTGGATAATTTCTACTTTATCCCTCATCACAGTGTCTGGAACACTGGGAAGATAAGAGTGGTCTTTGATGGGTCTCAACGTAGTCCCAGAGGTGTCTCACTTAACGAGACGTTGTGCGCAGGTCCTAAACTGCAAAATGATGCCCGTGAAATTCTACTTAATTTTCGAATTCATGCTGTAGCCTTTGTTACTGACATAGTAAAAATGTTCCGACAGATTTTAATTATTCCTGAGCACACGCGTTATCAAAATATTCTATGAAGATTTTCTGAGGATGATCCTGTCCAAACCTACTCCTTAAGAACAGTTGTTTATGGACTTAAGTCATCACCTTACTTAGCTATTCGTACTATACAAGAACTAGCTAAACTTGAGTCTGAAAGGTATCCTAATGGTTCCAAGGTGCTTCTTAAAGACATTTACGTCGACGACGTGCTCACTGGGCAGGATTCTGTGGCCTCTGCCAAAGAACTTCAGTCAGAGTTAATCTCCCTGTTGCACCTAGGAGGGTTTGAACTTAAAAAATGGGCGAGCAACAGTCCGGAACTTCTCTCCTCATTCTCAGAATCAGAAACACAAATGTCCATTCGTTTCGACAAATCCGAACCTAATTTTGTAAAAATATTAGGTCTCCAATGGAATCCTATCTCAGATTCGTTTACCTACTTGGTCGTACCAGAAGATAAACCATGCACCAAGCGAGGTATCTTATCTCAAATCATGAAAATTTTTGATCCCTTAGGTTTCTGTTCTCCCGTTTCTTTACTTGCTAAGCATCTCATGCAAGATCTGTGGAAGGAGAAGCTGGACTGGGATTCTCAGCCTCCTCCGCATATCGTAAATGTTTGGAATCAATTTCGAACCGAACTTCCAAATCTTTCAAATATTCATTTACCTAGACGCCTTCCCATTGATCAACCACGTAGCATTGAACTTCACGGCTTTTCAGACGCCTCTATGATAGGTTACGCGGCTACGGTCTATTTCAGAATGGAGTCAGTTTCCGGAGAAATCCATACCTTTCTTGTAATGGCCAAATCTAAGGTCGCACCAGTGAAAACAGTCAGTCTTCCGCGACTGGAGCTTCTTGGTGCCACTTTACTTTGTGACCTAATTTCCTTTATTCAAAACACTTATTCAGATATTCTTAACTTCAACCAAATCTGTGCATGGTGTGATTCCCAAGTGGTTCTATGCTGGTTGGCGGCTTCACCTCACAGGTTTAAAACGTTTGTGGCAAACCGTATCTGTCACATTCAAGAAACCATTTCTCCTCCAGCCTGGAAATATATTCCATCAGCGCTAAATCCAGCCGACTGTGCTTCGCGCGGTCTTATGCCTAATCAACTTGTCAAACATGACTTGTATTGGGAAGGTCCTTGTCCTGATGATTTTCGCTGTCCAGACCCTCCGGAAAACGAGGTTATTCTGGAAGAACGAAAATCAGTATTTCAAACATGCACAATTGAACCACACATGCTTGATACTTTTCTTTCTCGTTACTCTTCCCTAGAGAAAATTCAACGCATAATTTCCTATATTTTGCGCCTTACCGAAAAGAAATCTAAATATCCTAACGAAAATATTACCGAAGTAGAACTTCAATATTCTCTTATTGTTCTCGTTCGGCATGTTCAACGTTCCATCTTTGCTGATCTCATTTCACGTTTGAATGACGCAAAGCTACTTCCTAAACAATTTCGTAAACTTTCACTTTTTCTAGATACACAAGGCTGCTTAAGAGTGGGGGGTCGATTACCACATTCTTCCGAACTCTCTTATTCAGCAAAACACCTTTTACTTTTACCACGTTCTCACCGTCTTACTCAACTTGTCATTGAGTACACTCACAAAAGGTACTGTCATCCCGGTCAAAAAACGTTGCATTACCTCTTGAGACAACAATTTTGGATCCTTTCCCCTCGCTATGCAATCAAGAGTATAACTTCTCATTGCATTTTATGCTATCGATTAAATCCTAAACCTTCCGTACAAATCATGGGCAACTTGCCTGCTCAACGCATCTCTCAAGTAAAAGCATTTTCACATGTTGCCATAGATTATTGTGGTCCCTTTCCAATTACAAATGGAAAGTACCGAGGTGCAAAGGTATCCAAAGGTTATATTCTTGTCTTAGTCTGCTCCGCAACAAAGGCAGTTCACCTAGAACTTACCTCCGATATTTCCACCCCTACCTTTCTTGCGGCTTTTAAGAGATTTGTGGCAAGAAGAGGAAGAATTTCTGACATTTACTCAGATTGTGGTAGCGCGTTCTTGGGAGCTGATCGTTTACTCAAACAGTACTCCCAGGAAGCATGTCACAGTCTAAAAATTACCTGGCATTTTTCAAGTCCTGGTAGTCCGCACCTAAACGGACTAGCCGAGGCAGGAGTTAAATCCACCAAGGCAAATTTAAAACGTGTAATAGGTGAGCAACGGTTAACCTATGAAGAGTTTTTTACTTTTTTGTGTCAGGTCGAATCCATACTAAACAGCCGGCCTCTGTATGCCCAAAGTATGGATCCGAATGACTTTCTTCCACTGACCCCTGGTCATTTTCTTACCCTGGAACCGTTGAATTCCGTACCAGAACCCGATTTTTCTGATTCCAAGTTGAACACCCTGTCCCGCTGGCAGCTGGTGCAAAGGCTCCAGTCCGATTTTTGGAAACGCTGGAACTTGGAGTACCTAAACACCTTGCAACAGCGTTCTAAATGGACAGAGGCTTCTAACAATATTAAACTAAATACTTTAGTCGTGGTAAAAATGAACAAAAACCGCCATTGCAATGGGCTGTTGGGCGAATTGTCGACGTACACCCTGGCTCAGACGGTCATATTCGTGTTGTGACCGTTAAAACAGCTACAGGAACATATCGTCGACCAGTAGTGAAACTATGTCCTTTGCCTATGCCCGACGCATAAGGCAAAATTTTCTTTTTCTTTCTTAATTTTTTCTAAGTATTTTTTTCTTTTCTTTTAATTTTAATTTACATGCATAATTTAATGCATATTTGGGTTAATGTTAAATTGTATCGTTTAATCGCTAATAGGCGAATATTATTTAATTTTTTTTTCCTTTCTTTTTCCTAACTAAGTAAAAGCACACGTGTTTTGGCGGCCGGAAAATGTTGGTGCAAGCAATGAATTTCCTATTTTCATTTTCTTTTTCTTTTTTGCGCGTTTAAAATAATTTAAATTTTCGCTCTCTTACATATGCATATGGGTTTTCACGGCACCGCACACGTGGGAGGACAAGCAGCGCCGCGATGAGTGCGCAAACAACCACCGTCACAACAAGACACTAGAAAAATCACGTTCCCAAAAAAGTGAATTTTGAGGTGAAAAACTGGACGTTTTTCATATAAAATTCCATATGTATCGTAACTTTCCATTTACAATCGTCAATACCGACAATTATTTTTAAATGTGCTTGTAAAGCCAAACCGGCGACCTGTCGAAGGAAATTCCAATATTTTTCAGTACTTGCATGCACAGAGACATTTATCCTTTGGTTTCCGTTGTTTGGTTACTCCGATATTTGCCGAAGAGCTTAAAATTAGTTTGTTAGTGCTATTAGCCAGTGATAAAACGTCTCTATTAGTTTTGTGGATACTGACTATAGAGGTAAGTCTTGAGCTTTTATGGTTGAAGCTGTCCAGTTACGAAAGGACACTTGTAGATAATCCCTGTACATATAAAAATTGCTGAATGCAACTCTCCCGAAGCTGACAAATGAAACCTCCAGTGTGACTGCCAGTCATCCTTTGCAGATATGATAAGTACCCCATAGGGGCGTGATTATAGAAGCGATCGCGTTTAGTTTATCCTTACTAAGTGGCTAAATACTTTACTGACTAGGATCATCTAGGTCTATGTTTATTATTATTAAAATGATAGTTGGGCTACTGTGTAGTCAGGAATAAAGCTGACCCGCGTATATAACCGAGTCTAGACAGCGTCACTTTATCCCTGGTAGGTACAGCTCTCGAGAGTTCTATTATCTAGAACTAGGTTTACTTAATTATGGTATTAGTTTAGTTATTTAATCATTCTGAACCATTCAAAATTTAACCGTTACCTAAAATAATGTAATACGAATTTATTAATTGATTTTCATTAAAATGTAGTTATCGAAATTTAGGGTACTTTATTTCAATTTACACATTGACATCATCTGATGCGTGCTTTTGGCAAATATAATTATGGAATCCTTAGTGGTTAGGACAATTCCTATAAATCTGGCAACTATCAGTTTGATTTGAGGTTACGTGGTTAAATAAAACCACTTGGCGCCCTAAAATTGACATCTTATATTAAAATTTTGGAAAATTGATTCCAAAACAAACCCATGACCGACTCCGACTAGAGACTGGTTCGAGCCCCGTAACCTAACTTTTAAAAAGTTACGTAACACCTCTCCTGTAAAATTAGAGAAATGTGACTCGTGTTGTTTTTGAAATGACCAATTCAATTATAAAATACAACATTTCACTACAGTGAAACCTTCTATAAGCGGACACTCACGGTTTGGTTGATTTTTTCCGCTTATTGGAGGTGTCCGCTTATAAGAGGGAGCTGCGAAATTTTAATATATATTTATTAAAAATTTCCACTGCTTAAGTCTTTCCGATATTAAATTTTTCAGAGATCTTTCGTGCTGATAGATGTTCCTTCTCCGAAATGTTAACAACTTCCATTTTTTCACGTAAACTAAGAAGTTTTTTACTAGGCGCAATTTCAAAGAGATCTATTACTACCCAACTGAACAATAAAAATAAAACACAGCAGTCCCGCCGAATAAAATATTCTGTAAATACGATAGAAGTATTTAGTCTCCGCATTAAAATGGAGAAAGGTAATTTCCCGTCTCCAGAGTGCGTTGTTGCCAACATACTACATATGTCATGCAGAGCTCCGTCCCGTTGTTAGAGGTTTCCGTCCGTTTAAGAGAGATTTCAGAATTTTTGTACCAAAAAATTGTCCGCGTCCGGTTATTAGATTGTCCGGTTATAGGAGTTAATTTTTTACAAGTAAAGAAATAGGGAAAAGCTTGGTTCTTACAAATTCGTCCGGCTAAAGGGAGTGTCCGCTTAATAGAGTTGTCCGCATGGAGAGGTTTCACTGTAGTATATGTGTGAGCTAATATACAACAAATAAAAGATACTTAGCTTTTATTTATATTTTACGAAAAGAAACTAAAAATTAGTTTGAACTGTTAAAAAAACAAGCTGTTTTTAAAAATAAGTAAAATTTTTATGATCATTTTAAGTAGTTTTTTTTATGACGACGCCGACGTTACAAATCACTATGGAAAACCCAAAGTCAGCACTTTATAACAATAATAGTACAGCTTTTATTTTCTTAAATAATTTTTTTTATACACGGTGTTAGAAAGTAACTAGACAATAAAGTTTTTTCGTAATTTTTTGTTTTAGTGCTGATTCATTCAAATAACTCTAGATATGTCAAATACACATCTTATTGCAATCACTATATTCTGCTTTATAAACCATTTATCGGACTCTATTTTTGTAATAAATGCTACAGCATTACAATTTTCTGAACGTTTATACTGGGCCACAACAACTTTGCTGTCATTTTTACTGTTTTTTTTACATTATTTATTGTAGCTACTTCGTTAATAAGAATTTTGCAATGAAACTTAATAATATGCTGAAAGATACAAGGTGATATTAAAAAAATCATGTCAAAAGTAGTAGTCTCAAACTTTTGGTTATACCGGTTATGCAGTTTAAGATAACTTCTTAATTTTACGACTTGTTACAACTATAAGAACGCCTTTTTACATGGTGTACATTGTTTTACTTAGCTTTGTAACTGTAAGAAAATACAGGGTTTTTCTTTTGTCATTATAATACTTTTTAATACGTAAAACGTTCTTCCCAGCACTTATAAAATTAGAAAATATACAGTAGAAAGTTAAACTATGAATCACCTATGTAGCTCTTAGTTAGACATTACATTATCATTATTTCTCAAATATCTACTTAATTATCACCTCAAAGTGTATGCTTTGATAATCAAGAATTGGCAGATTATGTTAAAAATTAAAAATTTTGGAAATTTGATTCTACTTTTCCTTATACTATACTATACTAAGTAATCAAATTTTATTAAGTTAGGTTTGGTCAGTTATGTTTAATGATCCCAGCAGATTAAGGTATCTGTTTTTGGCATATCATGTGAACAGTTTGACGTATTGACTCAATTGATATTTATTTTGGTTTAGAATACTAAATTACCTAAAAATCGATACCCCATAAGACCACTTTAGACGAAATAAGATTTTAACAATTTATCCTCCTACCTTTTGCTCCCTCTTCCCCTCAAAAAAACCTTATTTCCAACCTTTAATTATAAGCTACATAGCTATAAAGTTAAAGAAACAAAAATTGTACGCGAAACTAGTTTTATATTTAATTTATCAATTTTTCCTGTCCTACCACAAGTACGCCCCTGTATCATGACCCTGCACTGGGTTCCATCGCAGCACCACTTCTAAAATATCATCTCTAGGTGTCTGCTACCTCTGTGCCAAATTTTGTGACGATACGAGAAAAGACAAGCCCCTAAATTTCCTAATTAGGCCCCGAACTAAAAAAAAAATTATATATTTATTTTTTTATATAATAAAAATTATTTCTTATATTTTATTTTTTCTCCGTGCATCTAAACTCAAAATAGTTATTAGGACACCTACTACACATTTCCAAAATAAAAATCTCCCTAAGCAAACTCTCACGAGTATTATAAAAAATTTGCTACTGGGTATAGTGGGGCAAAACTAGCTTAGTCCAAGTTAGTAATGGTTTTCTATAGGGACGCCCTAACCTACAGGGCGCAGGGGGCTAGACTTAAAAATACCGCGCAAGATAACAACTGCGCAGTACATTACCGAGCAAAAACTACAGGTGTTAACAACTTGCGCATTGTGAAGCTGCCCCAGGGTTTCGTGAAAAACCGAGCGAATATTTTCCTAATTTTCCCTGGTAGCAGTTACAATAATCTTAACCTCGTTTAGAACGTAAGCGTTTTAGCGTAATAGCTTTTATCACAACCCTTTTATTGATGGAAATTAAACACTTTCTTTAAAGCAAGTAGCTATATATTGTGAAAATAAAATATCGGTACATTTCCCAAAGTATTGCATGTTGTCATATTTATCTAATTCGCACAAAGATTAAATTCATAACATTAAAATAATCATTTTCATTAACAACCTTCGATTCAGAGTCTATCAGTTAATTTTATTAAAGCTTTTATTGTAAAGCAAAACGGTTTAAAGTCAATTTTCATAGTCCACGAATTTTGCCAACAACCGATAGATACTAGAATACGTTATTGTTTAACTTTGTTCAAAATAAAAGTCTCACCATCTTTACAGCCAGGAGCCACCACTACACAATAATAACATTATAATTTTGCTTGCACTAAAACTTTGTCATACCTTTATGCACTTTTGTTTACTCACTAGTACTTTTATTTAACCATAGCTTTATTTACTTTTAATAATCTTTTTCTGTTAACTATCTTAAGAGCTCTGACGGACTCGAGTTTAATTCAAGTCAAGTTTTGGTAAAAATAACGATAACAAAACACTTAACGAAGGATCATCTTGACTGTTTAAATTTAAGAACAAATAATAGAATAATGAATCGAATAATACTCGAATATTAATATACTAATAATCGAATAATAATCCCTCTACGAAGGATCACTGGTATTTAAGCTAACCCCCCTACCGGAAAAGTCGATCTAATTCGACCGCGTGTCGGCCTTATTTTGGCGAAGCAGGTGGTTTTTATTTGTTTCTGGCGTTTATTTTTTTGGGACAGGAAATATAGTCTTTGGCGGTCGATTTTTTAAAAGGAAATCCATGTTTTTGTGTACTTGCAGGTGGTAACAAAATTTGTTTTTCTCGATCTGATTTAAAGAAAATCGCACGTGTATCCTGCTAATGCAGGTGTATCCTGTTGCTACACTTTAGTTTTGGGGTAAAAATGGAACACAGGTTTGGCGGATATTACGTAAGAACCGAGGTATCAAAAAGGCAAAGTGCTTATGATTTTCATTTAGTTTCAGTTTATAGATGGCAAAGTCACATCACATCTATGTCATAGGTCAGTGCTAGTCCGTGGTCAGTTTATCGAAGTCTGTGTATAGTGATGTGATACAATACTGTGAGTTACTTTATCTTTACATTGTTCAATTGTTATTGTTTATTAGTTTTCAAAAATAATCGAACTTTCTTACGGGTCAACCTCCAACTGGATAAAATTAATATTTAGATTGCTTATTTAGCTTTTAAAATTTAAACTGTTAGCTGACCAAGACAGCATAAAAAAAAACACACCCAACTGCTGGGTTGGGTGTTTTTTTTATTAATTTTTTTTTATTATGTATTGAGGATATCAATGCAATTTTCCAATCCTCTGGTACTGGATGTCCATTTATGCATTGACTGATAATATATGTGAGATTTTTTAGTAGTTTCTCTGATCCATATTTGAGCTTTTCAACGTATATTCCCCCAGGTCCGTTAGCTTTTCCAGATTAGGGCTTTTTAATACTATTCTTGATCATTTCTTTTTCGATGATTACTTCTTCTCCATGGACTGCTATGTCTCTCCTCCTCGGAGAGGCTGACAAATATTCGGGTCTCGTAAGCGAAGTCGTTTGTTCTTCCGCCAAATCTGGTGAAAAATTTCAACTTCGGTCTTACCCCTCTTCTTTTAACTTTTAGTTCACAGTTCACCGGGATTTGCTGCGATCAGGGTAAACCCTTATGTTTCAATTCCTATAAAATCACCTGCTAAACTAGTTTTTCTTTTTCAAAGCAAGTTACCCTTGGTCAGTATGGCTTTTTTCGATGTGGTATACCTACAACATTCCGCAGTCCTGTAGAAATAAAAATTAGGAAGTTCTTGCAAAAACATCAACAGATGCTGCAGATGTTGCACAATTTTTTTTCGGAAATTTAAAAAATATTTGTATAGTTACGTAGCTTTCCTGGCATTTGGTCACGTGTAAAAATTGGTTGTGAAACTCAATTTATTTTGACAAAAATTTTAATTTTTGGGTTATTCACTCTTTTTTGAATTTTCTCAGACAAATGTAAATTTAATGTAATTTTATGGTATATTTTTATCTCAGGTGCTGTAAACTAAAGATGTGTATGTTTTACATACAGTTTTTCTAGTGCAACAAATGATAAACACAGACCAAGAAAAGAGAGAGAGCAATCATTTCTAATGCGCCTCTCTTCAATTCTTGTATTTCAGGGGAGTCCGATGCCGGTTTAAATTGCCTGATGAAACGGAAAACTGACTGTCCGATAACAGTACAACGTCGACCTGGAACGCAAATAGGATTTTTCGAACGGTTTTATGACTGTCGAACGCTCTGATGGAACGTAACTAGTGTCAACACGTATTGGATTCCATTAAATCTTGGAATCCCGTAGCAAAAAATTTAAACCAAGCCAAGAAATCACCAATCTTCATGACTCACCTTGTATACGTGTAATCTAAAAATGAAAGTTGCCCCGGTCTCCCGTAAATACACGCACCGGCAAATTTTGGATGTTTTTTTGTTATGCATGTGTTTGAATTGAGACATATTTATTTAATTTGATTGCCGTTGACAAAAGTATTAAGTATGCACGTGCGACGAAAATGTCTATGTACTTACCTAATCAAAATTTTTATCAAAATAAAATATTTTTAGATACTGTTGTATAGGTTACACAAAAATGGTTCGAAAAACTAATTGTTCATTTTGAATATGGACTCTTTCCTGACTTCAGAAACATATTATAAATCCTAGCTGATCCTCTTCTCGAAATTTTATAAATTTTTTGCCATTTTTCTAGTTAGCCTAGGCGCTGGCTCCTGTCATGTGTGACCTAATATGTGCGCTCAGTTTGCCTGCGGGGCATTCAAATTCAAATTCAAATTCAAAAAGTATTTATTCATCTAAAGCTAAAATCTAATACAAAATTTTTTAGCTTATGAGACTAGTCGATTGTTTTCCTTTTGTTCTTTGGTACCTATATATTAATTAAAGTATTTCAAATTATCCTATTTCGCTTAAGTTTTTAAAGTATAAAAATTTTTATTTTGTTAAAATCTAGACTAACACTACATTTGTAACAGTTTAATTAAAATGGTACATTTAAACATTTGAGTACTACATATAAGGACAAATACAGTTCAAAATACAGTCTAAAATACAGTTGTAATTACCGTTTAAAATTCATTTTTGGTAGTTGAAATTTAGGGGTTTACGCTTGAAATTTTAGAACTTCATCAAGTGTATTGTTAAACACCCATAGGACTATAAAAAAAGGTTGGTCACGTGGTAGAACTCATGGTCGTTTTGCCGCCATCTTTGATAATGGCCATCGAATTTTTGTTTAAGTGTATCTCTCTACTCAGTGGTCGGATTTTAATTTTTTAAAGCTAGTTATACTCCTTTTTTAAAATAAATAAATTTTGTCATTATATATTGTTTGATAAATTAAGTAGTTCTTAAGATATACCAAGTTACTAATATTTCCGCTCGCAAAATAATTAAAATAATGCCCATGCTAATTTTATTGCAGCGACAATATTGTTGACTTTGTTTTTTTTTGTTATATAGAAGGCTTTAAACTTTTCACAGAAAAGGATACTGACTTTATGTTTTTAAAGTTCGATGGATGGTACCCCTAAAGACTGCCTTAAAGAGGGTGGTTTCTAAAACCGTTCACAAGATTATAGAAAAAGTGAATTTGCAGGGAAACGATGCATCCTAGCGAAAAATGTTAAGAATAATTTTTTATAGTACTTTTAATTCCGCTTCTTCTGATCATTGTCATAACTTTTACAATTTTTAAGAAAAAAATTGATTTTGAAGCGAAAACCTGAAATTTTTACAAATTTGTATATTTTAGCTGGCTTGTAATTTTATCGTTTTTCGCTAGAATGCAACGTTTCGCTGCAAATTAATTTTTTCTATAATCTTGTGGACAGCCTCCCTCTTTAAGGCAGTCTTCTTTTAAAGATTTAAAGCCTTCTATGTAACAAAAAAAAATGTCAATAATATTGTAGCTACAATAAAATGAGCATGGGTATTATTTTAATTATTTTGCGAGCGGAAATACTCTTGGTATATCTCAAAAACTACTTAATTTATCAAAAAATGTGTAATGACAAAATTTGTTTGTCTTTAAAAACGAGTAAATCAGGCGTTAAAAAATTAAAATCGGATCACTGGGTAGGGAGATAAGCTTAAACAAAAAATCTATCAAACGACTATGAATTCGACCACGTGACCAAACTTTTTTTATACTCCTATGGGTGCTTAACAAAGCCCCGTAGTCAAACTGACAGGAGCCAGCGCCTAGACTAACTAGAAAAAAGGCAAAAAATTGATAAAATTTCGAGAAGAGGATCAGCTAGGAATTATATGAATATGGCTCTGCAGTCAGGAAAGAGTCCATATTCAAAATGTGCAATTAGTTTTTGGAACCATTTTTATGTAACCTATACTTCTTTGAGGCACACTGTGTGTTACGGATAACCAAACAAAGACCCGTGCTATTGTCAAACTTAACACTGCATTAATTTACAAAAACATGGCAAGCGCTGAAGCAGCTTAACGTGTTTATTTATTAATCAAAATGAAAATTTTTGGTACCATTTATATTTTCTATGTGGATAAATAAACCTATTATTATAAAAGTAAAGCCAAGTTCTCTGCTATTACTGCCAAGCTTCTTTATGTTCAATTTAGCACTGTGCCTATGAGTCATTTACAGCCGTAATAGCTAAGTTTAGAAAAATATTTCCAAACTAGTAAGAATCTTTCATTTTGAAATTTGTATTGGCGAACTTGGCTTTACTTTTATCTCAATAATTCTTTTTAAGGAATACCATACACCAAATTAGTGACAAAATAGACTTAAAATCACTGGTTCGTGAGTTTGCCGAAAGAAAGTTAAAAAAAGGGCATTTTAATTACTTTGGTTAGTTAGAATTTATTTATAATATGAGATATTATTTAGTTAGCATTACTACATTTTAATTTTTGTTAAAATTGCTTATCTTGTTATCTGATGATTGATTTTTTAATAAAATGTTTTTAAAAATTGTTTTCTTGACTTTCCGATATGGTCGCATGAGATTTACTTAAACAAAACGACTGAGGGGCGCAAAATTTTGCCCGGAGCACCAAAATGTCGTGAGTCGGCCCTGCTAGGGGCTTTGAGGGGCCAGCGTCTTATTTTGACCCCACGGGAAAATCAAAAAATCATTCATTCAAGAAATGTTATTGGGTCGTTCACATGTCATAAAACACAAAAATTTTTATCTTTAGGGGCGGCCTCTACATAGGGGATATAAATTTAAATTTTTAAGTTCAAAAAGTTTTATAAAATAAAATCGTTGCAAATTTTATAAATGGATCCGATCTGATACCTTCCTAGCTAGCCTATTAGCACACTTTAAGTGAAGCCATCCATATTTTTGGTTATAACACAAATTATTAAGCAAAATGTAGTCATTCATTCATTCATTCATATTTCGCTTTGGTTGGCCTATGCATCGAAGGCCATCTAGCCACAGTCTGCAACTTAATGCTCTGATTTGGACAATCACAACACGCTCACATTCATACACATATAGACAGACCCCCATGGTAGGCAATTTTCTTTTCTCATGGAGGATTTAATTTTGCCTGATGCTTTTTGTCGAACACAGGGGTCTTTATCGTGCTAGCGCCATCTACGCTCTTAACAGGGGACCATCGGCTTAACGTGACTTCCGAACCACGGTCTTGTATTCATCATCAACTTTGCCTACTTCGTTGATGCCCAACCTTCGCCCAAGACAGGCTTTACCCCTACTCCCGGTAAATCTGTCTTCAAAAACGGAAAGTAGGTTCGAGTTTGTAGTGGCAGGCATGGGATTCGAACCACACACCCTCTGATTGGCAATCGGTCACTTCGCCCACTGAACCAATCAGGGCCACGCAAAATGTAGTCTACTATATTAAAAAAACCGTATTAAGGTTACGTTCCATCAGGCCGTTCGACAGTCATAAAACAGCCCGAAAAATCCTTTTTGCGTTCCAGGTCGACGTTGTACTGTTATCGGACAGTCAGTTTTCCGTACCATCAGGGTACCATCAGGCAACTTAAACCGACTTCGGACTCTGAAATACAAGGATTGAAGACAGGAGCGTTAGAAATGATTGCTCTCTCTTTTCTTTGCCTATGTCTATCGTATGTTGCACTGAAAACATTGTATGTAAAACACACACATAATATCTAGTTTACAGCACCTGAGATTAAAATATACCATAAAATTACATAAAATTTACATTTGTCTGAGAAAATTTAAAAAACCGTGAATAACCTCAAAAATTAAATTTTTTTTCAAAATAAATTGAGTTTCACAACCAATTTTAACACGTGACCAAATGCCAGGAAAGCTATGTAAATATACAAGTGTCTTTTTAATTTCCAAAAAAAAATTGTGCAACATCTGCAGCATTTGTTGATTTTTTTGCAAGAGCCTCTTAATTTTTATTACTACGGGATTGCGGAATGTTGTGGATATACCACATGGAAAAAAGCTATACTGACCTTAGGGTAGCCTGATCGCAGAAAATCCCGGTGACCTGTGAACTAAAAGTTAAAAAAAGAGGGGTAGCACCGAATGTGAAATTTTACACCAGATTTGGCGGAAGAACAAACGACTTCACTTTAAGGCATCGACAAAGTACAAGCTACAAAATGTGATTTTCCTAAGAAGTATCACGATCTCTATTTTCTAAAAATGAATAAAATCACAAAAACTTTGTGAATATTAAGGCTTTCTATAATATTTGGGTACCTAATTTCACAAATATTTTGTAAAAATCAAATTACAAAATACAAATAAAAAAAATATATAAATTTCACATAGAACTTGTGATATTAGAAAAAGTTTAACAAATAAATTGGTATTTTTTTTTTAAGTCACAAGCTTTTATAAAATGCACTAAAAATTAAAAAATTATTTTCTAACATTCTAATATTATCATAATAATAAATGCGATGGCCGATTGATGGAAATTTTGACGATGTTAGCACGATAAGATATCCGTATCAATTAAATATGACTATTTGCAAGAATCAATCTAGCAGAAAAATGCAGAGGTACCAAACCCACCCAACCCGACCCAAGATACCCCAGCATTTCTTTGACTTAGGTACGGCAATGGCATAGCATTGCGGCACATCAAACATATCTTTGATGACCTGCTATGTTGAATATTCTTTAAGTGTTTAGATCACAAATTTAGATTAACTTATGCTTTGATTTGCGGCCATCGCTTTTATTATTATGATAATATTAGAATGTTAGAAAATTATTTTTTGATTTTTAGTGCAGTTTATAAAAGCTTGTGACTTAAAAAAAAAATTTACCAATTTATTTTCTACTTTTTAGTCTCAGCTATCAACTCTATTAAATGAAAATATTTGTTCAATAACAGAACAGAAGAGTTTATTCTAGATTATAATGAAATCGCTGATCGTGAGTTGTTTGGAACCTCATTTTTCTATTGGAGGAAAGAGAGGGTGGGGGTAGAGGTAGAAATATATTTTTTGTTTGAGCTGTATTGCCATCGGACCTTTATGCATATACCAAATTTTATAAAAGTCATTTGAAGTGAAGTGTGTCAAACGCATTTTTTATGGAAGGGGGTGGGGGTAGGGTGGGAGGACAATTTTTCATTATTGTTGTATTGTCATCGGACCACTATATGTATACCAAATTTCATCCAAATCGGATAATGGGAAGTGTGTCAAAAACGCATTTTTCTATAGATGGGGGTGGGGGTGGTAGTGGTAGGATTTTTTTCTCAATGTTGTGTTGTCATCGGACCACTATATGTATACCAAATTTCATCCAAATTGGATAATGGGAAGGGTGTCAAAAACGCATTTTCTATGGAAGGGGGTGGGGGTAGGGGTGGGAGGATATTTTTTTTTAATGTTGTATTGTCATCGGACCGCTATGTGAATACCAAATTTCATCCAAATCGGATAATGGAAAGTGTGTCAAAAACTCATTTTTCTATGAAAGGGGGTGGGGGTAGGGGTGGATGGATATTTTTTTTAAATGTTGTATTGTCATCGGACCACTATGTGAATACCAAATTTCATCCAAATCGGATAACGGGATGTGTGTCAAAAACAAATTTTTCTATAGAAGGGGTGGGGGTAGGGGTGGGAGGATTTTTTTTCTTAATGTTGTATTGTCATGGGACCACTAAGCGTGTACCAAATTTCATCCAAATCGGATAATGGGAAGTGTGTCAAAAACGCTTCACAAAATTTGATAGATAGTTAGATAGTTATTTTCCGCATGTAGGAATAGTTAGATAGATAGTTAGATAGTTAGATAGTTAGATAGTTAGATAGCTAGATAGTTAGATAGTTAGATAGTTAGATAGTTAGATAGTTAGATAGTTAGATAGTTAGATAGTTAGATAGTTAGATAGTTAGATAGTTAGATGGTTAGATAGTTAGATAGTTAGATAGTTAGATAGTTAGATAGTTAGATAGTTAGATAGTTAGATAGTTAGATAGTTAGATAGTTAGATAGTTAGATAGTTAGATAGTTAGATAGTTAGATAGTTAGATAGTTAGATAGTTAGATAGTTAGATAGTTAGATAGTTAGATAGTTAGATAGTTAGATAGTTAGATAGTTAGATAGTTAGATAGTTAGATAGTTAGATAGTTAGATAGTTAGATAGTTAGATAGTTAGATAGTTAGATAGTTAGATAGTTAGATAGTTAGATAGTTAGATAGTTAGATAGTTAGATAGTTAGATAGTTAGATAGTTAGATAGTTAGATAGTTAGATAGTTAGATAGTTAGATAGTTAGATAGTTAGATAGTTAGATAGTTAGATAGTTAGATAGTTAGATAGTTAGATAGTTAGATAGTTAGATAGTTAGATAGTTAGATAGTTAGATAGTTAGATAGTTAGATAGTTAGATAGTTAGATAGTTAGATAGTTAGATAGTTAGATAGTTAGATAGTTAGATAGTTAGATAGTTAGATAGTTAGATAGTTAGATAGTTAGATAGTTAGATAGTTAGATAGTTAGATAGTTAGATAGTTAGATAGTTAGATAGTTAGATAGTTAGATAGTTAGATAGTTAGATAGTTAGATAGTTAGATAGTTAGATAGTTAGATAGTTAGATAGTTAGATAGTTAGATAGTTAGATAGTTAGATAGTTAGATAGTTAGATAGTTAGATAGTTAGATAGTTAGATAGTTAGATAGTTAGATAGTTAGATAGTTAGATAGTTAGATAGTTAGATAGTTAGATAGTTAGATAGTTAGATAGTTAGATAGTTAGATAGTTAGATAGTTAGATAGTTAGATAGTTAGATAGTTAGATAGTTAGATAGTTAGATAGTTAGATAGTTAGATAGTTAGATAGTTAGATAGTTAGATAGTTAGATAGTTAGATAGTTAGATAGTTAGATAGTTAGATAGTTAGATAGTTAGATAGTTAGATAGTTAGATAGTTAGATAGTTAGATAGTTAGATAGTTAGATAGTTAGATAGTTAGATAGTTAGATAGTTAGATAGTTAGATAGTTAGATAGTTAGATAGTTAGATAGTTAGATAGTTAGATAGTTAGATAGTTAGATAGTTAGATAGTTAGATAGTTAGATAGTTAGATAGTTAGATAGTTAGATAGTTAGACAGAACGTCTGAAGCTAAATAAAAACTTGTAATAATATGTGCTAATGCAAGTTCGTTTTAGTTTTTGGTAAATTTAGAGGCAGTCTGTAGCGGTTTAAAGTTTGTGAATATCAATTAAATTAATGTAATTTTATCTGCATTTTAAAGCACTAAAATTAAAAATGTAATATGATAATCCTCTATGTAGATATGTAATCCTTTCTGTGTGCAACTTTCGTGCTCTCGAATTCATACGTTGCCTGCGATCTTTCTTTACGTGAGACATGGAAACCTACCCTGTCTTTTAGTCATGTGACTTTGAATTTAACTCTCTCGCATATGATCACATGCCTAAAGTAAATCGATCACTACGCATTCGTTTTTTGGACAATACATGTCATTCCATCTAACCATAACCAAAACTGTTTTAAATCAGTCTTCATACTGCATTGCGCGAGCTTTGGGATTTTTCAGACGGTTTTATGACTGTCGAACGGCCTGATCACTGGTACTGATGCGGTGCTACGTCAAAAAACTATCATTTAATGGATTTTGATCAATATCTAATCAGCTTACACACTTCCTTGTTCTATATCATTTATTTGCGCAATTTCTTGTTAAAGTTTAACTCAATGTTTTGATAGGGTATAATTGCTTATTGGGTTATAAATATTTAATTGCTTATTAGCTTAAATGCATTAGCGATTTGCAATAATAAAATAGAAATCGGGACCTTTGAACCAAAGCATAATATGTCGCTGTCAACAAGCCATTTAAGCTGCTCAAACAGGATTGCAGTTGGTTTCATTTAAAATGATTAAAATCCCCTTTTCGACGACGAGAATTTCAAAGTTAAAAGTTGCCTCAAAGTATCGTCCATTGAGCTTAAAACGTTCATTAACTGAGTGTTAAAAAGTTACCTACTTTTTTAACAGTTGTTAATGCCTGTAATTGCAGCGGCCTTGGAGGTGGAGGGGCTCAGTAGTAGTAGTAGGGAGACCATTTTTGGTCTAGCGCTTAGGCACACGGCGCGCCCTTTTCGCAAACCCCGTTTTGACCGTACACCATATGTTAAACTGATGCACATTAGGATTTAGGTTTTCTTTTTCTAAAAGGACTTCATTTTTCCTGACACCTCTTTATCGAGGGCAGGAAACTTTATACTGCGTAGCAAATATACACGGTGGACCCACGCTTTTACACCCCTTCCTCAAGGTGGTCCTGCTACATGTCATAGAGTTGCATCGGTTACATCTATCTAACATCGCTATAGTCCCAGCAGAACTTGCTTATAGAATAGATATCTTTCCTTTTCAGTGCAACAGTGATGATCGTCGTGAGTTCACTTTAGTAGTCAAGGAGGTCAACTTATATTTTTGTGTGCATTTACATTACACCATTTTGATGACCACTGTCGAGCGCTGGAAAAAAAGTGAACGACATGACGATGATAATTTTTTTTCTTTATGCGTCATTGTTCGAGAGAACCTGCTACCTTCTGTATGTGAAGCGGACTACCCAGCCGCCTGTAGGGGGAGCTTGGAAATTTTTGAGGTTCTTCTATAGTCTTTCTTCAGCTTATGATGGTCAACTAAAGTGTTTAAAAAGTCTTAATACATCAATATAATTTGAAAACCAAAAATAATTTAGTATAAGAGATACCTATGATGAAAAAAAATGCCAGAATACCTATTTACTTAAAACTTTGACTGCTTGCGGTCGATATACACCGCGAGGCTATCAGCACAGGTCCGTGTATCCAGTGGAGGCTGCTACAGGGACGGCAACGGAGCAGTGCCCTGCCAAAACTAGACAACAAACAGTATTTTGAATTAATTTATTGAAAAAAAGTAAATTACGTTAATAATTACAAGCCGGCAGCGCCGCGCGGGGCAAGGTTTCAATTTCACCCGTTTTTTAGCGTTGTATGGGTGGCTGTTCTCGCGCGGGGCGGAAGGAATGTTTGTTTTAATTGCTGTCGGGCATCATCATCGTGCGGAAACCTTCGTTCCCCTTTCTAGTGTTGCCGGTTCTATCCTTAGTGAAGACGTATGAATTTGATTTGGGGTTTGTCAGTAGTAAAAAGCATTGCCGGTCGCGTGTCATTGTTTGTTTTCTTTATCGTTTGTTTATAATCGTCGATTACATAATTAACTGTGCAAATTTAAATACGTTGACATATGAACTTCGATAGCAAATAAAATCTTTGAGCTACATAGACCGGACCTAAAAATTAACCAACATTTTATAAAAAATTATACGATGCTGAAAACTGGTTGTGCGGTTGAGAAAAAAGATTTGCTTTTTTTTGCTTTATTTATCTTGTTATGAACAATCCACGAATTGATCCTGCATGCAAAGGGAATGTGTGATATTAAGCACTTTACTGAAAAGTTAAAAAGACACAAAGTAGGTAGTATTCATTTAAATAACCACATAGAATTTTCTATGCTAGGCCAGACTGATATTAGGTGCCAATTGAATAGTGGCAAAACATTACCGAACATAATGAAAATGTGACAAAAATTAGACACATACTTAGTAGGTTAATAAACTGTTTAAAATTCTGTGGGATTTTTCAGGTTGCTCTACGGGGCCATAAAAAAGAAAGGCGAATGGACTTTATCTATAAACAAATAAACTAAAAACTACACCAAGTAGCTGCTTGTTTAGAAAAGACTAAGATAAAATTGTTTCGGTAAGTTTTTTTATCTTATTTTTCATGCAACTTAAATTTCTGCCCCTCCCCATTTATAACGTCACCAGCCGCCACTGACTATAGCTATACCCCATAACATACACACCAAAATCCTGAATAATAACATTGTTATTGTAGTTCGAGACTTTTGGCATGAATCAATCATCCTAACAGAAGCCTGATTAAACAGTAATTAGGGTGCTTTTTCTCAGCCTATTCTACGCGCGCGCACCAGCGCTCTGTCATGCTGTTAATCAGGGGCGTATCTGGGGGGGGGGTTCAAACCCCACCCCCCCGAAAATTAAATAGGAATGTGTTTTTTAAGTTTAACCTTTTTTTCATAAACATGATGACCTTTTTTTTTTTTAGTCGCAAGATTTTTGAGGGTCGCCCTTTTTAGCTGTCGGCCCCCTCCCACACATGATGACCTTTTTTTTTGTTTGTTTGGTCGCACGACTTTTGAGAGGCGCCCTTGTTAGCTGACACATTCCTGGGTGCGCCACTGACCCACAATTTTTCAAATTCCACTGGCCTAACCTCCCCGAAAATTTTGGTCCAGATACGGCCCTGCTGTTAATATAGAAGTTTCGGTAAGGCCTGATCCACAGTTTTACTACTTGCGGCTTACTTCTATTTCCCTCTTCTCTAATAGAAGAAGATGGAAATATAAATTGTATCTTTAACTCTTTATATTATAGAATATATGTAGAAGTGAGCGAAAAGAAGCGTATTGTTCTGGCTGCCTCCAATCGCTTCTGGTTGTACATTACTTTATTGGCTTTAGTATTCCTCTAAGGGCACAGTCCTCTAACTTTTCTTATTTCTTCTGTCACTTCACTTTTGCACTCCTCACCATTCCTCGTTTCTTGTTCTCTGGTTTTGTCCTATTTCTTGGATTGCTGCTTTCTGTATATTTGTTTTAATTGCAAATGCAATATTTCTAAGGGCGCTTGCTATGGAGCAATAAACTTAAAGTTGCATGCCAGATTAGCGTCCCTGACATGACATCAACTGTATAAACAAACAAATATATTTCATTCAGGGACAATAATATTGCATACAACTGCAAGTTTATTGCTCCATATCAAGCGGCCTTATAACCCAATTGACCTTCCATTTTTTGTTATTAAACTCAATGTGCCTATCATACTCAACGCCACATAATATTTAGTCGACCTGCTCTTGAACGCGAAAGGCAAATATGAGTGCTTCCAGCCAGCTGTGTGCTGCAGCGAGCATATTCTGAACAAACATTAGAAAATTAAATTAATTTTTTAAATTATGGGGTACCCAATTGCATTTTAGCGGTAAGAGGTGGAGAAACAGGGTCAAATTGGCAAGGGCCCATCCAAGGGGGGTGCTTTAGAGCTCAGGTAGCTAATTTTAATCTACCTGTCTGATACAACCTGACCATGGACAAAAGGATTTTGACATGACCAACAAATTTTGAAATAGTTATTTACCTAACAAATTCGCAAAGTGATACTTTACCGCACGCGACGGCAGTTGGCCGAACGACGCGGGGCGGAGTTCGGTCAATCCGTCAAGGATGGTAAAGACACTTTCCGCATGTGTTAGGTACAATATTTTACCTATAAGTAACTTTTTTTTTCAAAAAATTCAATGTAATTTGTAAACAAACATGTCAAATTAGTTGGAATTAAAATGTAAACAAATATTGAAGCTGTCTTATTGATGCGTTGCTAATGTTTCTAAGTGGTGCGCGTGCGGTAAAGTAATTACTTTACAGCACGCGAGTAGGTAAAATAAGTTACGTATTCTAACCACAATATTCAAATAAGTCAAAGTAATCTGTGAAATAGATGTCAACGTCTTGTTAGCTATGGTGCAAATATACATATGTATATGTACATAACAAGTTTTTATTTTATTTTAGTGCTTAATTTTGAAAATAACATATTTAAAAGGCTCTGGTTCGAAATAGCGCTATTTAAAAAAGCGTCGTTCACAAAAGCGAGTAATGAAATAGCGCTGTTTAAAAGTAGCGTGTAACAAAATAGCGCTGCTTTAAAATAGCGTGTAATAAAATAGCACGTAACCAAATAGCGCCAGTATCAAAATAGCGCTGCTTTAAAATAGCGTGTAATAAAATAGCACGTAACCAAATAGCGCCAGTATCAAAATAGCGAAATTAAAAAAAGCATCTTTAAAAACAGCAACTGTTTGACTAAGGGGTCTCTTTCTAACATATTAAAAAAAAAACTTTCCTGACTTCTTCCGCGGGATCCTAGCGGGTGTGAAACAAAACTGAACCGAACCGAACTTAACCGAATTAAAATATCGGTTTAGTTCGGTTTGGTTTCACAACCTCTAGGATGCCGGTTCGGTTCGGTTCAGTTCCGTTCCGTTCGGTTCGGTTCGGTTTTGTTTCATACCCGCCAGGATCCCGCGAAAGAAGACAGGGAAGTTTTTTTTTGAAAAAATATGTTAGAATGAGATTCTATTTCGTTACTAGCGCTATTTTTACACAGCGCTATTTTAAACTGGTGCCATTTTAAACCAGCGCTATTTTGAACTAGCGCTATTTTGATACTAGCGCTATTTCGTTACGCGCTATTTTGATACTGGCGCTATTTCATTATGCGCTATTTTGATACTAGCGCTATTTCGTTACTAGCGCTATTTTAAAACAGCGCTATTTAGTCGAGCGCTATTTTGTTACGCGCTATTTTAAAACAGCGCTCAAACAATACCGCTATTTTGAACAGCGCTATTTCGAACCAGAGAGCTCTGCTCAAGGGATTTTTGTGTGAAAGAAAAAAAAAATTAATAAGAAAACATCATTCCATAAGTAAGTAATTTATCCACGATTATAATGGCAATTTAGTTCGATGCCGGGTCTACCCGTAGGGTAGTCAATTGTTCAAACGGAAATAATTTTGTTACCGTCGCAAATTCCCACCTAAGGGGTAATTCTACCCCCATGTTGGCTTTCAGTATAAATGCATCTTACCCCTTTTTATTATTTTTTTCCAGAGGCGTTCATTGTTAAACACCAGTCGGACATTTCTTTTTAAGCTAACGTTAAGTTAAAAATATAACCTTTGAATCGCCATTTTAGGTGCTTCATAAAATTTGAAAATGGATAAGAACATTCTATAAATCGCGATGTTATTGCATGGCAAGCATTCTTTGGGAAAATCGATAAATTCTGTTTAGCGATCAAATTGGTCACGATAAATCGTTGCGAGAATGTGAATACAACGTATCTGATAAGTTTAAGTTTCGGTAGATAATAGAAATGGTTGGTAAAAGCATAATTATGTACAACAGATAGCATGATAGCGCCTCCAGGATCAAAATATTCCGGAGGTAAAATACCCGACCACTCGGATCTCCGGGCGTCGGGTGATCCTGGGGGTCCTTCATGCAAAGATATTAAAAGAAGACCAAAAACTCAACTCAGAATTGATTTTAGCAATATAAGAGGATTAAGTACCAACATGAATTCAGTTCACCAACATCTTGAAGAACAAAGACCTGACATCCTTGTTCTCACTGAAACTAAAATCAGTTCTGCAACACCTATTGTGAACTATCTTAATCCCGGCTATGACCTACACCACCGATTTCGACATAATTTTGGGATCTGTGTGTACATTAAAAATGACCTTTCATGTCATCGAGAGGAGAAGCTAGAACCAGCGAACCTCGATATCATATGGCTGAAATTCACCTCAAAGTCATCGACCAAGTTCATTTGCTGCCTCTACCGACCGCCAAGTAACACCGAGTATCAAAACTTTTTTGCGACATTATCCGAAAACTGTGATAGTATACAGTCTAACTATCCACATGCGGAAATTGTTTTTTTAGGCGATTTCAACGTCCACAATATACCCTGGCTAAAACACCACAACAAAACAGATAATGAAGGCAGGGAAGCAGAAGCTTTTGCCATAAGTTGTGGTCTAACGCAGCTTGTCGATGAACCTACCCGTATCTCAGAAAGGGGTGAATTTGCAGCGCTTTTAGACTTGTTCCTAACTACAAATCCTGACTTGTACACAATTCAAGTAGATCCCCCACTTGGTTCATCCGATCATAAACTTATAAGAACAAAGTGCGAAATGTTCATACCGCCAAGCCAACAATCACTTCCTCGTAAAATGTGGCACTATAAATCGGCAAAATGGAATAACCTTAAACAGTTTTACCTGTATTTTCCATGGCAAGAGGTTTGCTTTAAAACAGCTGATCCCACTATTTGCTGTAATGAAATAACAAAAGTAATCTTATCTGAAAGGGATGCATATATCCCACATACAATAAAACGCAGAGCTAATGCAAAACCTTGGTTCAACAGCCAGTGTCAAACGGCTGTACAGAAAAAACACAGAGCATATAACCTTTGGAAACGACAACAAACCGCTCAAAATCACACAGAATTTATAGAAGCCAGAAATAATTGCAAAATTACTATTGACGCCGCCAAAGAAACATACAATCAAAGAATAAAAAACATGTTGCTGAATTGTCCAAGTAGTTCTAGGTCCTTTTGGTCTCTTGCAAAAGCCGTTGGATCAAACTTCACCAAGTCATTCATACCACCACTTACAGATAAAAATACTCACTTAGCCACAACATCAGAGGAAAAAGCCAATATGCTGGCCAAAATCTTTTCCTCCAACTCAAACCTAACAGTGCCAAATGGAAAAACTCACCGTTCATTGAAAGGGTTTCCCACAGTATGCCAGAGGTACCCTTTTGTCACAGAGAAATACGAAAATCCCTTAAAAAGTTGGATACAAACAAAGCAATGGGTCCAGATGGCATTCCCGCGATAGTACTCAAAAATTGTGCTAGCGAACTCACCCCAACTTTCGCAAAATTATTCAATTTATCTTATAGGCAAGGAGTATATCCATCATCATGGAAGTCTGCCGCAGTACAACCCATTCCAAAGAAAGGAAAAAAGACAGATCCGTTAAACTATAGACCAATTGCTCTACTTCCGGTGATATCAAAAGTAATGGAAAGAGTTGTGAACAATCACCTAACCAAGTACTTGGAAAAGTACAAAATTATCAACGACAAGCAATACGGATTTCGAAAATATAGGTCAACTGGCGATTTACTTACATACGTCACTCACTTATGGCAAAAAGCGATTGAGTTGCGAGGTGAAACAAGAACAATTGCCTTAGATATATCTAAAGCATTCGATAAAGCCTGGCATGAAAATCTGCTCAACAAGCTCAAAGCAACGGGATTGTCGCCGAGACTTTGCTCTTGGTTTGAAAGTTACCTTAAGGATAGATCCATTTATGTTGCACTGGATGGCCGGAACTCCAACTCTTACCAAATAAATGCTGGTGTGCCACAGGGAGCAATCCTTTCGCCAACACTTTTTCTGATTTACATACATGACCTCATAGATAAAACAGTAAATCCACTTTATTGCTTTGCAGATGATGGCAATGTAGTCTCCTCAGTCATACCACCCACTCAGTGTCTGTCCGCACGAGAATTCCATCATCTTAGACTAACTCAAATATCGCAGATAAATAACGACCTGGAGATAATAGACGACTGGGGCAACAAAAACCTTGTACAGTTCAACGCGCAGAAAACCCAAGCAGCCCTATTTTCAAGAAAGACCAGCACCGGTGAGCCAAACATTATGCTATCTGGAAGTGCTGTCGCATTGCAGAGCCAGTTGAACATCTTAGGAGTCACTGCAGACAACAACATGTCTTGGCACAGTCACGTGGCAGATATAGCTAAAAGGGCGTCCCAAAAGCTTGGGGTGCTATTTCGTACAAGACATCTGTATACTCCAAGCCAACTGCTGACACTCTACAAAGCCCAAATTCGACTAACTATGGAGTACTGCTCACATATATGGAGTACGGCACCCAAACATACCTTAATACTTTTGAACACCGTGCAAAAACGAGCTATCAAGCTGATCAATGACCCCGCACTTACCCGTAGCTTGGATAGTCTCGAACATCGAAGAACTGTGGGCGATCTATCTCTCTTCTACAGGTATTATCACGGAAAATGCTCTGAAGAGTTGGCACGTATGATCCCCCCGGGAGTAGCACCTACTAGGCGAACACGTCAAACAGACGGTAACCATCAATTTATTGTCAAAATAGAGGCACCAAGAATCTCATTATATCAGAATTTATATCTCTGGAGAACAGCATCGCTGTGGAATAAACTCCCTGCGACAGTTTTCCCTGCAGGTTACAACCTGAACCGTTTCAAAACCAACACACACCAACATTTTCGCGCACTTGCCGCTTCTCGAGCGTGATAGGGATCTCCTTGCGAGTGCGCATACCCGTAAAAAAAAATAATTTTAGAAGTTACTTCTTCCATTAAAGTGGAAAAAGGGAACAAAAATTAATTAAAACCTCGTTGTACCAGGTCTTCTATTGGTCTGCTGTAAGTTATTGTCATTTTTAAATTCAAAGTTTCAAAATTCTTGTAACTAAACTAATTTGTAAATAATATTAGCAATATAAATTAGCCAGCGCATTCTGTAAATTCAATCGTTACAGCAACCATATTTCTCCCATGATTCCTTTTTCTTGTGTTTTTTCGCTCAGGCGTTACTTGTGGCACACTGGTAGTACATTTTTTTAAGTTAACTATAAGCTAGCAATACAACTTTTAAATCGCCATTTGAAGTGCTTCATAAAATTTAAAAATTGATAAGAACATTCTATTAATCGCGATGTTATTGCATGGCAACCATTCTTTAGAAAAATCGATAAATTCTGTTTAGCGATCGAATTGATCACCATAAATCGTTGCGAGAATGTGAATACAACGTACCTGATAAGTTTGAGTTGAGATAGATAATAGAATTGGTTGTTAAAAATATAATTATGTACAATTTTAATACCAGAAGTTACTTCTTCCATTAAAATGGAAATAGGAAAAAAAATTAATTGACACCTCGTTGTACCAGGTCTTCTACTGGTCTGCCAACTGCTGTACTTTATTGTCATTTATAAATTCAAAATTTCAAAATTCTTGCAACTAAACTAATTTCTAAATAATATTAGCAATGTAAATTAGCCAGCACATTCTGTAATTCAACCAATACAGCAACCATATTTCTCTGTCGGCATAATTTATTTTTCTTGTTTTTTTGCACAGGCGTTACTTGTTGCACACGGGTGGAACATTTCTTTAAGCTAACTGTAAGCTAGCAATACAACTTTTGAATCGCCATTTTAAGTGCAAAAATTGATAAGAACATTCTATAAATCGCGATGTTCTGGCATGGCAAGCATTCTTTAGAAAAATCGATAAATTCTGTTGAGCGATCAAATTGGTCACGATAAATCGTTGCGAGAAGGTTAATACAACGTTTCTGATAAATTTGAGTTTAGATAGATAATAGAAATGGTTCTTAAAACCATAATTATGTACAATTTTAATTTCAGAAATTACTTCTTTTATTATAAAGGAAATAGGGAACAATACATAACTATGTATGTACTTATGTATTGGAAACGAATCCAGTGAGTTAGAACTAGACGATGGACAAACAATATCTCCATGCAATGACTACGTATACTTGGGTGTCACATTTGATAAGACAGGAACAGATTGTAAAGAACTGGAAAAAAGAATAGTAAAAGCAAAAAAGGTTATTGGATGTCTTACAGTATTTTATGGAGCAGAGAGATAAAAAAGAATGTAAAATATAACATATATGAAACAATGGTGAAAAGCACGCTGTTGTATGGAATCGAGACTTGTCGCGTAACAGAAAAATACAAAACAAAAATGGAAAATGTCGAAATGGATGCAATACGAAGATCAATGAGAATATCTAGAATAGATCACATAAGAAATGACATCATAAAAGAAAGAATGGGAATCGAGGGAAGCATAACGGATGACATCACTAAAAGGCAACTGATATGGTACGGCCATGTACAACTGATGAACGAAGAAAGATTACCAAAGCAACTCCTAGAATGGCAACCAATAGGGCGCAGAAAAAGAAGGCGTCCTAAACTAGAATGGCAACAGTCAATTTAAAGATCAATGAGTCAAAAAAATCTAACAGAAGATGATTGTCAGGATCGAAGGAGGTGCAGAATAGACGTCGGACAATGTAGAAAAACGTTCTAAACCGACATAGTAGTAGTAAATAGGGAACAAAAATTAAATGACACCTCGTTGTACCAGGTCTTCTATTGCTCTCCTAACTGCTGTAATTTATTGTCATTTTTAAATTCATAGTTTCAAATTTCTTGCAACTAAACTAATTTGTAAATAATATTAGCAATGTAAATTAGCCAGCGCATTCTGTAAATTCAACCGCTACAGCAACCATATTTCTCTGTTGGCATGATTCCTTTTTTTACAAGCTTTTATTTAGCTTCAGATGTCCTGTCTAACTATCTAACTATCTAACTATTTATCAAATCTTGTGAAGCGTTTTTGACACACTTCCCATTATCCGATTTCGATGAAATTTGGTACACACATAGTGGTCCCATGACAATACAACATTAAGAAAAAAATATCCTCCCACCCCTACCCCCACCCCTTCTATAGAAAAATGTGTTTTTGACACACTTCCCGCTATCCGATTTGGATAAAATTTGGTATACACATAGTGGTCCGATGATAATACAACAATAAGAAAAAAATATCCCGATGCACGACGTCCGGCCCTATATATGAGGGTCTGCCTACTATTCGAGAATTTTCCATCCTTGTTCGATTCGGAATCATTCCACCCTTTTCTAGAACCGGACCGTTCGCATACCAGTTTGTCACAGATAACGCAACTAAAACCTAGATTAAGAATACAACCATAAAATACGTCAACCTAATACTACACTAAACCTAAATAAATTCTAACTATAAAATTAAAATAACTTAAATTTGTAACACTATCCTCCTCTTCAGGTTTGATCGTCTCGATCAACATTTTCCAGGTAAGGTTTTAGTCTGTCTAGATGAACAACTTTCATCTTGGACTTCGGGCTTTTCTGGATTCGGTAGACTACATCATTAATTCTCTTAACAACTTTATAAGGCCCTTCCCATGGTGGTGTCAACTTAGGTGATCTTCCTTTCTTGCATTGAGGATTGTATAGCCAGACTTGATCATTCTCTTTGAACCCTGAAGAGTTTGCTTTCAGGTCATATCTCGCTTTCATGCGGTCACTGGCTATTTCTATTCGCTCTCTAACCACTTCATGGATATCGTGCAGATATCTTCTTCAGGTGAACCAAACATGATATCACATGGTAAACGCAGTTCTCTACCAAACAGGATACTAGATGGAGTAGCTCCTGTCGTATTGTGAATGGCGGTTCTATAGGCCATCAAAAACAATGGAATATATTGGTCCCAATCTGTTTGGTGCTCATCAACAACTTTGCACAGATGTTCTTCTATTGTTTTATTAAATCTTTCAACCATGCCATCTGACTGCGGATGTAAAGCCGTAGTCCGTGTTTTATGTATTCCTAAAAGGTCACAGAGATTCTGGAAGAGCTTTGATTCAAAGTTTCTTCCTTGATCTGAATGTAGTTCCAAAGGAATGCCAAATCGGCTGAAAACATCATTTACCAGAACTTCTGCAACTGTAGCGGCCTGTTGGTTAAGCAAAGCAAAAACTTCTGGCCATTTGCTAAAGTAATCCATGACAACAAGGATGTATTTGTTGCCCTTTTTAGTTTCTGGAAATGGTCCGCCACATCAATAGTAATGCGTTCGAATGGCAGACCTACGTTATATTGTTTCATTTGACCTCTGGACCTTGTTTTGGGACCTTGGCTGGCTGCACAAGTCGAACATCGGCGGCACCAGTTTTTCACATCTTGAAAGTAATTGACCCAATAAAATCGGTTTCGAATTTTGTCCATGGTTTTATTTATGCCTAGGTGCGCGCCTGATTTTCCACCATGGCATTCGGCCATTATATTGTCTACCATGCTCCTAGGAACCACTACTTGACTAACCACAGTAAGGCCATCGGCACTTTCCCAGGCACGTTTAAGGATGTTTTCCTCTACTATCAGTGAATCCCATTGTGCCCACAGTGATTTGAATATCACCCCTTGGTTTGCGATATCTTGCCATGATGGTCGTGGCTTGTTCTCTTCTTTCAATCGCAAGATAGGTCCTACATCTTTGTCGTTAAGTTGTGTGGTTCTAATCGAAGCCGACATCCATTCTTCATCTGGTTCTAACTTTATCTGGCGCACGTAGGTAATTCCTTCTATCTGGTCAATTTTCCTGCAATGTTTACAATCCTCAGGGCAAGGTCTTCTGGACAATGCATCCGCATTATTATGCACCCTTCCCGCTCGGTGCTTAATTTGATAATGATATTGTTGTAGCTTTTCTATCCATCTCGCGACTTGTCCCTCAGGTTGTTTCATTTTCATGAGCCACTGTAACGCAGCATGATCCGTTCTAATCACAAACTCTTGTCCATAGAGATATTTGTGAAAGTGATCTACGGATTTAATGATGGCTAGGAGCTCCTTTCTGGTAACACAATAATTTTTCTCTGGTTTGGATAGCTTTTTGCTGAAAAATTCGATGACCCGTTCTTCTCCATCTTGTACTTGGGAGAGTACTGTTCCTATGCCATCGTTGCTCGCATCAGTATCTAATATGAATTTACCTTTGGGAATGGGATATGCAAGAATCGGACTAGAACATAATGTTGCTTTTAGTCTTCTAAATGCTTGGTCACATTCGGTATTCCATTTGTAAGAAGCTTTATCTTCTGTAAGTCTATGTAATGGAGACGCTATTTTGGCGAATCCTTCTACAAATCGTCTGTAGTATGTACACAGACCCAAAAAGCTTCTCAATTCATGTTTGTCACGAGGTTGATTCCATTCTTTTATTGCTTGTAACTTTTTTTCGTCGGTATGGATGCCTTCTCGGGAAACGACGTGACCCAAGAACTCAACTTTTTCTTGGAATAGAAAACACTTCTTTGAGTTTAGTTTAAGATTTACGTTCCTGATTCTTGAAAATACTTCTCGTAAATTGTCTAGATGATCTTCAAATGATCTTCCCATTACTATGACATCATCCAAATAGACTAAGCAGGTTTTCCAAGTAAGGCCTCGTAGAACGACTTCCATTAGTCTTTCAAATGTACCTGGGGCATTGCATAGGCCAAATGGCATCACATTAAACTGATAAAGTCCACTTCCAGCAGAGAATGCAGTCTTCTCTTTATCTCTTTCAAAGATTCCTACTTGCCAATACCCACTTTTCAGATCAAGAGTAGAAAACCAATATGATCCTGCCAATGTTGTTAATGTGTCGTCTATTCTTGGCAGTGGGTAACTATCTTTCTTGGTCACATCGTTGAGTTTCCTGTAATCGACACAAAATCGAGTACTTCCATCCTTTTTAGTGACCAACACCACAGGAGATGACCAAGGACTTGATGACTCTTCAATAACACCGTCGCTGAGCATTTTATTAATGAGATTGTGAACTTCTTCTTCTCTTTTGGCCAATGGTAGTCTTATCGGTTGGACATCGCCAGTGGAATGTTGAATAAGGTTTGTGCGTCCCGAACTACTCTTAGTTTCAAAGATATTACTTTGTTCTTCTATAAACTCTCTCGCTTTACGAAATTCTTCTGGAGTGAGATGTTGCCAAGTTGACTGAAATTGCTGAAGTACCTTCGTTGGTAACATACTTTTATCCTCCGAAGTTGGCTCTTCACATCTTGTTACTTTCTGGACTGGCTCAAATAATGCTACCACCTCCCCCTTATTAATTTTGACACTATTTGGGAAAATATTGGCGACTCTAATCGGGATGTCTTTATCGGTTTTAACTAGTGACTTTGCAACGAGGTAGGTGTTGGGTAATTTCTGTTGGCTTATGAGTCCGACGCAGCTTGATGTTTTACTTTCTAGCCTCCCAAAAATGATGGTCTCACTGTTACCGACCAGTCTTGTTGTACATACTGCCACGACCTTTATTGGTTCTTTATTGAAGTGACTATTTGACAAAATGAACTCTTCATTCCCAAATCTTAGGGTATTAAGCTTATTATCAAACGCAAATCCATGTTTACTTATCAAGTCCATTCCCAAAATAAATTCGTCTTCTATTTCGGCAACCAATACAGTGTGGCGAATCTTCAATCTTCCCAGCTCTAGGTCTATGTCTGTCTGCCCCAACACGTCGGCGGATTTTCCAGTCACAGTCTTAAGTGTTATTTTCTTTTCTGTTGGTCGAATTTTATATATCGTTGCAATTTTGGACTTATGGCTGCACCGGTGTCTACTGTGATGTTAACTTGTCTTCCATTTATAAGTCCGTCAATGTTGAGGCTGTCAGCAGTATGTTTTAAACTCTTAATAGAGTAAATTTTGGGGGCTACCCTTCCATTAGTTAACACCCGCCTTTCCGTGTTGAAAAGTTTTAGTTTTTCCTGATCTCCTCTTCTGTACTTTGTCCCACTAGATGGTAGGCGAGACCTCATTTGGACACGACAATTGCGTTGAATGTGCCCTGTAAGTCCGCATCTAAAACACTTTACATTTGGAGGGGATCGTCTGCTTTCTTTTAATGAGTCAATCTTCTCTTTCAGTGATTGAAGAATTTGGCTTAGCGTCTTTGAGGGAACCTCTTGTTCCTTGCTCATTTCTTCACGCTCGTGAATTGAAACAGCCCTTACTTTTGGCCTGGACATATTATTTGATGACTCAATTTCAAGGGCTCGAATCAACGCTTCACTGCTGCTATGGAAGCGTTCTCGGCGAAGTAACTTTGCTAAGTCTGTGTCTCGCAAGCCATTAATAAAGCGATCTACCGTAAAGGGATCTCTGCAATTTTCTGGCATTTCTGGGTAAGCCAAGTACATCAGCCTCCTGATATCCGCTTCATACTCTTGTAATTGACTCCCCTGCTCTTTGTTGACGAACATTTAATCCTGACCAATGTAAATTTCGCAAGTGTTCGTTTTAATATCTTCTTTCTAAGGCTGCCACTAAAGCATTGTAATTTTGTTTTTGTTCGGCTGGAATAGACCGTAAAAGTCCCAGAGCAGGTTCTCTCGTAGCTCTAGCTATCAGCCTTTTGCAGCAGCGGCAGGTTCAAACTGTTGTTTGTAAGTGGACCAGGAAGACGTACCATCGTAATTTGGAGGCTTAATGTTTTGGTTGGAATTCACGACACATCCCTGAGCTTTTATTTTGTTGTGTTCTTTTTGAAGCTGTATAAGCTGTTTTGACACGTCCTGGAATTTTTCTTCCATGGTTTGAAAAACTGCTTCCCTAACATTCTCTAATTTGTTCTCCACTTTTTCTTCAACATTTTGTACCTTCTCCTCAACATTTTGTACCTTTTCTTCTACATTCCGCAATTTATTTTGTACCTTTGGTTCCACGCTATGCACTCTTTGAGTTATTTCTTTCTTAAGGTCTTCGGTTGCAGTCTTAAACTCTTCTCTCAGCTGTTCGGAGTTGCTCTTTATTTGATCGAAGTTTTCTTGAATGCCATCTAATCTTTGCTCAAATGTCTGTTTCATATCGTTCTGGTTTTGTTCCATGGTCTGTCTCACGTCGTCCATGGTGTGTTTTATATCGTTTTGGTTTTGAGCCATTTGAGCTGCTAGAGCCTGCATCATTTTAGTTAGATCTTCCATCTTTGCTGATCCTTGTCTAGTAAGCATCAACTTCCTGATAAATCACTTAAAATGTCTATTTTTAGGCTATAAAGCTAATGTCGCAGTCGGTTTTTGTATACCTTTTCTAGTTCTCGAATAGAACGTCGTAGAATGTTATGGAATGTTCTAGAAATTCTTTCTGATTCTTACTTTAAAATTACTAATCTAATCTCGAAGTCGCCTTTTGGATATTTCTTCTGGTTCTTGAATGAAACGTCGTAGAATGTTATGGAATATTCTAGAAACTCTTTTTAGTTCTTACTTTTGAAATTACTAAGCTAATGTCGAAGTCGCTTTTTGGATATTTCTTCTGGTTTTTGAATAGAGCGTCGTAGAAAGTGATAGAATATTCTAGAAAATCTCTCTAATTATCAATTTTTGGACTGTAAAGTTAATGTCGAAGTCGGTTCTTAAATATCTCTTTTGGTTTTTTAATAAAACAATATCGAACTTCTTCGAATATTCTGGAAAAATCACTTACTGTTTTTCTGTCCAATTGTCCTATCCGGTGGTACTATGTAAGGGTAGTCTTTGCACTATTCAGTTCCGAATATTCTGGCAAAATCACTTACTGTTTTTCTTTTTAATTGTCCTAGCCGGTGGTACTGTGTAAGGATAGTCTTTGCACTATTTATTTCTTTTAATCTCACTTCTGACACCAATTGTTACGGGTTCACAACGACAAATTAAAACTCGCAATTGTTGAAAACAATACGTCAATTTATTCCGACAAATTATGCAAAAAACACGCACTTAAACTTACTAATAATGCACTACTTTAATACGCCTATTAACTTTGCGTTAACATCTAGCGATCACTACCATTGGTTATCTCTGACTGCCCGATGCACGACGTCCGACGTCTGCCTACTATTCGAGAATTTTCCATCCTTGTTCGATTCGGAATCATTTCACCCTTTTCTAGAACCGGACCGTTCGCATACCAGTTTGTCACAGATAACGCAACTAAAACCTAGATTAAGAATACAACCATAAAATACGTCAACCTAATACTACACTAAACCTAAATAAATTCTAACTATAAAATTTAAATAACTTAAATTTGTAACAATATATTTCTACCTCTACCCCCACCTTGCCCCAATAGAAAAATGAGTTTCCAAACAACTCACGATCAGCGATTTCATTATAATCTAGAATAAACTCTTCTGTTCTGTTATTGAACAAATATTTTCATTTATTAGAGTAGATAGCTGAGACTAAAAAGTAGAAAATAAATTGGCAAAATTTTTTTTTAAGTCACAAGCTTTTATAAAATGCACTAAAAATTAAAAAATAATTTTCTAACATTCTAATATTATCATAATAATAAAAGCGATGGCCGCAAATCAAACACTTAAAGAATATTCAACAAAGCAGGTCATCAAAGATATGTTTGATGTGCCGCAATGTTATGCCATTGCCATAGCTATGTCAGAGAAATTCTGGGGTATCTTGGGTCGGGTTGGGTGGTTTTGGTACCTCTGCATTTTTCTGCTAGATTGATTCTTGCAAATAGTGATATTTAATTGATACGGATATCTTAGCAGCGGCCATCGCTTTTATTATTATGATAATATTAGAATGTTAGAAAATTATTTTTTAATTTTTAGTGCATTTTATAAAAGCTTGTGACTTAAAAAAATTCTTTTACCAATTTATTCTTGTTTTTTTGCACATTTTTTTAAAGCTTAGCTTAAGTTAGATAACCTTTGAATCGCCAAAGTGCTTAATAAAATTTGAAAATGGATAAGAACATTATGTAAATTGCGATGTTATTGCATGGCAAGAATTCTTTAGAAAATCGTTGCGAGCATGTTAATACCATGTGTCTGACAAGTTTGAGTTAGCGTGTCTTGGATAAAAGGGCGGTTTTTGCGTTAAATTTAGTTTTTCTATTTTTTTCTCAAAGAACGCCAGGGGCGCCAAGCGCCGAGGGGCGAAGGGGGGGGGGCGTCCGCCCCCTGACCCCCTGTACGACACGCCACTGGTTACTTCTTCTATTTAAATAGGGAACAGGAAATAATTTACACCTCATTGTACCGGGTTTTTTCTTGGCCCGCTAACTGCTGTACTTTAATGCAATTTTTAAATTCAAAATGTCAAAGTTCTTACAAATAAGCTAATTTTAAACAATAGGTACTTATTGGAATAAAACCTGACTTTACTTTAGTCGGCACCTCACCTCTCAAAATTGAGATACCAAAGCCAAATTTAAAAATAAAGTCGCTATCTTTCATTTATTAAATATAGACACTAGTAAATCCGGTTCCTAAATACACAAAGGCCGAATTTTGAAAGAAAGCAGCCGTTTTTTTGTATAAATCTGTGTATTGTGACAGAGGTCGATTTTAAAATAAGGTCAGGTTTTATTCCAATAAGTGCCTAATAGCAATAAGAATTAGCGAGCACATTCTGTAAATTCAACCGTTACAGCAACTATATTTCAATTCCATTTTCTTGTTTTTTTGCAGAGTCGCTACTTGTTCCATACGGGTGGGAAATTTTTTAAACTAGTGTTAAGTTAGAAATATAACTTTTGAATCGCCATTTTAAATCGTGATGTTATTGCAGGACAAGCATTCTTAAAGGTCGCTTGACATGGAGCAATAAACTAACAGTTATGTACAAGATTAGGGTCCCTGACATGACATCAAATATGTCTCATTCGGAGACACTAATCTTGCATGCAACTGCAAGTTTATTACGCCATGTCAAGCGGCTTTTTGGAAAATCGATAAATTCTGTTTATAATTTTGCCTGATAGTCTTTCATCAAGCACAGGGGTCTTTTAGAGTCACTGCATCCTGGAAGCCTGACGTTAAGAAAACACTACGTCTTCGTGATGCAGTGATCCTAGGGTCTTTATCGTGCTAGCGCCATATACTCTTAAAACGGGACCATCCGCTTCACGGGACTTTCGAACCACGGTCTTATACTCATCATCATAATATTGACAGAAATGGGAATCAAACCCACACCGTCCTCTGATTGTGAAGCGGAGGGACGCTCACTGAACCATCAGGGTCAGTTCCGTCATGAATCAATTTATTACCTTCCTAGCCCACGTAGCAATGGCTAGAGAAGGTACTATTTTCGATAAATTTTTTTTTGAGATACTTTCTAACGGAGCATAGTATCAATATACAGTTTTCGGAATAAAGTAGAGTACATTTGCCCAATAATTTGTGTTATTATCATGAGTTCACTTGAAGTGTGCTGATAGGCTAGCTAGGAAGGTATCAGATCCGTCATGGATCCATTTATTGGAATGGTATAACCCAATTTAATCGTTTATAAAAAGTGTCAAATACAGAGCTATTTAAGCTGGCAGCATCGAAATTTCGAAGCAATTTGTGTAAAGAGACGCAAAAAGAAAGAAAAAACTGGAACGTCATTTAATGCCGCCGCGCGAGGAAGCCTTTCGCGTTCCAGATGACTTTTTTGTGTTCGGCAAAAAGGCTTGCTAAATAAGATAAATGACTAACACTGTTTAGTTGCGTATTTAGAATAAGTTTTTGGGGGGGGGGCGCAACTTTTTTTAAACAATGTGTTGGTGCAGGCTTTTAAAATTTTTGTAGGTATTGAGAAAGTCCCGGACCCCCCCCCCATTTTAATACGCCATTGACTGACACTACAATACAGTGGCCGACCCAAGATGTCCGGGGAACAAGCGCCAAAGAAGCAGCAAAAACCAATATATTTTTTCCTGCGGTTTTTAATGAGTTTGAGCTCTGAAGTTTGCCACTATATTCCGGGGCTATAGCATCAAAAATTAATCTTTGTGGACTTTGTAATGAAGAATTTGTTACACCTGTTTTTATTGATTACTAATGTTCGCACCAAAACTGCTTGACCTGATAAAAGACCTGTTGAAGAACCGGCTGTTAACAAGGCCCACTAGCTACAAGCAAAAGTTTTTGTTACATGATTGTCTAGTTCTTTTTAGTAGTTGTGGTTAACATCAAGCGTTTAATTGAGTGAACTTTTTTAGCGTAAATAATTACAAGCCGGCAGGTTAAACCCGTTTTTTAGCGGGGGATGGGTGGATGTTCTCGAGCGGGGGAGGGAGAAATGTGTATTTTAGTTGAAGTCGGCCATCATCATCGTGCAGACACGTCCATTGCCCTTCTACACGATGCCGGTTCTATCCTTAGTGTATGAGTATGAGTTCGTTTTGATTTGGGCTAAGTCAGTAGTAAAAAGCATTGCCGGTCGCGTGTCATTTTTTTTTGATATCGTTTGTTTATAAAATGGAAATAAATACCGTCGATTACATAATTAACTGTGCAAATTTAAATACGTTGACATATGAACTTCGATTACAAATAAAATCTTTAGGGCCACATAGACCGGGCCTAAAAATCCTAAAAATTAACCAAAATTTTAGTACAAGTAATAAAAAATTATACGATGCTGAAAACTGGTTGTGCGGTTGCGTGGGTGGCAAAAGGAATGTGTGATCTCTAGCACTTTAGTGAAAAGTTAAGGACACAAAGTAAGTGCTACTTATTTAAATAACTACATAGAATTTTCTATGCTAGGCAAACTGATATTAGGTGCCAATTGAATAGTGCTTATAGGCAAAACATTAGCAAACATAATGAAAATGTGGCAAAAAATAGACATATACTTAGTAGGTTAATAGACTGTTTAAAATTCTGTGGGATTTTTAAGGTTGCTCTACGGGGCCATAATGAGTCTGAAACTGGTCTCTGTCTCACTTTATCTATAAACAAATAAACTAAAAACTACACCAAGTAGCTGTTTGTTTGGAAAATGCTAAAATAAAATTGTTTAGGTAAGTTTTTTTATCTCCTTTTCCATGCAATATAAATATCTGCCCCCCCCCCCCAATTTATAACGTCAACAGCCGCCACTAGTCCGCCCTGTATAATACTCTCATGGATTAGCTGTTAGTATATAATAAACTTCCGTTTTTGTGTGTTAAACTACTAAATTCGATTTTTAAATAAAAGTGGGGGGGGGCAGGTTCACCCCAGGTCCCCCTGTAGATCCGCCCCTGCTACTATACACCTATATTTCGACTTAATTTCTCATTTTCTTAAAAACTAATTAAGTCACAGCCAGTAGTTTCGAATTATGTTTAATTTAAATGTTAGGGAAAACAAAAAGGATGGATTTCTCAAAAGAGATCGGGAGTTATTTATATCTAGGCGCTCAAAGAGTAAATAGGGATTAAAAAAATTTTTTAGCCAACGGGAGTTTTTTTTGGTTAACGTTTAAAAATTAGATTTTATTTTATTTTTTGCTTTGATATCAATAACCAGTGGCGCACCCAGGAATATGTCTTGGAGAGGGCCCGAGGCCTTTGATTTTATTCATGAAATATGTAGAAAATATCTACAAAAATCTTGAGCTTGGGGGGGCGCCCCCCCTGGATGCGCCCATGCAATAACAATATACAGGGTGTAAACTGTATGGCTCTAAAATATTTTAGTAGGCGATGGAGGAGTCCAAAATAAGAAAAAAGTTTGAGAAGAAACTATTTAAGATAAAAAATGTAGTATACATTTTTTTGATAAAATGACAAGTTGAGGGGATCCATACTGTCAAAATTACTTCCAAGAATGTGTCCATTTGCAGCAGCTCTCGATAGAGTATCTTTTAAGTGGACACGTTCTTTTCTTGAATAAATTGTTTTACCTTTAAACAGTAGGTGGTAGACGCTTCTTACTCATTGGGCGTCGACCGGTGAGATACCACCATGCCAGAAGTGAGTAGCGCTAAGTGGTATCACCACGTTCCGCTACTGCGCTGGCAGTCCGGTTCCAACAATGAGTAACAGATAGTATGATGGCGCTTCCAGGATCAAAATATTCCGGAGGTAAAATACCCGACCACTCGGATCTCCGGGCGTCGGGTGATCCTGGGGGTCCTTCATGCAAAGATATTAAAAGAAGACCAAAAACTCAACTCAGAATTGATTTTAGCAATATAAGAGGATTAAGTACCAACATAAATTCAGTTCACCAACATCTTGAAGAACAAAGACCTGACATCCTTGTTCTCACTGAAACTAAAATCAGTTCTGCAACACCTATTGTGAACTATCTTTATCCCGGCTATGACCTACACCACCGATTTCGACATAATTTTGGGATCTGTGTGTACATTAAAAATGACCTTTCATGTCATCGAAAGGAGAAGCTAGAACTAGCGAACCTCGATATCATATGGCTGAAATTCACCTCAAAGTCATCGACCAAGTTCATTTGCTGTCTCTACCGACCGCCAAGTAACACCGAGTATCAAAACTTTTTTGCGACATTATCCGAAAACTGTGATAATATACAGTCTAACTATCCACATGCGGAAATTGTTTTTTTAGGCGATTTCAACGTCCACAATATACCCTGGCTAAAACACCACAACAAAACAGATAATGAAGGCAGGGAAGCAGAAGCTTTTGCCATAAGTTGTGGTCTAACGCAGCTTGTCGATGAACCTACCCGTATCTCAGAAAGGGGTGAATTTGCAGCGCTTTTAGACTTGTTCCTAACTACAAATCCTGACTTGTACACAATTCAAGTAGATCCCCCACTTGGTTCATCCGATCATAAACTTATAAGAACAAAGTGCGAAATGTTCATACCGCCAAGCCAACAATCACTTCCTCGTAAAATGTGGCACTATAAATCGGCAAAATGGAATAACCTTAAACAGTTTTACCTGGATTTTCCATGGCAAGAAGTTTGCTTTAAAACAGCTGATCCCACTATTTGCTGTAATGAAATAACAAAAGTAATCTTATCTGGAATGGATGCATATATCCCACATACAATAAAAAGCAGAGCTAATGCAAAACCTTGGTTCAACAGCCAGTGTCAAACGGCTGTACAGAAAAAACACAGAGCATATAACCTTTGGAAACGACAACAAACCGCTCAAAACCACACAGAATTTATAGAAGCCAGAAATAGTTGCAAAATTACTATTGACGCCGCCAAAGAAACATACAATCAAAGAATAAAAAACAGGTTGCTGAATTGTCCAAGTAGTTCTAGGTCCTTTTGGTCTCTTGCAAAAGCCGTTGGATCAAACTTCACCAAGTCATCCATACCACCACTTACAGATAAAAATACTCACTCAGTCACAACATCAGAGGAAAAAGCCAATATGCTGGCCAAAATCTTTTCCTCCAACTCAAACCTAACAGTGCCAAATGGAAAAACTCCACCGTTCATTGAAAGGATTTCCCACAGTATGCCAGAGGTACCCTTTTGTCACAGAGAAATACGAAAATCCCTTAAAAAGTTGGATACAAACAAAGCAATGGGTCCAGATGGCATTCCCGCGATAGTACTTAAAAATTGTGCTAACGAACTCACCCCAACTTTCGCTAAATTATTCAATTTATCCTACAGGCAAGGAGTATATCCATCATCATGGAAGTCTGCCGCAGTACAGCCTATTCCAAAGAAAGGAAAAAAGACAGATCCGTTAAACTATAGACCAATTGCTCTACTTCCGGTGATATCAAAAGTAATGGAAAGAGTTATGAACAATCACCTAACCAAGTACTTGGAAAAGTACAAACTTATCAACGACAAGCAATACGGATTTCGAAAATATAGGTCAACTGGCGATTTACTTACATACGTCACTCATTTATGGCAAAAAGCGATTGAGTTACGGGGCGAAACAAGAACAATTGCCTTAGATATATCAAAAGCATTCGATAAAGTCTGGCATAAAAATCTGCTCAACAAGCTTAAAGCAATGGGATTGTCGCCGAAACTTTGCACTTGGTTTGAAAGTTACCTTAAGGATAGATCCATTTATGTTGCACTGGATGGCCGGAACTCCAACTCTTACCAAATAAATGCTGGTGTGCCACAGGGAGCAATCCTTTCGCCAACACTTTTTCTGATTTACATAAATGACCTCATAGATAGAACAGTAAATCCACTTTATTGCTTTGCAGATGATGGCAATGTGGTCTCCTCAGTCATACCACCCACTCAGTGTCTATCCGCACGTGAATTCCATCATCTTAGACAAACTCAGATATCGCAGATAAATAGCGACCTGGAGATAATAGAGGACTGGGGCAACAAAAACCTTGTACAGTTCAACGCGCAGAAAACCCAAGCAGCCCTGTTTTCAAAAAAGACCAGCACCGGTGAGCCAAACATCATGCTATCTGGAAGTGCTGTCACATTGCAGAGCCAGTTGAACATCTTAGGAGTCACTGCAGAGACCAACATGTCTTGGCACAGTCACGTGGCAGATATAGCTAAAAGGGCGTCCCAAAAGCTTGGGGTGCTATTTCGTACAAGACATCTGTATACACCAAGCCAACTGCTGACACTCTACAAAGCCCAGATTCGACCAACTATGGAGTACTGCTCACATATATGGAGTGCGGCACCCAAACATACCTTAATGCTTTTGAACACTGTGCAAAAACGAGCTATCAAGCTGATCAATGACCCCGCACTTACCCGTAGTTTGGATAGTCTCGAACATCGAAGAACTGTGGGCGATCTATCTGTCCTCTACAGGTATTATCACGGAAAATGCTCTGAAGAGTTGGCACGTATGATCCCCCCGGGAGTAGCACCTACTAGGCGAACACGTCAAACAGACGGTAACCATCAATTTACTGTCAAAATAGAGGCACCAAGAACCTCATTATATCAGAATTCATATCTCTGGAGAACGGCATCGTTGTGGATTAAACTCCCTGCGACAGTTTTCCCTGCAGGTTACAACCTGAACCGTTTCAAAACCAACACACACCAACATTTCCGCGCACTGGCCGCTTCTCGAGCGTGATAGGGACCTCCTTGCAAGTGCGCTTAACCGTAAAAAAAAAAAAACAATTTGTTTTGAATTAAAACTTAGTAGGGAACTTGCCCATTTTTTTTTATTTTACTAAAATGTTTGTTTCTGTATGAGAACGCATTATACCAAATATCAGCCCTTAAATCGCAATACTTATTTTACAATAAATAATTAAAGTTGGAATCGCTGACTGGTATATTCAAACACAGCAAAATGCGCGGCAGCCGCTGTGACGTCACTCCTTTGAAAAATCCCGGGCCCCTTATGAGTATAACGGTCATTCGGTTCATAACTTTTTTATTTATAAATATTTTTTAATTCTGTAAAAACATTCTTTAGGCACTTTTTTTAAGAGCAATTCAACTGTCAAATTAAATTTTATCTGTCACTTTTAGTTTTTGAGATATTACATAAAGTTTATATTTTACTTATGGATTGATCCTTATTTTATTCGATTTTTAAAATGAGCGTAAAATTTCCTTTAAAATGATGTTTCACACTTAATATTTAATTTTTTTATTTTTTTATATTTTTTTATATTTTTATTTTTTTATTACTTCTTATTTTTTATTTTTTTTTAAATAATTTAAAAATAATTTAAACTAATTCTTATTCAGCAAACTAAAAAAAAAACGTTAAGAGGTAACTAAAAACTAAAAATATAAAAAACAATAAAAAAAATAAAAAATAAAATATTAAGTGTGACATGTCATTAAAAAAAAAAATTACGCTGATTTCAAAAATCGAATAAAAAAAGGGTCATTCCATAAGAAAAATACAAACCTTATGTAATATCTCAAAAACTAAAAGTGACAGATAAAATTTAATTTGACAGTTGAATTGCTCCTAAAAAAGTGCCTCAGGAATCTTTTTACAGTAATAAAAATTATTCATAAATAAAAAAGTTACGGGGGTGGGTCGAAAATGCACCAAATTGAAAATATATATCTTAAAAGTAGTTTAAGATATCGATGTGCGGTTTTCGGCATTAATGTTTTAACAAAAATCGAGCTCGTAACATATAGGTTAGTTTTTTCCTATCTCCTCTAGAAATGGGCGTTTCCTATCAAAAGTGTCCAATTTGGACCACTCTGTACCTATGTGGGTAGGTATAATGGAAAATAAATCAGCACTAGTGTTTATAGAGCTCATTCTAAACAGTGTTTTAAATAGGTTCACTTAATTTATATACAGTGAAACCTCCTATAGGCGGACACTCACGGTTCCGTCGATTTTGTCCGCTTATTAGAGGTGTCCGCTTATGAGAGGGAACTGCGAAATTTTAATATATATTTATTAACAATTTCCGCTGCTTGCGTTTTTGCGATATTAAATTTTTTTGCGATCTTTCGTGCTGATAGATGTTCCTTCTCCGATACGTTAACAACTTCTATTTTTTTACGTAAACTAACAAGTTTTTTACTAGGCGCCACTTCACAGAGATCTATTACTACCCAACTGAACAATAAAAATCAAACATAGAGTCCCGCCGAATAAAATATGTTATAAATACGAGAGAAGTACTTAGTCTCCTCATTAAAACGGAAACAACATACTACATAATATTTATGCCCATGAGATGCAGCGCTCCGTCCCGTTGTCAGAGGTTCGCGTCCGGTTAAGGGAGGTTTCCGAATTTTTTAACCAAAAAAAAATTGTCCGCGTTCGGTTATTAGAGTGTCCGGTTATAGGAGTGAACTTTACAGCTAATGAAATAGGGACAAGCTTGGTTCCAACAAATTTGTCCGCTTATTTCAATTTACTTATTTTTAATAAGACTTATTAGTATATATATATACAAAGCTAAAAAAAATATGTGTAATTATTATATTATAGTACTTACAGTACTTCGGTATTTATACTATCTTGCGAGCTTTTACACCACGAACTTCAGCTTGAGAAAAATCCTCCGAATTTTTAATGTATAATGCAGTCATGAACATATCAACTCTAGGTAAATTGTCTGATTGTCCTTTTATAAACCACGCACCAACCATTTTCAGTCTTTAACAGAATCACAAAACACTAAATTAAGAAAATTTAGACAAAACTACGTCCGGAAATAACTGAACACCACGTTCAAAGCTCCAATAAGTACAATATCAATTATTTACATATCGAGATCCAAAGGCGTGACGTCACAACCAATGGCGGCGCGTTTTAAGAACAGGTCAAGTTATTCAAATTTTAAACCTTTATTTCTCAGTTAATTTAATTGTTATTGGAATTTTTCTTTTTCTAGGAAGTTTCTTATGATAATACCTTACGATTTTAATTGTTTTTAAAGGATTCGATTTTTTGGGCAAGTTTCCCTATTGTTTTGTTTCAGAATACTGCATTTTGTAACAAAGCAAATTGTCTTCATATAAGAAATATTTTGCTTCCAGAAAAAACGGTGCCTTAGATTAATTCAGTTTCAATTTTTAATAAAACAATTTCTGTTTCACATTAAAATAAAGAGACAAGAGATTTTTTGTGCAATATCAAAAAAATATTCTCTTGATGAATAGGAAAGCAAAACTTATTTTATTTCAAAGCAATTTCCTTTAATCTAAGACAATTTTTTTTGGAAGCAAACTGCCAAAAACCAGTTTAATTTACTGGTACCGCATGCGAGACGTATCAGTTACTAACCTGAACAGATACCATGCTAAACTTTTTGTTGCCTTTAGCGCCATCTTCTACAATTTATTTAAAGTTTAAAAAGAAGTGGGTTTAACATTAAATCTAGGATGTTAGAACATTTCGTCGCTGAAAAAGCAAAGGGGCGATAGCGACAAGATAGGCGAAACTCCATTTTGTGGATGTTTGCCCCTTGGTCTGATCCTATAATATTGTCAGGATAGAAAATAATGTCCTAATAACGAAATGGCACAAGTTACGTTTATAAGCAAGTGCACATTAACCCTAAACAATCTAAGGAAATGAACTGCTGCTATAGTTCAATTTGTATTAAAACGTGTAATAAATTGTTTACCGAATAAAAACCATAAGCGATTGACCGGTCATAATGTATATACAGGAGTTTAGCAGTTAGTTTCAAGCTGAGAATATAACGTCCCACACGTAGTTAACAGTGAAGACAAGTACAATAGTCAGAAGTCGAGCGTATCTAGAGGATACGCATTTTGTAAACAAGACGTATGTAATGTAAGTAGTAATTATAAGTAACTTACCTCAGCCTCTTGGCAAATTATATTGGAAAGGCTTGGCGAACTGAGAGTACCCCAATACCCGAGCCAATACCTGAGAAACGTTGTTAGAGACTATCTAAACGATAGAGCGATAATATGTGGCAAACAAACACTAAATGTCTCGGCTGGAATACCACAAGGGTCAATCCTTGAGCCATTGCTATGGAATATGTATTATGATTCAGTTCTAAAACTTAGACTAGAAGAAGGAGTTAAAGCCATGGGTTACGTAGATGATCTAGATCTTACAAATACCGCAAGGAATAAAACCGACTTAACAGAAAAAGCAAACAACGTACTCAACAAAATAGATAGAGGGATGAAACATAATAAATTAGAATCGGCTCCAGAAAAAACTAAATCAGTCATACTCTGTGGAAAAAGACACCGAAAAGATGTAAAGTTCAATTTAAATGGAACTGAAATTGTTCCTAAAAAGGCAATTAGATATTTAGGAATAATGATTGGAGAGAATATGTCATTTGGAGAACATGTTAAAAGAATAATACAAAAATAATCAGAAAAAACCATCATGAGGATTAATGACAAATAAGAAGGGACCATCAACTGCAAAAAGAAAGCTGCTCTATGGTGTAATACAATCCACCTTGCTATATGGTACACTCATTTGGGGAGAAGTGGTAAAAAAAGACAAATACAAAAACATCCTAATTAAAGTGCAAAGGAAAGCGATACTAAGAGTAGCAAATGCCTACCGTACTGTATCAAATGAAGCCCTACAGGTCATAGCAGGAACCCCGCCTATTGACCTTGTAATAGAAGAAAGATTATTTTTAGACAGAAACAGCAACACAGAAGAACAGAAAGAGATAGCTAAAAAGGTTATAATTGAAAAATGGCAAGAAAGGTGGGAAAAAGATACCGGAAAAGCTGTTGCTGGAATGTAAACATAGATATGTCAATTATCAAATAACGCAGATTTTAACAAATCATGGGTGCTTTAAAGTATACACAAAACGCATAGGAAAAACAATAAGCGATAGATATGTGTACTGGTGGGCATAGACGATGCAAATTATACACTGATTCATTGCCCAAAGTTTAGAGAAAAACGAAATATTATGCTAGAAGCCTTACATAAAGACCAAGGAAACGTACTACCAGAACAAATCATAAATGAGATGCTAAAAAACAAAGATAATTGGAAGGTAGGCAACCAATTTATCAAAGCAATCATGGATAATAAAAGTAAAGATGAACACTTAGAACAAACAATAATACTAGAGTAAAATAGAAATTGTTTGATAATAAATGGCTTGATAGTACTGAAGTATTGCTGGAAGTCTTCAAAAGAAGTTTTAGTTAGTAATGAGAGTAAAGGAGCACGACAAAATAAAGTAACAAAGAGAAATTAGATGATATTCACGAACTCCTAATCGCCAGAGCGGGAGGGAGATGTAGTGACTACACAGAAAGAGTGCTGTGCCACCTGATGTAATGTTTAGAAAACGGTTCCGGGGGCACATGCATTACAAAGGGATCCCTTGTTTTTCAGTGCTTGCACTGACTACGCCCTTAATAAAAAAAAACTAATTATAAGTATTGCTAAATAAAACCATAAAACCGAACTTAAACTGTGTTACGTCACGATAAAACCCCCTCGTGACAAATAAATAATGTCGCTTTTGCCTGTGGACCGTGGACATGGCTTACTTGGTTCATATCGTTTAAAAGATAATTTAATTTTCTACAATAAAGTTAATTATACACCGTTTGTAAAATGCTTACCTTTTGAGAAAATTACATAAAACTGAATAATTTTGGTTTATTTTAATATTTTTTTTTTAATTCCATGTCAACTCGGCCACATTTTGTACTTACAAATTTAGATTTTATTAAAAATTTATTTTTTGGTTCCTCTATAGATACCGATTACACAGAGATAAAAAAATTGAAAAAATGTTGCGATTCCTTAAATCTACAGGGTGTTTTATCTTCTTAATTGGCCAAAACATATGTTTTTTATTTAATTTTTATAAACATCAAAATTATAGCCCCCCTTTTAAACAAAGTTAAAAAAACCGCTTTCCATTATACTGGACGGAGATGAGGGTCGAGACTTCCCAAAAGAAATCGAATTTGGGACACCCTGTATAGTGGCGTTTAGTGTCATAACAGTGCAGGACTAGGTATTCTAATTAGAAAAATGTGCCACAATGTTGGTGGCCGATAAGATTTTAAACAGTGGAAGGCCGAGGCCCATCTTGGCCCTTCAATGTGACGCCGCTGAAGTCAAAGGCAAGGGAAGGGGGTGTCAAAATGTAAAAAAAAGATTTTTTCCTTTAAGCACAACAACTTCCTTTAATAAAATGTATATTGATTCACACCCCGGGCGCCTGAATAGAACTGCTCGCTTGCCCATATACATATAAGTAGGGCCAAGCCCTCGGCACAGTTAAATAAGAATTTTTCTTTTTGGCATTTATACTTCTCGGCCCACTCTAAAATTTTTAAAGGCAGTAGACAAGATATTAGAGCATCTTTTTTCAAAAAAATATAAAAATCGAAGGGGTTACTTTTTAATTTATTGTCTTGTATTAAGGTCACTAATGCGATTATTTGTCATTTTCAATATTTTTTCCTAAAGCCTCTTGTTCTTGTTTCTAAACAGTTGTAAAAAAAGTTTTTGCAAAGGTCGTATTTCTTCAGGAAAAATCATAAACCATAGATATGTTACGGCCAATTCAGAAGATAAAACACCCTGTAGATTGAAGGAATCGCAACATGTTTTCAAATTTTTTATCTCGGTGTAATCGGTACTCATAGGGAAATTAAAAAATTAATTTTTATTAAAGTCAAAATTTTTAGGTGCAAAACGTGAAGGTTTGATATTGAAAGCCCCATAGGTAAAGTTCTGTCATTTCAAAATGCCGCACAAAAAACTGGCGCGTGTCACCCTAATCAGAATAACCATTTTGGGATTTGCAAGAGTCTGTCCAAAATTTATTTTCAAATTTTAGGAAGAGTTTCTGTGTTTTAAGCACGGCTAGGTATACATCATTCTTTAAAGTTAAGGTTTCGAACATACCTTATACCTTTCTATATGTACCTAATTTCTTCACGAAATATAACAAAGGCTTTCGAAAGGTACCACCGGCATTCTTTAATACAGGGTCAAACTCATTTTAAAATTGTTAGCGGTTTTTTATATTGTGGATTTGAATTCATGTCATTATTATAGTGACATTTTCATTATTATTGTGAATAATAACAATTATAAACCTGTATATTTTAGTTTGTATTTATAAGTGAGGACCTAGTAAGTGATATTAATAATGGCGTTTTGGCGGCCATCTGAAACACCACAAACAAATTTTTGGAGACCATTTGAGGACCAAGGAGGAGAAGAAGTGGTGGTACCATTAGAGTCTGCGGTTTTACAGAAACCAAACCTTAACCGTAAAAAATAAATTGATCCATGACGGAACTGACACCTTCCTGGCTAGCCTATTATCAAACTTCAAGTGAAGCCATGATAATATATTAGCCTTGAAAACAGTTTTTTTTAATATCTCAGAAGTTTTTGGTAATAACACGAATTATTGAGGAAAATATAGTCTACTACATTTTGAAAACGGTGTATTAAGACAATGCTCCATTAAAAAGTTAGCATTTTTTAATTGTCAAAAACTGTCATTCGCATTAATGGATTTTGATCAAAATCTAATAAGCTCGTAAGAGTATCGAACACTATTTTACCTATATATATATATATATATATATATATATAGATATCCGCTGATCGTTGTGACATCCAGGCGTAAAAATTTTAGATGTCTTGTGATATCCTTCGACGCCGTGACATCCAAATTCGGATGTCACAACGTTTTTCCATGTTTTTGGTACAGTCCTGATGGGGAGGGCCCGGGTGTACCTAAATTAAATGGATGTCATAGCATACCATGAGTCTGATGAAGAATACAGCAAAATTTAAAAAAAAATTTGACGCCAAAATTTCCGTGTATATTGGCGCGAGTATATTCAAGAATCGATCCAATTGCTATTCATCACTCTGTGACATCCAATGTATATTTTCATCTTAATTGCACGCACTCGTAACATCCGTCAAAGCGACAACCTTGCATTATGCCTATTTTATTAATTAAATTTGGTTTATTTTTTATTTTGGGGCGGCTGTTGCTATGTGGTCCAGCGATTCACTTGACTTGCATCTTTGTAAAAATATTTAAAAATGTTAGCATAATAAATAATGTTAGCTAGCTGATTGGGAACATAAATATAAAATATAAATAAATATTTCTTCATGTACCTCAGAGCAAAAGTGAATTAACTAACGGACTTGGATAGGGACTTGATACTATTTGTGAATTGCTATCTCCGTCCTCCTTTTCACCACGTAGCTAAAGTCAGATGAGTAAAAAGAGCGCTAAATTTTAATCTAGCTACGTCAAAACGTACTGATTTATAATAGTATATTTTTAACTCTATTCAGTGATTTTTTTACAAAAACAAATCTGCTGAATTAAAGTAGAATTCTTATAAATCAGTCAATACATATATACTGTGTGGGCCAAAAAAAACCGCACAATTCTTTTTCATTATAACTTTTGAACTATACCATCGATTTTAATGGGACAAACTGCGATTGATAGAGAATTAATCAGAGTTTTGACTAACTATAATTATTTGTCAGCGATCAAAAAATCCAAGATGGCGGACAATATTAAAATGTACCCTTTAAATATGCTGGTTTATTCTTATGTTGCAAACACGTTTGAATTATTTTTTTTAAATTAGTAGAAAAGCTGCGTTCTTGCCACGCACAAGGTATGAATCAGCAAAATCGGTTTGATGGTTCTAAAAAAAATATTTTTGTTTCAACCATTGTTTTGAAAATTATACGATTGCCTTGCCAATCATGTCTGCATTTATTTCTTTACAAATTTATTACTACTGAACCTTTGACTTTGATGAAATAAAAAACATCCTGGTGAGAATTGATTGTTTTTTAAAGATCATGATCAAAATTTATCGCCATCTTAAAATTTAAGATGGCGGACAGAATCATACTTCATTCTTAAAAATGGTGGGTTTATTCTTATTTTCTGGAAATATTTTAGATTTTTTTTTAATTTATAGAAAAGCACTACTTTTCCCGCGCACAACAAGGTACAAATTAGCAAAATCGTTGTATTGGTTCTCAAAAAACCTATTTCTGTTTTCGTCATTGTGTTACAGATTATACGATTGCATTACCAATCCTGTCTGCATTCATTTCCTTATAAATTATTATTACCAAACCGATTTTAGTGAAATAAGAAAAATGATGGTGAGAATTGATTGTTCTTTCAAGTTTATAATCGAAGTTTGCCGCCATCCTAAAAGTTAAGATGTTGGACAGAACCATACTTGATCCTTCAAAGAGGCACTTTTATTCTTATTTTTCGAAAATGTTTTAGTTTTTTTTATTAATTTGTTGGAAAGTACTACTTTTCTCCCGCTTAATAAAGTACAATTTAATAAAATCGGCGAAGTGGTTCTCACAAAATCTGATTTTGTACAATTGTTTTACAAGTTATGCGATTGCATTGGCAATTTCTGTCCGACATCTTAAATTCTAAGATGGCGGCAAATTTCGAATATAATCTTTAAAGAGCAATTTTTTGTGTTTCACTAAAATTGGTAGAGTTTATAAGAAAATTAATGCAGACAGGATTGGCAATAAAATCGTATAATCTCTAAAACAATGGTTGAAACAAAAATAGATATTTTGAGAACCACCACACTGATTTTAATAATTTTTACCTCGTTGTGTGGGGAAAAAAGTAGAGTATTTTCATCGATTAAAAAAAATCTAAAACATTTTCGGAAAATAAGAATAAACACGCCATTTTAAAGAATCAAGAATAATTCTATCCGCCATCTTAAAATTTAGGATGGCGATAACTTTGATCATGATCTTAAAAAAGCAATCAATTCTCACCAGGATGTTGTTTATTTCCACTAACATCGGTTCAGTAGTACTGAATTTATAAGTAAATAAATGCAGAGATGATTGGCAAGCAATCGTATAATATGCAAAACAATGGTTGAACAAAAATATTTTTTTATAGAACCACTGAACCAATTTTGCTAAATCGTACCTTGTCGTACCTGGGAAGAACGCAGCTTTCTTACTATTTTAAACAAATAATTAGAGCATATTCGCAACACAAGAATAAACGAGCATCTTTCAAAGGTACATTTTAATTTCGTCCGCCATCTTGGATTTTGAGATGGCAGACAAAAAATGATAAATTAGTCAAAACTCTAATTAATTCTTTGGCAAGTGTAGTTTGTCCCATTAATATCGACTGTATAGTTCAAAAGTTATAATAAAAAAAATGTCCAGGTTTTTTTGGCCCACCCTGTAAAGGAAACGAGTTTAGAAACTGCTTAACCGATTTTATAGAACCCCCCCCCCCCTAATTGCGCCTCTAATATATTTATTTATTTATTTCCAAGGAGTAGCACATATAAGAAAAATTCAGAAGAATAATTTAGGTACCTAAAAAAAAGTTACATATGGGTTAGCCAATTTGGAAAAAAAATATAGATGGGAATAAATTGCTAGACTGAATAATGAAAATCTTATATTTTTATTTTATATTATTTGCATAATAATTAAGGGCCTTAATTCTGCCAAAGTGGCGCCAGCGCCAGTAAATAAAACATATCCAGCTAGGTATAGAGCTAAATAATTTATCAAAAATTCGCTGAACATAGGTAAGTACCTAGTCCAGATTATCTAGATTATTTTTTTTAAATCTAGGTACTGTAGTCATAGATTTTACTGGAATATCGGCCATTTTTTGTGTACCGAGCAAAGCCGATTAGTAATCAGTTTCTATGTGACTATGCTTGGGGTTGGGCTGTTTACGTCTTGGAGGTGCCCTAGCTAAGGACACTCATCGTAAAGGCAAGCTTTATAGGAAGCGAAGCTAACGTCAAGCTTTCTATTTTTTGGTTATTATTTTTGACATGTTTTCCTCGGTTTCGCATTGGCGGTTCTGTTTTATTTTAAAGATGTTGTTTTACACAGTATGGAGGTACCTAAACTATATATATTTATGTAATTAAAAACTTATGCTGCAAACTATCTTGAAACTGTATCATTATTAAATAGATCTTTAGACTATGTTAAAACCACATTTTTAAAATAACAACGAGCCGCCAATATAAAATCAGAGTTAAGCTTCGCTACCTGTAAAGCTTGCTTGACGATGAGTGACCTTAGCCCTAGCCCCTTACTACCCCCGTAGTGGGCGCCCCTGTAGGTATTCTATTTTTGCAAATGGCCGGTCCGCAATCGGCCAGCCCTGGGCTGAGTTGAGTATGTATACTTCGATTTAAATTTGTCTCTCTGTGACATCCACACTTACATAATTATGTTTTCGTTTTATTTGTGACCCCGCGTAGAAATCGAGCAAAAGCTGTTCCGGCAAAGTGTTTTTTTGTTTTTAATCAAAGTTTATTGAATTTAAAGGTAAGTAGATCTGAGGGCACGGCAGTGCCTCGCCAAGTTCGCGCGCTGTAACCATCTTTTAGATCTCCATGGAGTTAACAACCCCTCCAAGTTTCATGGAATTCCATAAAGTAGTAAAGTAGTTACGAAATTTCAAAAAACGTCGAAATTGCCACTCACTGACTCACTCACTCACTCATGTATAGATCATCAATATTCTACTATACTTCCAGACATGCTACAAAGCTGAAATTTGGCAGACTGATAGAAATTATGACCAAACCCCTGGAAAAAATCATAAAACCCCAAAATTGTAATTTACTCCCCTTCCCTATACATTTAAAGTTATGTAAAATTAGCATCGCCCACTTCCAGAAATGATAGAGAGTTGACATTTGACAGACTGATAGGACCTATGATAAAACTATAGGAGAAAATCAAAAAACCCCAAAATTTTAATTTACTCCCCTCCCCTAGACATTTAAAGTTATGTAAAAGTAGCATTGCCCACTTCCAGAAATGCTAGAGAGTTGAGCTTTGGCAGACTGATAGGAACTATGATAAAACTATGGGAAAAAATTAAAACACCCCAAAATTTTAATTTACTTCCCTCCCCTATAAATGTAAAGTTAAGTAAAAGTAACATTGCCTACTTCCAGACATGCTAGAGAGCTGAGCTTTGGAAGACCGATAGTAACTATGATAAAGTTATAGAAAAAAATTAAAACACCCCAAAATTCTAATTTACTTCCTTCCCCTATAAATGTAAAATTATGTAAAAGTAACACTGCCCACTTCCAGAAACGCTAAAGAGCTGAACTTTTTAAGACTGAAAGACAATATGATAAAACTATATGAAAAAATTTAAAAACTCCAACATTTTAATTTACTCTCCTCCCCTATAAATGTAAAGCTATGTAAAAGTAAGATTACCCACTTCCAGAAACGCTAGAGAGCTGAGCATTGGAAGACTGATAGGAACTATGATAAAACTATAGGACAAAATTTAAAAACACGACAATTTTAATTTATTTCCCTCTCCTATACAAGTAAAAGTAACATTGTGCACTTTCAGAAACGCTAGAGAGCTGAGCTTTGGAAGGCTGATGGGAACTACGACAAACCGGAAAAAAATTAAAAAAACCTCAAAAATTTAAGTAAGGCATTGCAAAAATTTTGAACAATATTCCGCATATTTTACTACTTTAAAAATTAAGTATTATCCAATTCCTTTAAAAAAGAAGTGAAATCATAACAAAAACATTTCATGTAAAAAAAAGCCAAGTACGCGAAAATGGCATTCCGTAAAAAGAATTGAGATAAAAGTAAAGCCAATACAAATTTCAAAATAAAAGGTTCAGACAGACAGACAGACGGCGCAACAAAAAAGTTTCAAAATCAGCTGAAACGCAAAGAAATATAAACTCACACTACTATAGTATAGTAGTCGTGTGAGCTAAAATCGTGGGGCGCTTTGTGCCATATTTTCTTTGTATATCGAGAGTCCGACGATTTTTCACAATAATACTAGTATTTTTCGTTCATTATTGTTTTCAACTAATATTAAGAATTATTTTTAACTGTTTAGTTTGAAGCGTGTTTTTTAGTTTTTTTAACTATATTTATTTTTTACTTTTTAGTTTAATGTGCTGTGAAATCGTGTTTTTTAATTAACTATATTACGTCGGTATACTGGCAAAATACACTCAAAGTCATTTTTTTTAGTTTTTGAGCCATGGTGAAACCTGGCCGTTACAACCAAATTTAAAAAATACATTAAATCACAGACTTCACAAAATCTATAAAATATTACTAAAATTTCAAAAAATAAATTTTTACATAGGTACTTACATACGTTCTCCATTATTCAATCCATAAATAATGTCAAATTCAGGAGTTTCTCAATGAAATCAAATGTCTCAAATGTTGTTCCTTATTTCAAAACTTCTTAAAATGCGATTTTCTCAAATCTAAATTTTTGACTTAATGTATGTTGCCAGTATACCGATGATTTATTTTGACAATAATACTAGTAACAATAAAAATAAATTATCCTGATCAGGATAATGAGAAAAACTTAATAAGGAATATTTCTTGTGGGGATGGGAGCGAGACCTCATTAAGCCGTATTTTAACCTATTTTATTGTTTTATTCCTGAAATATATGAAAAATGTCTGCGAAATTATTAATCTTGGCGTTGTTACAGGTTCTTGATAAGTGTATACAAAGTCTAAATTAAATTTGTTCGTTTTTGCAAAATTCTTAGGCTTGGGGGGGGGGGGGAGTGGATTCCCGAAGTACCCCCAAGGGTGCGCCTGGAAAATTATTGTATTGTCACCGGTTCTTGATAAGTGTACAAAGTTTAAATTAAATCTGTTCGTTTAAAGTAGGTCAAAATCTAGTCCAAAGGAGTCAGTTACAAACATACATACCTACCTACAAACATACAGGTGAAGCTAATAAAAGCGTGTCAAAAATAAGAGATTACAAAATACGAAAACTTTTATTTAAAACTTGTTATTTCCCCACAATTTTTATTCTGGTAACGGAGTTTTCAGAAATTGAGTAAAAATCTGATTTGAAAAAAAATTAAGCGACCTAAACACCCAGAACTACTGCGTTTTTCAGATGGCTGTACGTAGGTTTTGGTACCTAGGCTGGGTCTTGGGTCGAGATGGTCCCATTTAAAAATGAACGAAATCCACCTAACGCAAGCCAAATAAAAGGGTGAAGATAGATTTAAAAAATTGGAGTTTATGTGAAAATATGGCGTGTGTGATATCGAACGAAAGGTAATTGAGTCTGCAGTTAAACAAAATACATTTTAGTTTATTTTAAAAAAAGGGTGGGGGTAAATGTCAAAAATTAGAGTTTAAATGAAAATATGGCTTGTGTGGTATTAAACGAAAGGTAATTGAGTCTGGACTTAAACAAAATACATTTTAGTTTAAAAAAAAAGGTGGGGGTAAATTTAAAAAATTAGAGTTTAGGTCAAAACATGGCTTGTGTGGTATCAAACGAAAGGTATTTGAGTCTGGAGTTGAATAAAATATATTACAGTTTTTAGTTATACTGTCATAAATAAGTTTAAATTCGGATCATTTTACTATATTTCAATGAATAGAGCCCAAAATAGGGGGGTTACCCTACAAAAGGTCCGGTAGTTCTGAATTTTGGATATGTTGTTAAGCTCAGGAGGGTAGTTAAAAATCTGAGTTTTCGTCACCCCCACCCCTGTGCTCCCTCCGCCATCTTAAAAAAACCATCAAAAATTGGCACTTTTTTTAGTTTTTTGCCTTTAATTTCGTTCCAGTACACTAAATCGCAAAAAAAGTTATATGAAATTTTTTAGAGGATATAATTATCTACAATTGGGTGGTACTATGGTTGTCCTACGGGCAGCAGTTACGGAGCTAGGTAATTTCCAAAAATGACTAAAATCACGTGCTTGGGCAAATTTTCAGATGTTTTCTACTTTAGACGGCATAAGCTCCGTAATACTTTGTTCTAGGGTAAAAGTTCTAAGAACATATCTCGTAGAGAATTTTATCAGCTACAAAATCCATTCTTTAAATATTGTAATGGAGTGGGAGTAACTTTTAACTTACAGTAAGTAAGTTAAAAAATAATCATTTTTTAAAATTTAGTGCTTTAAACGGCACGTTTGTTATTTATTTTTATTTTTTTGTGTAAATTTAGTGACGCACAAAAAGGTAAAAGAGCTTAGTTGTCAAACACCTCCATAAACTAACCACCTCTTCCAAAACCCCCCCAGACCCCCCCAAAATCTAACATATTTAGGTTTTCCCAAATTTTCTCAAAAAATACGCTTCTAAGAGAAAAATATGTAATATACTTTATTGTAGGCGATGACATTTCCTTTTGAAAAAGGTACAACTCGATGGTGGTCAACTATTTATAAACTCTTCAGCGGCGTCCGTTAATTGAAGTAATTTAAAAAAGTAAAAAAATATCCATGTTTTTTCCATGATTTATTCGATTTTCTTTTAAACCAAGGTTTATAGAACAAAATGTGTTATACATTATTGTAGCAAATAAAATTTCCTTTAAAATGCTGTACGAGAAAGTCAGATTGGTTTCATGGTTATAAATTCAGAGGCGCCCGTAAATTTAACCAATTTTAAAAAATCACAAATTAAATTATTTTTGTTACAAGTTTTATCTAATTTTTTCAAAAACTAAGCCTAATTTAAAAAAATGCTATATTTAAAAATACATTTAAAGAATAAATTTTGTAGCCGATAAAATTCTCTACAAGATATGTTCTTAGGACTTTTACCCTAGAAAAAAGTATTTCGGAGCTTATGATGTCTAAAGTAGAAAAAGTCTGAAAATTTGCCCAAGCACGTGATTTTAGTCATTTCTGGAAATTACCTAGCCCCGTTACTGCTGCTCGCAGAACAACCATAGTACCACAAAATTGTAGATAATTATGTCTTCTAAAAAATTTCATATAACTCTTTTTGCGATTTAGTGTACTGTAACGAAGTTACAGGCCAAAAACTACAAAAAGTGCCAATTGTTGATGATTTTTTCAAGATGGCGGAGGAAGCACAGGGGTGGGGGTGACGAAAACTCAGATTTGTAACTACCCTTTCGACCTTAATAACACATCCAAAATTCAGAACTACCGGACCTTTTGTGGGGTAAAACTCCTCTACTCATTGTACTACTATAGCAATAACCAATATTGCTGCGCTTGCACTAATTTCGTCTATAAAAGCCGATGCTGGATAATAGACCGGCATCACTCTAGCAAGTGATCAACCCAGTATACCACTGAAATACGTGGTCCCTACTAAACACACCCAGTACACCACTGAAATACGTGGTCCCTACGAACCCAGTACACCATTGAAATAATGTGGTTCCTACTTAACATACCTAAGTAAAACCTCACTATGGTGGTTACGCTTTATGGCCCATAAGGCCAACTCTCTACGGCCTATAAGGTCTATTTCTTATGGCCCCTATGTCAACTCTCTCCAGCCAGCATCCCTCTTTTTACATTATTTAATTATTTATAGCAATAACCTCTATTCCTGTTAATCTGTTTTCTTATATAAAATACATGTATAAATGTGGATTGTTTATACTTAATTTTCATAGTCCCCTAAATCCCTCAGTCACAAGGGCACTAAATAACAAACCTTGTGACATATATGGTAGAGACACCACTTGTCACAAATATAGTCGTGCCAATATTAGCTTACACGTACACTATAATTAAAGTACCTAGTGTGAGCGTAGGTGCCCATATATTAGCAGAGTATTTTTGTTAGTCCTTGCCGTATATTCATCTTGTAAGCCTATTATGACATCAATAACGTGCTTGTATATTTCATTTGTTATTTTCTTCCCCGTGACATCCAGTGTATATTTTTCTTATTTGCATACATATACCTGTAATATATTTGCACACATTTGTGACATCCCTAACGTCTTTGTATATTTTATTTGTTATTTGTTTCCTAGTGACATCCAGTGTATATTTCTTATTTTTATGGAGGTACTTGTTACATCCGTTATTTTTATGAAACGTTGGCAACATTGCTGGATGTCACAAGTTAACACAAATATTTAGGGATGTTACAACGTCAAAATTTTTTGTATATACAATGGACGCCACAAAGATATGAAAACTTTTATTTCTAAATTTGTGTTAAAAATAAAATATTTTTTATTACATTTCATATTTTTTATTTTTGGATAACACCAGGTTTTAAAGTGGATGTCACAAAAACCGACTTTTTGCTGGATGTCACAAGATACAACGGTCGAGTATATATATACATATAATATACACACACGCAGACAGACATCACGACGATATTGCTAGGATAGGTCAAAATACATCCAAATAACACATTTTTGGCGTTATCTCAAATCGTCGAAAATAATACCTTCTCTCTAGCCATTGCTGCGCGGGCTAGGAAGGTAAAAATCTCCAAAGGGCAAGGCAAAATTTTTAAAAACAAATTGTACGAGGAAAACTCAAGATATTATTTTTGATATGTATGCGCGCAAAATTACGGAAATCGTTCCAGAATATACGAAGGTATTACACATATTACAAGCTGCACAGTACCTATTACAAGCTGCACTTTCCCTATATAGTACCTATCTATTAATGATTATTATACGCATTAAGCCTGCAGCAACTACTTTTATTAAACGTTTTATTTTACTTGAATATTACTATAAACAGTTCCCAGTCCGGCCCATATTCTCTTTTATTTGTTTAGGATTCCTTAATGGGTTTCACACTTCAAATTTTATTATGATTTTTTTGGCTTTTTGAAATGAAAGGACTATACTATGGAAATAAATATGAAACTGGTGTACTGCTAACACTTCAGGGTTCGTATCTCAGCAAGCCTACTAACCAGAGAACTCCAAAATAGATCAAAATGGCGGCAAATCATAACTCAAAAACCATTCGTTTTTGTAGGAAATTTTAATGTGTTTTTTTTTTCTAAAACTTACAATAACCAAGTAACTAAAAAAAAACCTTTTCATGGGGGGGGGGAGCCGCCCCCTTCCCCAAGCTTAAGAACTCAAATTTGCTTTAAGGAATCCAATGACAACAACGTCAAAATCGCGACTACACCACCTTTTGTAAGCTAAAATTCTTAATGACTGGACTAGTAGATGTGGTTCGTAGTGAGTATGGTTCCATATTAAATGCTAGGTCCATATTGGGGCCATTTCCTCTATAAATGCTTCACTTGTTATCGCAGCTGCCTAGAATCCAGCGTACTAGAAATTGCAAAAAACTATCTTTCTAGGGCTCACGTAATCTGCTAATCAGATAAAAGAGGAAAAACAATCCGTAAAAACCGTCCAACTCTACTTTACTTTAAAAGCAAACTTCTGTTTGGGTCAGATTCCAGCTGAAAAGAGTTTAATTGAAAAAACGTTTTATTTCAAATGAACTTTTTTTAAACAAAATTAAACATTGTTGTTTACTAAAGGCTTTATTTTGAAATCAAGCAATAATAGAGGCTTCCTTTTAGCTCATACGTATAGCGTGTTCCATTTTCGATGAAATTTCATGGAAAACTCTGATATTAATAAGGTTAGCTTTAAATAAAATATATCGCCAATCTTCAGATGATTTTTTGAGTAAAAAAAACTTCAAGTAGGCAGTGTTCCATCAAGCCGTTCGACAGTCATAAAACCGTCCGAAAAATCCCAAAGCGCGCGCAATGCAGTACGAGGACTGTTTTAAAATAGTTTTTGTTAAATGGAACGACCAAATAACTATCTAAAAAACAAATGCTGTTAACGTAGTGATCGATTTACTTTAGGCATGTGATCATATGCGAGAGAGTTAAATTGAAAGTCATGTGACTAAAAGAAAGGGTAGGTTTTGTCGTCTCGCGTAAAGGTAGATCAAAGGCAACGGTTGAATTCGAGAATAGAATTAAAGTTGCACACAGAAACACAGAAAAAAAGAGATTTGTGAATTACTTTGCGAAATTGCTTATTGTATGTAAATTGTATTTAAAAAAATTACAGCCACACTATATTTATTTATTACACATTTTTTTATAAAATTACATAGGATTATCAGAATACAGTTTTAATTTTAGTTCTTTAAAATGCAGAAAAAATTACAATAATGTAATTTATATTTATAAACTATAAACCACTTACAGACTGCCTAATAAACTAAATATACCAAAAATTAAAACGAACTTGCATTAGCACATATGTTTGAACGAAACTTGTAAAAAAATATTTTTTGTAATGTCATAAGTTTTATGTGAAATTAATATATTTATTTATTTGTATTTTGTAATTTGATTTTTACAAAATATTTGTGAAATTACCTACATCTAATAGAAAGCCTTAATATACACAAAGTTTTTGTGATTTTATTAATTTTTAGAAAATACAGATCGTGATACTTCTAAGAAGTTAGGAAAATCACATTTTGTAGTTTGTACTTTCGTAGGTATATATAGTTAATGACCTTAATGTCGATGCCTTAAAGTAAAGTCGTTTGTTCTTCCGCCAAATCTGGTGTAAAATTTCACATCCGGTGTTACCCCTCTTTTTTTAACTTTTAGTTCCTATTCAATCACCTGCTAAACTAGTTTCTATTTTTCTAAGCAGGCTACCCTATGGTCAGTACAGCTTTTTTTTATGTGGTATGCCTGCGACATGCCGCAGTCCCGCAGAAATAAAAATTAAGAGGCTCTTGCAAAAAAATTAACCAATGCTGCAAATGTTGCACAATTTTTTTTTTGGAATTTAAAAAATATTTGTATATATGACCCGGCATTTTGTCATATGTGAAAATTGGTTGTGAAACCCAATTTATTTTGACAAAAATTGATTTTTTGTGTTATTCACCGTTTTTTTAAATTTTCTCAGACAAATGTAAATTTAATTTAATTTAATGGTATATTTTGTGTTATCACGAAGAGGATGAAGTAGTAGGCTTAAGCGGGTGCTGGACCACTTTTGAGGAGGGAATGACCTTGAATGACCTTAACGGTCGTTGCCTTGTTTTATGTAGAGACGAATAGTTTGAGTAGTATATTTGACCTTGAAAAGTTGTGAAGGTCATTATGTTGACCTTGAATGACCTTGACGATCGTTGCGTTTTTATATGTAGAGACGAATAGTCCAAGTAGTATTTTTGACCTTGAAAAAAATAATCCAACATTATAGTAAAGATGTGTATTTTTCAACCTTCAGAATCTTTAACATTTCTTTATTTGCCCGCTTTTTAGATATATTATTTTCTGTAGACTTTACCCCCACTAAACTAACACCCAACAAGTATTTAAAGAAAAATTAATATCAGAAGAGTACTATTGAAGTTTCTTTACTTCAACGGCGAATTTCAAATTAGTAGAAAATGAATTCAAAGCAGCAAATTATTGATTTGGATGATTTCACCAGTCAAGACATCGACAATTTGTTAAAAGATATTGGGAATGAGTTTCAAGCCGAACAGCAGCCAGAGCCACAGCTAGAGCCACAGCTAGAATCACAGCCGCAGCTACAAATGGAGCTACAACGTGAAGTACATAATAAAAAAAAAGAAAGTACATTAAAAAAACGAAAACAAACATTTTATCAACAGCTCCAACTCCGACAGCAATTCCAATAGCAATTCCCTCAACATCGAGGGATCAGCTAGTCCAGCAAACCGTAGCCGCAAATGTCACAACAATAGAAAGCCAAACGATAGAGCAGGCTATCCAAATCCTACGGGTGAAAAGAAGCTGCGTGGAGCAGCTTAAACAAAGAGTGGATCTACTCAAAGCAGAGATTCAACGACTACAAAGAGAGACCGAAGGTGTGGAGGAAGAATTCCAAGCAAAATTGAATGACTACAATAAGCTAAAGGATCTTTTTTATGCTTTTCTTGAAATTTTTTTATTGTAACATATTTAGTTTTTATATAAAATTATTAGTTAGCGATTATATAACTTTATGAAACAAAAAAAAACAATTTGAATATGTAAAATTTAATAAATCTATATTAAGAAAAAAAAAACATTATGGTAATTTAATAACAAACAAAAAAAAAATGTATAATTTTTTAATTTTGGTTACTATTTTATAGTTGAACTTTATAGAATAAACTTTAATATAGAAAAGAATATTATGCTAATGCAAAAAAACAAAGTATTAAAAATAATTTTTAAACTTTAGTTTGTTTATAAAAGAGTAAAATTGCATAGTGTAGAATAAACCAATTTGTAGAAAAGATCTAATTAAAAAAAAAACTTTTAAAAAGAATTTTTAAACTTTGGTTTGTTTATAAGAGAGCAAGATTGCATGGAATAGCATATAAAATTGAAACTTAAAAATGTTTTTTTTTACCATTTTTAACTTTAGTTTGTGCATAAATGAACAAAATTTGCGTTACTATAATTTAAAAATTGAATATTGATGTGATTCAAAAGATAGGATTTTTACAAATGGTTTCATTTTAAAATTGTTAGATGAAAATTTTTAATTGTTTGGTTAGTGCCACAGTGCCCCATACCTCTTACTGAGCTGTGTGTACCAGCCATTTTTATTGTACACCCCAATTAAACTAAACCAGACTACCAACGTTGAGCCTCCTCAAAAGGAGAGTCACCTCTTTCGATTCCTACATTAGACATCTCCTCAGAAGGAGGAGAGTCAACTCTCGCTACTTCCCACACACTAAAATTGGTATCAGAATCATCATCATCACTCTCCACCACCTCATAATCATCACTGTCTGAGATGTAGACAGGTGATTCGGGCGAATATGGAAGATTGCTCTGCCTCTCCATAATTCTTTGATATTGCTCACTACAGACGTCCATTAATTGTGAAAACCTCTATTGGTTTCCAGACATTGCAAAAATTGCACTGCACATGCCCATTTTTCAAAAACGGACGAACGATGAGGGTAGGGCGAGCGGTAGATGACATTATAGGAAGACAAATCGAGCAAGAATGAGTGTTTACCAAATGAGGAGTAAAATATATATACCCATTATAAGGTTATATCAAGGTCATTGTGTATCCTTGACAATTTTTTCCAAGGTTAAAGATGTAATTGCTCATCAATCTTGTTCAAGGTTAAATGAAGGTCAGTGTATAATTTTTTCCAAGGTTAAAGATGTAATTGCTCATCAATCTTGTTCAAGGTTAAATGAAGGTCAATGTCACCTTGAGAATATTTTGCAAAACCAAAAATAAATTAAAAAATAATACATTTGACTGTAAATATTGTTCAAGGTCAAACTATTTAGATTTTGCTGTGAATTATGATCAAAAAAAATATATTTGAGAGTTATCAGATACAGCTGAAGAAAATGAGGTGGAGTGGGGTGTCTGTTATAAAACCCACAACGGGCATAAAAAAAGCATAGTGGTTAAAACAGAGGTGTTGATGAAAACACCTAATAAATAAATAATTTAAGGTGTAACAAGTAAAGTGACCATGTTGAAGTGTTCAAAATGTGACAAAAGTTTTACTCGAAAAGATAATATGGTTAGACATAATAAAACAGCTTGCAAATATAAACATAATGATGATAATATCAATGAACAACCATTAAAGAAAAGAAAAATAGCTAGTTTAAAAGTTGATAAAGATAGTGATAAACAATTCGAAATGTGTAGAGAATGCAAAATTTTCATACCCAAAGATAAATTTTTTGCTCATTGTAGAACACTTCAACATAAAAATAACTCATGTGCACCATACTCCAATGGTGTATGTTTGGTAAGAAGTGGTCTTAAATGCAGAATAGCAAGTTATAAAATTGCTTCAGAAACTCAGCAAAAAGACTACAGATGGTTTTTTTATGAGATAAAACTCAAATGTCTAACATTAGTAAAAGAAAATATAGCAAAACACACCTCAATAAAAATTAATATGGAATTATTTGCAACGTTTCTTCACCAATCAAAAGAAACCCTAGCTGATAAATCATTTAACACAAATAATAAAATAGTGTGTGATGCCTCTGATTTGGATAATATTTATGAGTTTTTTATGGATAAAATAATTTCCCAAGCGAGCGAGTTTATGGAGCGAGATTCTGGTAAGATTACTCATTAGTAAAATAAATAATTTTTGTTTAATAATAATCAGTGAAACATTTTTTAAATATGGTTGTTTAATTAATAATATTTTAATTTATTTACAGGTTGGACTTTACAACATATATTACACTTGGAAATCAACATCAACAAGTTTCGCCCTATTGGGGGCAATTCATACTTCAAGTTACCCAAATTCATTGAATCTAAACATGCTGTAGTGAATATAAAAAATCAGGATAATGCATGTTTTGCATGGGCTGTTACATCAGCTTTATACCCAGTTTCATTTCATGTAGACAGAGTTTCTTCCTACCCCCATTATTCTACAGTTTTAAATCTGGCAGGTATGGAAATGCCGGTTAAATTGACTGATATATCTAGGTTTGAACAAAACAATAATACTTCAATTAATGTGTATACATTGGAAACCAAATTTAAAAATAAAAAAATTCAATATGAAGTTGTTGGCCGACTTCGCTATTCCAAGAGAAAACTTGACACTCACATAAACTTATTAATCATAAGTGAAAATTGTAAAATTAAAGAAGAAACTCATGAATGTAATAGCGATTGTAATAGAACACATTATTGTTGGATACAAAATCTTTCAGCTTTGGTTTCCAATCAAATATCAATGTCGAAACGTGGACTTTATTTTTGCGATGGTTGTTTAGTACACTTTATAACAGCAGAAAAACTAATATTTCATCAAAAATATGACTGTGGGCAAGTTTACGCGATAACCCCATCTACAGATTTAAAAACTGATAGATTTGGAAAAACAACACAAGAAAACATATTAAAGTTCGAAAATTATGAAAAACAACTAACAGTTCCCTTTGTAGTGTATGCTGACTTTGAATCAATTTTGCAACCAATGGCAGGTTGTGAACCAGATCCATTAAATTCTTTCACAGTCAAAAATATCATACATAAACCATATTCATTTGCATACCTAATTAAATGTTCATTCAATGATGATTAAACAAAATTTAAATTATTCCGTGGTTCAAGCGCAGCAGAAGAATTTGTAGCATGTATTGAACGTGATCTTAGAGAGCTTCACAATAATTATTTAAGAGATATAGTCCCAATGACACCACTAACACCGGAAGAAAGAAACATAGTGGAAACATGTGACAAATGTGGAATTTGTGGTAAACCATTTAACTTATTTGATAAAAAAGTAACCGATCATTGTCACATAACGCGAGAAAAAAGATTTTTAGCTGCACATTCAACTTGTAACTTACAACATCAATTACCAAATTTCATTCCAATAATTTTTCACAATCTAAGTGGTTATGATTGTCATATGTTTATTAAGGAATTGTGTCATCATGGCGATAAAATAGATGTTATTGCAGAAAACAAGGAAAAATATATTTCATTTACAAAATCCATATATGTACATGATTACATGAATTCTGAACGAAAAATCATAAAAAAATATCTACGTCTAAGATTTATAGATAGCTACAAATTTTTAGCTGCATCCCTGGATGAGTTAAGTAAAGGTTTGATCCAGACTCCTTTTTAGAAACACACAAACATTTTACATCTGAAGAAGAATTTAGTTTAATGAGACAAAAAGGTGTGTTTCCATATGGATTTATCTCTAACTTAGACAAATTAGACGTTACTAATTTACCCACTAAAAACCAATTCTTTGATGATCTAAATGATCAGCATATTACAGATTTGGAATATGATAGAGGGAAAAAAGTATGGAGTCTATTTAATTGTAAAACTTTAGGAGACTATTCGGATTTATATTTGAAAACTGATGTTTTAATTTTAACTGATGTTTTTGAAGCATTTCGAAGAAATTCTTTAAACACTTATAACCTAGATCCAGCTCAATATTACACGTTGCCATCATTATCATTTGATTGTATGCTTAGAATGACAGAAGTAAAATTAGAGCTATTGACTGAAATTCACATGATTCATTTCTTTAAAAAAGGGATTCGAGGGGGTGTTAGTCAATGTGTTGATAGAATGCATATAGCAAATAATAAGTACCTTCCAAATTATGATCCAAGTATAAAGTCATCCTTTATAATGTATTTGGATGCAACAAATTTATATGGGCATAGTATGTCACAACCACTACCCACAAGAGGTTTTAAATGGCTCTCACGAGAAGAAATGATAAATTTAAATATTCATAATGTACCAAATGACAGTCACATAGGATACATTCTTGAAGTAGATGTGTATTTTCCAAATGAGTTGCATGAAGCTTATGCTGATTTTCCATTTTTGGTGGAAAATATGATCCCTCCAGATTCATCATCCAAATTCCCCAAACTCATTCCAAATTTGCATGATAAAATAAGGTATATTGTACACTATAAAACTTTAAATCAGGCAGTAAGAAATGGGTTAATAGTCATTCAAACTCATAGAATGTTAAAATTTGAACAATCACCCTGGTTAAAAAAGTATATCGATACTAACACAAAGCTTCGAAACTCTGCTGATACAAAATTTAAAAAAGATTTATACAAGCTTTTTAATAATGCAGTATTCGGAAAAACTATGGAAAATGTTGAGAATCATAAAGATATAAAATTAGTTACAAGTTGGGAGAGTATTCGTAGAAGGGCCGGTGCTCGTGCTCTAATCAGTAGACCCAATTTTAACAATTGCTCGATATTTACCGAAGAATTAATTGCTGTTCATATGAGTAAACTCAAAATTGTATACAATAAACCAATATATTTGGGTTTTTGTATTCTGGATTTGTCTAAAACAGTTTTGTATGACTTTTTTTATAATACTATAAAAAAAGAGTTTCACAATAGTGCAAGTTTAATGTATACAGATACAGATTCTCTAGTACTTAAAATTTACACTGATGATTTCTATAAATTTATGATTGAAAACCCTGAGAAATTCGATACATCTAATTATAATAAAGTAAATAGGTTTAATTTAAGTAAAAACGAATCTGTTTTTGGTAGAATGAAGGATGAATTTCCTGAAGATCCAATTCTAAGTTTCTATGGAACAGGAGCTAAAGCCTACTATATAAACTCAGTCTCAACGGAGGTAAAAAAGGCAAAGGGGGTTAAAAAAAGTGTAATCGATAAGCATTTATCCATTAATGATTATGAAAAAGTTGTCGAAAAAGGTGGTTACTTATTTCGAAAAATGAAATCATTTAAAAGTGATCTACACAATATATACACAGAAACCAGAAACAAAATTGGATTATCTTACCATGATGATAAAAGGTTTATTATACCTAACACAAGTCATACACTACCCTGGGGGCACCCACATATCAAGTCATATGAAAAATGAAATATTAGTTATGTTTTAATAAGCGTAATTTTAAGTTTTCGAAAATATATAAAAATAAAAAGTATTCTAAAAGACAAAAATGTATTTGTTTTCATTTTTCTACAACCTTTTTGTGAGTGAGAAATGGCATTCTTTGGCAGAACATGAAAATATTTACAGAAAGTGAAATGGTGACAGATGTATATAACCAAATCCTAAGAATTCACCCTCAAATTATACAGTCGATGATAGAGCAGTTATTATTGATTGATTTCCAACTGATGAATAGTTGAATTATTAGGATTTTAAAAAAATTATCAATAATTTAGTGCATCAAGTTGATGATAGGTGGCGCTATTTCGGAATATATTTAAATAATTGAAAAAATTATGATAGATGGCGCTTTTCAAAATTAAGCGCACTATAATTCTAAAACAGTTTAAGGATGCTAATATTCTATAATTGTTTGCTTAGTGACCTTATTAAATTTAAAACTGAAAATCTCAACACCAGGGGTGTTTGTAATCTTATCAATAGGTGGCGCTGATGTTGATAGGGTGGGATAAATGGTAGAGGGGGTAAATGGTAGTGGGGGTAAAATTGCTTACCTGGATGCATGATGTGGCGGTAAGCGTTCTTTCTCGTTCTTCTCTTAGTCGAAGCAACAACTCCTCCTTTTTTTTCAAAAAGTTTAAGTAATTTTTTTCGAAAATGGCCTCATTTAGTAGTTCGTGAAAGCTATGTGAAGATCGCGAATGTGGATATGATTGCGGATGCATTACTTGATTTGTCCGCGGAATCACTCGCGAACTTTAATTTGTCCGCGGACGCACTCGCGAACATTAGTTTGTCCGCGGATGCGGTCGCGAGCGGGGATATGGTCGCGGACTTTAACGCGTTCGCGAACTGTTATGTGTCCGCGGACGCGGAAATGGCGGCAAATGTGAATGTGGTGGCAGGTGCAAGTGAGGTTGCGGATAACGATTTGGCGGCCATGCGTGACTACATGATTGACTTTAATCAAAAACTAAGTGACGGTGAAATGCAACAGTTGTTGGAATCAACAAGCATCGCTGCTTGGTCACCCGGGGCTGCAGATAAATTCCTTAATTATCGGGGGGTCCAATAGGTTTTTTTTTAAGTATCAATTAAAATTGAGACTTGTAATTTTTGTCATGTCTTAAAATAAACGTTTTTTCTTAATATCTTGTAAAGTAGCGTCTTAATTGAAAATTTTTAAGAGATAAAAATTGTGAAAAAATATGTTAGCTTTCGATCTGTTAAAATTTTATTGTGATATTAATATTATTTTAACAGTTATGATCAATTTAATTAAAATAGTAACAACTTTAATTGGGCTATGTCATTATCTCCTAAAATTAAAGTCCAGCAAAAAATTTTATATGATAAAAATTGTCAACACATTCTTGATTAATCGATTGAAATAATTATTTTTGTAATAGCCTTATTAGTTTAGAAACTACACCCATTTGTTACTGATTAGACATCTACCGCACTTGACAAAATGTGTTTTTATTTGCTTTATTATGTAAATATCTCCAAAAAATAAACTTTTCCAAAAAATTTTATATGATAAAATTTGTTTGGATATGTTTGTTGAATCGATGGAATGAATTATTTTTGTAATAGCTTTATTAGTTTGGAGACTACACTTATTTTAATTGAATAATTTACCATCTATTCTCCAAGTAAATATGTGTTTTATCAGTTTTATTATGTGAATAGGTGTGCAATTGAGTATTCAAATTGGTTATAGCTTAATCAGAGGTATAAAAATATAAAAACAAATAGTATTCTATAAAATGTGTTTTATTTAAACTTTATTTAAGAAAAATATATGTATATCTAAATCATTTTAAAATACAAAATTCAAAACATTTATTTTCATTTAAATCATTAAAATACATTCAAAAATATTATAAATAAAATTACATTGAAATTAACCCCTTGTTACAGTACCATTTAGAATATTATAGGAAATTAGGGAATCATGAATAAGTAAAGCATACACTTTTACATCATTTGTTGATGAGGTTATTGAATCTTGTTGATGCGAAGCATCAATAACAATTAATGGGTTTTGAATAAAACTATTTAAATCAAGCATTGGTTCATTACGTTTTTCCATAGTAACTGCTTTGAAAATTTTGATATGCATAGTAGGCAGGACCGCATAATCTTTTTGAAAAATCGAGACTCCACCTCTCATAGGGGAAAACTATCGAATTAATATATAATCTAATATCAGCCAAATCAGCAGATATAAATTCTGTGGCATCTTTGTCTCTGGCGTTACAATTTTCAGTATTTTGAAATCCAATAATAATGTATCGTGGTTTTTCCAAATTCGTAGTACTTCTTACTGCCCACGTATCAGAAGCTGTGCTCCGAAGAAGAGGCAGTTCATACAGGTCCCACATATGATAGGCAGCTTTGATATTAACATTATTACCACCCTTATTAATTTTAGATAGAATTTTAATCCTTTGACGATTTTCCATTCGATTTTATCTATGGAGATTTCCGCATCAACTTCACCAATATAACAATTATTGAAAGTGTGTGCTATTATGAGAATCAGTTCTTGTTTTTGATTAAAAATGCCCCTTCTATAATCCTCTGCAAATCCCATGAAGTATTTTAATGGGAGTCTACCACTAAATACATGACTTGTTTTGTCCAATATGCATTGATTGGCTTCTGTTAAACCCCAACCGTATGTTGAAAGAAGCTTTTCTTGACTACTTCCAAATGAAACAATGGTTTTTAGTGTTGAAGTAATTCCTGGTTTTCGAACAACGCAAATTTGTTCACCACCCATTTCATACCGAATTTCTTCGAATAAAAAAGCAAGAGCATTATTTGATAAGTAGCATCTTTTAGATGCATCACTTGGTGTAAACTTTCCTTCTATATAAATATAACTTTCGGAAACATCCAAAATTAGATCTTGAAATTGAATTGGGATACGAATTTCATCTGCGTTTTTAAAAGATGGTGTTCCATAGGGTTTATAACTATGCTCTTCCAGACTTATAATTGAATTCTCAAAAATTGGTTCATTAAATGCTTCTAACTTTTCACTAGTTGAAATCATTTTAAACAACTCTTTTTAAATGTAAACCAAGTGATTTCAAAAACACTTTTTCTTCTGTGGACAATTTAGATCTTTCTCTTGGCAAGTCTTTAACATGAATGGTTTTTCTACTGCTTTTGCATCGGTTTTTATTTGGAATATAAGTCTTAACATCTTTTTTTTGCGACACTGGATAGCTGTGATGATGATAACAATAACTCATTTTCGTTATAACCTTTTAAGCTCTAATTTTACAATTATTTTTTCTCCTTGAAAATTAATGAGCTTTCCTCTATCATCCACGATCCTTAGTGTAATGTTGTCGATAAACTGACGACCCTCTGGTTGGATTGGCATATAAATGATATTTGTTGGTTAACTTATACCCAGGTTCCACATCAATGTCAAATTCATAACTAGAGTACGCCTGTTCTGAATTTAAATATGCACCGGTTGTTATATTACAATCTACTCTTATAATGCGAACTTTTGTAATATCAACTATTGTTGAAGATTCATGAATCTCATTGGGCTTTAGTCGCTCTTAATTTGCAAATCCCAACAACTGTCCAATTGAGTTGTAGTGCTTAAAGTGAAGTAGATACTTTGACTTAATTTCGCATTTCAAAGTGCTATTGTTTGCACGTAAGCTAAAAATTTTTTCATCTAGATCTGTTGCACCTTTTTGAAGAGCTTTAAGCATTGCATCATGTATTTGGGTTATTTCGTATGCACCAGGAGGTATTTTTAACATTACTGGCCCTCCCCAGTTTGGCTTACTAAATCCAAACCAATTGTTAGTTTCATCTATGTTAAAAATTGAATTATATGAATAAAATCCTATAAGACCCAGTCCATATTTTTCTTTGTTGTTTGTCTCTATAGGAGGATAGAAGTTGGCACTTAAAATACTTGAATAACCACTTAATGTAAAAGTATAAGACATTTTTTTTACTGTGTCTTACAACAACTGGATATAATGTCACAATCTACAATTTCCTCAGATTTAGACACTTTTGAGCCGTTTGCATTACATATACAACAAAATATTTTTTTTGGTGGTGGACCATCAATTTGATCGTTAGAGTTATTTGTAGAGTAATGGTCGTAGCAATACTGATATTTTAAAATATCAATGTCTTCTTTAAGTTCTTCTGACAACTTCTCCCACACCAAAGCTATTTCGTTTGGTGCACATGCTATCATTACTTCTTTAGGTAAACCACATAGTTCGTCACTAGTCATCGATAGCAAACTTTTTGCATTCCTAAATGCTTTTAGTGATTTATACATTTTTTTTAGTTTTGCATACTCACTTTCTTTTTACTACAAAAATAAGTTATTTTTTAAGAGAAACTGTAGACACAGCTGACCACAATATACTGTATTAAATTTTTGTTGGTTTTTATATGTATACCTAATTTCTGTGGCATAATTACATCCTTTATACATGTATTCTATGAATTCCAAAGGTGGGGGTAAGTTTCCAAAACTATCATAATAAATTACTTTTCTAGCTTTCTTTCTGTAGGCAACCCAATGTGTTCCTGGTCCATTTACACTGTCTAAGTTTATGATGGATTAAAATTTGAAAATGTATATATATATTCCAAATCATTGTTTCAATCAAAATATGAATTTTTAAAGCAAATTTTATCGCCAATTGAGGGGCTTGGATACTACACATTTAATGATACATCCTGCGTTATACCACCATCTGAGGCAAAACCAAATTCGATATTTATTTTCGATGATGTAATTTGCGATGGTCAGAGTGTAATAAAATCATACTACAGTATGGGGAGGCATAAAAATATAGATTGTTTTTACCTAGCACAGACTTACTCTAGAGTACCAAAACAGCTAGTTCGAGATAATTCAAATTTCATAATAGTATTTAAACGAGATGAAATGAATCTGCGACATATTTTTTCAGATCACGTTTCTCCAGACTTTACTTTTACTAAGTTTCAAGAAATCTGTGGAAAATGTTGGGATGATAAATATGGTTTTCTAGTTATTGTTAAAGATGCAGATTTATACAATGGCAGATATAGAAAAGGATTTGATAGTTACATATATGTTTAATAAATGTGTAGCAACAACTTTAGTTACTTTTAGAATGAACAACTGCAAACATCTTATTTGTAAATATGTCAAATTCGATCGATCGATCGATCGATTTAAAACGTGATCTTGTTGCTATGACTGATGCAGTAAGAACAAAATTTAAATTTTTAAAAAATGAAGAGTCGCAAAATCAAACAAATCTTGAGAAATTTTATGAACCCATCTCAAAACCATTATCAAAAATTTCAGAAAATTTTAAAAATGCAGCAATTGTAAAAACGACAAGTAGTAATATAGTGTCAGGAATGCAAATAACCCCTGACTGTGCCACTGTACGAAACCATCTTGGAAAAGCGACAAACACAATTATGGTTCTGTTAAGATGAGAAAGTGGTTCCGCCTCCCTCCAAAATAGAAAACATTTGGTTGCCGCCTACCACACAGCAGATGGTTATGGCGAGAAAAACTATTGAAAAGTCTAGAGTGGGAGTCGTAATGGTTGAGCGTGGGGATACAGCAAGTAGCGAGAGGGTTTTCCCTTTAAAGTGATTGGACATGGAAAAACTGTGAGATAAGAAAATGTTGTCTATAAAATGTATTTTATCTCTGTTTTTGTTTAGCTTATCTTGTTTAGCTCATTAGCTAGAATATAAAGTAAATTTTAGGATTATCAGCAACGCCACTGACTTGGTTCCTCCAAGCTCTTTATAGAGGGGATAATGGATTATTTAGGTCCAACCTACCCTTTATAAAAACCCAAACTTTGAGAAGACAAGTGGGTAGTTACATTCCCTACCCTTTATAAAAACCCAAACTTTGAGAAGACAAGTGGGTAGTTACATTCTAAGTTTTATTGAATTTAACTAAAACCTCTAAAATTAATTGTCAGTAAAGAAACATAATATTTTTATATTTAAAGAATATTTTGAAGTTTGTTATTTTGGTAAGTTAAAGTTTTATTTTAATATTTTGGGTCTTGTTCGTTTTATAGGTCATAAGAAAAGTCTCGTAACAATTTGTAAATTGCAACAGAGTTTTATTTTGTATTCATTAAAGTTTGTAACGTTTTTAAAACTGTTTCATATTTATTTTATTCACATAAGAGATCTATTACGGTACCCTCGTTCAAGGGTTCGATTTAAAATAAAATCCTACCCGACAAGTTGGTGGAGGCTTGAGGCTTGTGTTGTTTTTAAAATTATTTTTGCTTTAAAAATTTATAATTTTTTGCTAATAATTTTTTATTTATCAGTTTATTTATAATTATTTATTATTCATCAATTTGATTTTTTTTAATAAGATTTATTTTTAAATCAATGTTAAGACTATAAGACAAGCACACCCTGTACCGAATTTCGACCAGGTAAAACTGAACTTCTTCAAAACTTGGAGGGCCCAAAGTTGTGCTACCCCCTGGTCCGAATTCTATTTTTTTTATTTTTTTTGCAAATGTAAATGATTTAATATTTTGATAATTTTATACTAAGTAATTTTATAATTAAACATAAAGACATTTTTTTAAATATTGTAAAGACAACAACATTATCTCTCATATTTGGAAAACAATCATCGGTATAAGCTCAGAACTAATGCCTCACTTTTGTTACATGTCAATGGTGCACAACACACGAAAGCAGCCTAAAAACTCCCAGCATTTGATATCAGTACCACAGTAAAGATGAATGGTTCCAAAATTTGGTTATAGTCAAATCCAAACAACCCTTAGACCATATAACGTCAGGTCGTCGAGGTCGCCGACAAATTGGTGGGGGGCATATGTCAGGAATGCAAATAACCCCTGACTGTGCCACTGTACGAAACCATCTTGGAAAAGCGACAAACACAATTATGGTTCTGTTAAGATGAGAAAGTGGTTCCGCCTCCCTCCAAAATAGAAAACATTTGGTTGCCGCCTACCACACAGCAGATGGTTATGGCGAGAAAAACTATTGAAAAGTCTAGAGTGGGAGTCGTAATGGTTGAGCGTGGGGATACAGCAAGTAGCGAGAGGGTTTTCCCTTTAAAGTGATTGGACATGGAAAAACTGTGAGAGAAGAAAATGTTGTCTATAAAATGTATTTTATCTCTGTTTTTGTTTAGCTTATCTTGTTTAGCTCATTAGCTAGAATATAAAGTAAATTTTAGGATTATCAGCAACGCCACTGACTTGGTTCCTCCAAGCTCTTTAAAGAGGGGATAATGGATTATTTAGGTCCAACCTACCCTTTATAAAAACCCAAACTTTGAGAAGACAAGTGGGTAGTTACATTCTAAGTTTTATTGAATTTAACTAAAACCTCTAAAATTAATTGTCAGTAAAGAAACATAATATTTTTATATTTAAAGAATATTTTGAAGTTTGTTATTTTGGTAAGTTAAAGTTTTATTTTAATATTTTGGGTCTTGTTCGTTTTATAGGTCATAAGAAAAGTCTCGTAACAATTTGTAAATTGCAACAGAGTTTTATTTTGTATTCATTAAAGTTTGTAACGTTTTTAAAACTGTTTCATATTTATTTTATTCACATAAGAGATCTATTACGGTACCCTCGTTCAAGGGTTCGATTTAAAATAAAATCCTACCCGACAATAGCAACACCTTTGATAGCTGTGGAAGCAAAAAAAAGCAAAGAGAGTTGCAGCCAATGTTATGGTTGATGATTCGGAAGATGGTGATGGTGGAAATAAATCTCATCATGGATCTTACCTCTCAGCTTCACCACCCTTGCCGGATACACCAATATCTTCATACTCTAATCAAAGTCAAAAATCATTTAATGCAGATGCAAGTTCCCATTTATCACCTAAAAAGAGTGTCAACAATGAAGCTATGGATGAATCACTGAGACAAGATATAGGGGAAGATTTAAATTCTATATCTACAATCTATATGGAGGGGCTTAAATCAAACCCATCTATCTATGACACCATATATGGTGTTAGGTACAATTCCAAAAATGATAATTTTCAGATAGGTAATGTTACAATAAAATTTCCAGATAAACTAATAACTCTTTGGCGTAAAAAAAATATGATTGGGGCATTTTCTGCTCATCCTGATTTATACGATTTGTTATTTTTTAAAAAACCAAGTGTGTCAAACATTGGTGACATTAGCCCAAAAGCACTCAGCGATTATAAGCAAATACTTAATTTGTCAAATGCCTATTACAATGAATATAATAAAATATATGGGGTAAATACCAGCCGATCTGTAAAATTTACAAATTTTATAAAACCACTTCTAACACCGAAATATGGTAGAAGTAAAGAAGGTTCTGGTATTACCAGAAATAAAATTTCAAATCTCAAAAAATTCAACAATAATAAAGTAAACTATGTATACTGGAATACTGCTAAAGAATTAGTTAGTCGCTTGCGATTATTATGGAGCTCAAAAATGGCTGGGCATACTGAATTAAGAGAAGAAGGGGTTATATATTAGGACTCACTTTTTGATTGTAGCATATATTGTTCAGTTACTATCTAACATGGGAGGTGTAAAGAACACGATTGACAAGTTTGGTCGTATAAAAAAAAACTTCCAAAATTACATATATAAAAGGATTGAAGGGTAATGGTTTTAAGTTGACCGCTAAAAATAATTTCGACATTGAGAACAAACGTTTATGTAATATAGCAGATGCTGTAGATCATAAAGACGCTATCAATCTAGACTTTCTGGAAAATCGTATAAACAAACTAGTTGAAGAACTAAAGCTAGCTATAGCAGAATCTGTTGATGCAGTAAGAACCAATTTAGAAAAAATAAAAACGCAACAATCGACAAGTGGTAAACTATTGTTAAATTTACATGGGGATTGAGTGCCATAGAAAGAAAAGTTTTGAAACATCTGCCACTTGAATCCGCTTTGTAACCAATAATTTGGTCAGATGGACGCATAGAATATCATACACCCATTTGAATTGAAAAAATAAAGTATTTATTTTAAAGATGGCTAGTGAGCAAAAAGTTCAAGTGGTTAATGAGCTATATAAACCTGCAAGGAAAAATTTCCTGCGAAGAAAAACCTTAATAAAAGGTTTTAAGGATCTATGGCAGATTGATTTAGCTGAAATACAACAATTATCAAAATATAATTTGGCTTATAGATACATTTTAGTATGCATAAATTGCTTTTCTAAATTTGTCTGGGCTAGACCAATAAAAAATAAAACAGGACTTGAAATATGTGCAGCAATGCGGGATGTTTTTAAGCAAGCTGGCTATTACCCCCATAACATACAATCTGATCAAGGAACGGAATTTTTTAATAAACACTTCCAAGCACTTATGAAAAAGAAGTCTGTAAATCACCACCACACATATAGTGTAAAGAAGGCAGCCATTGTGGAAAGAGTAATCAAAACTTTAAAAACAAATCTTTATAAAGAATTCTCTACATTAGGAAGCTATAAGTGGTTTATATTTTACAGGATGTTGTTGATAAATATAATAAAACAATTCACACAACTACTAAAATGAGACCAATTGATGTGAAACCCACCACTAGAATTACCGCATTTGAAAATATAAAAATTGTACCTAAAAAAATTAAAAAGTTGAAGACGTAGTTCGTATAAGCGAAAATAAGTCAATTTTTGAAAAAGGGTACACACCATCGTGGTCAGCGGAACAATTTAAAATTGTAAAAGTAAATATAACGAATCCACCCACTTATGAAATAGAAAGTTTTGATGGAGAACCTATACTTGGTGCTTTTTATGAAATGGAGCTACAGAAAACCAGCGTGCCATCAATATATTTAGTGGAGAAAATTATTAAGAAAAGCAAGTGTAATAAACTGGAGGTGTAATACTTTGTTAAGTGGTTAGGTTTTACAGATAGACATAATTCATGGATAAATAAATCGGATATCGTTTAAATAATATTTGAATTTCAATATATTTTTTAAAATTCACATCAAATGAAAATCAATATAGGTTTTTTACACTTCCTTAATTTTTATAATATATTTATTTTGTGTTTTATACTAATATTGTTACTTTATTATAAAATTTTGTAAAAAAATAAGATAAAAATAATATTGCAATAAAACAAATCCAATTAAAAAATAGTTTTTCATTTCTTATTATAATATATTTTATTATAGCTTTTATCAATTTAAAACTACATCCATACTACAATCCATAAACTAATTATAAATACACATTTTTGGTAAATGTCTTATATTTAATCATCGTTCTCACTGAATCCACTATCTTCATCTTCATCTTCATCGAGCGGTGGAAAGAGTAACTCCAGTGGAATGTCTTCCAATGGCCTCAGAAGATACAATAAATTCAGCCATCTTATTTTTACAAAACTCTTGAAGTGTTTGGTTACCCATAAAAAACATTTGGCATTAAATGACACCATCCATAAAATTATTTGCTCTAGCTACATCTTTTAGTGAAGGGTCACCCTCCATCAGTTCGTCCGACTTCTCAAACAACCAGAATCGTAAATCGTGAATTTGTTCTTCCAAACGATTCATATTTTTAATACTTTAAGAATAATATTTTAACACACAATAATTTTAAGGTAATTTAGTATATTCCAAATTCAAATATGGATTTACGTTTTGCACCGATGTGTGTGGGTTCACTTTGCCCCAGATAGGTTAGAGTATATTTTTGATTACTTTTATTAACTAGTTCGATAAAATCATCATCTATTGATTTAAGCACACGTTTTGGTAAAAACGTTTTAAATACATCAGCATCTTCGGCCAATGTTATTAAAACAGATTTTCCATAACGGGTATCAATGGTGCACATTTCTTTAATAACATATGTGATATTAACTTTTAATGAATCTAAAGATTTTAATTGAAGTTTTGCTTCATTGTTTATTTCGAAATTTATTTGTTCAAGTTTGGTTTTTGAAATATCCATATTATTACCTTTAAATTATTGTTTTTCCACAAATTAAACTATTTTTTCTTTATTTTTATTTTAGAGAGTGATTTGACACGTTGAGATACAGAAATCTACTAATACTTCAAGTGGGTTTGTTTTTCCTTTTTATATGTTTAAATACAATTATTAGGGTGGGGATAATGTAAATCTTTCAAAAGTGTAAAACAAATCAGAGTCAAAGATAGAGGTATTTTTTGTGCTTAAGGTCAGAGATGGTCAAGGTCGTTCAGAGTCAAAAATACTACTCGAACTATTCGTCTCTACATATAAAAACGCAACTACATTCAAGGTCATTCAAGGTCAACATAATGACCTTCACAACTTTCCAAGGTCAAATATACTACTCAAACTATTCGTCTCTACATAAAACAAGGCAACGACCGTTAAGGTCATTCAAGGTCATTCCCTCCTCAAAAGTGGTCCAGCACCCGCTTAAGCCTACTACTGGATGAGAATCTACATACAATTTTTTCAGTCCAACATATGCTAAACACAGACAAAGAAAAGATAGAGAGAGCAAACATTTCTAATGTGTCTGTCTTCCACGGTGAATAGAATAGACCGGTGTTCGGATCTTATATATATATATATATATATATATATATATATATATATATATATATATATGTCGAATTTATCACGTCACTGGTGGTCCAGCTGATTTTTGTAAACAAAAGTTAGATATGATCCAGTGCTCCGAGGCTTTGTTTAGGCTTTTTGGTAATATCTTTGTTTTAAAAGTATTAGAGAACCAGTCTAATGCCTCAACCCCCTACTTGGAGGGCCAGGACTTTTTATCAAGGTTTTTCTCCTCTAGCCTTTGACGATCCAACGCCATAATGTAAGGCAACAGCTGTATTCTTTTATACTATCCCTAAAAGAAAGGGTTGCCACCTACGCTATGATCACCGTACCGAGGTCCATCCTCTCCGCCTTTCATACCGATGCACATTGGTTTCAGGACCCTGTTTTCGTGGCCAAAATTCCATTTTTTGAGTAGTTTCAATCGAACTTTAAGGAAACAACAACAAGTACGACTGATATAATTCTTGATGACTTGAACGTAGTTTTTGGTCTTTCTAGAGGGGGGACGGGGTACCACATCGGATCTATTTTCGATTTCACGTTAACCGAGTTCAATAAAATTTGGAAACTGATTGGTGGTAGAATATGATTACAAAAAATCAACTCTTACGCCCTCTCTCACCTCCTACCCCTACCCCCACCCCTCTATAAAAATGTATTATTTGAGTAGTTCCTGTCGACCGATTTCAATAAAATTTGGCATATGGATGTAGGATCGGTGGTATAGTAATATAACGGATATTCAGCCCCTTCCCCCTTCTCCCCCCCCACCACTACCCCCACACACTTCATAAAAAATGCGCTTTTTGAGACCTTCCGTTAACGATTTCAACCGGATATAAAATAGGTGATAGAATAATATTACAAAAAAGCAGCCCCCAACCCTACCCCCACCTACAGAAATGTGGTTTAAGTGTCTATAATGACTGCTGGTATAGTAGCGCACTAAAATAACTTTCTGATGAGAGAGAGATGAATGCTACATAATGTGTGTATATTTTTCTTCAAACAAATAAATAACAGGATAACAACAAAACATGAGAACAAAAGTATTCTATCTATCTATATATGATATATGATGAAAATATTCTTCGATTTATAAATTGTTAATTTAATATAATAGGTACTTAATATTATTATAAATATTTTAAAGTAAAGCTATATAACCAAAACGGAACTCAAAACTAATTAAATATCCAGATGATGCAAGCCGGGATTTGTTAGATTGGTTTGGCTTATAAGCGTCATAAGCATTGACCAAAAAATCTTCTTCTAGCCAAGATTTCCACTTAATTAAAAAAGTAGGTTTTTTCCGAGAAATTGCGTTCCACCTTTCATCAATCAAGCGACACAAGCGATTTATTTTTACCACAGAATCTTCTGAAATTTGTGGAACACGAGATCTAATGAAACTTAGAAGATGATCTTTTTTGCCTGCTTTTTCCGGCACTTAAAACCATTGTTCAAAAAGGAGAGATTCTTTTAATTTTTTCATGTTCTCCGTCTTGATCCGGAATAAAAAATGAAAGTATATTTCTACACGGCTCAACACTGGTGAATATTTTAAGAGAATAATGATAATCTCTGCCATAACCAAACACTCACAGTTAAAAAAAACAGTTATTTTTTTATTTCTTAACAAATCTATTCAAGTTATCTCTCTCTGAGTATATAAGGAAGAATGAGTGCTTTTGGGACATTCACTTTAATTTTGTTTAATGTCGCATATAAAAACTAAATCAGAAAGCGAAGGGTACCGCTTTTGAAAATTGTCTGCCATTTTGAATTTTATAAAAAACTTAAATTTTCAACCGAAATAGAAAATTCGTATGGGTACATTCCTACATAAAAAAATTGTTTTGTTTCAGATGCGTTGTCTACCACATTTTGTGTCATTCTTATAACTTGTATCTGTCTGGATCTGGAACTTGGTGTGAAAAAAATCGACTTTTTTCGAAAACGCAGATTTTCCGCAATTTTTTTTTTTTTTGATATTTGACACTAGGCTTTATATTATTTTTTGATGATATGCAAAGGCCCGCCTTCGCTGGCCTTTTTCAGATCACCATTGAAACAGATTTTTTTTTGTTCTTAAAAACAATTTTTTTTATTTTTATTATTAAACTATATAGAGTACTGTAAGTATATTAATCCTTCCTAGTAAAATTTTCTACATGCCTTTAAGTATTTAAAAAATGTCCCTTCACTTGATTCACAATTAACAAGATAGCACAGCGCAGCTACAAACCTAATGAAATGTCTTGCCCATTTAAAGGAACAAAAAAAGTCTGTGATAAGAAGCATCAGGACAAAAAAGAAAACGAAAATTAAAAAAAAAGTACTGTTCGCCCATTTATCGGCTTTGAATCCACATACCAAAAGTTTTTGACGCTGTCCTGTAAAATGGGGTTTTTTGGCCACGAAAATGGGGTCCAGAAACTAATGTGCGATGTGGTCTTCTCCCGTAACCCTGGGAATGGGACCCTAGACAGGTGCTAACTCTCAGAGTCAGAGAGTACCTGGAATCTACGGAGGGCAGGGGTCGATTCATTTCCCCTCGTACAGGAAACGGTCAAGGAGGAAAAACGCACATACTTGAAATGGCTCAGTACTAAAGAGCAAATAGACCTAGAAATCTACAGGCATACCAGAAGACAGCTAAGAAATTTGATACGCACAGAAAAGAATGAAATGTTCGAGCGCAAATGCCACGATATAAATACACATGTAGGAGGTAGGCAGAGTTCTGAAGTATGGAAAATCATTTCTACAGTAAAAAACCCAACAAAAGAAAAAGTAAACATCCAGATCATCAAACCAGAACAATGGACAGAACACTATAAGGGACTGCTGCAGGAGAGGAGACCCGAATATCTGGCAGCCTCTCCGAGGAGAGACATAGAAGTACATGGAGAGGAAGTAATCATCGAAAAAAAATAATAAGGAATAGTATTAAAAAGCTTAAATCCGAAAAAGCTAGCGGACCTGGGGGAATATATGCTGAAATGCTCAAATATGGATCAGAGAAACTACTCGAAAATCTCACATATATTATCAATCAATGCATAAACGGACATCCAGTACCTGATGATTGGAAAATTGCATTCATATCCTCAATACATAAAAAAGGAAACAAGCTGAATTGCAACAATTACAGAGGAATTTCAGTAACCAGTACTCTAAGTAGATCGTACGGTAGAATTCTTAGAGATCTAATAGAGAATGATTTTCATGAACAAGAAGAAGAAAAGCAAAGTGGGTTTCGTGCAGGCAGATCTTGTAGTGATAATGTTTTTTGTCTTAAACAAGTAATTGAGAAAAGGAGCGCCAGAAATATAGAGACTCATGTTACCTTTGTGGACCTACAAAAAGCATATGATACCGTTCCAGTAGAAAAATTATGGATAGTGTTAGAGCAGACTAATATCAATCATACATACATAAAAGCGATAAAAGAACTATACAAAGGGTCAAAATCTAAAATTAAAATTGGAAATCGACTTTCAAAAAAATTCCTGGTAACGAAAGGCTTAAAACAGGGATGTTGTATCTTTCCAACTCTTTTTAAAATATATATCGCAGTAGCTCTAAAAAACTGGAAACGCAAAGTACACGGCATGGGAATACTTAACGACCGATTTACCATTTACACACTACAGTTTGCTGACGACCAAGTAATTGTAGCTAATTATAAAGAAGACATGGAGTATATGATGAGAAAGTTAACGGAAGTATACCAGAAGTGGGAGTTAACAGTGAACGTGGACAAGAAACAGTACTTATGTATTGGAAACGAATCAAGTGAATTAGAACTAGAAAATGGACAAACAATATCTCCATGTAATGAGTATGTATACTGGGAGTCACATTTGATAAGACGGGAACAGACTGTAAAAAACTGGAAAAAAGAACAGTAAAATCAAAAAAGGTTATTGGTTGTCTTAACAGTATTTTATGGAGCAGAGAGATAAAAAAGAATGTAAAATTTAACATATATTTAACAATGGTGAAACGCACGCTGTTGTATGGAATAGAGACTTGCCGCGTAACAGAAAAATACAAAGCAAAAATGGAAAGTGTCGAAATGGATGAGCGACGAAAGATTACCAAAGCAGGTCCTAGAATGGCAACCAATTGGGCGCAGAAAAAGAGGGCGTCCTAAATGGCAACAGTCAATCCAAAAATCAATGAGTCAAATAAACCTGACGGAAGATGACTGTCAGGATCGAAGGAGGTGTAGAATGGGCGTCGGACAACGTAGAAAAACGTTCTAAACCGTCATAGTAGTAGTATGTTAGATATGATATGAACAACGGAACTACTAATATTTTTTGAATTTTATGAAAACTAAGGCAATTTTCCCACTGTTTTCTGGTACATCCTTATAAAATATAATTTTCGAGACTTATTGTCGTTATTTTTTTTAGCCCGCTTTATTTTTTATTACACAAAACTTAAACTACAAGTCAAACTAAATGTGATCGTTTAGTATCAAAGGTGAACCGAGGACTTGGGAAGGAAACAAAGATGTAGGTCACCGGACTATTTTTGAAGCTGAAACGAACACATTATTTTCTTCGAATTTTAATTTTTGTGTAAAGAGAAATGAAGCGGGCTAAAAAAAATAACGACTGGAATGTCTGAAAAATATTATGTTTTAAGAATATACTAAAAAATAGTAGGAAAATTGCCTTAGTTTTAAAAAAATTCAAAAAATATTAGTTGTTCATATCATATCTCACTTTTGTTTACAAAAATCAGCTGGACCACCAGTGTCGTGAAAATTCGACACCGCTCTATTCTATCCACCGTGTCTGTCTTCAATCCTTGTAGGCGAATTTTCTTGCTTTAAGTTTTGAAACAGTGGTTCAAAAAATACGTCATCAATTGATGACGTTTCATATCTATATTTTCGAATTTATGGGCATTATACGATGAAATACCGTTCACAGAGGTGTAAATTGTGAATATATTGTCAATATTTTAGTAAAAACTAAATAAAATTAGGAAACAATGTCTCAAATAAAAAAACAAAATTTTAACATTGAATTTTAATATTAATTTTTCAGCTAAACGTCAAAAAATGACATAAAATGTGTCTAGTTTCAAAACTAGCTTTACCTCGTTTCAAAACATAACATAGCCGACGCACGCGCGGTTGCTTACGTCAATTGGCTAACTTCAAGGCGTCCGCAAACGCCTGTGCAATGCCTCCTTGGAGGCCCTACAAATTGCGATGCTGACAAGCACCTGGGGGTCAATTCTTAAATGGTTTTTTTAAGTTTTTATATTTAACACGTTACCTACTACAAAAAGAACAATAGGGACCTATTGCAATAAAGCCAGGCACAAATTGTGCCGGGCACTATATTGACAGTTTCGCATTAAAAACTGACAGTTGATCTTTCAAAATTGACATACCAAAGTCGAATTTAGAAATCCAGTCGTTTAGTTTCCATTAATTATGGCGTCACTATTAATTCCGGCTCTTATAATACACAATGGCCTTATTTTGAAAGAGGACAGCTGTTCTTATCATGTGAAACTGTCAATATAGAGCCGGGAAAAATTTGTGCCTGGCTTTATTGCAATAGGTCCCTAAATGTATAGAAAAAATCGTTTTCTTACGGCCGCTACATTTTTATCGTTTTTTTGAGTTTATGTTATGGTGATTATACACAGTAAATTCGGAGATTCGTAGGCAAAAAGCTGGTTTTTTCGCTGAGGTTCCACGTTGGGTACTCACGGCCATAATGCATTGAAAAACGCATATAAAAAATGCTTTTTTGATTCTCACAAAGTATTAAAATAATTTTTTTATAACGTACTGTTTTGTCTAAAGTAAGCTCTGCTGTTTTTTTTTCTATTTTTTTCTGTAAAATAAGTTCTTTTTGGGTACCGGTTCTTAAAAACACTAAACGGCTCGCTTACAATAACAAAACTGAATCAAGGGAATGTGACCAATCACCGACCAGCTCTGATATACGCCCCGCCCACCATAGCGTATATAACCTGCGCCCGCGACAGACTAACCACCAGTCTTCGAGAAGCCGACAAACAGTCAACATCTCCTGAAGATGCCATCCACTCGAGATGGCGAAACGTCGAGAACGAATTTCCAACGACGACGGCCGAACAGCCCGAAAGCACACCCACCAACGCGTAGCGAGTTCGGCCAGCAATCAGGAAAAGAAACTTTCCGCAAGAGTTAGCAACACTATTTTTTATTCGAGCGTGTGGAAAGCATAAAAATAATAAAATGATAAGAAAAATAATTTAAACTACGAAAAAGTGACACACACTCCAATCACTAGCTCACGCGGATATTGCAATAAAAGCTTGACATGGGCGGTTTTTGGCAACTATTTGAAAGTTGGGTTGTCAAAGACACCTAAAAACACAAATATTAAGTTACCGAATCTAAAGTTTTAAGAAGCGTGCTGAAAAGTTGCACTTTCAGAACTAAACGCACGCTCGTAGAAAAGGTGTATTTTAAGGCTCTGAAAAAATATATTATAACTTTTTTTTAGTTTAATTTCTTTTGGAAGAGTATAGGAATAAACGTTCTCTCGAGAGATGTGATCGTTCTCGGTCTCCCATGATCATACAAATACAATGTAGGGAGCTTTCCCGCACGACCGGTGAACGTTCGCATGAAAAACCACACGTTCCCGTTGAAGAATTGGCCCCCGCAGTCGGAGAAGACGTTAGCGAAGATAGCCACGAACAAAGTAATGACGTCAACAAATATTAATGACGTATTTATTGAACCAGACTGTTTCGAAACATACAGCAAGAAAATTCGTCTTGTATTTCAGAGGAGTCCGAAACCAGTTTAAGTGGCTTGATGGAACGGAAAACTGACTGTCCGCTAACAGTACAACGTCGACCTTGAACGCAAATAGGATCTTTCGGACGATTTTATGACTGTCGAACTACCTGATGAAATGAAGCTATGGTTTCGCAAATGCTCAATTTTCGAGATGCAAGGAGTCAAATTTAAATTTTTGTTTTTTTTTCTTTATAGCTCGTGCAGTTTCTGAGATGTGTGGCTCCCATTTGGAACGTGTGTTTAGCTACAAGGCATACATTATTAAGCATGTCAAAAATCAGGAAAAACCTGACAGAAGATGATGGTCAGGATCGAAGGAGGTGGAGAATAGGCCTCGGACAACTTAGAGAAAAGTTCTAAACCGACATAGTAGTATGTTTTTGTTAGACCTTTTAGATTTTCTCTACTGGCTTGAAATCAACTGGCGTAATAAGTTTAAAAGCTAGACAAAACCAAACCTTATATATACTAAAAGTAACGGTTTCAGCTTTAATCCGCATTTTTATAACTTTAAGAATAAATGCTTGACCGACCACAACTTTTCCGAGAACGCCCTAAAGCTTAACTTTTCGTTTTTAGTATTTTAAGTACAGCATAAAATTGCAAACAAACTTTCTACGTTTTGTAAGTTTTTTAGTACTTTTTATAATAATTTCGCCTGCTGTTTTTAAAGAGTTTCTCTAGAGCAAAAACTTTTCGACCAATTTTCTTTTAAAGTAAATTAAACTTGTTTTAACCTACTTACAGTTCACTTAACCAAATTAGGATTTAAAGAGATATAAAGTTTAGACTTGAATTTTGTCTTTCGTATTTTTGATGTGCGCTATGATAAAACTGTTTCTTCTTTACAACTGCAGCAATATTTTTTAGTCTATGGACAAATTGGCCTAAAAGGGGGTTTCGTGTGCAAGTCGTGTCAACTTTTTGCCGATAAGCCAGGTTTGTTAAGGGCACTGCATAGATCAGGTTTTGACTTGTTTTCATTCTGGTAAATGCGTTTTTTTAAAGATATGGCCCCCACCACTTTTTTTTGCACGATACTTTTTAAAACGATGTATCTTTCTTAAAAATAGTCGTAGAGGGTTGCAAAAAAATGGCAAATGAATCAGTAAACACCCGCAATAAAATAACTTTTTATTATATTTTTAAAAATTTTGCTTCCTTTTTTAGAAAAAATAAAATAACTAAATTTTTACTTTTTTTTTGTATAGCTAGTAAAGTTTAACCTACATTTTTATTAACACCAAAGTAAAATTAAAAAAAAAAGTTTAAATAAAAGTTTTAGGACGAACATTTTTCTTTAATTTGGTGTATACAAGTCTTATATAAATGTATATTTTATATTTGTTTTAATAAAAAAACAATTCGTTGTCACCAAAATGACTACCGAAGGTGTATTACCGTACGCGGACGCCTATAAGGCAGCGCGCGACTTTACGCAGCAGAGGCGTCTAGTAAAACAGGTGATTTCTATTATTATTGTTATCGTTGTTTGAGTGACAATAATATGTCACAGACTAACGATTTGGATGTTGCCGGGCAAGTTTTTGATCCAATTTTTTTATCCCCTGTAACAAAAAACTACTCTTTTAGAGAATATATTAAAATTGAAAAGAAAACGATGTATTGGCAGCGTACTTGTTTTTTTATTAAGTCCGATAAAGATATAGATATTTAGTTTTTTAGTTTCGGCCCGTTCGTAGTAGGTAGAAGTGGGTGTCAAAGTTTAAGTTTTGAAATAATTTGGGTGCTTGTTCTTGGTGATTATTTTGTAATTATTATTCAAAGATTAAACCTGTTTCAGGTAAGTTAAAAAAGCTACAATTTTCTTGTCGAAAATGTTAGTTTAGAGGGTTGAGTTGGGTTAAAGTTAATTCGCGGTTGTTTTGGTTTCAGGATTTGAACCGGCCACTCACAACCCTCGATATAGCCATTTTTTTTAAATAAAGAACACAAAAAATCCGACCCCACTTGTTTTTTTTGCTACAACTGGCTCCCAACTAGCGGCAATAAAGAAAAAAATGGTTAGACCACCATATCAGGGCTACCGCCGAACATCTCCTATTCGAACTAAACAATTTACTGCACGAGGTGGATTGGTTCATCATACGCCCGTGACGTCACAGGAGCGTTTCCTCAATACATCTACGGTCACGACCAGTCCAACAGGCACTTTTCCAACAGTAGAGGAGTTCCGTAGAAGGCGTCTTCAAGTACATACACCTCTTACTTCAGCGGCTTATGGTATTCCTGAGATACCACCTACTCCTAGTACACCTGTATCACATCTCAGGTCTGACACACCTTTATCAACTTTTCAAGGAGTTCAAGGTAGGATCTTTCCCAATTTATCTATGCCACCGCAAATAAGATGTGATTTTCCGGATAGACAGCGTAGTAACACACAAACGGGCGGTATGCAGGCGCAGATATCTACAGCTAACCTTGCTCAAGAATCGTTAAATTTTGGACAAATACCGCAGGGTTATTCGCAGAATTTATCATCTTTTGCACAAGGACCGCCGCCAAATATTGCGCAGGGTCCATCAAGTTTTGCGCAGAATGTACCGCGATCGTCAATGGTACACCCACAACACGTATCTTCTTATCCAGCTGCACAGGCACCTTTCCAGTTTAATGCGCCATCGCAGCCCTTTGCGCAGTTTCCGTATTCTGCGCAGACAGGGCCTAATTTGAATGTTATGGACCACCCGGTCCCCAGTACACTGTTCAGCAACCTGTGTTTGAGCAAAGGGGGTACGTTGCACAAGCACCCCCAATGATGCAGCCCTTAACTTTACCAGATGAGTGGGCTAGTTTAGTTAGAAACACCGTTGTTGAAATGATATAAATTTCGTTAAGTATGTAGAATTATTACCTGAATTTTGGGGTAGTGAGACGCTGGTTCACCCCGTCGATTTTCTTCATCAAATTAGCTGGCCATACACACAGAGGTTGATCCGTCGGTTTGGAACGGCACAGATAAGTCTGACCGTTTTGTCCGCAACGGTTTAAAACTGCTGCAGTCCACTAACACAAAAAAATCTTTCGAATCGATCCTTCATATCGGTCTGTGGCAGACATAACCGCACGTTAGTGGGCAAAAACTCGAGATTTATCTGCCGGTTAAACCAAAACTGGGGAATTTCGTCAAGTCGAAAGGTTTATGCGGCACGGTATTTTAAGCATAGTGTATGTAAAATGTTACGTGCTAAAAAGAAGCAGGCTCTGTGTATGGAAATAATGCATAGTGGGTTAAAAGTTATTTGCTTAAGAGGAAACTATTTAGCCATGACCTTCTATTAAAAGAGTTAAGAGAAAATGATCCAGACGATTTTAAAAATTATTTAAGAATGGATATTAACACGTATGACCTTTTACTAAATTTGGTAAGAGAGGATCTTACGAAACAAGATACCCAAATGAGAGAAGCCATTGGACCAGAACAGCGATTAAATGCTGCCCTTCGTTTCCTTGCCACGGGAAGATCATATGAAGATCTGAAATTTTCAGTGGGAATTTCTGCACAGGCACTTGGTTATATCATTCCGGAAACATGTGCCATAATATTCCATAAATTAAAGAGAGACTATATGAATGGTCTGTTATCCCTGGCACAGTGTAAACCGACAGACAAGTCTGTGCTGGTTAAAATATCGAGCGCGGAACCCACAAGTTTCGCCCGCCGGTCTGAACTCACAGATAAATCTATACCGGCTATAACTGGCGCGTGGAATGTCCACCAATTGAAAGACATATCCACCAGTTTGAACCGCGCCGTTCCAAACCGGCGGATCAACCCCTGTGTATATGGCCAGCTATTGAATTTCTCTTAGAAAAAACTAAAGCTAGTTTTCGAGATATTAATTTGTGGTTACCTTTAAAATGTAAGGGTAAAAAAGCCGAAAAATGGGCTACCTTGATAACTAGTTTTTCGGATTTTCATAGTTTTAAAACTCAAAATTTTTTAAAATGTTTTGGAGTCACCAAAAACAAGTATCTATAAAACTAAAAATAGAGGGTTCTCGATATGAGGGTGGGTTATTTGTAGAACATTTTTTGAAATACGTTGCCATGTCTCATTATCTTGAACCTCCACTTCCTAATAACGTCATGATTAGTTTAGTTGCAAGGCATTTTAATGTAGCTAATTCCACCTCCCTTATAAGGGTCGTTGACTTGTCGGAGGCTATAAGCGTCCTTTAGCAAGCTGACTGCCACAGGGGAACAAATGAGGAGGGCCAAGTACGATTTTCACCAGACCGTCCCTTTTACAAAAAGTTCGAAATATAATAAACCTATGTATTCTTCAAAAAAGGTTTCGACAGTTGATTTTGAGGGTACCTCACAGAAACATTTTTCGGGAAACGAGAGCTCTGTCGACCAGTAAGCCCGACGGTCGACAACGTTTTAAAGAGGGCCAATATTATACAGAACAATCCTTTGGAGGATCTTTTAAACAATAAGGCTTGTGGGTTCGAACATCGGGTCTACGACAAAAGGTGCCCCATCATTAAAATAAACATTTTTAATTTTGAATTTCCCGCCAGTATCTAATATACTGGATCGGAGGTCAGTTGTCTTTCAGGGGAGGTTTTTTCGCAAATAAGGGGTTTTGAAAATAAAGTGCCCTTATTTCCAGTGACGAGTCTGCGTATTACCGGTGCTTTTAAAACCAAACAACGACGTATTACGCACCAACTTTTGTTGAAGTTTAAAATCGGTGATTGGGATTTCGCACATGAATTTTTATTAATTTCTGATCTTGTTTATCCCATAAATTGGCTGCGATTTTTTGCATTTGATAAAAGCGAGTGGATCTCTGTTGCGGTCCTATCAGTTTTATTTCGAACAAGGGCCAAACTATTACTATAAAGGGGTCATTTTTTCCCACGAATATAAATCGCCGGAAGAAAATTTGAGCATTCGAATGATTTCCTATAAAAAAGACACTTTAAAAAATTGCAGTAATTTAAATTCAATGTATCAGCAAGGTTATGATTGCGATTATTCTATAATCCTTGGGCATATACAGGGCAAGCCAAAAATTTTGTTAGAAAAATTATTTTCTAATTTTAAAGGGGTTTTTTTAGATACCCCGTGAAAAACTCATCTTTATGAACATAAAATAGAACTTTTTGACAAAACCCCATTTAAACAGAGACAGCACCCGATACCGTTTGCTCATCGGGAGGCTGTCAATAAGGAGATTGAAAAAATGATTTCATGGGGGGTAATTGGGCCGGCTTCCACGGCTTATATAAGCCCTTTAGTGACTGATGTCAAACAGGATGGGAGTATTCGTGTCTGTTTGGACCTAAGGGTTTTAAATAAGCGGTTAGTGCCCGATTTTGAATCTCCTCGGCCCATTTTGAAAATTTTAAAACTTTTGTCTAACGCCCCGTATAAAACGTGCCTTGATCTATCCTCGGGATATTGGCGGATACCTCTTAGAGAGGCTGATAGGAAGTACTGTGGGTTTATGGTGGGCCAAAGGAGCTACCAGTTCCGAGTCTTACCGTTTGGCCTATCAACCGCGGTAGCTTCTTTTTCAAGGTGCCTTTCTCAGGTATTTTGACAATGAGTTCCAAGACTTCTTGATTCTTTATCTTGATGACCTTTTGATATTTTCTGGCACCTTTGAAATGCATTTAATCCATCTGGAGAGAGTCCTTAAGCGTCTAGAAAGCGCTGGGCTCTCTTTAAAGTTAAAAAAATGCAAAATAATGCCCGAAAAGCTGCCATATTTAGGTTATTTACTGGGGTCAGATTTTTTAGAGCCCGATCCAGATAGGATAGAGACAATAAAGCATTTTCCTACCCCCACCAACATAAAATCCCTCCAATCATTTTTAGCCACTTGCAATTATGATAGGTTTTTTTGCGAAAACTTCCGCGATGGCTGAACCTCTTTATCGATTGCTTAAAAAGAAGGTTAAGTGGAAATGTGGGACGGAACAAGAATCTTCCTTTCAAAGAGTTAAAATAGCTTTACAGAATGCAACTCTTTTGTATCAGCCGGATTTTGATGCCCCTGTCTTTGTGGAGACAGATTCTAGTGAATATGCCTTGGGCTGTGTACTCTACCAGAAATCGGAAGGCAAACATCGGGTCATAGCTTTTGCTAGCCGATTACTTTTACCTAGAGAACGGTCTTACCATTCCAACGAGAAAGAAGTTTTGGCGCTGATTTTCGCTATAATGAAGTGGAGAACTATATTGTTGGGGCGACATTTTTACGTTTTAACTGACAATAGAGCATTAAGTTACATTCAAACGTGTCGGTTACTCCGCGGATCACTAGATGGGCCTTGGCCCTTCAAGAATTTTCTTTTACTATTCAGCATATTAAGGGGTCCGAAAATATTGTTGCCGACACGCTTTCGCGCTATCCCGGTGGCGTATTTACGTTTCCGTGCTCATTTCACGTCGGCGCGGTTTTGAAATAGACACGGAAATGTTACAATATATTTGGGTTCAAATACGTGTTGATTTTAAGAGTTTTGATCTCGAAATGAGCACGGATTGTAACGTGTCATTTTTACGTTTAAGGCAACGTTACATATTTGTTTATTTAGGTAAATAATCAAGGCTCTTTGACTCGTCTTTCTGTACACAAATTAAGGGTATTTTATAGAGCTAGGTTTGGAGGTTATATAGTGTCTAGGAAGTTACCTTAAAAGGAGGCATTCCATCGAATTACTGTGGACACTACGCACATCGCATTATCTGGACATCGTAATTGGAATTTAAGATCACAGGTGTCGGGAAAATCACATAAAAACTTTTGATTGTTTTGTTTTTATCTGTGGAATTTTGTGATTGCTTTGTCGTTCACGAGAATAAACAGCTGGGGAGTAGCGGCGTTGCCGCATCACAAATGGTTTCAGTAACAGGAAGGAAACATTTGGATGAACATTTCATTCCCTTACGTTTATTTTCGAGGATATTGGGACAATTCGAACCTCATATCCTTTACGGATTAGCTAGTTTTGATAGTACGAAAACATATTTGGGTCGACCAGGAACAACCGAGGCTCCGCCCCTTTGATATCTTTATTAATTTGATGAGGAGAAGATAAAATAAATACGAGTTATGCACTTTTGTAAATGGGAGATAAACGAGGGATAAAAACCAAGACTAAAAGAATAAACGAAATCGTGTGAGTTAACATCTGAACACTCTGGTGCCGAGTTTAAGCAGTAGTTCAGTGTGTATTTTTCAGGTTCAGAAACAACTTTATTACTGTAGAAATGTTTTACAAAAATGGCGTTAAACCAGATGAATATTAGAGAAAACATTTATAAAGAGCAAAGGAAACTTTTGACTAAGACTGTAAATAAAATACAACTAAATTCTACACTCAGTATAGCTTTGCTCATATGGGAATTGGTTGAGTGTTCGAATATTCCTGGGTTTGATGCAAGCTCTGATCTCCAGTAATCGATTTTACAGTTGATGGTTTCAATGCTGAGCTTCTTATAGTCCGTCTGGTTATTTTCCTTCTACTTGATATGTTGGCGGGGGTCCGGTAGGCAAATGTTCGGTCTATGTATTCTCTCTCGACGTCCTTGTTATAAAAATTTCAACCGTGGAAATAGATCCGACAACACCTCAATGCGCGTTTTACCTAATTTCAATGTCCCCTTGGTCGGTGCTGGCCCCTATATACCGGTATGGAACTATTGCTGTATTTCCTCATTGGTTAGTTTGAAAACCGCGGGTCTTTTCTTCCAGTCGTATCGTTTTACTGTCATTTACAAAACGGTTTCCGGCCACTTCATTTTTTGCGTTCTCAACGGAGTGCCTGGTCTCTTGCTAACGAATTTTGGCTGGGTCGACAACAGTTTCTGGGATCGCCTTTGTTTTTGGTTTTGGCACTGCAGCGATTGCAGGAGATATCCCAGAAACTGTAGAAGTGAGTCCGTCGTGTCTAGGCGTAATCTAGAGTGACGCTCGCACCCTTTTGAGGGGAATTTAAGTCGGCCTACGCCATTTATACGGGGAAGAGCATTGGTAAGTTCGATTTTATTTTTTTCATTTTTTTTTTATTTGAGGACTCTTCAAGATAATATTTGCCTCCCAAATTGTAATTATTTTTCGTGTGAAATGTACTTTTTTGACAAAAGACGTGGGGAATTTTTGGCGTTTTTATATTTTTCTTTTAACCACGTGTTGGATAAAAACTATATATTGTTTTTCTCCTTTGTCTACAGCCCTGTCCATTCCATCGACAGCTGTGCTGGACGCTGGTGGGAAGCCGGACGAGCCAGTTGTAACCCTGGGAAAGGGTTTTTACGCTCGGGCAAAAATCCCACAACCTTTAAGACCAAAGTGCTGGCCTAACATCATGTGCTAAGCGGGCACGAGGGAAGGCGCGAGCAGAGCAGGAGACCCGAGGGCAGTGGTGAGACAACTGGACAACAGAATTCCAGGTTTACAAAATAAAACACACACAAAATAATCAAGGACCAAGGTAGGAGCAAGCTTCAGATATAGTCTTTCACATAAATCTTCAATATAATTTAGACATAATCTTTTCATATAAATTTTTAATATAATTTAGACGTAATCTTTTCATATATAATTCTTCACAGTATAATTTCAACATTGCTTGTAAACGCAAGGTAACGGTATGACGTCATAACCACAATTTTGCGGCATATTTACTAAATTGACTTGTTTTCCTTCATTTCATTTATTTAAGACAATTTCTCCTGTGAAATTTAGAGTGCCTTGCTATTTTGGCCCTAACTGATTTGGTATTTTTTTCAGATCTAATTAAACAAGATGAACTAAACCTTTGCGTTATTTGTACAATCCAATGACTGACTTTGCAGAGACAAAAAGAGAGATGAGGTTATCTTTTTTTGCGGTTTCCTTACATCACTGCCTCATGGGGTAGATCTCGGACTGGGTTGCTGTCTGTCTCATTCTACCTAGCGTAGAATGATGACAGCAGATATTTGGTCCAGATCTCCCCTATGACGGAATAATTTTGGAAGTATATATATATTTTTTTTTTCAATCGTTTATATAACTGAGTCTCACACTACTGACTCAGATGTAGGTACATTATGACCTGGAGTCCATCTACCTGTAAAGTGCTTCCAGTTTTGTCATTTTGATTCATTTGGGAATCTTTTAAATTTTATTTTGTTTATTAGTCAATTTTTTTTTTGGTTTTTTTAATTACACAAATACTCTGGAAGCCTCGGAAGTAGGTAGAATTTCATTGTTTAGCTACAACGTTTGGGTTGAACTGTATTTTATTTAAGATCTTCTTTGTAAAACATTGGTATTAAATAATGTGGCGCACTTAAAATTCTCTTATTTCTGAACCCCCCCTTCTCCACTGTATAAAAGTTACCGGGCATATCAATGTTTTACCTAGCTGGAAAATACAGTTCTGCTTCCAGATATTTGTTTAATTATTCAGTGGTTTTGTTGTGTCACAAGCTGGCAAATTGGTATTATTCTAATTACAGTGTCACAAAATGGCAGCAACGTCTTTAAGCTGCCACAAATGGCACACAACGCATTTTAATAGGCCACAAATTGGCGCCCTACGTGTGTTTTGGCTAGTATTTTTTAACATCTGATGTAATTTTTTTTTTGTTTTTTAATTGGAAAAAAAAGAAAAAACTTTTTTTTGAATTTTTTGGAATTTTTTTTTAAATTTTTTTGTGGTACAGCCAAAGCCAGGTTAAAGGCTTTCAGTGGCTGTCGGTGTTTTGACACCCAATCAATTTTTTTTAATGAAAAACAAGATCATTGGTTTTCGGAAATAACACTTTTTAAATATTTTTTGGTAATATTGGTTGATTTGGAACTCGTTTTGTTGTTTTAGTAAATCTCATAGTTTTTCGTTGGCTTATCTTCACAAGTTTTTTTTATTAAGGAAGAATAAGTGGATAGAGAGCATGAGACTCTTAATCTCAGGGTCGTGGGTTCGGGCCCCACGTTGGGCGCCAATTTGTGGCCTTTTAAAATGCGTTGTGTGACATTTGTGGCAGCTTAAAGACGTTGCCGCCATTTTGTGACACTGTAATTAGGATAGTGACAATTTGCCAACTTGTGACACAACAAAACCATTGAATAATTAAACAAATATCTGGAAGCAGAACTGTATTTTCCAGCTAGGTAAAACATTGATATGCCCGGTAACTTTTATACAGTGGAGAAGGGGGGGTTCAGAAATAAGAAAATTTTAAGTGCGCCACATTATTTAACACCAATGTTTTACAAAGAAGATCTTAAATAAAATACAGTTCAACCCAAACGTTGCAGCCAAACAATGAAATTCTACTTACTTCCGAGGCTTCCAGAGTATTTGTGTAATAAAAAAACCAAAAAAAAATTGACTAGTAAACAAAATAAAATTTAAAAGATTCCCAAATGAATCAAAATGACAAAACTAGAAGCACTTTACAGGTAGATGGACTCCTTTAACAGGTCATAGTGTACCTACATCTGAGTCAGTAGTGTGAGACTCAATTATATAAATGATTGTTAAAAAAAAATATATATACTTCCAAAATTATTCCGTCATAGGGGAGATCTGGACCAAATATCCGCTGTCATCATTCTACGCTAGGTAGAATGAGACAGACAGCAACCCAGTCCGAGATCTACCCCATGAGGTAAAACAGTGTAAAGAAACCGCTAAAACATGTAATCTCATCTCTCTTTTGTCTTCGCAAAGTTGGTCATTGGGTTGTACAAATAACGCAAAAATTTAGTTCATCTTGTGTATTTTAAGGGCTGAAGTTAAGATTAGAAACATGAAATATGCTAAAAAAAATTAAACAAGTTCGGGCCAAAATAGTAAGGCTTGGAGTGCCTCTTCTTCACATGAGAAATTGTCTTAAATAAATGAAATGAAGGAAGACAAGTCAATTTAGTAAATACGGCGCAAAATTGTGGTTATGACGTCATACCGTTACCTTGCGTTTACAAGCAATTTTGAAATTATACTGTAAAAAATTATATATGAAAAGAAATTATGTTGAAAAATTATATCAAATGATTATGTCTAAAGGCTTGCTCCTACCTTGGTCCTGCAATTATTTAATCGTTAGTTCGGTGTTTTATTAAACCTGGAAGTGGTGTTTTCTGACATTCCTCTTGTTACTCCTGGTTCAGTTCTGCCCGCGTCTCCCTTGAAGATCCCTTAGCACATGGTACTAGGGCAGCCCATGGTTGTGAAAAGGTTGTGGGATCCTTGCCCGAGCGTAAAAACCCTGTGGAAAATGAAATGTTTCAGTTTCCTGGAGAACCCCATGTCAATAATCAATTATTTTTTTTTTTTTGGTTTTACTCACGCAGGAGTGGAACATAAGACCTGAACACTGCCAAAACGCTTGTCTCTCTTTTATTTTCTTTTTAACTTTTTTATGGCTACTTGTTAGTTCTAATTTAGGATTTAAGTAGTTATTTCTCTCTGCAAGGTTGGACGTCATAGTTGGTTGTACAAATACTTAATATAAACTATGATTACATTTTTAAATGCAAATAAATTTAATTTTCTTACTGCTCCGGTGTTCTTCGATTTTGTTCGCGTCTGCCCGTATTTAAGTTTTATATTTTCTACATTTGTGAGAAAATTTATAGTGATTTTCACTAGTGAGTTTAAAGTGAACTTTGTGTTTGTTATTGCGTGGTTTAGTTTTTATAATTGGGAGGTATAATTAAGAGGTTTAAAGTTTAAAGTTTGAATATAAAAGGCACCATGGCTATTTCTTTGAGTCGGTTGTCTGACATAAGGTACTTAGTCAAGAACGAATTAATCTATGAGTTAACATGGAGAGGCATAGCTATTGGATCGGTGGAAGAGATGAAACAACAGCTTATGCTGATTAAGCAAAGAGAAAAGACTGATACAAGTATGAGATACCCTCCGTATCCCTTTAAATTTGGCCAAGATGCTTTTAGCTGCATGAAGAAGCCTGATAGTCTGGTACCGCTGGTAGAGAAGTTCTCTGGTACGAGTAAAGGGGGAGAGTTTAGGAAAATCGCTGTAAGGTTAGAACATGTGTTAGCCAGGATAAATAACATGAATCCGTCAAACTTTGAAGAAAGTCAAACGAAAGGCATACTGGTTGCGGAAACCTTGAGTTTGATTTGGAGGTTGCAGAGCCAAGCAACAGATCTGCTAAGAGTTGGCGTGGGCTCAGATGATGATGAAGCATCTGAAACCCAATCAACGAGTCGAAGCTCAGATCACTCGACAAATGTTGGCAACATTCCCAGCCAGTCTCAACTCCCGCAACCACAGCACTCGAGCACACAAAGAACAGCTCAACAGCCTACGAACCAACCGTCGGTCATTGCTCCAGTGCAAATGCAAGTGCTAACGAACCCAACTCAAGCACCAATACAAGCACCACCCCCAATGCTAATTCAGAATGACCGTGCATCAGCTTTTCATTATCAACAACCGTCTACCGTTCCTTTGAGTTTAGCTGCCCTCCAAAGTAGCATTGCACCAATTGCTCAGTCACGACCATTTTCATGCTCGTCGCCAGTACCAATGTCAAGTGATCCTGGTACTTCATATCATGTTGCACCTGTACCTCCGCATAAATGGAACCTTAAGTTTACAGGCGAGAGGGGTACGATTTCCGTCACCGCATTTTTGGAGAGAGTGGACGAGTTAAGTCAGGCGAGAGGAGTTAGTAAAAAGGTGTTACTGAACTCAGGCATTGATCTTTTTGAAAAGTCAGCCTATACTTTTTATAAAGATGTTCGAAGAGAAGTCCATACATGGGAACAGCTGGAACAGAGGTTCATGGCAGAATATCTTCCTTCTTCATATGGCGAGAAGCTATTGAAGGAGATTCAAAAACGTAAACAAGGCCCGGGAGAGTCTATAGGGACCTATATTGCTGTCATGAACACATATTTCCAAAGACTTGGCTGTCCTGTTTCTGAAGAGGCAAAATTAGCTATCGTCTTCAGAAATATAGCGGACATCTATAAGAAAGGGTTGATTGCTACTGAGGTCAATAGCCTATCACATTTAAAAGATTTGTGTCGTAAAATAGACCAGAGATATGGTTTAGAGGAGGAGAATTTTACTCCTAGAAGAAACCAATCTATTGAACCTGACTTGGCCTACGTTGACGTAGAGAGCGATTTTGACGATTTTCCAACAGGGGTTGATGCAATTCAAATATCAGGTGCCGGGACATCAAATCAACAGAATTTGAATATTCCTGATAATAGATTTAACAGAGATAGGCAACAGCCAGCAAGCAGTTTCGCTGCTAGAGCTGATAGAGATAGACAACAACCAGCTAGTGGTCAGTCTAGTGTAAATGACAGAGATGTACAACCACCACAGGGTGTTAGACCTGGTAGGGCGAATAGGGACGTTGTTTGTTATAGATGCAACCAAACAGGGCACATGGCGATCGGGTGCGCATTACCTAGAGGCAAACAGTGCTATTCGTGTGGACAGGTAGGGGTAACAGTAAGAGAATGTCGTAATTGCAATCGTCAGGGAAACGGACCCAGGCGCTCGTAGGTGGTCGACCTTCGAGTCAGCCTGAACAAGCATCGACCGATAGGCTAACGAACGTCTTAGATTATGTGATAAGTCATGCTCGTAAAGATGAGAGGCCTTATTTAGAAGTGGATGTGCTCGGAAATAAGTTATTAGGTTTGTTGGATTCCGGGACTTCCCGTACCTTTTTAGGGAATCATGGTTGGTCAATCATCGAGAGGTTTGGTTTTTCACTTGATACGACAAAGAAGACGAGTTGTATTGTAGCAAATGGTCAAAGCACGAGTAGTATTGGGACAGTGCAGCTTCCTATGCGAGTTCAGGATAAATTTAGGTTAATAGAGGTCGTCGTCGTTCCTGAGTTGCCGCACACTTTGATTTTAGGATTAGATTTTTGGATTTCGATGGGGATAGTACCGAACTTAAGTACACTTTGCCGATAATAAAGATGTGATTTGTTCTTTAGAAACATCAGACCAACAAACTACTCTTACGCCTTATGAATCAGAACGACTAGAGGAATTGGTCGATAAATATAAGACTATTATGGGTGACTCACTAGGATGTACAGACAGGGTAGAGCATAAGATTACAACAGATGCAGCACCGATTAGACAACGTTCATATAAGGTCTCACCGGTCATTCAAAAACTTATTGATGACGAAATCGACGAAATGCTGAAAATGGAGGTGATAGAACGTAGTAGTAGTTCATGGGCTTCACCAGTGGTAATGGTTCAAAAGAAAAACACAAAGAAATATCGTTTCTGTGTAGACTACCGCAAATTGAACTCAGTGACGGCGCGTGATAGTTATCCTTTACCACTCGTATCCGAGACTCTTGACATGTTGAAAGATGCTAAATACTTGTCAACTTTAGATATCAAAAGCGCTTATTGGCAAGTACCAATGGAAGAATCATCGAAGCCACTAACAGCATTCATCTGTCGACGAGGTCTCTTCCAATTTAAGCGGTTACCATTTGGTCTTCATAATGCACCTGCAACTTGGCAGAGACTCATAGATAGCATCATAGGAAACGATTTAGAACCCTACGTGTACGTATATCTCGATGACCTCGTAATTGTCACACAGAGCTTTTCTGAACATCTTAGAATTCTTGAGGAAGTCCTACGAAGATTACAGAATGCAAAGATAACGGTAAGTTGGGAAAAATGCCAACTGTGTAGGCCAGAAATGACTTATTTAGGTTTCGTAGTGGACCGCCGAGGCATCCGAGTTGACCCTAATAAAATTAGAGCCATGTTAGAGCTCCAGAGGCCAAGAACTGTCAGAGAAGTTCGTAGAGTTGTAGGTACAATATCCTGGTATAGACGTTTCATAGAGAATTTTTCAGCGATAATAGCTCCAATTACAGCTCTAACTAAGAAGAATCAAAAGTTCGATTGGACTCCAGACTGCGAAAGAGCATTTATTAAGATTAAGGAACTTTTAGTGACTGCACCGATCCTTACATGTCCAGATTATACCAAAGAATTTGTCATTCAAACAGACGCATCAGGATATGGAATAGGAGCATGTTTAACGCAGCCTTATCCTGAAGGAGACAAAGTCATATGCTATTTGAGTCGATCTTTGACTAAGCAAGAACGTGTTTACACGACCACCGAGCGAGAATGTTTGGCATTGGTTTGGGCGATAGAGAAGCTCCGGCCTTATATTGAGGGGATCTCATTTAAGGTCATAACAGATCATTTTAGCTTAAAATGGCTTCATAGCTTAAAAGAGCCCAGTGGGAGACTTGCTCGTTGGTCTGTAAAACTGCAGCAATATGACTTTGAAGTAATCCATCGGAAAGGGAAAGATTTAGTTGTCCCGGACATGTTGTCTCGCGCAGTACCTATGATTGATACAATTTCGCAGCCCAGAGATGTTTCAACAGCAATTAAAGATCGATGGTACCAAAAGATGGTAAAGAGGGTCATAGAATCACCGTTACAATTTATGAACTGGAGATACACTGATAATAAGTTGTATAAATATGTCAAACAAGAATACCCTCAACTTTCACCATCTAACGAATATTGAAAAGAGGTAGTCCCCAAAGATCATAGGCGTAGAATTATTGGAGAAGCTCACGATCCTCCTAAGCCAGGACATATGGGTGTGTATAAAACCTTCCACAGACTGGCAGAAAAATATTATTGGCCATAAATGCGCCAGGACGTGGCAACTTTTGTAAAGAAATGCTTTGTCTGTGCGGCTCATAAAGGTGATACACAAGGTGTATCTGATCAGATGATATCTCACCCAAAACCAACTCGTCCTTGGGAAATTATCTCAACAGATTTATATGGACCTTTACCTCGTTCGACAAAGGGTAATTGCTGGATTCTCGTCGTTACGGACTATTTGAGTAAGTTTTCCTTAGTTTTTCCAATGCGAACAGCCCCTACTCAAGCTGTTGTCAAGCACCTTGAGGAGCAAGTATTTATGGTCTTCGGAGTACCCCGTTTGATACTTTGTGATAATGGTCCTCAGTACAAAAGTAACGAGTTGAAACGTTTTGCTGAGAGTTATCAGGTTAAAATTCAGTATAATCCGTATTATCACCCCAGAGCGAATCCAACAGAAAGGACGAATCGTACGTTAAAAACCATGTTATGTTGTTATGTGAAAGACAACCACAGGAAGTGGGACGAACAAATACATAAACTTGCCTGCGCGATTCGTACTGCAACCCATGAGACAACCAGGATGTCTCCCTTCTTTGTTAATTTTGGTAGGAATATGTGTTTGTCAGGAAAAGATTACTCCAACCCAGTTTTGTTATCTGAAGAGAATGGTGTACAATCCGCAGCTGAAAGTAAGAACGAAGGTTTCCGGAAGCTTTATGCTGATGTTAAGAGAAGGTTAGAGGTGGCTGGAGAGAAAAACGTAGTTCAGTATAATTTGCGTACAAGGGTACCCAACTTTGTTGTGGGTCAGCGTGTTTGGAAGAAGAATTATGTGTTGTCAGATGCTGCGAAGTTTTTCTCGAAGAAGTTAGCACCGAAATTCGTTGGTCCTTATGTGATTAGGAATAAAATTTCTCCATGGATATTTGAGCTTCAGGAACCATCGGGTAAAGTACTACCAGGGAGCTGGCATGCCAAAGACCTTAAGTCTGCAGCGGACCTCTCCGATTAACCTTTTTAGGTTAATCGTCTTGAAGTTGGGGGGGATTATGTAACGTGTCATTTTTACGTTTAAGGTAACGTTACATATTTGTTTATTTAGGTAAATAATCAAGGCTCTTTGACTCGTCTTTCTGTACACAAATTAAGGGTATTTTATAGAGCTAGGTTTGGAGGTTATATAGTGTCTAGGAAGTTACCTTAAAAGGAGGCATTCCATCGAATTACTGTGGACACTACGCACATCGCATTATCTGGACATCGTAATTGGAATTTAAGATCACAGGTTTCGGGAAAATCACATAAAAACTTTTGATTGTTTTGTTTTTATCTGTGGAATTTTGTGATTGCTTTGTCGTTCACGAGAATAAACAGCTGGGGAGTAGCGGCGTTGCCGCATCACAAATGGTTTCAGTAACAGGAAGGAAACATTTGGATGAACATTTCATTCCCTTACGTTTATTTTCGAGGATATTGGGACAATCCGAACCTCATATCCTTTACGGATTAGCTAGTTTTGATAGTACGAAAACATATTTGGGTCGACCAGGAACAACCGAGGCTCCGCCCCTTTGATATCTTTATTAATTTGATGAGGAGAAGGTAAAATAAATACGAGTTATGCACTTTTGTAAATGGGAGATAAACGAGGGATAAAAACCAAGACTAAAAGAATAAACGAAATCGTGTGAGTTAACATCTGAACACTCTGGTGCCGAGTTTAAGCAGTAGTTCAGTGTGTATTTATAGGTTCAGGTTCAGAAACAACTTTATTACTGTAGAAATGTTTTACAAAAATGGCGTTAAACCAGATGAATATTGGAGAAAACATTTATAAAGAGCAAAGGAAACTTTTGACTAAGACTGTAAATAAAATACAACTAAATTCTACACTCAGTATAGCTTTGCTCATATGGGAATTGGTTGAGTGTTCGAATATTCCTGGGTTTGATGCAAGCTCTGATCTCCAGTAATCGATTTTACAGTTGATGGTTTCAATGCTGAGCTTCTTATAGTCCGTCTGGTTATTTTCCTTCTACTTGATATGTTGGCGGGGGTCCGGTAGGCAAATGTTCGGTCTATGTATGGAGGGTGTCTCGACGTCCTTGTTATAAAAATTTCAACAGTGTAAATAGATCCGACAACACCTCAATGCGCGTTTTACCTAATTTCAATGTCCCCTCGGTCGGTGCTGGCCCCTATATACCGGTATGGAACTATTGCTGTATTTCCTCATTGGTTAGTTTGAAAACCGCGGGTCTTTTCTTCCAGTCGTGTCGTTTTACTGTCATTTACAAAACGGTTTCCGGCCACTTCATTTTTTGCGTTCTCAACGGATTGCCTGGTCTCTTGCTAACGAATTTTGGCGGGGTCGACAACAGTTTCTGGGATCGCCTTTGTTTTTGGTTTTGGCACTGCAGCGATTGCAGGAGATATCCCAGAAACTGTAGAAGTGAGTCCGTCGTGTCTAGGCGTAATCTAGAGTGACGCTCGCACCCTTTTGAGGGGAATTTAAGTCGGCCTACGCCATTTGTACGGGGAAGAGCATTGGTAAGTTCGATTTTATTTTTTTCATTTTTTTTTATTTTAGGACTCTTCAAGATAATATTTGCCTCCCAAATTGTAATTATTTTTCGTGAGAAATGTACTTTTTTTTGACAAAAGACGTGGGGAATTTTTGGCGTTTTTATATTTTTCTTTTAACCACGTGTTGGATAAAAACTATATATTGTTTTTCTCCTTTGTCTACAGCCCTGTCCATTCCATCGACAGCTGTTCTGGACGCTGGTGGGAAGCCGGACGAGCCAGTTGTAACCCTGGGAAAGGTACGTTAGGGTTATTTTAGTTCATCTGTTTAAATCTGCTGTATTCTATTGAGTCGACATGGGGTTCTCCAGGAAACTGAAACATTTCATTTTCCACAGGAGGTATGGCTAAGAAAACGATGTATTGGCAGCGTACTTGTTTTTTTATTAAGTCCGATAAGGATATAGATATTTAGTTTTTTAGTTTCGGCCCATTCGTAGTAGGTAGAAGTGGGTGTCAAGGTTTAAGTTTTAAAATAATTTGGGTGCTTGTTCTTGGTGATTATTTTGTAATTATTATTCAAGGATTATACCTGTTTCAGGTAAGTTAAAAAAACTACAATTTTCTTTTCGAAAATGTTAGTTTAGAGGGTTGAGTTGGGTTAAAGTTAATTCGCGGTTGTTTTGGTTTCAGGATTTGAACCGGCCACTCACAACCCTCGATATAGCCATTTTTTTTTCAATAAAGAACACAAAAAATCCAACCCCACTTGTTTTTTTTGCTACACCCCCCTCCTTATATAGCGTGTTCGAATTTCTAAAAATGTATCTAAGTTGACGCCCTAAAGACACAATGACATAGAAATGGATCAAAAATGTGTAAAATCTAATTTAAAAATAAAATTTTATAAGTTTTTTAAATTTTAGCTGCAAAATCCCCCAAGACCCCCCAGACTCCCCAAGTCCTGAAATTTTTTGATTTTTTTCAAATTTTCTTAAAAACTAAGCTGTGTACTACTAATCTTTATTGTAGACCATAAAATTTCCTTTTGAACAATGTATAAGTCAGTGAGGTACGACTGACTTCAGCGGTGTCCGTTTATTGAGGTAGTGTAATTAAAAAAGAAACATGTTTATTACAGGTTTTACCCGATTTTCTTAAAAACCGAGCTCTATATCAAAAAATATAATACACACTTTGTTATAGACAATAAAATTGCCTTTTAAATGATGTATAATAAGGCAATGGTAGTTTTATCTATAACAATTTAAGGGCGTCCGTAAATAAAATCAATTTTGAAAAATCACTAAATTTATCAATTTATCAATATGGTTTATCCAATTTTATCAAAAATAGAAAATAAAATTTCCTTTATAACAATGTATTAGTCAGTGGGGTCAGGCTAATGACAAACTCTCCAGCGGCGTCCGTTTATTAAGAAAATATACAAAAATTAAAGAAACCACATAGGTTTTACCCGATTATCTTAAAAACCAAGCTCTCTATCAAAAATTGTGACCTACAGTCGATTGTAGACAATAAAATTTCCTTTTAAACGTGTATAATAATTTAAGATTCATCTTCAGATTAAAAGTTAACAGGCCTGCACAACTTGAATCAATTTTTACAAATCACCAAACAAATTAATTATGTTTTTTCCAATTTTTTTAGAAACCAAGGTCAATTGGCAAAAATGTGTTTTATACTTTATTGTAGGAAATAAAATTTTCTTTTTAACAATGTGTAAGTCAGTGGGGTTTAATTATGACGAACCCTTCAGCGACGTCCGTATATGGGGGTCAATTAAAAATAAAATAAGTAAAATCATTTTTGTCACTTGTTTCACCCAAATTTTTTTTCGAAAATTAAAAAAACATTTCAAATCAAATAATTTAAGCTTTGTTCGGTTCGGTTCGGATTAAAAATAAAAAAGATACAATTTGTTTTTAAATATGCTTTTCCGCCATATTAAATCCGCCATATTTAAAAAAAAGCGCAATTATCACAATGACAATAAGTCAAAACCTGATCAGCTAGGTAAGCTAAACAAATTTAAGTTACTTTCAAAAAGTTCCTATGGTTTTCATTAAAAGCATAATTTTTAAATATACCCCAAAGACCCCTATTTTTTCCAGTTATTTGGAAATAACTTAAAAACTAATTAACGCATTGGAACACTTGAACCAGATTTGAATAAAGAATCAAAATAGCTATCTTTTTTATATAAACATTTTTTTTCTTGGTCCAATAGTTTTATAAATAAAAAATAAAAAAAAATTTACCTTTTTATTTAAATTTTTTTATTTTTTTGACAAATATAAAAAAATACATATTTTCTGACCAATACATTTTTAAACACATTACAAAGTAAGTATTTTAAACTGTTCCATGAAAATAGGATAAGAAATAAAAAAGTTACAATTTTTTTAAAGATACGCCTTTCCGCCAATTATAATCGGCCATATCTTTCAAAAAACGCATTTATCAAAATGACAACAAGTCAAAACCTGATATATGGGATGCCCTTAACAAAGTTAGCTTATCGGCAGAAAGTTGGCACGACTTGAAACTTGATTTGTCCATAGACTATTTTGCTTGGGATATGTATGTAAGTATGTATGTAAATATGTATGTCTGTGTCGCGCTAGAGGCTAAATGGCTGAACCGATTTTTACGGAAAAGGTGTCGTTGAATTTCTACTGATCCCGAAGGTGCTCATTTTTTTTAAATAAGAGTCAATATAGCGGTCGTTAGACGCCATTTTGTCACATAATATCCGACATCATCAATTTGTGTGCCTTAAAGCCGACATCAGATGTCGGCTTTAAGGCATACAAATTACCTAAATTTCAGGCGATCTTAATGAAATGCCTTTGACAACCCATTGCAAATGTCCTCTAATTTGCTATAATTACTTTGTACTCCTCGCTGCTCCCATCTATCTCCCATCCTGTCATTTCCCTCACCCTCTTATAAAACCATATTCGCATAATTTTATCAAATATAGGGCGATTTCAAAAATTACTTCTGCGCACGCTTTAAGATTTTTTTTCCAACACCATTTTACTAGCTTTCCCCTTCCTTTCCCTCTCTCCTCCTCACCCTCCATATTAGTAATAGTTGTAGCTATAACTTTCACAAATATAGAGCGATTTCAAAAATTCTTTCTGCACACGCTTTAAGATTTTTTCAACGCCATTTTACTAGGTCATTCCTCCCTCTTCTCCCCCACCTTCATTCAATGGAAGGTAACACTGTTCGTGTACTTTCTTTATATTGGAGTCTTTTTATAAAGTGGCATTTTTTCCAAAATCTACCTATTTTTTTTGAAATTTTCGGCGGCGAAATTTTATTGAATACGAAACACGGCACCGCCATTTTGCCGTTATTTATAACTAGCTAAAAACTCGTGCCCCTGCGTTTTTTCTTAAATTTTTTTGGTTAGTTTCTTTACATTGAGAAATTTTTTTTATGCGACACTATTTCTTCAAAAAGTACCTAATTTTCGTAAAATTTTCGACTTTGGCATTATTTTTTCTTACCTATTTCTAAAATAATTTCAACGCCACGATTATTTCGAGAAAAGTACTTAATTTGTTTTTAATTTTTGCTTTTAGAGCAATGTTTTTTTTTTCAGTTTTCCAGTAGTTTATTTATTTTGCAATTCCTCCTCCTGTAGTTGTATTTTTTGTCTTATCCACGTTAGTGATTCACACGAGACCAACGAGACGAGACTTTCATAAAGTCTCGTCTCGTCTCGCCGATGAAATACAAAGTCTTGTCTCGAGTCTCGTCTCGCAGCCTCGAGTCTCGTCTCGTCTCGCATCTTGTACGAGAGTCTCGCAAATGTATCGCAATTTCGTCATGCATAATCTTGTTCCAGTCTAGTACGGGATATTTACCTTTTCCTACTTTTTAGATATAATGTAGAAGTAGGAAGAGAAAATTACAACAAAAATAACATTATTTATTGAAAAGTAAGTACAGTCGAACCTCTCTAACTCGAACCTCTATAACTCGAACCCCTCTATAACTCGAACCTTTTAAGCGGTCCCTGCACTTTTTACATGTATTTTAACCTATGTAACTCAAGTTTCTATAACTCGAACTCTCCATAACTCGAACTGTTTTGGTTGTCCCTTCAGGTTCGAGTTATAGAGGTGTGGCCTTAAAAAAAGTTAAAAAATGATTTGGGCGCCAATTTGTGGCCTATTAAAATGCGTTGTGTGACATTTGTGGCAGCTTAAAGACGTTGCCGCCATTTTGTGACATTGTAATTAGAACAAACACAATTTGCCAATCTGTGACACAAAAACCCACTGAATAATTAAACAAATATCTGGAAGCAGAACTGTTTTTTCCAGCTAGGTAAAACACTGATATGCCCGGTAACTTTTATACAGTGGAGAAGGGGGGGTTCAGAAATAAGAAAATTTTAAGTGCGCCACATTATTTAATACCAATGTTTTACAAAGAAGATCTTAAATAAAATACAGTTCAACCCAAACATTGCAGCCAAACAATGAAATTCTACTTACTTCCGAGGCTTCCAGAGTATTTGTGTAATTAAAAACCCAAAAAAACTGACTAATAGACAGAATAAAATTCTAAAAGATTGAATTATGATGACAAAACTAGAAGCACTTTACAGGTAGACGGACTCCTTTAACAGGTCATAGTGTACCTACAACTGAGTCAGTAGCGTAGGACTCAATTATATGAATGTTAAAAAAAAATATATACTTCCAAAATCGTTCCATCATAGGGGAGATCTAGACCAAATATCTGCTGTCATCATTCTACATTGGGTAGAATGAGACAGACAGCAACCCAGTCCGAGATCCACCCCATGAGGTAAACATGTGTAACGAAACCGCTAAAACATATAACCTCATCTCTCTTTTGTCTCCGCAAAGTTGGTCATCGGGTTGTACAAATAACACAAAGATTTAGTTCATCTTGTATAATTAGATCTGAGGAAAAAAAAAACCAAATCAGTTAGGGCCAAAATAGCAAGGCACTCCAAATTTCACAGGAGAAATTGTCTTAAATAAATGAAATGAAGGAAAACAAGTCAATTTAGTAAATATGCCGCAAAATTGTGGTTATGACGTCATACCGTTACCTTGCGTTTATAAGCAATGTTGAAATTATACTGTGAAGAATTATATATGAAAAGATTACGTCTAAATTATATTAAAAATTTATATGAAAAGATTATGTCTAAATTATATTGAAGATTTATGTGAAAGACTATATCCGAAGCTTGCTCCTACCTTGGTCCTTGAATTATTTAATAATTATTGGTGTTTATTTGGTAAACCTGGAAGTGTTGTAGGTTTCCCGACATACTCCTGCTACTGCTGTTCCGGCTTGCCCGCGCCTCCCCTACTGCCGCTTAGCACATCACGCTAGGGCAGCACATGGTCTCAAGTGTTGATGGTTCCTTGCCCCGAGCGTAAAACCCTGTGGAATATGAAATGTTTCAGTTTCCTGGAGAACCCCATGTCGACTCAATAAAATACAGCAGATTTAAACAGATGAACTAAAATAACCCTACGTACCTTTCCCAGGGTTAGAACTGGCTCGTCCGGCTTCCCACCAGCGTCCAGCACCGCTGCCGATGGAATGGACAGGGCTGTAGACAAAGGAAAAAAACAATATATAGTTTTTATCCAACACGTGGTTAAAAGAAAAATATAAAAACGCCAAAAATTCCCCACGTCTGTTGTCAAAAAAAGTACATTTCACACGAAAAATAACTACAATTTGGGAGGCAAATATTATCTTGAAGAGTACTCAAATAAAAAAAAAATGAAAAAAAATAAAATCGAACTTACCGCTGCTCTTTCCGTACAAAATGGCGTAGGCCGACTTAAAATTCCCCTCAAAAGGGTGCGAGCGTCACTCCAGATTACGCCTAGACACGACGGACTCACTTGTACAGTCTCTGGGACTGAACCTGCAGTTTTTTGCAGTGCCACTAACCAAAACAATGGCGATCCCAGAGCCTGCTGCCGACCCAGCCAAAATTCGTTAGCAAAGAGAGACAAAGCACTTCGTCGAGAATACCAGAATAATGAAGTCGCCGGAAACCGTTTTGTAAATTTGGTGGGGAGTGGGGACGGTAAAACGCAATAGTACCAACCTAATCTTCCCGGTTAAATTCAAATAAAGGATGCGAACCTATTTATAAAAAACTTTTTCGCCAAAAATAAATCTCTACCTTCAGTGGCAAGACTGGAAGAAAAAACCCGGGGTTTTCAAAGTAACCAATAAGGAGATACAGCAATAGTTCTATACAGGTATATAGGGGCAGCACCGACCAAGGGGACGTTGAAAATATGTAAAACGTGTGTTGTCGGATCTATTTCCACGGTTGAAATTTTTATAACAAGGACGTCGAGACACCCTCCATACATTTGACCGAACATTTGCCTACCGGACCCCCGCCAACATATCAAGTAAGAGGAAAATAACCAGACGGACTATAAGAAGCTCAGCATTGAAACCATCAATTGTAAATTCAATCACTGGAGATTCGAGCATGTATCAACCCCAGGAATATTTGAACATTCAACCAATTCCCATATGAGTAAAGCTATACTAAGTGTAGAATTTAGTTGTATTTTAGTTACAGTTTTCGTCAAAAGTTTCCTTTGCTCTTTATAAATGTTTTCTCTAAGATTCATATGGTTTGACGCCATTTTTGTAAAACATTTCTACATTAATAAAGTTGTTTCTGAACCTGAACCTAAAAATACACACTGAACTACTGCTAAGAAGCTCGGCACAAGAGTGTTCAGATGTTAACTCACACGATTTCGTTTGTTCTTTTAGTCTTGGTTTTTATCCCTCGTTTATCTCCCATTTACAAAAGTGCATAACTCGTATTTATTTTATCCTTTCCCTATCAAATTAATAAAGATATCAAAGTCACAACTAGCTATGAGGTTCGGATTGTCCCAATATCCTCGAAAATAAACGTAAGGGAATGAAATGTTCATCCAAATGTTTCCTTCCTGTTACTAAAACCATTTGTGATGCGGCAACGCCGCCATTCCCCAGCATAACAGCTGTTTAACTTTATGAACGTCAAGTGAATCACAAAATTCCACAGATAAAAACAAAATAATCAAAATTTTTATGTGATTTTTCCCGAAGCCTGTGATCTTAAATTCCAATTACGATGTCCAGATAATGCGATGTGCGTCGTGTCCACAGTAATTCGATGGAATGCCTCCTTTTAAGGTAACTTCCTAGACCCTATATAACCTCAAAACCTAGCTCTATAAAATACCCTTACTTTGTGTACAGAAAGACGAGTCAAAGATCCTTGATTATTTACCTAAATAAACAAATATGTAACGCTGCTTTAAACGAAAAAATGACACGTTACATAATCCCCCCCAACTTCAAGACGATTAACCTAAAAAGGTTAATCGGAGAGGTCCGCTGCCGACTTAAGGTCTTTGGCATGCCAACTCCCTGGCAGTACTTTACCCGATGGTTCCTGAAGCTCAAATATCCATGGAGAAATTTTATTCCTAATCACATAAGGACCAACGAATTTCGGTGCTAACTTCTTCGAGAAAAACTTCGCAGCATCTGACAAAACATAATTTTTCTTCCAAACACGCTGACCCACAGCAAAGTTGGGTACCCTTGTAAGCAAATTATACTGAACTACGTTTTTCTCTCCAGCCACCTCTAACCTTCTCTTAACATCAGCATAGAGCTTCCGGAAACCTTCGTTCTTACTTTCAGCTGCGGATTGTACACCATTCTCTTCAGATAACAAAACTGGGTTGGAGTAATCTTTACCTGATAAACACATATTCCTACCAAAATTAACAAAGAAAGGAGACATCCTGGTTGTCTCATGGGTTGCAGTACGAATCACGCAGGCAAGTTTATGTATTTGTTCGTCCCACTTCCTGTGGTTGTCTTTCACATAACAACATAACATGGTTTTTAACGTGCGATTCGTCCTTTCTGTTGGATTCGCTCTGGGGTGATAGTACGGATTATACTGAATTTTAACCTGATAACTCTCAGCAAAACGCTTAAATTCGTTACTTTTGTACTGAGGGCCATTATTACAAAGTATCAAGCGGGGTACTCCGAAGACCATAAATACTTGTTCCTCAAGGTGCTTGACAACAGCTTGAGTAGGGGCTGTTCGCATTGGAAAAACTAAGGAAAACTTACTCAAATAGTCCGTAACGACGAGAATCCAGCAATTACCCTTTGTTGAACGAGGTAGAGGTCCACATAAATCAGTCGAAATAATTTCCCAAGGACGAGTTGGTTTTGGGTGAGATATCATCTGATCAGATACACCTTGTGTATCACCTTTGTGAGCTGCACAGATAAAGCATTTCTTTACAAAAGTTGCCACGTCCTGGCGCATTTTTGGCCAATAATATTTTTCTGCCAGTCTGTGGAAGGTTTTATACACACCCATATGTCCTGCGGTAGGAGGATCGTGAGCTTCTCCAATAATTCTACGCCTATGATCTTTGGGGACTACCTCATTCCAATATTCGTTAGATGGTGAAAGTTGAGGGTATTCTTGTTTGACATATTTATACAACTTATTATCAGTGTATCTCCAGTTCATAAATTTTAACGGTGATTCTACGACCCTCTTTACCATCTTTTGGTACCATCGATCTTTAATTGCTGTTGAAACATCTCTGGGCTGCGAAATTGTATCAATCATAGGTACTGCACGAGACAACATGTCCGGGACAACTAAATCTTTCCCTTTCCAATGGATTACTTCAAAATCATATTGCTGCAGTTTTACAGACCAACGAGCAAGTCTTCCACTGGGCTCTTTTAAGCTATGAAGCCATTTTAAACTAAAATGATCTGTTATGACCTTAAATGAGATTCCCTCAATATAAGGCCGGAGCTTCTCCATCGCCCAAACCAATGCCAAACATTCTCGCTCGGTGGTCGTGTAAACACGTTCTTGCTTAGTCAAAGATCGACTCAAATAGCATATGACTTTGTCTTCTTCAGGATAAGGCTGCGTTAAACATGCTCCTATTCCATATCCTGATGCGTCTGTATGAATGACAAATTCTTTGGTATAATCTGGACATGTAAGAATCGGTGCAGTCACTAAAAGTTCCTTAATCTTAATAAATGCTTTTTCGCAGTCTGGAGTCCAATCGAACTTTTGATTTTTCTTAGTTAGAGCTGTAATCGGAGCTATTATCGCTGAAAAATTCTCTATGAAACGTCTGTACCAGGATATTGTACCTACAACTCTACGAACTTCTCTGACAGTTCTTGGCCTCTGGAGCTCTGACATGGCTCTAATTTTATTAGGGTCAACTCGGATGCCTCGACGGTCCACTACGAAACCTAAATAAGTCATTTCTGGCCTACACAGTTGGCATTTCTCCCAACTTACCGTTATCTTTGCATTCTGCAATCTTCGTAGGACTTCCTCAAGAATTCTAAGATGTTCAGAAAAGCTCTGTGTGACAATTACGAGGTCATCGAGATATACGTACACGTAGGGGTCTAAATCGTTTCCTATGATGCTATCTATGAGTCTCTGCCAAGTTGCAGGTGCATTATGAAGACCAAATGGTAACCGCTTAAATTGGAAGAGACCTCGTCGACAGATGAATGCTGTTAGTGGCTTCGATGATTCTTCCATTGGTACTTGCCAATAAGCGCTTTTGATATCTAAAGTTGACAAGTATTTAGCATCTTTCAACTTGTCAAGAGTCTCGGATACGAGTGGTAAAGGATAACTATCACGTTCCGTCACTGAGTTCAATTTGCGGTAGTCTACGCAGAACCGATATTTCTTTGTGTTTTTCTTTTGTACCATTACCACTGGTGAAGCCCATGAACTACTACTACGTTCTATCACATCCATTTTCAGCATTTCGTCGATTTCGTCATCAATAAGTTTTTGAATGACCGGTGAGACTTTATATGAACGTTGTCTTATCGGTGCTGCATTTGTTGTAATCTTATGTTCTACTCTGTCTGTACATCCCAGTGAGTCACCCATAATAGTCTTATATTTATCGACCAATTCCTCTAGTCGTTCTAATTCATAAGGCGTAAGAGTAGTTTGTTGGTCTGATGTTTCTAAAGAACAAATCACATCTTTATTATCGGCAAAGTGCCACTCATTAGTACTTAAGTTCGGTACTATCCCCATCGAAATCCAAAAATCTAATCCTAAAATCAAAGTGTGCGGCAACTCAGGAACGACGACGACCTCGATTAACCTAAATTTATCCTGAACTCGCATAGGAAGCTGCACTGTCCCAATACTACTCGTGCTTTGACCATTTGCCACAATACAACTCGTCTTCTTTGTCGTATAAAGTGAAAAACCTGTAACGGTCCACTTTCAGAACCACCCTTAGAAAACTAAATATTTTGTGTTATTACCTTTTTGCCTGTGTAATATCCTTAGGTTATTTTTCCGCTGATTTAAAATAAAGAACTGGTACACTTTGTTGGAACTATATATCATATCACAAGGCGTTATGATTTCACTTTGGCACTGACGGTTTGCAAATTTAGTTATTGATATCCCGGTTTTCCCGAATTTGAATCAAAACACTCTCAGTTTGTTTACATACCGTTAAACTGTCATTTCGATTTTCCCCAGACTAACTGGCGATATGCGGCTTCCCCGTGCTTCCCCCCAATGCCCCCGGTCCTTGGTTTGGTACCGCGGACTATGGTCTAACTGTTCCGTTGGAGTGCAATGTTGCCGGATGGAATCGGCTATAAAGTGAGTGATTTTATTTATCGAGTCCAAACAAAAGAAAATGAGTTTTTTCAGGTTTCATATATTTTTGTTGGAACAAGTAGGCAAAAACAGAGTGAGTTTGTATTCTCTGGTCATTGAGTTTTCTTTCCAAACCTTGAGTATTTCCATTTTAAAGGTAAATTTGGCAACCTGAATGCGCAGAGAAGAAACGCACAACTTGGAGTTGATACGGGGATTTTTCCCACCAAGAAAGGAATCCTTTGTGTCTGTTAAACGCCATGTTAGTTGGTTATAAATTGTGGTTTTGAGTGAATTTTAGTGAGGCCCAATAAAATCTAGGTGAGTTTTTCATCCATAATAGTACTCTTTGAAGGTCTATACACAATTAGGAGTGTTATTTTTGTCCCCTCTTAAATAGTTTATGAGATATCACTAATGTGGGGTTATCTCTCCTCTAGGCCTCTTTCGTTGGAGACGCCGACTTGGAATTTTGAGTTTCCTGTAGTAGATGGGCGATTTCGGTATTGCATTACTAAGAAAAACGGCGAAACCTTTTAACAGCTAGCTACTGCCATATTTTGCTACCACCAACTATCAACTATTGAAATAAGAACAACCCTTGCTGACGTAAGGCACTTAAAGCAAACCAACCACCATCTTAAGGTAGGATCTAAACTTTTTCATTGAACCTGGCTAATTTTGAAACAAATCACCTGGTAGATGTTTTGGTACCGCATTTAAGACATTGTTGTTTAGAAGGAAAAATAACCAGTTTTTTTGTTATTCAAAACCCCTAATGGTTTTTGCTATGATGTCATTAGAACACCCTGTACAAAAAACGGGATAAGTGGTAATGTTGGATTATAAAAAATATTGTCAGGGACATTGATTTTTCTCATAAAATTACGATTCATCTAAAACTAGGTTTTCTAGTATTTGTCTATTATTAGTTACCTTCTGTGTGTTAGTTTTAAGTTTTTATATCCCTGTGATCCGGATCTACCCTGTTTGTAAACCCCTCAATTTATTTGTAACTTTTTGTGATTACTTTTTGTGATTTTCAGCAAAACTTTTAAAATTTGTCAATGTACACAGTACATCTAGTATTTTTTTTTACGATATAAATTGCTGTGATATAATCTCAGACTATTTGTAATTTAACTAGATATTTTTCTATTTTCTATTAAAGTTAAGTCTAAGTAAAATAACTCTTTTGTTTTTGTCTGTACTCCCCTTCTCGTCAAAGCTGTAAGCTTTGGCTGGCGCCCAAAAAGAGCTTGAACTTTGGTAAAAATAAAAATAAGTGCAAAGCGAATATTTGGTTATATCTTGAGAACTAAACATCTTATTATAAATACGAACTCACGCCAGCTCTGCGGCATAATGAGCGACCAGGCCTAGTTCAGAACAGCTAAACTAGTAAATAGTGTCATCCCTTATACCTAAGAGTTACACAAATTTGACGTCCGCAACGTGGGGCCACTTGCCCATTTTGGAATTTGGAATTTAAATTGAAAATTTTAAGTTTTTTTAAAAGAGCATGTCTTTTTAAAGTTTAATTAAGTATGGACAAATTTTGAAAAAAAAATTTTTTTTTGGCGTGTTAAAGCATTTTTGATATTTTTTATTTTTTTTGGAACAACATAAATAAACAAGCTTGTTTCCATTAACCTTTCCCAGTTTCCCGGCAGACAAAAACAAGAGTTTGGTAAATAAACATTTTAAATATTTTGTTCAGAGAATAGTAAGCGGCAATTATGCATAATTTTATTTTAGCAGGTATGGTCAACTGTTATTGATATAAATAGGTAGGTGAACTGATAAGATTTTTTTGCCCTTTCAGTGAGGAATAAAATAAAATAAAATTATTTGGAAAAGGATTATTTTAATATTGCAGATAGGTAGGTACCTATATATTTTTTGTAATTAAATAACAGCCTAGTTGTTTATTTGTAATATATACAGGGCCCTAAAAGTAAAAAGAGTATTAATATTATACAGGGTGTCTCAAAAATAATTTTGCCAAGGGTATAAAACTTTTTTAAATTGTTTGCAAATATTTTTTTTGCATTTTGGCTTTGCCTTAAGAGCAAGAATTTTTTTTAAGAGTAATTGCTTGATTTTTTATTTTTTGAAATAAGATTAACAAAGGTTTGCAAAACATGGCAAGTATGTTTGAAGTGAGTTACGAAATAGACCCTCAACATCTTAGAGTACCTGAATTAAATTATGAGGTGAGACTGAGAACCTCAACATCCCTTGACTCGGTTGGTCAGGATGAAAAAAGAAAATTTTTACGCAAGATTCTGAAATCAGATAAGTCGAGGCAAACTATTTCTTATAAGGTTCCAAATTTTAATTTTGAGATTGAAAAAAGAGAGACCGAGGAATCAATCAAATCGATTCAAGAGGAAGTCTATAATTTTGATGGGGTAAATAAAGAAGTTTTCTTAAGGGTTACCAGCCGTTTTAGACATTTATTGGGTCGCTTAAGCAGGATACCAGAGACCGCGGATACCGAAGAAAATAAAGAGATTCAGCTTAAGTATAAATATGAAAATGGAGTCAAAATTACTATTTTACAAGACGATTTCGAGGAAATTTATAGAAAATTCAAGGATGCGGGTAGTTCTAGGGTAATAAATCAGGGCGCTTCGGATAGTGGTAGTAGTAATGCACCTAGCAGTTTTAATAGTAGGTCGTTGCCTATTTCGCAATGGGGTTTAAAGTTTGATGGTTGTCGCGATAAAAATCAAGTAGTTAATTTTTTAATTAGAGTAGATGAACTGAGAGTGGCACGTGGGTGTAGTAAACAAGAGTTGTTTTCGGGTGCGATAGAACTTATGAGCAATGTTGCTGTAGAATGGTTTAGGGCACAGTCTAGGAATAATAGGTTCTCTGACTGGGACTCTTTGGTAATAGCTCTAAGACAGGATTTCTGCGATCAGGACTTTGATGAAATGTTAAAACAACAGATTTCAAAACGAAAACAAAAACTTGACGAGCCTGTTATTACTTACATCTCAATTATGGAAAACATGTTTTTTGGTTTATCGTCGCCACCTAGTAGCCAAGAAAAAATGTATGTCATTAAGAAAAATTTACTACCACCCTATCACCCTCATTTGGCTTTACATAGCATTACAAACTTGCAGGAGCTTACTGAAGTTTGTCGAAAGTTGGAAAATGGTAATATTATTCAAAAAGAGAGTTCCACTAGTCATTCAGTATATACCTTAGACTACGAGTTAGAGCAACCAGTAAAGATAAGCGGTAGCCCTCAGTGCTGTTCTTGTAGCCATACATTTTCGGCATCCAGTGGACCAAATCATCAAGATAAAAGGAATTTTAATCCAAGAGAATCGCAACGTTTTTATAGACCTCAACGGCAGGAATATCGTCCAGAAAGACAAAGGAGTGATAGAACGGATTTAACTGGTTCATCCGGTTCTAGACCAAGTGGAGGTCAGTCTTCCTCACATATAGTGTGCTTTGCGTGCAACGACAGAGGACATATGGCCCATTCATGTCCTAAGGTAAATAAAACCCCTATAAAGAAGGAACCAGTGTGCTTTGGTTGTGGTAAGGCCAACACTATTAGACCAAATTGTCCAAATTGTAAAAAGGCAAAAAACGGAAGGTCTGGGAGCAGTCAGTAGATCGCTGCAACCCGAAAGATTTTAGTAAGGTCTACTATTCTAGGTATACTTCGACAGTGGAATGGCAGTCTTGGTTAGATTTTTGTCGGGGTTTTTTTAAATCTGGCTTGGGAAGTAATTTTAGTAATGTCGAGGCTTGTCCGACTTTTGTTCAGCAGCAGTCTGATAATAGACCGTATGTAGAAGTACGTATTTTTGGCAGGTCAGTTATTGGATTAGTTGACAGTGGAGCGAGTCACTCGGTGATTGGTGGTCCCGGTAGAGACCTTTTAAATCTTTTGGACGCGCATATTTTTGAGGCGACTTTAGAAAAAGAGATTAAGGTTGCTGATGGAACCAAGCAGTTAATTAAAGGTTATGTTGAGTTACCTTTAGAGCTTGAGGGCGTGGTCAAGCTTTTAAAAGTTTTAGTAGTGCCTGGAGTGGCACATGGTTTAATTTTAGGTTCGGATTTTTGCCGAAAGTTTAATTTAACTTTGGATTTCAAATCTAATTGTTATTATCTTGGAGAAAATGAGTCGAATGCCACCGAATTTTCTGTTTGCAATGGTCAAGTCTTAGAGATTAGTAGAGTTTGTCCACGGGAAGAGCTTTCAGAAGAGCAGTCTTTTCAGTTAGAGAATATGATAGAAAAATTTAGAACGTTGTCTTCTTCGAAGTTGGGTAGGACTAACAAGATAGTCCATCATATTGATACGGGGGATGCACTTCCGGTGAAGCAGCGTCATCACGTCATGTCGCCGTACAAGCTAAAAATTTTAAACGAAGAATTGGATAAAATGTTGGAGCTAGGAGTGGTGCGTCCATCTAACAGTCCTTGGGCAAGTCCCGTTTTGATAGTGGAGAAGGCGGATGGGTCTCCACGTTTCTGTTTTGATGGAAGAAGGCTCAACTCTCTTACTAAGAAATCAGCTTATCCGTTGCCTCTAGTCGATCATGTCTTAAGTAGATTGTCGGGAGCTAAGTATTTAAGTAGTATTGACTTAAAATCCGCATTTTGGCAGATCCCTCTTACTCCAGAGTCATGCGAAAAGACAGCTTTTGTTGTTCCTGGTCGTGGTTTATTTGAATTTGTTTGTATGCCGTTTGGCCTTTGTAATTCTGCGGCAACACAGCAAAAGCTTATGGATTCTGTGCTCGGCCCAGAGCTGGAACCGTTCGTTTTCGTATATCTCGACGACATTATTGTTTTAAGCCCTTCTTTCGATACCCATCTTAGAATTTTGAATCAGGTTTTTGACCGTTTGGCGTCCGCGCAGTTAACAATTAATTTGGAAAAATGCAAATTCGTAATGTCTAGTTTAAAGTACATTGGCTTTATAATTGATCGCTTGGGATTGAGAACTGATGCAGATAAAGTAAAAGCTATGGTGGAATACCCTGTCCCAAAAACAGCTACAGAGATAAAAAGGTTTATGGGTCTTTGTTCATGGTATCGGAGATTCGTAAAAAATTTTAGTACTTTGGCAGCACCTATAAATACTTTACTTAAAGGAAAACGTAAATCTCAGAAAATTTTATGGACAGAAGATGCTGATAAGGCGTTCCGAAACATAAAGGAGGCCATGGTAAGTGCCCCAATTTTAGCCTCTCCAGATTTTCGAAAAGAATTCACCGTTCAATGCGATGCAAGTAACGTAGGTTTAGGAGCCGTGTTGACTCAGAAAGACAGTAGTGATCAAGATGTAGTAATAGCTTTTGCTTCCAGAACTTTATCTCAGACTGAGCAGAAATTTACAACAAGCGAAAAAGAACTGGCAGCCATTTTGTTTGCGGTAGAGAAATTTAGAGGTTATGTCGAGGGAGTTCGATTTAAGGTTATCACGGACCATTCTTCGCTTCAGTGGTTAGCTTCTCTTAAAGATCCAGTAGGTCGATTGGCAAGATGGAGCATGAAACTAAGTGCCTACGACATGGAAATCATCCATAGAAAAGGATCACTTAATGTCGTTCCGGATGCTCTGTCGCGAGCACCGGTAGGCTCTAGTCAAGAAAATGGCTCTTCAGAGTTATATTTAATTGATGTTACTCAAGAATCGGTTACAGAGGATGTCTGGTATAGAAAAATGATTAATAATATTTCAAAGGAGCCTGAAAAGTTTCCAGATTGGAAGTACGAAGATAGTAAGCTATGGAAGCATGTGCCTTCAGAGTTACTTCTTCGAACAAATTTTCCGGAATGGAAAATAGTTGTACCAAAATCTATGCGACCCGCCGTATTTAGAGAGTGTCATGATAGCCCTCTATCTGCTCACTTGGGTATTTACAAAACGTTGAATCGGGTCAAAGAAATCTACTATTGGCCACGAATGTTGCAAGATGTTAGGAAATATGTTAAAAAATGCGATGTCTGTAATGCTCAGAAAATAAGTACTCAAGCAAGACCCGGATTTATGGGACGAGAGAAAAAGGTGGATTTTCCTTGGCAATATATCTCCGTGGACTTGATAGGACCTTTAGTTCGTTCGAAGAGAGGAAACAGCTGGCTTTTGGTAGTATCAGATTATTTTAGTAAGTACTGTTTATTCTGTCCTTTGGCAAAAGCTTCGAGTAAGAAAATAACAGAGTTTGTGGAAAATCGTGTTTTCCTAATGTTCGGTACACCATCTGTAGTAGCCAGTGATAATGGAAGCCAGTTTATTAGCAATGAATTTAAAAATATGCTGTCAAGATATGGGGTTAAGCTTTATTACAATGCGAACTATCATCCTCAAGTTAATCAAACAGAAAGAGTAAATAAAACCCTTGAAACATCAATAAGAGCTTATATCAAGGACATGGATCAGAGAACATGGGATGATGAAATTTACAAAATTCAGTTTGCACTAAACACATCTAAACATGAGGCACACGAATTTGTACCGTCGTATTTAAATTTTGGGAGATATGTCCCATCAAACGGTATTTTTTATGGCAACTTTAATGCTCAAAATGCAACGGCTGAGCAGTTAAAACAAGAAGAGTATTGCAGTGAAATGGATAAGGTTCCAGAAATGTATAGAAATGTACGTAAGCATCTAAATGCCGCGTATCTAAAGAATTCTAGGCATTATAATTTAAGAAAAAGGCCCGCGGATCTTTATCACGTTGGTGATAAAGTCTGGAAAAGAAATTATGTTCTTTCATGTAAGGCTAACAATTTTTCGGCGAAATTAGCTCCTAGATATACACTTGGTGTGGTGAAGGAAGTTTGTGGTAAATTGGTTTATAAGTTGGCGGATATAAATAATGGGAAGATAATAGGAAAATGGCATGTAAAAGATTTGAAGCCATATACCGGAAGTAACCAGGAGGACTTTCAAGAATAAGAAAGTTTGTGAAAGTGGCGAATGTGAGAGTGGATGTGGCAGCGCAAGTTGGTGAATGTGGTTTTGAGAGAATTAGTTTTGATTGTGCTTTCTGGAAAAATTTTGCTTAGTATACCATCTATTTTGGTAACGGTTTAAAATCGGTAGATAGTAAGGAGGCCTACTTACTGTTTACGTATTGTGCTTTTGGTAAAAATCGTATAAGAAAGCGGTCCGTCGATACAGTTGTTTTGGATTTTATTTTGGGTTAGGGAATGAGTATTAAAGACAAGAATTTTTAGTAAAAAAAAAATATTTTACTTTGTAAAATATTTTTCCCAGGGAGAGAGGGTGTGTAACGGTCCACTTTCAGAATCACCCTTAGAAAACTAAATATTTTGTGTTATTACCTTTTTGCCTGTGTAATATCCTTAGGTTATTTTTCCGCTGATTTAAAATAAAGAACTGGTACACTTTGTTGGAACTATATATCATATCACAAGGCGTTATGATTTCACTTTGGCACTGACGGTTTGCAAATTTAGTTATTGATATCCCGGTTTTCCCGAATTTGAATCAAAACACTCTCAGTTTGTTTACATACCGTTAAACTGTCATTTCGATTTTCCCCAGACTAACTGGCGATATGCGGCTTCCCCGTGCTTCCCCCCAATGCCCCCGGTCCTTGGTTTGGTACCGCGGACTATGGTCTAACTGTTCCGTTGGAGTGCAATGTTGCCGGATGGAATCGGCTATAAAGTGAGTGATTTTATTTATCGAGTCCAAACAAAAGAAAATGAGTTTTTTCAGGTTTCATATATTTTTGTTGGAACAAGTAGGCAAAAACAGAGTGAGTTTGTATTCTCTGGTCATTGAGTTTTCTTTCCAAACCTTGAGTATTTCCATTTTAAAGGTAAATTTGGCAACCTGAATGCGCAGAGAAGAAACGCACAACTTGGAGTTGATACGGGGATTTTTCCCACCAAGAAAGGAATCCTTTGTGTCTGTTAAACGCCATGTTAGTTGGTTATAAATTGTGGTTTTGAGTGAATTTTAGTGAGGCCCAATAAAATCTAGGTGAGTTTTTCATCCATAATAGTACTCTTTGAAGGTCTATACACAATTAGGAGTGTTATTTTTGTCCCCTCTTAAATAGTTTATGAGATATCACTAATGTGGGGTTATCTCTCCTCTAGGCCTCTTTCGTTGGAGACGCCGACTTGGAATTTTGAGTTTCCTGTAGTAGATGGGCGATTTCGGTATTGCATTACTAAGAAAAACGGCGAAACCTTTTAACAGCTAGCTACTGCCATATTTTGCTACCACCAACTATCAACTATTGAAATAAGAACAACCCTTGCTGACGTAAGGCACTTAAAGCAAACCAACCACCATCTTAAGGTAGGATCTAAACTTTTTCATTGAACCTGGCTAATTTTGAAACAAATCACCTGGTAGATGTTTTGGTACCGCATTTAAGACATTGTTGTTTAGAAGGAAAAATAACCAGTTTTTTTGTTATTCAAAACCCCTAATGGTTTTTGCTATGATGTCATTAGAACACCCTGTACAAAAAACGGGATAAGTGGTAATGTTGGATTATAAAAAATATTGTCAGGGACATTGATTTTTCTCATAAAATTACGATTCATCTAAAACTAGGTTTTCTAGTATTTGTCTATTATTAGTTACCTTCTGTGTGTTAGTTTTAAGTTTTTATATCCCTGTGATCCGGATCTACCCTGTTTGTAAACCCCTCAATTTATTTGTAACTTTTTGTGATTACTTTTTGTGATTTTCAGCAAAACTTTTAAAATTTGTCAATGTACACAGTACATCTAGTATTTTTTTTTACGATATAAATTGCTGTGATATAATCTCAGACTATTTGTAATTTAACTAGATATTTTTCTATTTTCTATTAAAGTTAAGTCTAAGTAAAATAACTCTTTTGTTTTTGTCTGTACTCCCCTTCTCGTCAAAGCTGTAAGCTTTGGCTGGCGCCCAAAAAGAGCTTGAACTTTGGTAAAAATAAAAATAAGTGCAAAGCGAATATTTTGTTATATCTTGAGAACTAAACATCTTATTATAAATACGAACTCACGCCAGCTCTGCGGCATAATGAGCGACCAGGCCTAGTTCAGAACAGCTAAACTAGTAAATAGTGTCATCCCTTATACCTAAGAGTTACAAACCAAACCTCTCGATGATTGACCAACCATGATTCCCTAAAAAGGTACGTGAAGCCCCGGAATCCAACAAACCTAACAACTTATTTCCGAGCACATCCACTTCTAAATAAGGCCTCTCATCTTTACGAGCATGACTTATCACATAATCTAAAACGTACGTTAGCCTATCGGTCGATGCTTGTTCAGGCTGACTCGAAGGTCGACCACCTACGAGCGCCTGGGTCCGTTTCCCCGACGATTACAATTTCGACATTCTCTTACTGTTACCCCTGCTCGTCCACACGAATAACACTGCTTACCTCTAGGTAATGCGCACCCGATTGCCATGTGCCCTGTTTGGTTGCATCTATAACATACCACGTCCCTATTCGCCCTACCAGGTCTAACACCTTGTGGTGGTTGTTCATCTCTGTCATTTACACTAGACTGACCACTAGCTGGTTGCTGTCTATCTCTATCAGCCCTAACAGCAAAATTGCTTGCTGGCTGCTGCCTATTTCTGTCGAATCTATTAGCAGCATGAATTAAATTCTGTTGGTTCGATGTCCCGGCACCTGATATTTGAATTGCATCAACCCCTGTTGAAAAATCGTCACTGTCGCTCTCTACGTCAACGTAGGCCAAGTCAGGTTCAATAGATTGGTTTTTCCTAGGTGTAAAATTCTCCTCTTCTAAACCATATCTCTGGTCTATTCTACGACACAGATCCTTTAAATGTGATAGGCTATTGACCTCAGTAGCAATTAACCCATTTTTATAGATGTCCGCGATATTTCTGAAGACGATAGCTAATTTTGCCTCTTCAGAAACAGGACAGCCAAGTCTTTGGAAGTATGTGTTCATGACAGCAATGTAGGTCCCTATAGACTCTCCAGGGCCTTGTTTACGTTTTTGGATCTCCTTCAATAGCTTCTCGCCATATGAAGAAGGAAGATATTCTGCCATGAACCTCTGTTCCAGCTGTTCCCACGTATGGACTTCTCTTCGAACATCTTTGTAAAAAGTATAAGCTGACTTTTCAAAAAGATCAATGCCCGAATTCAGTAAAACATTTTTGCTGACTCCTCTCGCCTGACTTAACTCGTCCACTCTCTCAAAAAATGCGGTGACGGAGATCGTACCCCTCTCGCCTGTAAACTTTAAGTTCCACTTATGCGGAGGTACAGGTGCAACGTGATATGAGGTACCAGGATCACTTGACATTGGTACTGGCGACGAACATGAAAATGGTCGTGACTGAGCAATTGGTGCTATGCTACTTTGGAGGGCAGCTAAACTCAAAGGAACGGTAGACGGTTGTTGATACTGAAAAGCTGTTGTACCGTAATTCTCAATCGGCATAGGGAGTGGTGCTTGTACTGATGTTTGAGTTGGGTTCGTTAGCACTTGCATTTGCAATGGAGCAATGACCGACGGTTGGTTTGTGGGCTGTTGAGCTGTTCTTTGTGTGCTCGAGAGCTGTGGTTGCGGGAAATGAGACTGGTTAGGTGTGTTGCCAGCATTTGTTGAGTGGTCTGAGCTTCGACTCGTTGATTGAGTTTCAGATGCTTCATCATCATCTGAGGTCACGCCAACTCTTAATAAATCTGTTGCTTGGCTCTGCAACCTCCCAATCAAACTCAAGGTTTCCGCAACCAGTATGCCTTTGGTTTGACTTTCTTCAAAGTTAGACGGATTCATGTTATTTATCCTGGCCAACACGTGTTCCAACCTCACAGCGATTTTTCTAAACTCTCCCCCTTTACTCGTACCAGAGAACTTCTCTACCAGCGGTACCAGACTATCAAGCTTCTTCATGCAGCTAAAAGCATCTTGGCCAAATTTAAAGGGATACGGAGGGTATCTCATACTTGCATCAGTCTTTTCTCTTTGTTTGATCAACATAAGCTGTTGTTTCATCTCTTCCACCGATCCAATAGCTATGCCTCTCCATGTTAACTCATAGATTAATTCGTCCTTGACTAAGTACCTTACGTCAGACAACCGACTCAAAGAAATAGCCATAGTGCCTTTTATCTTCAAACTTTAAACTTTAATTAAAACTGTTAATTATACCTCCCAATTATAAAAACTAAACCACGCAATAACAAACACAAAGTTCACTTTAAATTCACCAGTGAAAATCACTATAAATTTTCTCACAAATGTAGAAAATATAAAACTTAAATACGGGCAGACGCGAACAAAACCGAAAAACACCGGAGCAGTAAGAAAATAAAATTTATTTGCATTTAAAAATGTAATCATAATTTAGGTTAAGTATTTGTACAACCAACTATGACGTCCAACCTTGCAGAGAGAAATAACTACTTAAATCCTAAATTAGAATTAACAAGTAGCCATAAAAAAGTTAAAAAAATAAAAGAGAGACCAGAGTTTTGGCAGTGTTTAGGTCTTATGTTCCACTCCTGCGTGAGTAAAACCAAAAAAAAATAATTTCGCTTATCCTAGCTGAACTGGATTAAAATTAAAGTTAAGTGATGTTTGTTTACCTCAGCAACCGAATAGGTAAATTTATCCCTAAATGGAACGTACAACAGACTACCTATAACAAAAATCCCAAAGCTGTTGTACACAGTTAACGCTAGGGTATACTCCTGCTATTGCAGAACGGCTCCACTAATAACTCCTCAAAAAAAAACCCAAATCGCCGTATACAATGATTTTTCTAAAAAGAATAAATCAAAACCCACTTTAACCTGCTTACCTACTCTGAGTTTACACGAAACATGCATTGCTTAAGGTCACATCATCCCTTAATATATAAGTGAACGCAATAAACATCGGAACAGATGTTCATGTTATAGAAATCGTAAAATATGCTCAATTAAAAAAAAAATCCGCTCGCTGAAATTGCGTCGAATTAGACTAGTAAGGATGTTGTGTGTAATAAAAAAAATTTAAAGAAAATTTTTAAAAAAAATTACCGATTGTAATAAAAAATTTACACAAATAACGTCTTGGTAGGACTGCAACTCTCTAATAATCGTTAAAATGAAATTCCCAATACTTTAACTAAATTGATGCAAACCATGGTCAAGAAGACCCTAGGATCGTACCGAAAGGTGTCCAAAAAAAAATTAAAAAAAAATTTTTGGTGTCGACCACAGTAGTCCAATAGTCAAAAAAAATTAATTAGTGACTCACTAAAATTTTCAAAAATTACTCCACTCTGATAGGTGGTTTGGAGTAGGGAGAAGAAAAAAAAATTTAAAACAAATGATGATAGGTTGTTAAAACGTGAGGGTTCGAAATAAAATTATATTTTAATTCAGAAAAAAAAAATATTTAAATAAACTGGTAGAACCATTGTAGGGACAAGGTACTACTATGCACCAAGGAAAAAAAATGTCCAACAAGAAAATCAAGTTTCCCTTTTAAAAAAATATTTAAAGAAAAATATTTAAAAAATTATTTTCAAAAAATTAAAAATGTTTAAGTGGGGTTGCAGCTCCTATTAGTGAACCTTAAAAAAAATTTAATAGAACCAGCACCAGAAAAATCTTATTCGAGTTGTCATGCAACAGTTTTTGTTCTTTTCCTTTAAAAAACAGTTGTCAATTCCCTTTCCTCTCCCAAAACTGTGGCAATGTGAAAAGTCAATGAGCTAGAAAAATTAATTTACTATACAGAAAAATGTTGAAAATTAAATTTACTTAAGAATCATAAGGTATAAAAATTGTAATTGCAAAAAACCAATCAGTTTAGGAAAAGTAAAAAAAAATATTTATGTTCAAAAAAAACAAACGATGTTAGTATATTTGTTCAAAATTATCACTAAAGGAAATAAACAACGTGAGTACTTATTTACTGTACCACTATAATAGTGTGAACCTAAGTTTTAAACTTTGCACTCAACTCCGTAAAGAATTATCTTGTGTGTACTTTCAAAAAACAAATATGAAAACAATTTCAAGGTTCACCTATAAGAACGTTGTAAAACTAAATCTGCCTACTCAAGTGTCTTTACACACAACATCTAATCAAAAAAAAATTTACTGCCTAATGCATTCTCAGATCCCTATTCCCGGTGTTTACGAGATATAAAATTAAGTTGGGCCCACTCCACAACTATCAGTCAAACAGTCAAAGCAAATCTACCAAATGTCCAAGGGCTAATGAGACCCCATCACCTACAAATGATATTTTGAAATGAAACAGTTGGGAATAATCCTGCGTAAAAACCAGAGAACAAAATCAAGAACCAAAAACTATTACATTAATTTTAAAAGAGCATAATAAAACTCCCGGCCCCAATAAAACTTTTGTTATCTCAACAAAACTCGGCCTAAAACCAAAAAACTTTTTATTAGACATTTCCCCTATTCCCTAAGTATAATGTCAATAAAACCCAAAAACTTGTGATTTCCATTCCAATCCCATCTGTACCCTATATATTTTTAAACAGTTAAACACCCACAGGCGAAACAATATCTTATTTCAAAGAAAGGGACACTATTATGGAAAATTGTTCAGATCAGTGTTCTTACTACTTTTTAACCTAAATATATCTAGTTCCCTCATGTGCATGTTACTATTTTAATTCCTATCATAACTAAACAGATCACAAAAATTGTCTTTCTCCGCGAATCTGCAAGGTCCTGGAAGATGTGAGATTCAGCCTGTAGGCCAAATTTGGATGTATTTTAATTTAGCGAAAACCGAAGTTGCGAAATCCTAAAAAGATTAGCAGGAAGTCCTCGTTCCTCGATTTCTACACTCCGAACCAAACATTTCTTCCATTTCCACCCAGCTCGCGGGAGGAAAACCCCTAATTATTGCAATACGAAAGGTACTACTATCATATTATGCATCGCAAAAAAAAAAGTATATGCCCTCATCATTGTTTAGTCTCATCAAAGAAAACCTATTGTTTTTAAATTTATTCTTAGATTGAAATCGTTTTTTTTTTTTAAATCAATCATCTTAAATTTATTGTTTAACCTGAACACTTTCCCATTTATTCCACAACAGTGTATTGTAATTTAAAAATTTGCTTCATTATTTGAGGTCACCAGTATGAAACTATTTTAAAATTAAAAAAAAATGAAATAAAAAAATTATTTCCCAATTGTCCACAACTTCCAAGTTTTCATTCCTAAATACCTAGGTACTTTCTCAGTCTAACACCATCCATCGTTATCCAACATAACGCCTTAATTTCAGAAGCAACAAAACGAAGATTAAGTGAAAAGCTAAGCAAGTATGTTGGAAGTTGCTTTACAATGGGCGCAGATGTAAGGCCCCTTTAAGTACACGCCACTGTCCTGAAATGCAAACTAACAAAAAAAACTGAAGACTAGCATATCTGCCGTCAAACAACATTTGGCATGAAATTAAAATAATTTCATCTCATACCAGTATCCTCCAAAAACAAAACGTTTTTTTTTTCCTATAAGACCTAAATACTTAACCAATAAATCTTGTTATTTAAAATTATGTTTTGGAAGTAAAAAGATTTATTTATTCCTGCCTGATCAACTAAGACAAAAAAAGTTCACCTTTTTGTAACTCAAGAAATTCCTGTTTGGTCCCCCAAAAAAATATAACCTGTCTGGTCACCCTTTAAAACTACGACCACTATACAAACCGTTTTGACCAAAACAAGAATTCGAGAAGTTATGTTAACAGAAAGGAAATAATCTTTTGCGAAAAATTAAATTATTTAAAAAAAGAAGCAAAATTTGGAAATATTTTTACCAATTACCACCGCCTAGCATTTATATTTAGTTGAAAGTCTCTCTTAAATTCACTGACCAATTTCACGGACTCACAATGACATTACTTAAAAAAATTACTGAACTTTACAAATGAACTAAAAAAAAATCAAAAAAAACTTATATCTATATCTGTCTCAGCTAAACATTTCTTTTGTGGTATTATATCTAGTTGGGCTTCAAATTCATTTTCCCTGTATTCAATCCGGAGCAGGCAAAACTTCTCAAGGCTCAAACATAAATGTTTGCTCTCCAATGGCCATGACCAAGCTATGACCTGAACGCAGAAAAAAAAATACAGAAAAAAAAATAATTGTGAACCAGAAAACTTTAATTGGTAGAAATACCCGTAGGTCATTTTAAAAAAAAAAATGCACTCCAAAGCCCAACGCTGTATTTTCTACCAAAAAAAATTGACCAGTCACAAAAACACAACTAGACAACTAAACTGGCAACCAAAGACCTAAAAAAAACTGCTCCAAAAAAAAATACCTAAAAAAAAAAAAATGTTAACTGGACCTCTGGCGTTGATCTTCAGCCAATATGTCGCTCTAGGGTTTTAGCCTTGTGTTTCCTAACTTCCCGAGCCGACACTAGTAGTAGTACCCTCCTCTGACCCGATGTAACTGAGTGACGTAAGGTCTTAAATGCCATCAACAGTTACCTCCAAAAAAACAAGAAAAGAAAATGACAAAGCAAAATAAACTCATTTTCCCTTTCTTTCATTACTAATTAATACTTTCAACTAAACAAAGCTACCATCTGTCAAGCTATATTTACTTTAAAACAACTCAGCCAAGAAAAATTTGTGTGAAACCCTGTAAAAATATTCCAATTTCCAAGTGGTGATATCCCACCAAAAAATTAAAATCACAAAAAAAAAACTTGTTGACCTACATAAATTGACTGACCAAAAAATAATCTGTGAAACAATTTCTATCTTATCACAAGCAGGAAATAATAAAATATAAATAAATGAACCTGCAGAAAAAAAATTGTTAGAAAAAAAACACAGTACCTATGTCATATATTTAAACCTAAAAAGACTATGTCTGGAGGTCCATCCACCTATAGATCAACAAAAAAAAATTGAAGTAAATTTACATTGTTGTATTTATTTTTCTTAAAAAATTAAAATGTGTTTTTCCTACAAAAACTTTAAAGAATTAAGAACATGATTCGGACGCTGTTGAATAAAAACTCCTATGTTTTTTTATCCACTTATTCTTCCTTAATAAATAAAAATGAATATTTTATTTTCCAAGAAAAAAAACTTGTGAAGATAAGCTAACAAAAAACTATGAGGATCAACAGAGCAACAACGAATTTCAAATCAACGCTTAAATATTAAAATATTATAAAAAAAAATATTTAAAAAGTGTTTTTTCAAAAACCAATGATCTTGTTTTTTATGAAAAAAAAAATGATTGAGTGTCAAAACCACCCACAGCCACTGAAAGCTTTTAACCTGGCTTTGGCTGTAACACAGAAAAAACAAAAAAAATTCAAAAAACTTTTTTTTCCTTTTTCCAAATTTAAAAAATAAAATAAAAAAAATTACATCAGATGTTAAAAAAACTAGCCAAAACACACGTAGGGCGCCAATTTGGGCGCCAATTTGTGGCCTTAAAAAAGTTAAAAAATGATTTGGGCGCCAATTTGTGGCCTATTAAAATGCGTTGTGTGACATTTGTGGCAGCTTAAAGACGTTGGCGCCATTTTGTGACATTGTAATTAGAACAAACACAATTTGCCAATCTGTGACACAAAAACCCACTGAATAATTAAACAAATATCTGGAAGCAGAACTGTATTTTCCAGCTAGGTAAAACACTGATATGCCCGGTAACTTTTATACAGTGGAGAAGGGGGGGTTCAGAAATAAGAAAATTTTAAGTGCGCCACATTATTTAATACCAATGTTTTACAAAGAAGATCTTAAATAAAATACAGTTCAACCCAAACGTTGCAGCCAAACAATGAAATTCTACTTACTTCCGAGGCTTCCAGAGTATTTGTGTAATTAAAAACCCAAAAAAACTGACTAATAGACAGAATAAAATTCTAAAAGATTGAATTATGATGACAAAACTAGAAGCACTTTACAGGTAGACGGACTCCTTTAACAGGTCATAGTGTACCTACATCTGAGTCATCAAAATATATACTTCCAAAATCGTTCCATCATAGGGGAGATCTAGACCAAATATCTGCTGTCATCATTCTACATTGGGTAGAATGAGACAGACAGCAACCCAGTCCGAGATCCACCCCATGAGGTAAAAATGTGTAAGGAAACCGCTAAAACATATAATCTCATCTCTCTTTTTGTCTCCGCAAAGTTGGTCATCGGGTTGTACAAATAACACAAAGATTTAGTTCATCTTGTATAATTAGATCTGAGGAAAAAAAAAACCAAATCAGTTAGGGCCAAAATAGCAAGGCACTCCAAATTTCACAGGAGAAATTGTCTTAAATAAATGAAATGAAGGAAAACAAGTCAATTTAGTAAATATGCCGCAAAATTGTGGTTATGACGTCATACCGTTACCTTGCGTTTACAAGCAATGTTGAAATTATACTGTGAAGAATTATATATGAAAAGATTACGTCTAAATTATATTAAAAATTTATATGAAAAGATTATGTCTAAATTATATTGAAGATTTATGTGAAAGACTATATCCGAAGCTTGCTCCTACCTTGGTCCTTGAATTATTTAATAATTATTGGTGTTTATTTGGAAAACCTGGAAGTGTTGTAGGTTTCCCGACATACTCCTGCTACTGCTGTTCCGGCTTGCCCACGCCTCCCCTACTGCCGCTTAGCACATCACGCTAGGGCAGCACATGGTCTCAAGTGTTGATGGTTCCTTGCCCCGAGCGTAAAAAGGTTGTGGGATGCTTGCCCGAGCGTAGAACCCTGTGGAAAATGAAATGTTTCAGTTTCCTGGAATTCGTCAATTTTGCACGAAGTTCCCCTACACAGTAACTTAAATCGAGGACCCCATGTCGACTCAATAAAACAAAGTAGATTTAAACAGATGAACTAAAATAATCCTAACGTACCTTTCCCAGGGTTATAACTGGCCCGTCCGGCTTCCCACCAGCGTCCAGCCCAACTGTCCCGTCGCTGGAATTGACAGGGCTGTAGACAAAGGAGAAAAACAATATATAGTTTTTATCCAACACGTGGTTAAAAGAAAAATATAAAAACGCCAAAAATTCCCCACGTCTGTTGTCAAAAAAAGTACATTTCACACGAAAAATAACTACAATTTGGGAGGCAAATATTATCTTGAAGAGTACTCAAATAAAAAAAAAATGAAAAAAAATAAAATCGAACTTACCGCTGCTCTTTCCGTACAAAATGGCGTAGGCCGACTTAAAATTCCCCTCAAAAGGGTGCGAGCGTCACTCCAGATTACGCCTAGACACGACGGACTCACTTGTACAGTCTCTGGGACTGAACCTGCAGTTTTTTGCAGTGCCACTAACCAAAACAATGGCGATCCCAGAGCCTGCTGCCGACCCAGCCAAAATTCGTTAGCAAAGAGAGACAAAGCACTTCGTCGAGAATACCAGAATAATGAAGTCGCCGGAAACCGTTTTGTAAATTTGGTGGGGAGTGGGGACGGTAAAACGCAATAGTACCAACCTAATCTTCCCGGTTAAATTCAAATAAAGGATGCGAACCTATTTATAAAAAACTTTTTCGCCAAAAATAAATCTCTACCTTCAGTGGCAAGACTGGAAGAAAAAACCCGGGGTTTTCAAAGTAACCAATAAGGAGATACAGCAATAGTTCTATACAGGTATATAGGGGCAGCACCGACCAAGGGGACGTTGAAAATATGTAAAACGTGTGTTGTCGGATCTATTTCCACGGTTGAAATTTTTATAACAAGGACGTCGAGACACCCTCCATACATTTGACCGAACATTTGCCTACCGGACCCCCGCCAACATATCAAGTAAGAGGAAAATAACCAGACGGACTATAAGAAGCTCAGCATTGAAACCATCAATTGTAAATTCAATCACTGGAGATTCGAGCATGTATCAACCCCAGGAATATTTGAACATTCAACCAATTCCCATATGAGTAAAGCTATACTAAGTGTAGAATTTAGTTGTATTTTAGTTACAGTTTTCGTCAAAAGTTTCCTTTGCTCTTTATAAATGTTTTCTCTAAGATTCATATGGTTTGACGCCATTTTTGTAAAACATTTCTACATTAATAAAGTTGTTTCTGAACCTGAACCTAAAAATACACACTGAACTACTGCTAAGAAGCTCGACACAAGAGTGTTCAGATGTTAACTCACACGATTTCGTTTGTTCTTTTAGTCTTGGTTTTTATCCCTCGTTTATCTCCCATTTACAAAAGTGCATAACTCGTATTTATTTTATCCTTTCCCTATCAAATTAATAAAGATATCAAAGTCACAACTAGCTATGAGGTTCGGATTGTCCCAATATCCTCGAAAATAAACGTAAGGGAATGAAATGTTCATCCAAATGTTTCCTTCCTGTTACTAAAACCATTTGTGATGCGGCAACGCCGCCATTCCCCAGCATAACAGCTGTTTAACTTTATGAACGTCAAGTGAATCACAAAATTCCACAGATAAAAACAAAACAATCAAAATTTTTATGTGATTTTTCCCGAAGCCTGTGATCTTAAATTCCAATTACGATGTCCAGATAATGCGATGTGCGTCGTGTCCACAGTAATTCGATGGAATGCCTCCTTTTAAGGTAACTTCCTAGACCCTATATAACCTCCAAACCTAGCTCTATAAAATACCTTTACTTTGTGTACAGAAAGACGAGTCAAAGATCCTTGATTATTTACCTAAATAAACAAATATGTAACGCTGCTTTAAACGAAAAAATGACACGTTACAGAGGTTCGACTGTACCTAATGGGTACATACTTACATCATACATCTAAACAAGAAAAAAACATAGCATTATATGTTTGAAAATTATAAAAATAATATAAAAAGTAACACGTATATTTTAAACAAATAAACAAAACAAAAACTTTAATCTAACATTATTTACTTATTTAAGAAATAGGTATCTAAGAAAAAAAAATTGTGTGTGCTTAAGACCACACGGCAGAAGTGTAAACTTCAACAAGGCGAAATTAATAATACTGGCCTTCATCTGCATCATCATAATATCGCTTGCTGAATGTTCCTCTCACAGTTAGTCGACTCGAGCCGACTTCACCCGAATGAGCGTTACATAGCAGAGCCTGACGGCTCACTCCAATTCAGTACCCACAAAAACTGCTAAACGCGCCTAAAGAAGTTTACACTTCAAAAAACCTTTATCAATCAGATCAGCGGCACAGAAGAGGTGACTCTTCTGTGACCGCGGCGTCGTTGGTCCGTCATAACAAAGTTATTCTTTATCTTAGACTATTTAGCACAGAAAGACTTTCAGAGATTTTCAGGTAGTCATTCAATTTGCGATCTGTCGTTATTGCATTATTGCCTTTATGATCCGCCGCCGTAAGAGAGAGAATACTAGTCCGTTTTCGTTTCGCGCATTACGTCGTTTTACAAGAATCATGGATTGTGTTTTTAAAGTATTTATGAATGAAATGTTTTGTCTATCTGTGCTAAATAGTCTAAATTCTTTCTAAATATGTTGTATTATGAATGAAATTCTCAAGTCTGCAATCGACACGCAGAAATATTTACCTGCGAGACTCTCGCACGAGACACGAGAAGTCTTGCACGAGACTCGAGACGAGATCAATAAAAGTCTCATCTCGTCTTGTCCGAGTCTCGTCTCGAGTCTTGTCTCGAAAACGAGACGAGACCATGCGAGACTCTCGAAAACGAGACTCTCGCGGGCACCACTAATCCACGTTAAGTCTGAGGGTCAAGTAGGGTTTTGCCAACCGTACTATATTATATAGTATTGTACTATATTCCGGACCTGCATACTATATACTGTTGAAGAAATATATAGTTCGCAAAAATACTATTTACTTGCATCTTGATTTGGTCTATATTTTGCAAGGCTGAGACAAAAATCAGAAATCCTTCTAAACGTGCCGATATGCTTATATAGAACGCGTCTTTTGACACAGAAACTCTCAGATGTGTTTACTATTATGTCAAACTTAAAGTCAGCGTTAGAACACCGCAATCCTTAGAAGCAAAATCCGCCATAGGCAGTAACAAAATTAATAAGAATTTTTTATTGTTGATTGAAAAATGTCTGGAATATCCTAATCAGTGGTATAACTTTGATGAAAGCAATAATTGGTTATTTAAAATCCAAAAATTAACCTTAAAACAAGAGGTTTCATTTGAGATAATTATGGAAGTTCTAAATTTACGAGAAAGGATGAAAATTAATATGGACGAACTTTACGCTGAAATAACAGTGTTAAACGAAATCTATGCAAAAACGAAAGATTGCAGTGAATTTATCAATATAAATACAGATCAAAAATTGCAGAATATTTTTAAAAATACCGGAAGTAATTTGCAAAAGTGGGGGTGGTTCATATGAAATAATTTACCAAATTAAATTACTCTCTATTCCTGCAACATCCGCGTTTACAGAAGGAGTTTTTTCAATTTTGAATTTGAAGTGGCGGGAGGAAAGTTTTTTGTTTATTTTTTTAACCACACTGTGTTTATTGTATTACAATCTAGTCAGTAAGACTAATTAGCAATTTTGTTTTAACTTAATTTACTAAAAAAGTCAGATTTAAACTTAGGGTTCACTCAACAGTTCTCCCCGTTTTGTTTAGCTGTACTCACAATTGTGTTGTGTTTATTGTATTATTTTGTTTTATGTAATTCACTTAGTTTACTAGCTCAAACGGCTTCACTCTTTTTATTAAGTCCTCCTCATACAAAATTACCTTCATACTATTGGCCTAGCTTAAAAAATTACTAGCACTATTCGGCTATGGGTAAAAGACCACCCCGACAGTTCAAGATCAAAGTCAAGGTCAAAGTCAAGGTCAAAGTCAAGGTCAAAGTCAAGGTCAAAGTCAAGGTCAAAGTCAAGGTCAAAGTCAAGGTCAAAGTCAAGGTCAAAGTCAAGGTCAAAGTCAAGGTCAAAGTCAAGGTCAAAGTCAAGGTCAAAGTCAAGGTCAAAGTCAAGGTCAAAGTCAAGGTCAAAGTCAAGGTCAAAGTCAAGGTCAAAGTCAAGGTCAAGGTCAAAGTCAAGGTCAAAGTCAAGGTCAAAGTCAAGGTCAAAGTCAAGGTCAAAGTCAAGATCAAAGTCAAGGTCAAAGTCAAGGTCAAAGTCAAGGTCAAAGTCAAGGTCAAAGTCAAGGTCAAAGTCAAGGTCAAAGTCAAGGTCAAAGTCAAGGTCAAAGTCAAGGTCAAAGTCAAGGTCAAAGTCAAGGTCAAAGTCAAGGTCAAAGGCAAGGTCAAAGTCAAGGTCAAAGTCAAGGTCAAAGTCAAGGTCAAAGTCACGGTCAAAGTCAAGGTCAAAGTCAAGGTCAAAGTCAAGGTCAAAGTCAAGGTCAAAGTCAAGGTCAAAGTCAAGGTCAAAGTCAAGGTCAAAGTCAAGGTCAAAGTCAAGGTCAAAGTCAAGGTCAAAGTCAAGGTCAAAGTCAAGGTCAAAGTCAAGGTCAAAGTCAAGGTCAAAGTCAAGGTCAATGTCAAGGTCAAAGTCGAGGTCAAAGTCAAGGTCACAGTCAAAGTCAAGGTCAAACTCAAGGTCAAAAAAACACTCGGAATATTGGCCTATGCTCTAAAAAGGACCCGCACTGTAAAGCTATTGTTAAAAACTCAATGACCCTTCGCCTATTGTTAAAAAGACACCTGCGACAAAAGAACAGTAGAACAATAGGATTTCTTGGAAATGACGTCACTACCACCACAATTTGGCCTGGAACATATATATATATATATATATATATATATATATATCTACTAATCCGGTGGGCCGGTACAATTAAGGGCCGGTTGGGCCGCAGGCCTGATGTAACTATTCCAAATTATTAATATTTATTTTTGTATATTTGACAAAACAAAACGAACTAATTAAAACATTAAACATTTAAATTAAAAAAATCTGTATGTAGTAATTCCAGGCCTGCGTTACTCGTTTGATTGTTACAGTTACTTTTATATTAAAATAAGTATAATGTATCAAGGAGTTAATAGGGACCTATTGCAATAAAGCCAGGCACAAGTTGTGCCGGGCACTATATTGACAGTTTCACATTAAAAACTGACAGTTGATCTTTCAAAATTGACATACCAAAGTCGATTTTAGAAATCCAGTCGTTTATTTTCCATTAATAGTGGCGTCACTATTAATTCCGGCTCTTATAATACACAATGGCCTTATTTTGAAAGAAGACAGCTGTTCTTATAATGTGAAACTGTCAATATAGTGCCCAGCACAATTTGTGCCTGACTTCATTGCAATAGGTCCCTAATGTGATAATGGCACTAACTTATTAATATCTTTTACAATACCAATATCCAGAAGAAAATATCGGGAGATTAAAAAAATGTAATAAAAATATTGTCCAATTTTTTTCTTATTTGTGTTGCTGTTGTGAAATCTCTTTTAACACGCTTTGTTGACTATTTTGGTGGGGATTGATGTCCCTGATCTCCTCCTGCGGTACGGCCTTGCCAATATCTCATATCTTAGTTGCAAAAGATCATATTTGGTGCTAAAATACATAAAAAATCTAAGAAATCGATTAACCGATTGAAAAATCGGTATTGGGTCCAATTTAAATTAAGGACATCATAGATAAAATTGCAGCATCAAGTTCATTCTTAAAAAAGTCGTTACCATATGAAAAATTAGCATACCTGCTCTGCCCGCGGTAGTTTAAAGGGCGCAAGTGACGAAAGTGTGGTTCGGAGAAAAACGACTTCAAAGTTTTAATTGTTCATAAGGCAGTACTACAGTTACTGCTATTTGTTTTTTTTTTAAGTTTTTTTTAAAATTTTATTACATAGGTCATGATGGAAAATCTGTCGAGACCAAAAACCTTAATTCGAAAAAAAATTACTTGCAGCCTTTTAACTAACGGGGTCAGTGCTGTTGTATGATGAAATTTTGTACATTTTTATTTATTTTTTTTGACTTTTCATTTTGTAAAAAAATTAGATATTAATTATATTAATAGGTACTTAGTGTTTAATATAGGCATACAGAATATAAAACTTGACAAAAATATCCAGAGCAGTATCACAGATATTAACAGTGGTGAGAAACCACTCAAAAGTGAGCCACAATAGACCCACTAGTTGTCGCAGTGGAAGGGCTGCAAGGCCCACTCATATATGAATCATCATCAATCATCACAGATATTAATAAAAAAGGAGATTTTCTGAAAGTCTTTAAAAATCTTGTATCTTACAAGTTAGGATGTTTAGGACATGCATACATTTGTTTATATAAAGTTTTTTTTTTCTCATCCTTTAAAATTAGCATGTTATTTAATAACAAAACCTATCAAAAACAAAAATAACCCAATATGGCTTCGTTTTCATTGCCGTAAAATTTTTGTGCCGAAGCGAGGGCATAATAAAAAAAAAATTGCCAGGGCCGGTTTGTTTGAGTCCATCCAACCCTGTTCGTTATAGCTGCTTTTCAATGTAAATCTGCACTTTAAAAAGTGCTGAGCATTTGTTATAATTCTTGTAATTGAAAAAACAAACTGCTTTAATGCGGCTACGCGAAACTGGGAGACAAGAAAAGGCCAAAAGAAAAAGAACTATAAAAATTTTACACTAACAGCCTCCTTATATAAGGGAGACGTGATGTAATCCTGCTTCTGCCTCATCCGCACTTTGTTGCAATGTTCTTGCAGATATTTTAAGTCCAAAACAGAGGTCGTGATTTGTAGAGAGATTTCTATGCACTATGCATTAGAAAGATACTTTTATTAATTTAAGATTAAGGGATTTAGAAACTATAATCATAACAAAAATATTTCATGTAAAAAAGTGCGCGAAAATGGTATTCCGTCAAAAGGTTCTTACTAGTTTGGAAATGTTTTTTAAAACTTTTCTATTACAGCCAAACTTCTTTATGTTTAATTTAGCACTGTGCCTAGAGTCATTTATAGCTGTAATAGCCAAGTTTAGAAAAACATTTCCAAACTAGTAAGAACCTTTCATTTGAAAATTTGTATTGGAGGACTTGGCTAGTTCATATCTTCCAAAGCTCAGCACTTTGACGATTCTGGAAGTGGGCACTGTTGCTTTTAAATAACTTTACATTTATAGGGGTGGGAAGCAAATTAAAATCTTATGATTTTTAAATTTTTTCCTATAGTTTTATCATATTTTTTATCAGTCTGCCAAAGCTCAGCTCTCTAGCGTTTCTGGAAGTGGGCAATGTTACTTTTACATAACTTTACATGTATAGGGGAGCGGAGTAAATTAAAATTTTGGGGTTTGTGATTCTTTCCAAGGGTTTGGTCATAATTTCTATCAGTCTGGCAAATTTCAGCATTGTAGGATTTCTGGAAGGACAGTAGAATTTTGATGATCTATACATGAGTGAGTGGCAATTTCGACGTTTTTTGAAATTTCGTTACTACTTTACTACTTTATTGAAGTCCACCAAATTTGGAGGGATTGTTAACTCTATGAAGATCTACGACTGTGGAAAGTTCGAATTTCGTAGCTCATTTTGAAGTAGAGTTTTAGATAGGTCAAATATGGGCTGAAATGTTTCAAGAAAAGATGGTACAGCAGCACGGGAACGTGGCGGGCCACATAGTTAATAAAAACATATCTTGATTTTTTTTTGTTACAACAAAAGTAATTTTTTATAAAAAAACATAGATAAAAAGTATTTGAACAAAAACTTGTTTTCTTAAAATAATTTTTAACCCATTTGTCGTATTTAATAAAATTAAGCACACATACTTAAAATAAATATGTGATTTTCACTCACTCTCTCCAATGTCGATTACAAAGATATGATTTATCCTTCCATATTCCATCCATAATTATTAAACAAATTTAATTCTTGTGACGTCTTAATTTTAATTGTTGTTGTAATTTGACTTAATTTTACATTTCTCTCATTTCAACAAAGGCTTTTGGGTAATATGCCCCTTGGAGGAAGGGATAAGAAGGGTAAGCTTTACTTAATTTTATTTGTAGCTATTACCTCTGGAATTACCGCTTTCGATTTTAATGCGGAGACTAAATACTTCTGTCGTATTACAACATATTTTATTCGGCGGGACTGCTGTGTTTTATTTTTATTGTTCAGTTAGTTGGGTATTAGATCTCTATGAAATAGCGCGTAGTAAAAATTTTTTTAGTTTACGTGAAAAAATGGAAGTTGTTAACGTTTTGGTGAAGATAGTTAATAAATTATATTAAAATTTCGCAGTTCTCTCTCTTAAGCGGACACCTCCAATAAGCGGACAAATTCGACGACACCGGAAGTGTCCGCTTATAGGAGGTTTTACTGTATTGGCATCTGAAAGACATGTAGCTGCTAGGAAGAAAAATATGAGGCTTTTTTCTGTTTTCTCGTAATGTTCCTCAGTTTTTTATTTTTTAAATAATTTTGAAAAAAATTTTAATAAATATTTATTCTAGATAATAATTTTTATGAATGAATTAATCAATTGAGTTTTTGCTTTGATTGACTATGTTACTACATGTTCTTTTATCTATTTTTAGTACTGATCAAGGTTTAAACAATAAACCGAAAGGTTTGCAATCATTTAAACAGTTACATGCATTTATTTATCCTAACCCAACAACCAACTATCAACTATTTTAATTTATACTATTTTATCTCAAATGCTGTTTAAATTTTTACGACGCTCTCTAAGGTTACCCAAATCGCAAAACTTCCACTTTTCATTTTCTTTTGCTAGAATAAATTTTGCACGTCTGCATTTTCGCGTGACGTGCTGCTATTCTCGTCTAGCTCTTTATACCATTTTTGTCAGCGAATTGAAATACATAGTTTTCCATTACTAGACGCGTTATATAGTATTTTGTTAATGCATCCTGATCGAAACAAAAGTAACATTCATTTATCATACAAAAGAGGCTTTGTATTATTATTTTTGTGTCATTTTGTTGTATCATTAGAGAATTATTGCAATATAGCTAGGCTATAATTGTGCCAGGCACTATTTTGACATATTCACATTGAAAACTAATATTTAATCATTCAAAATTGACATACCAAAGTCGAATTTAAAACTTTCGTCGTTTATTTTCAATTAATAAAAGAAGGCACTATTTATTCCGGTTCACATAGTAAACAAAGGCCGTGTGTTGAAAGATCACAGCTGATATTACAATGTGAAGGTGTCGAAATTGTGCCTGGCACTATTATAGCCTGGCTTTATTTCAATAATTCTCTATTGTTTCCTACAAAGCACAAATAATGTCCTTTAAATAATGTGCTGTCAATTGTTTGCTGTAAGAAATTTCATAGGCGACGTTATAAGACTGGCTTACATTAGAGACCCTGTATGTATGACATATTTTACAAATTTTATTTAAAATATCTCATACATACAGGGTCTCTAGCTTACATAGGCCTATTTAGGAACCTAAATAAGGCTGTTGTTATCAGGCCCGGACTGGCCCGGGCGCATATTCAGATCTATCACCTGGAATAGCGAATCGGGTGAGCCCGAACGTATGCCGGACCTAGGCTTTTATCTATCACTTAAACAACGCGCCTTCATAACTAGCACACGCAATCGCGAAAATAAGATGTTAGTTCACCTTCAGCTGTGTAGCGAGCCATGTGCTTTTGTTTTATTTTGCAAAAAAGATGAGCATATATAGTAAAAAAAAAAAAAATTAACGAACTCTCTTGGCTGAGAATGAATAATTTATATATATATTTGTTACTGATATTTATATACAAACTATTAAAAACATCAACACCGTCCTATTTAAGAGAAAAATTATCTTTTCGTAGCGATTTTCGAGGTTTTCGAATAAGATCTGATAAACTTATTTTACCCAGATATCGTTCTAGTATGTTTGAACGCAGTTTTTCTTATACCTGTGTTAAATATTATAATGAATTTCAAACTTACTTTGCCGCCTGCGGAAACGTTTTATCATTAAAGAAAAAACTTAAAATGGTTTTTATAGACAAGCAAAAACAAATATTATCGACGGATTGGAGAGTAGTTTATTAGGCTTCACAAATTTGTTCGTTTTTTTCTCCTTCATTGTTTCATTGTTTTATAGATATAAAATTAATCTGAGATTAGTATTTAGAGTAGGTAAGATTTATTAATCTTAATAAGGGTTAATGTTGAGTAGCTGGACTGTCAGCTAGACTTCGCCCTTTGAAAAGTGCTTTTTTTTTATTTACTAACTACTTATTAAATTTCCAGCAATATTGTACATGGCATTTTTTTCAATAAAGACAATTTATTATTATTATTATTATTATTATTATTATTATTTTTACCCTCAACATATAGTTACCATAATATTGATGATTGTTCATTCAGAGTGAACTTGTCAACGGAAGAACAAACGGAGGTATGTTGTATTCACTGTTTAGGGTTCGGTTCGGTTCGGAACAATGGTTCGGTTCGGTTCGGTTCGGAACAATAGTTCGGTTCGGTTCGGTTCGTATTATTTTTACCACCTCATCAATATCAGCTTGGCAATATTTGCGTGATGACAGACACACACACAAAAATTGTGAAAATTGGATTTTTGATATCTAAGTAGTTATTTAAAAATTATTCAATGTACTTAAATATCGCGATTGCATATGCTGGTTATGAAGACGCGTTGATAACATGTAATGGATAAGAGCTGCGCTGGAGCTCGCTTGATGCGCGATACCAAGTGATAGATATGAATATAACATGTGATGGATAAGAACTGAGCTCGGGCTCGTTCGAATCGCTATTCCAGGTGATAGATATGAATATGCGGCCCGGGCGGGAGGGCGGCTATCCCCGCCGGGGCCCCGGTCACCCAGGCGGGGCGCTGGGGTCGCTTATGGTAGAGCCACTTAGGGCCAGGGCTACTTTGGGCTTGGGTGTAAAAGTAAACGGTTTGTTCTGGTCATAGGATGTCATTATTTGGTAAGCCCGGGCCTTTTGATCACAATTAAGAAGGTAATATTAGTAAAAGCATTTTTATTTAAACTACCATCTGTGGTTGTTGAATGGTCTATATTGACCTTATGTAAACTGCCTAAATGGTGCCATCCAGTGACGTTCTTTCGAAATAACCTCTTTTGTTGTGTTCGTTTTTGCTCCTATCAAATGATCACGTGGCATTTTCCTAGACGGCCCTTGTGCAAAGATAATAGAGAATTATTGAAATAAAGCCAGGCTATAATAGTGCCAGGCACAATATCAGCTGTGATCTTTCAACACATGGCCTTTGTTTACTATATGAACCGGAATAAATAGTGCCTTCTTTTATTAATTGAAAATAAACGACAAAAGTTTAAATTAGACTTTGGTATGTCAATTCTGAAGGATTAACTGTCAGTTTTCAATGTGAATATGTCAAAATAGTGCCTGGCACAATTATAGAATGACTGTATTTCAATAGGGACCTATTGCAATACGGCAGGCAATAATTGTGCCGGGCACTATTCTGACATTTTGCGGGGGGGGGGGGGGGGGGGGGGGGCGAAGACCTTACGGGGCGCAAATATAGGTATGGGAGTCAAATAAATTACAAACCTTATTTTAAATTAATAACACTATTAATTCAATTTTTTTCTCAAAGGACGCCAGGGGCGCCAAGCGCAGAGGGGTGGGGGGGGGGCATTCGCCCCCCCTAGCCCCCTATACGACACGCCACTGCATTGAACACTGACAGATGATCTTTCAAAATTGACATACCAAAATCGAATTTATAAATCCAGTCGTTTATTTTCCATTAATAGCGGCGGCACTATTAATTCCGGGTCTTGTAATACACAAAGGCCTAATTTTGAAAGAAGACAGCTGTTCTTATAATGTGAAACTGTCAATATAGTGCCTGGCACAATTATTGCCTGGCCGTATTGCAATAGGTCCCTAATAATTCTCTATAAGAACATCTAGAGATCCGATTTCACAACCAACCAAAATAAGAACAGCGGGTACACAATGCGTTTGACATTACCATTGAAAAAGCTGAAAATTTGGCTGAAGTAGAATGGCACTCGTAGGCAACCCGTTAGGTAGCCTAACCAAACTTACTATACTTTGATGTTAGCGCGGCCTCAAAATAACGGACAAGTTGTAATTATTTTTGTTGTGCTTTTGATAAATAAATTGGTAATTTTTTTTAAGTCGCAAGCTTTTATAAACTGAACTAAAAATTTAAAAATTATTTTCCAGCACTCTGACATTATCATAATAATAAAAGCGATGGTCGACTCATGGAAATTTTGACGATGTTAGAGGTACCAAACCCACTCAACTCGACCCAAGATACCCCAGCATTTCTCTGACGTAGGTATGGCAATGGCATAATATTGCGGCACATCAAACATATCTTTGATGATCTGCTATGTTGAATATTCTTTAAGTGTTTGGATCACAAATTGAGATTAACTTATGCTTTGATTTGAGGCCATCACTTTTATTATTATGATAATATCAGAATGCTGGAAAATTATTTTTTAAATTTTAGTGCATTTTATAAAAGCTTGTGATTTTTTATTTATTTTCTACTTTTTAGTCTCAGCTATCTAGCCTACTAAATGAAAATATTTGTTCAAAAAGTTTATGATATTACATTTTTGAACTCTTAGTGCAAAAACTTATTTTTTGCAATTCAGGGACTAAAAACGCATTTTAGTCCCTCATTTTAGGGACTAAAATAGTACTTTTTATCCCGGGGACTAAAATATTTTACTCCCGGGGACTAAAATATTTTAGTCCCTGGACCCGAATTCATGGTTTTTTAAAATTTTGTATTTTTGTATTTGGGAGCATCTAAAAATAGGCCTATACACTATCAAAATAAACTACCTAGCCTAATCTATACATTCCTACGTTATTTGACATTATTATTGGTTGTTATATTGATATTCAAAATAGCGCCGCTACAGCCAACTAAATGAATCAATGATCGTGGATCTGAATCAATTTCGCTTCGCTGTTGGTTGAGGTTGATGTTTTGCAGTGGAGATCCGAAAATTGCTGGTTCGGTGTGATCAGTGCTGCTGTCTTCGTTGATTGTGGGTTCTGGAAAATTGCATACTGTTACGGTACGTGATTGGCCTTGGCTTTTATGACTCTTGACATCTGTCCTCAAGTTTTGACTGAATATTTTATCCGCCACATTTTTTTTGTTTTCGATTGATTGCTCAACATACCCTTCAGCAACGGTAGCACTTTTCCAACCACCGTGTCTTTTGAGCTGGTCAATATTCGCTCCAGAATCTGCTAAAAGGGAAGCAGAGGTACGCCTGAAGCAGTGTCCTGTGTATGAAACGGCCTCTGGCAGGTTCAGGAAGGCAGCTATTTTTCGCGGGAAAAGCCCAAAAGTATTCTTTCCAACAGGTTGTGATAAACATTTGCCGTCTTTATAGCCAATGAAATATCTCGATATTGTCAAATTTGTTGGTCTCAGAGCCATGTAGGATATACAGATTTTCACTACGTCTGTAGCGTTGCTTTCTTTGGAGTTCTTTACTATGAAGCATCGGTCAGTTTGATTTTTCGTGTTGCGAACTGTGACAACAAGATGAAAATCTTGGACTTGAACATCTTCATTCTGTAGCTGGCACAGTTCAACACCCCTGCATGCACCGGAAACTCCCATTATCAACGCCACCTGGAAAAAAAAAAGATTTTTCAGTTACTAAGTAGCAATACAATTTTTTGTAGAAACTACGTAACCTGATAGCAACAAATGATATTTCGAATCAGTGACGTTAACATGGTTCAAAATAATGTAAAAACAGTTCACTTTACCTTGATCATCAAATATTCTTGATTTGGTGCTTCCTGGAGGAACTGCTGGATATGATCCATGTCCAGTATTCGAGACTTCTTTGGGCGGTAGCCATCCCCATTTCTTTTCAAAAATGCCTTCAATTTTGAATATTTTCCAATGTCCAAACTTTTTTCAACGATCAGCTTTGATTTAATCATTGAATAATGTGACCAAACCGTTGAAGCCTTCAAATTTTTCGCATGATGGAAGAAATATGCAAAAAGTACCTTCTCCTGTGTAACATCAGCAACATCCTTAGCTTAAAACCAATCCAGGAAATGTTTGTATTGTTTTTCATATATTTTCTCCGATTTAGCGGGCAGCACTGCCTCTGCGGCAGCTGTATCAATATCAATATCCATTTTTTTTACTTTTGGGAACCCAGTAGCAAATCGCAGAAATCTCCACGGCGTTGTTTGTATTTTAACAGTTATTTTATGGTACCTTGACAACACCCTGACAACCAAGTATTATCCAAGGCTATCTAAGAAATATCAACTGACTTAACGTCAGAGAATGAATGGTACTTTATTGGTTGTCACATTTTATAGGCCAATCAATAGTGCAGTGGAGATGACTTTCTTTTCGAAAAATGTAATTAAAAATTTGAATGAAACTATGCCCAGAATTGCAAAAAATAGTATATATACCACTTGACTAAAGTGTCTTTTTATCCCTCAGCGAATTGTAGCCCTCCCTGCGGTCGGGCTACAAACATTTCGCCTCGGGATAAAAAGTATCACTTTAGTCCCTGGGTATATAATGTACTATTTCTATTGGGGTGGGGGTAGAGGTAGAAATATATTCTTGTTTGTTTTATAAAAGTCATTTGAAGTGAAGTGTGTCAAAAACGCATTTTTCTATGGAAGGGGGTGGGTATAGGGGTGGGAGGAAATTTTTTTCTTATTGTTGTATTGTCATCGGACCACTATGTGTATACCAAATTTCATCCAAATAGGATAATGTGAAGTGTGTCAAAAACGCTTCACAAGATTTGATAGTTAGATAGTTAGACAGAACATGTGAAGCTAAATAAAAGCTTGTAAAAAGAAAAAAATGCTTGGACTTTTCCCATTTTATTGAAAAAAGTAATGTTTTAAGACCCTGAACAGTTTTTAACAGTTAGATTTTATCCCAAATTTAACTAAAAAAAAACTGACAAAAATACAAATAAAGAAAAACAGTGTTGACAAGACTTGAAATTTCTAAACCAGATCACGAAATGTCAAACTGAAACGTCTGTTGGCGGCCATTTTAGATTTACCACTTTAACTTTGGTCAAATCCTATCTGTTTAAATTCAATAATACGTGCCCTCGAGAGTCTAGTTATATATATTAGAGAATTATTGAAATAAAGCCAGGCTAGAATAGTGCCAGGCACAATTTTGATATCTTCACACTGTAATATCAGCTGTGTTCTTTTAACACACGGCCTTTGTTTATTATATGAACCGGAATAAATAGTGCCTTGTTTTATTAATTGAAAATAAACGACAAAAGTTTTAAATTCGACTTTGGTATGTCAATTTTGAAGGATCAACTGTCAGTTTTCAATGTGAATGTGTCGAAATGGTGCCTGGCACAATTATAGCCTGGTTGTATTTCAATAATAGGGTATTTGACAAATTTTAGAAAAGAGTTTAGAATAATACATAGATCCCTAATTTGCTACGCAAAATTATTAAAAAAGTATATTTTATCATAACTACATTTAAAATCAAGTTTTCTAATTTCCGATTTAAATTTGTCGCTAAAACGCTAATTTCAAGCATGGCGTTGCAATGACGTCACAGCGCAGTAAACTCGCGAACAGATACACGGCATTCAAGTGTTTATTTGTTTTTGGTCAGTGTTTTTACTGTTTTTTATGTAAAAAAATGTCCTATAAGTGGTGTGTAGTGCCTCAGTGTTCGAATACTAGCATAAAAACATGAAAACCTATTTATTCATGTGCCTACACACTGAGAAATTTTTTTTGTCATTCCTGCTAAAATTTTCGCTGTCCCAGCTAAGTTACTCTCTACCTATAGCACCAGCCAAGCTCTCTGCTGTGATAGTAAATTTAACTTTACTAAAGTTCACTGATAATTTTTATTAAAAAACCAACTTATAGTTACCATTGCTGTCATAGAAAAGAGACTTTGCTGTTCCAAGAAAGTGTCTTCACTGCCGCAGGAAAAATGTTTTAAAATTTACAAAAATGCCTGGCTATTGCAGCATGGGGCCACTGCAGTTATACAAAAGAGACTTTGCTGTCCCAAGAAAGTGTCTCCTGTGGCAGGATAATTTTTTTATAAAGTTACAAATTATATTTTGGCTATTCCAGGAAAGATACTCTACTATTAAAAAAAAATACTTTTGTCACAGGAGCGTCTTTTTGCTAGACTTGTAAAGTATTTTTGCTACTTGCGGGCGTAAAAGTAGCATCTACGCACAGAAATAGATATTTATCCAACAGTGGCACTTACTGCCCTTGACGGCTTGCTTGTGCAGCTGCCGTCACGACCCATCATCAATTTCCGTACTTGTTAAATAAATTACTATTTCTGTAAAAACTATTTTTACGCACGCAAGTAGGAAAAACACTATTCAGGTCTAGCAAAAATACTCTTCTCACAGAACTAATGTGTGTTAAAAACAATGGTAGTGTTTGTAGTGTAGTGTAAAAAAAAAAATCTGTGGCAACCAACTTTGTTATCTTCATTTCCAACAGTTGTAAAATAAAAAGCATACCTATTATAGGCACTGCGTTAGGTGTAGAAAAAGGATAGAGCGCCTCTTTTATAGTTGTACCTTTCAACTTTCATTAAAAAGGTAAGAGAAAAGGCTGTTAGGTTTGGTATTTTTGAAATCAGAAAAAAAAAATTAAAGAATTTTTAAAAAATACAAAAGATGTTCCATTTAAAAAATCCTAATTATGTACAGCGTGATTGTTTATAAACTTTTAGCCCCAAAAATTTGTTTGCGTCTTAGGTTAATTATAAAAATTGGTAAAAAAAAAGACAACTTTTAGACCATTTCTAGCTACTTTTGTCAAATATGACGTTTATAGCCTTCAAGTTATGTAAAGATTCTGTTAGTTTTTAAATGGGGCAGCCTGTATGTTTTGCAAAACTTGAATACAGCTTTCCATCCTGATTTCAGAAATACCTTTATCTTAAGTGGTTTCAAAAAAAATCCATAACTTGTGTAGCACGTTAGTCACATTAGTCTTATGGCAAAGTTTTTTTGATCTTTTGTCAAAACCACTAAAGATAAAGGTATAATAATAGGTTTTTATACTCGACATTTCGAAGACGTTGGACGTTCGGGATATCAACCCTTATTCAAATTTTGCACTACATACAGGGTGCTCCAGTTATAAATTAACATAATTTTCACATAACTTGGAGGCTACAAATATCACATTTGACAAAGGAAGCTAAAATGGTAGACTTTTATTTGAAGTTAACAAACCTATCAGCAAGAAAATTTTAAGGAGTGAAAGTTTATAACCGATCACACAGCATCAGATACGCTCAGAGTAATACACAGACTGTGTGTATGTATTCTTTTTTTTAGCTTTTTTAGAAAGCTGTAGTTTTAGAGATATAAAAAAATATAAAAATATGTATGGGTATGGTATTAAAACACTAAAGGTAGAAAAGTAAAATCTTAAAAAAATTAGAAAAATCAAGCATTACCAACCTCAACAACTCGTGAAATTAGGATTAAACTATTCTATAAGTCTATAACCTAAAAATAGCCTAATCACAGCCTTTATTTAGGTAGTAGGTACGTCTTTACCAAAGTAAGGACACTATTTGTGTAATCTTTAAATTATAACATTCTGCATGTTAAAACTACAACAAAATACTACGGACTTTTTGGGCAGTTTACAAAAATAAATAACTTTTATCCTTATCGTTATTTGACAAGACGTCAAAAATGTAGATATTTCGGCTTATTTTACGATTTCTACGCTTACAACTCTATGAATTTAGTATTTGCCTCAATCAAAAAGTAGCAATCCTAAAGAAATTGCTTTGAAAAAATACTTTGAATTAATTTTTAAAACCCGTATAAAGGCACTGCAGTGGCGTATATAGAAAAATGTTTCGGGGGGGGCCCGAGACCCCATGAGTCCGTATTTTATGCTCTTTTATGTTTGTATTCATGAAATATGTGGAAAATATCCAAAAAAACCTTAGCTTCGGGGGGGGGGGCGGGCCCACCAGGCCCCCCCGTATATACGCCACTGAGGCACTGTATACGACCCCCACTCGCAACACGCGTATTTATTACCGAAACGCACTGCGATGCACTTACCTCCACGGACGACTTTAGATTCGGCCTTCGCGAATAGGGCAAATTTCTAAAAATTGAGGATCGACAATAACTGATCTTTCCCGAAGCTCTTTGTTTCTTAAACTTGTAAAGAATATTTTGCTGTAGCAGGAAAGTTTTTTCGCTGGAATGGCAAAGTAGCTTTTGCCCAGACGTCTTTGCAATTCTAACAAAATTTTTAGCTGGGCTGGCAAAGCTCTTTATACTAAAAAGACAGCATAAAGTCACTCTGCTGTGATACAAAAGAAACATAGCTGAGCTAGCTGAAGAATTTGGAATTAAATTCTGAAAAGTAGACTTTCCTAGTACAGGAAAGTCGCTTTGAAATACCAACAAAAAGTTTTGCTATTCCAGCTAAAAAAAACTTAGAAAAGTTCTTTCCTGGCACCGTTTCCTCAGTGCAGCAGTAAAAGAACGGGAAAAGTGGCTAGAACTTGCTCGAAGAGAACCAAGGGCCTTATCTAATACATCTACACTTCACATTTGTGAAGATCACTTTGATGTGAGTATAACTAAATTGTTTTTATTAATTTTTCTCACGGTGTCTATATAATAATATATCTAACTATTTCGTAAATGACGATAAAATTTTTGAGGTTATGTTTATTACAAGGGGTGAAGAACGTAAATAGGCAGAAAGGTGTATAAATTTTTAGGCGGTGCTAGGCAGTTATTACGCAGGACTAGGGAGTACCTCTAAATGCAGGATTAAGCAGTGCATATGCCGGCTAAATATAGGACTGATCAGTGCATATGCAAGACTAGGCAGTGCATATTTGTTATGAAGGGTCATAAGATTTCTTTGAAAAAAAATGTATTTAGAAAATTTTGTTTTAAAAAAGCAATTTCTGATTGTTTCTTAATGCTTAAAATAATAATGATTGGGTATTTAATTGAATCTATTGTAAGTGGCATATTAAACAAAAAAGCAAAACATATAACCTAACCTCAAAATCTAAATGAGTAAAAGTAGGCGAAGAATATCCCAAAAACTTTTAGTTAAATACAAAACGACTCATCGAATACTTACATCAACATTTTAACGTTTCGAAATTTCGCAGAACAAAAATCACTGTTGTTGGCAAAGAAGCCTGCCACCATAAAGAAATTCAGCATTGGCAAGTTGAAGCTATCGGCTTTGGAGAATCCGTTTTCCATTGAAAATGTTTTTTATAAGCAAAACACAAAATAAAATCTAATTTAGGACGATAATTCGCACTTTAAACCAAAGCAAACATTACCATCCATAAGAAAATAACACAGAAAATAGGTTCGTTCGAGGCGTTTACTGTTTTGTGACGTCACTCGCAGCTGATTGGTAGACCACCTGTTTTGAATCACGTTAAAAAAAACTATGAATTTGAGAAAAAATTAAACGAAAAAGTTTGTTTTTAGCATTCCCAAGACCTAAAGAGATATCTAAAAATAAATATATATATATTGTCAAACACCCTATTCTCTAGTCTCTAGCCCAATCTCTCAGGGGCCCGACACCCTCTTCTTAATATAAAGCATGTAATCTTTAGTTCTAGTAAAAAATAACCAATACATAAATTGCAATTTTTGACAAAATTTACATAACATTAAAAAAAAAAAGTTTTACATAAGGAGTCGCATTGGCGAAAACGAAAGTTTATTGAAGCTGCGTTTATAATGCAGAATAAATAAGTTTTCAGTCAACCAAGCACGGACATACCAAATATATGGAAATCAACTCCTTAAGGAAAACAGGCGTCTTAGGATTAAAAAGGGGGCGGGCCGTCACACCTGCCTGCACACCAAGTTGTATAAGTAGTAGCCTAGAGACTAGATTGTTTAGTTTACACTTGATAACGGTTAGAGATACTTACTAACCGAAACGTCGTATTTTTTAAAATAAATAAAGACAATGGAAGTCTGAAATTTTATTTCTACACAATCATTTGTCTACGAGTTTCAAACAAAGAATTTTAAAAAACTCACAAAAATTAACACTTTTACATTTATATTTTTACAGAAAAAAAGCAAAGTTCGCCTACGGCGCATCTTATTTTAATCTAACTTTATAGCATAATCTTATTTGAAATCGCACAAAAAAAAACGTTTTTGTTGCCTCCTTGGCCCATCTCCGCCTCGGACATACTGGATCTGCCACTGAGCACAGTCAATTTAAATCAAATTCGAGAAAGAAGTTAAGAATACCTTGAGAAAAAACACCTTGGTTTTGTTGTTACGGGGCCCTTGGCCCTGCTCTCCCGCCGGGGCCCCTACGTACCCAGTCCGACTGTTATAGAACTTAATTAATTTATTGGGTTAAAAGGCCTTTTAATTGTTTTTGAGAAGGTACTTTTGTTTAAGTTGACAATCCTTACAAAAAAAGGCTCTTCAGAGTTGTTGGGAGGCAGTAACAACGGTAAACTGTTTTTTATCGACATAGAGGAAAGAAGGGCAATATGGGATACTTAAATATATAGGCTTATTTCTTCTATTAAATGATCACCATTGCGTTTGTCATTTGGAATTTATTTGGCTAGATAAATAAATAAATAAATAAATAAATACAGCTTTTATTTCCTTTGACAATTTGGAATACGTCATTATTAATAATTTTTTGAAAACAAAATAGGTATGTTTGTCAAAATACAATACAACATATTAAAATGAAAATTCTTAGCGCAAATCTAAATAGATTATTTGTCTAAAATCAAATATAGGAGTATAAATACATAAAATTTTAAACGATTTACTACATAAATTAAAATTTGATTGAATTTTTCAAAATCAAAATACTATTTAAATACATAAATACAGACATATTTATATATAAACTTCTTAGCGCAACTCTAAAAATATTAAGTGACTCTAAATTTTAAACTTTTCATGTACACATAAAACTCAAATTATAAAAACACAGTAAATAATAAAATTTTATTAAATTAATTAAAATCACACATATACACAACAACACGTGATAAAAATAACTAAACAGTACTAAACACTATTTTTTATCTTGGTTAAAATATTCTTCCAATGAGTAAAATGGCCGTTCTAATAAGTAAAATTTTAATCTATTCTTAAATATGTTAGTATTAGGTGCATCTCTGATTTGTTCTGGCAAACATGAATAAACTTTATTGCCCATAGATAATGGCAGGTTTTTTCCTAAATTAGACTTGTAAGATGGAACCCTAGCTTTTGATTTAGATCTCGTATTGTAATTGTGAATGTCCTCACCTTTGACTAATTTTTGTTGATTTAAAAAAATATACTTTGACAGTTCGAATATGTACATCGAATAGAAAGAGAGAATTTTTAAATTAATAAATACCTGCCTACATGATTCCATTTGTCCTACGGCTAAGATACTTCTAATTATCATTTTTTGTTTTATAAAAACAGACTTAGCCCCTGAGGACCAGCCCCATAAAATTATACCGTATCTTATTCGAGACTCAATCTGGGCGTGATAAATAGTTTTAAGTTGCTTGACTGACAAAACAGACCTTAGATTCCTAATGAGGTAATAACAGGATCCCAGCTTTTTTGTAATTTTAAATGTTTGTTCTTTCCATTGCAAACGTTCATCAACAGACATTCCTAAGAATTGAGCATGTGGTTCTTTTGCAATTTTAACAGTATGAATATTTATTTCTAGATCCTCAAGATCACGATTTTGATGGTTATGAAATCTGAGATAGTGTGTTTTTTCCAAATTTAATAATAAAGAATTCTGCTTAAACCAGTCTATCATTTTTTCCATATCGGAGACGCATACTTCTTTCAATCGTTTTTGATCCTTATTACTATTTTTATAAGTCGAGTCATCACTGTAAAAAGTTAGTTTGTCCTAGCTAATGGTCATGTTAAGGTCATTTAAATACAATATAAATAGAACCGGTCCTAGAATTGAAGCTTGAGGTACACCAACCTAAACATCTAATTGTGTTGATCTAGTTATTATTTGTTCTTTATTGGTATAATGCTTTACTTCAACAAATTGTTTTCGAGTCAAAAACTCCGACAACCATTTATTTTCAGTGTCCCTAACCCCAATGCAAGACATCTTCTGTAGAAGTCTGCCGTGCTCAACACAGTCAAAGGCGCGACTTAGATCGCAAAAAATGCCAACTGGGCATTCACCCCTTTCCATGTCGCCCACGACACCCTCCACAAAATTTATCACTTCATCCACAGTAGACTTTCCCTTTTGATATCCGAATTGATTTGGCTCTAAAATTTTGTACTTGGTTAAATAAGGCTCTAGCTGCAGCAAAAAAGAGTACTCAAAGATTTTTGAAAAAACTGAAGTTAAAGAGACTTGCCTATATAATTTTTAGAACTCCATCATACTTTTATTTTTAGTTTTGTAAAAAGTTGACTTTGCCCCATTTGCCCCGCATACGGGGTAAAATGGGGGCCCTTTTCTAAGGCCCAGAGGCCCCCCGACCCAGAAAGAAGAAAACCTTAAAAACTATTTTGTTTTATGTCAAAAAATTTTTTATAATATTTTTAGTTTAAGTTTATTTATGTTTACGCTTCCTTCCAGAAACCCTAAAAAAATCGTTCAGATACAAAGATTGTCATAGTAACATATAACCCAAAAATACGCTCGGACGCCTCCTATTCAGGTAGGTCCAGAGTTAGGTACTTTAGCCTCGACTCAGCATTAAGGCTTTCTCAAAAGAATAAAATACATTTGGTTTCTTAAGGAGGCCTTGAGTCCGAGGAAGCATGAAGCAGGCCTATAAAATGTATTCGGCTGTATTGAGTGCCGAGGACTCAAGACGTTTTAAATAAAGTTATGCAAGATTTGGTTACATTCCTTTATATCTATTATACCTGAATATATTATCCAGAGATCTGAAACATGACTGGAATGCCGAGTGCTGGAAAACATTCCAAAAGGCAAGAAAGGTAAGGTTATTCTCTATACCTATAGATAGAGAAAGTTAAGCGAAAATATACTGCGATATACCCGCCCGACTTTCAACTGTCTGAATCATTTGCAGAATTTTTCCTTTTTGAAGTTAGGAAACTTAAAATACTGACGATTTTTTAGCCTAATTATGTGGGGTAATAATAACAAAAGTTAGCTTAGCTTTTGCTCAACCGACCGGCACCAATCGTATTGCAGAGACTTGAACCAGTCATGGAGATACCTAAAACTGCGACATTTCTTTTTACCCCTGTACCCCATTTTACCCCCCTTTCCCGTACATATAAGGGAATAATGACTCGGTCCATCTAAAGATAGAACCAAGGCATTCACTTTACTTTGCTGTATGATTACTGTATAAAACTAGTGTAAAGCTAGACTCCATTTATGTTGACATATTTGAGATATAATATTATACAGGATGTTCCATAACTTAGGGGCCATAAGCCAACAGGTGATAGAGGAGGTCATGTCTGACAAAAAAAGTTCCTATAATGCATGGGTCAAAACTCTTTCTTTGTCGAGATACAGAGCATCAAAGTTGGCGATTTTTTAAACTTTTTTGATAACTTTTTAAACAAATGCAGTAAAAAAATGAAATTGGGTTAAGTCATGTATTAGAATAAGAGCAATAAATTGTAATAAAAATAATTTGTAAAAAATTAGTAGGTGAATTTTTTTTATGAAAAAACTATTTTTTTGGTATTTTTTTTTACGGTTAAACGCACTCGCAAGGAGATCCATATCACGCTCGAGAAGCGGCCAGTGCGCGGCAATGTTTGTGTGTATTGGTTTTGAAACGGTTCAGGTTGTAATCTGCAGGGAAAACTGTCGCAGGGAGTTTATTCCACAGCGATGCTGTTCTCCAGAGATATGAATTCTGATATAATGAGGTTCTTGGTACCTCTATTTTGACAGTAAATTGATGGTTACCGTCTGTTTGACGTGTTCGCCTAGTAGGTGCTACTCCCGGGGGGATCATACGTGCCAACTCTTCAGAGCATTTTCCGTGATAATACCTGTAGAAGAGAGATAGATCGTCCACAGTTCTTCGATGTTCGAGACTATCCAAGCTACGGGTAAGTGCGGGGTCATTGATCAGCTTGATAGCTCGTTTTTGCACGGTGTTCAAAAGCATTAAGGTATGTTTGGGTGCCGCACTCCATACATGTGAGCAGTACTCCATAGTTGGTCGAATCTGGGCTTTGTAGAGTGTCAGCAGTTGGCTTGGTGTATACAGATGTCTTGTACGAAATAGCACCCCAAGCTTTTGGGACGCCCTTTTAGCTATATCTGCCACGTGACTGTGCCAAGACATGTTGGTCTCTGCAGTGACTCCTAAGATGTTCAACTGGCTCTGCAATGTGACAGCACTTCCAGATAGCATGACGTTTGGCTCACCAGTGCTGGTCTTTTTTGAAAACAGGGCTGCTTGGGTTTTCTGCGCGTTGAACTGTACAAGGTTTTTGTTGCCCCAGTCCTCTATTATCTCCAGGTCGTTATTTATCTGCGATATTTGAGTTAGTCTAAGATGATGGAATTCACGTGCGGACAGACACTGAGTGGGTGGTATGACTGAGGAGACTACATTGCCATCATCTGCAAAGCAATAAAGTGGATTTACTGTTTTATCTATGAGGTCATGTATGTAAATCAGAAAAAGTGTTGGCGAAAGGATTGCTCCCTGTGGCACACCAGCATTTATTTGGTAAGAGTTGGAGTTCCGGCCATCCAGTGCAACATAAATGGATCTATCCTTAAGGTAACTTTCAAACCAGGTGCAAAGTTTCGGCGACAATCCCACTGCTTTGAGCTTGTTGGGCAGACTTTCATGCCAGACTTTATCGAATGCTTTAGATATATCTAAGGCAATTGTTCTTGTTTCGCCCGTACGTATGTAAGTAAGTCACCAGTTGACCTATATTTTCGAAATCCGTATTGCTTGTCGTTGATAATTTTGTACTTTTCTAAGTACTTGGTTAGGTGATTGGTCACAACTCTTTCCATTACTTTTGATATCACCGGAAGTAGAGCAATTGGTCTATAGTTTAGCGGATCTGTCTTTTTTCCTTTCTTTGGAATAGGTTGTACTGCGGCAGACTTCCATGATGATGGATATACTCCTTGCCTGTTCGTTGGCACAATTTTTGAGTACTATCGCGGGAATGCCATCTGGACCCATTGCTTTGTTTGTATCCAACTTTTTAAGGGATTTTCGTATTTCTCTGTGACAAAAGGGTACCTCTGGCATACTGTGGGAAACCCTGTCAATGAACGGTGGAGTTTTTCCATTTGGCACTGTTAGGTTTGAGTTGTGGGAAAAGATTTTGGCCTGCATATTGGCTTTTTTCTCTGATGTTGTGGCTAAGTAAGAATTTTTATCTGTAAGTGGTGGTATGGATGACTTGGTGAAGTTTGATCCAACAGCTTTTGCAAGAGACCAAAAGGACCTTGAACTACTTGGACAATTCAGCAACCTGTTTTTTATTCTTTGGTTGTATGTTTCTTTGGCGGCGTCAATAGTAATTTTGCAATTATTTCTGGTTTCTATAAATTCTGTGTGGTTTTGAGCGGTTTGTTATCGTTTCCAAAGGTTATATGCTCTGTGTTTTTTCTGTACAGCCGTTTGACACTGGCTGTTGAACCAAGGTTTTGCATTAGCTCTGCGTTTTATTGTATGTGGGATATATGCATCCATTCCAGATAAAATTACTTTTGTTATTTCATTACAGCAAACAGTAGGATCAGCTGTTTTAAAGCAAACCTCTTGCCATGGAAAATCCAGGTAAAACTGTTTAAGGTCATTCCATTTTGCCGATTTATAGTGCCACATTTTACGAGGAAGTGATTGTTGGCTTGGTGGTATGAGCATTTCGCACTTTGTTATTATAAGTTTATGATCGGATGAACCAAGTGGGGGATCTACTTGAATTGTGTACGAGTCAGGATTTGTAGTTAGGAATAAGTCTAAAAGCGCTGCAAATTCACCCCTTTCTAAGATACGGGTAGGTTCATCGACAAGCTGCGTTAGACCACAACTTATGGCAAAAGCTTCTGCTTCTCTGCCTTCATTATCTGTTTTGTTGTGGTGTTTTAGCCAGGGTATATTGTGGACGTTGAAATCGCCTAAAAAAACAATTTCAGCATGTGGATAGTTAGACTGTATACTATCACAGTTTTCGGATAAGGACGCGAAAAAGTTTTGGTACTCGGTGTTACTTGGCGGTCGGTAGAGGCAGCAGATGAACTTGGTCGATGACTTTGAGGTGAATTTTAGCCATATGATATCGAGGTTCGCTGGTTCTAGCTTCTCCTCTCGATGACATGAAAGGTTATTTTTAATGTACACACAGATCCCAAAATTATATCGAAATCGGTGGTGTAGGTCATAGCCGGGATAAAGATAGCTCACAATAGGTGTTGCAGAACTGATTTTAGTTTCAGTGAGAACAAGGATGTCAGGTTTTTGTTCTTCAAGATGTTGGTGAACTGAATTCATGTTGGTACTTAATCCTCTTATATTGCCAAAATTAATTCTGAGTTGAGTTTTTGGTCTTTTTTTAATATCTTTGCATGAAGGACCCCCAGGATCACCCGACGCCCTGAGATCCGAGTGGTCGGGTATTTTACCTCCGGAGTATTTTGATCCTGGAGGCGCCATCATGCTATCTGTTACTCATTGTTGGAACCGGACTGCCAGCGCAGTAGCGGAACGTGGTGATACCACTTAGCGCTACTCAGTTCTGGCATGGTGGTATCTCACCGGTCGACGCCCAATGAGTAAAAGCGTCTACCACCTAAATTATAAATGCCATATTAAACGCAATGTTTTTTTTTATACTTTTTGTTAATAAAATTAAGTCTCTAGCGAGACCTAATAATAAAATATTTTTGATATTTTTTAAAAGAAGTAAGCAAAAATTATTTTTTTGCATTATGGCCCCTAAGTTATGGGACACCCTGTATACAGGGTGCCCCATAACTTAGGGACCATAGGCCAACAGGTGATAGAGGAGGTAATTTCTGATGGAAAAGGTCAAATAATGCAGGTGTCAAAACTCTTTCTTTATCGAGATATAGAGTATCAAAGTTGGCGATATTTTTTACATTTTGCATAATAACTTTTTTTAAAAGCGCAGTAAAAATGTAAAATTTGGTAACGTCGTGTATTAAAATAAAGCAATCAATTAAAATATGAAAATTAAAAAAAAAATATGCGGTTAAATTTTTATAGGAAACCTACTTTTATGTATACCATAATAAACGCAATCTTTTTCTTGATGATTTTTGTTATAAAAAAATAAGTCTTTAGGGAGCCATAATAGTAAAATATAATTGAAATATTTTTTTTAAAGAATAAGTAAGCAAAAATAAAAAGAATCTAAAATTATTATTTTTTATACGTATTTGGAGCCTGTTTCTCCTCAACTTGTAAGTTTATCAAAAAAGGGAATACTACATTTTTGGATCACAATTAGCTGAATATTCATTTGGTGGTGACAGATTTGCTTTTTTTATAAAACCCTTTTCCCCCCACTCCTCTAACTTTAAAAATCCTAGATCTTAAAAACAGATGAATGTTGTATAAACTTTTTTTATCAGAAATAACATCCTCTATCATCTGCAGCACTATGGCCCCTATGTTATAAGACACCCTGTATAATATATATATCCAAATATGTAAACATACAGGGATTCTAGCCTGACATTGGAGTCTTATATAGTAATAAGAAAATTATTTTCGAAAAAAATGTTTTCAAAAAAGTGTCATTCGAAAAAAACTTTAGGGTTTTGATTAAAATGTCTAAGAGAAAAGTGTTTTCAAATAAATGGATCTATGACGGATCTGATACCTTCCTAGCTAGCCTATTAGCATACTTCAAGTGAAGCCATGATAAAGTATCAGCATTGAAAACAGTTTTTTGTAAATATCTCAGAAACTAAAGCGCTTACGAAGAACACAAATTATTCGGCAAAATGTAGTCTATTATATTTGGAAACTATATATTGATACGATGCTCCGTTAAAAAGTTAGCATTTTTTTAGTTTTTAATTGTCAAAAAACTGTCATTAGCATTAAGGAATTTTGACCAAAATCTAATCAGTTCGTAGGAGTGTCAAACACTATTTTACCTGAAAATTTTGTGAATATCGGTCCAGCGGTTTAGGAGCTATCGCGTTACGGACAGAAATAATATACACACACACAGACAGACTCACGACGATATTGCTAGGATAGGTCAAAATACACCCAAATAACACATTTTCGGCGTTATCTGAAAAAATTTTTTTTCGTCAAAAATAATAGCTTCTCTAGGCATTGCTACGCGGGCTAGGAAGGTAAAAACGGAGAGTGACCCACCATGGGAACACCCTTGCCTTAGATCGATAAAAGTTTTTTTTTGTAGTATGGATAACGACCGTTAGTAGGTAATTTGTTTTAGAAATAACAGGAGTTCGGTCTAGTTTTCTTTAATAGTTAACTCTCTAACAACTGTCAAGCTTTCGTAGGAGTTTCCTACTTCACCAAGACTAAAATTATAATTAAAATAATGTAACAAAAATAACAAAATATTTTTTCTAAAACTAAATCTATCCTACCTTAATTAAATTAATGTTAATTCGATTGCTGATGGTATAAACATTATTCGGATTTACATTGCTTGTCTGATAAATGGAGAAATTTTGACTTGGACTGCTGGTATTAATTTAATAACTCGTTTCTAAAACAGATAAAAGTTTTATTTATTTCAATTTTCCAATTTATTTTTATAAAATCTTTCTCTTAAAACCTATTAATAAATAAGCCAAATTTCTAAAAAATGGTGTACAAATGTTAGAAAGGGGTAATCAAATGACGTCTTTTTTTCGTCGAAAAGTGGTCATTTGGATGACCAGCAGGTCATCTACCAAAAAATGTTAAAGACAACAGGCGTCAGTTACTTGACGTCTTTTCGTAGTGTAGTTTTTGACGTCTGAAAAACATCATATATTGGTTACTACCCACACTGCACACTTTGTCCAAGGGACATACACTCATACTTACATAGATGGTGCCCCAGTCAGTACTTGACCGGATTTATACGCAATGTGGGGGTACGTATGTAAAATAAATTAAATCTTAAATCATGACAAACATCGAGGCTTCTTTCGCTTCAAGGTGGAGATGTGTAAGTCTAGGTATAGGTCTATTTTGATCTGTACCTCACAGATGAACACCGCTGTACCTGTTCCAGTACTTCCAAGTCTAGTCACAGAAGAGTGACCTTCTGTGTCTAAGTTTCCTTCAGTGTTCTCAACTGAAGGGAATATTTCATATATTCAGACGAGTTTAAAAAGTCATAAATAGGTTTGTGTCTGTGTGTGTGTCTGATGTTCTGATTTGGTCCCAAATACGTCATATTGCTGACGTCTTTAAAACGTCTAAAAATGACGTCATTTTGGGTGTGTCTTTTGAACTTCATTTAAAGGTCATTTACAAGTCAGTTTAGAGACGTCAATGGTCATTAAAAATGACCTGTTTTTGACGTTTAAAAAACGTGACCTTGCTACCTGGGATATAGTGCGACACTAATAATAGTTAAAAAATGTAAAATTTAGTACCCGTAAATTAATATATTAAAAAAAAAATGTTGATTGAATTTTAATATTTGGCTTAAAACTCCATTGACAGACGCGATGCCGACATCTTGATAGCGGAACAAACGCAATTAGCATTGACCTGATCTGGAAAGGCAATGTGTGTCGTAGGTCACGGGATGGATTCTTTCTTTTAATCGATACTTTCATCGATCGATGATATAACAGTTTTACTCGCCTGCTGCTGTTTTAGATTTTCTCGTATTTCGGTAGATGGCGCTCCTTGTGGGGGGTACATGGTTTTGTTTTCTCACTAGTAATGTAAGGTGAGAGACAAAACCGTCTAATTAACTAAGTGATTTATAAAGGGAGTATAATAAAACTGATATTCCTTCTGTTCCTTTTAGATACTTTTGGTTTTATTGATTTCTGATTTATAAAGATGGACTTATAAAACCCTTTTACCTAAAGTTTTTAAAAAGAAATAAATATAAACTTTGGTCATTTAGTTTTTTTCTTTACATTACTTTAGGTCATCACAAAAGTGTTTTATAAGAGAGCTAAAAGGTTACATTATAGACAATAGACAATAGACAACTTTATGAATCTTTTCAGCTACAATAATGTAGATAAGATACGTCAAATACAAAAAATATAACATTAAGTGTAAATAATAATAGTGTAAATATTTAAAAAAATAAAAACGAAAACACATTTACAAGAATTGTATATATATGTATATAAATATTGATATCAAAAATTTACCTTCTGCCCAACATGTAGTTTTCAAATTCAATTAAACTATAAAAAGTTTCTTTTAATAAAAGATTTTTGATTTCTTTTTTGAATCTTGGCAGCGACGTAGTTTGTTTGATTTTGTTTGGCAACAAGTTAAAGAATTTGCATCCAAGATAATGAGTACTTTTTTTATATACTCATGGTTGTGTTTATGGATGCTGAAGTGGTTACGACTTCTAGTTGGATAGTTGTGATAAGAACTATTTAATGTAAAAATATTTTCGTGTTGAAAAATGAAAATGAGTAGTTTATATATGTAAATACTTGTATTGTCATAATTTTATTATCCTTAAATGCAGAGCGACAAGTACCGTTGTAAGGTATATGAATGAACCTACCAATACTCTTTCCACATCCTGAGCACTACCCCATACTGCCACACCATAGGCTAGAGCCGAGTATGCATTAGAATAATACACAGTAATGAGATTTTTTATACTGAGAGAGTTTTTAAGTAACTTAATCATGAAGTAGCATGTATTAAGTTTTGAGCATACACTACTTATGTGTAAACTCCACTCGAAATGAGTATCGACAATAGTTCCCAAAAATTTTGAGCTATCGCTAACTGGCAAAGAGATGTCATTACAGATTATATTGAGGTCGGTAGGTTTACGGGACTTTGTTTTAAATTCCATAAAGACAGTTTTAGAGACATTTATAATCAGATTGTTTTGCTTGCACCAGTTCGAAAATTCATTTAGGGTTAAGTTGATTTTTTCATGAAGAAAATTTGTGTCTTTTGCGGATACAACGATGGACGTATCATCGGCGAACATAAACACAAGTCTCCACGTGATATATTCGGGAAGATCGTTAATAAACAGCAAAAATATTAAAGGTGCAAGCACACTGCCTTGGGGCGTGCCTATGTTTGATTCTGTAGATTCTGAATATGTGCTTCCTATTTTGATTTTAAATTTTCTATCTGTAAGAAAAGATTTAATGCAGTTATTAAGGGAGTTTTGGATACCTAGTTTTTCGAGTTTTTTATATACAAAGTTAGGGTCTATGGTATCAAAAGCACGGGTTAGATCAAACAATAGTGCAACAACTCTATCGCCTTGGTCTAGTTTGTTGTAGATCTGTTGAACAAAGTCAATGCTGGCTGTTTCGGTAGAGTGCAGTTCTCTGAAACCGTGTTGGCTTGGAGTTAAGATCTGATATTTTTTAAGAAATTGATTTATTTGGTTGCATAGAACTTTTTCAAAACCTTAGAGAAACTGTTCAACAAAGAAATCGGACGATAGTTTTCCACCGACAAATGGTCGCCCTTTTTATAGATAGGTAAGATATTAGCTTCTTTTAGGTGAGAAGGGTAGGTACCTTCAGATATAGATAGATTTATCAGAAAAGTAAGGCAAATTATCATTTTCAAAGAAGCATTTTTCAGTAGGGATATGGGTATTTCATCGGGTCCCGCCGATTTTTTGTTTGGCAAGCATTTCAGTGCGAGTTTAACATCATGTGTAGTAACTTCGGTAAAAGTAAATGATTTGTGATTTTTCTTAGTCGTTGTGCAATCTGCGGACAAGCTGCCCTGGAAATGAGATTGGAGCTTGTCAGCAACAACAGAGGACAAATAACTGCTAAAGTTGTTAGCGATATCCATAGTATTAGTTAAAATTACATTATTGCTATCCCGGATTTGATCTATAGAGTGTGAGGTTTTAGATTTTTTTCCACTTTTCATTTTTTATTTTAAGGTCAATTTCTTTTTTCCGACTTTTGTAAAGAATTTTAAGTTGTGAATTATCAGTGCGTTTTTGTAGCCAGTGTAGTTTTTTTAGTTCCTCCATTTCCTTTAGCAGATTGTTGGAAAGTATAATTTTTTTATTTTGAGAGGGCTTTTTGTTATTTAAGTTTTTAATTGGGCAACTTACTTGAAAACTCCAGATAACGCTTTCAAAGAAATGCTAAAAATTTTTGTTTATGTTGGTATTTGTAAATTCAATAGTTTGTTGATCAAACCAGAAATAAAAATTATTTATAGTGCTACTATTAACAACCCTAATTTGTCTCATGCTCCCTTCAAGGGACGAGTCGACTGTGGAGGATATATTGTTTTTAGAGTTATGCTGAACAATTTGACAAAAATGGTCGGAAAAACCTGCGTCAAAGTTTTTATAACTAAAACACTCAGGGTGTGATGTAATGACATAGTCAATGCCAGAGGTACTGGTAGTATTATTCTTGTTGGTAAAAATTCTTGTCGCATCATGCACCAAAGAGGTTAATGCCAACGGCTCTAAAATGTCGCTTAATATTTTAAAATATTTTTTGTCTTTACTGCCGGGCAGGCGGTCTATATTTAAGTCAGCACACACTAAAATATTGGAAAATTCATTAAGAATATTATTCAAGAGGTCCGAGAAAATGTCCAAAAATGTTTCATATTCAGTAGATGTTCCAGGTCTGTATACTAAAAGTATGCAATAGTTTTCAAATTTAATTGCAGAGCTTCAATAAGTGTTTCCACAGAGTAGTCACAAATTTTTTTTAAAACTGAGCACTTATTAACAACTTCTTTTTTCGCGAAGATAACCGTACCTCCGTGTTGATGGTGTTTTCTGCTAAAGTCACAAACTTTTACATAACCGTTCGGTGTAAAGAAAGGTAAGTTATCACTATTCATCCAATGCTCAGAGAAGCACAGAAACGTTGGATCGTACCTTTGTATATTTAACTCAATCAAATTAAGTTTATTTGATAAACCCTGAACATTAAGATGCATTGCGGACCAGCAGTGATTTGTGGTTGTAGCTAAATTGTTGCTATCAGAATTGTAGCTGGTTTCTAAAGACCTATTTAATTCTAAGATTACATTATTGTTGTTGCTATTATTTTTTAATTTGTTACTGCTTTTACCTTGATTTTGGTGATAGTGTCAACTACTGTACCGCTGTTAAGTCCATCGACAATTGAAAAAAACTTTTTATGTGACTGAAAGCTGCTTTTCCCAAAAATGATTTTCCTATTTTGGTAATATTTCTGTTGTCACTGTAGTAATTGGTCCTTCTTATAATTGAGTTCGTCTCCAATACACAATCGTTTTTTATTTTCCCTAGGTAAAGTTGCTTAAAAAGAGAAAGGTTGCTGTTATAAATAATGTCATTCAAATTTTTGTCGTCATATCTATATGGTTGGGTTAAAATCAACGGATTGGTATTTTTGCACTTTAAAATAAAGGTATCAATTAGGTCTTTATTACTTTTTTGGGGCCATAGAATTATTACGTCATTTTTGGTAAATTTTTGTGACATTTTGAGTGCGGTATTAATTAATTCATTATCGCTTGCATTTGCTTTTTAATTGATGATATATTAATACCTGAAGCTTGTTTAGCCATATTTGGGACTAGATCTTTTCCCAAATTTCCGGCTACCAATAAAATTCTAGGCTTTTCTAATTGATCATTTTTAGTGAGAATTGTTCTTTCATATTTAGAGTTGGTGCAATAAGATTTATAGTTGAGACTGGTGTTTGTGTTTCAATATTATGTGCATCCACCTGTGTGTTATAAGGTAGTTCAGACATGGTTTGAGTTTGAGTTTCAGAGCTCACTGTTTTCTGGCTCTCGAACTTTTCCAAGGTTGGTAGTTTTCTAGTCTGTGTTTTTGCATTTTTCTTTTTTCTTGATTTTTGATTGTTGTCCGTTTGAGAGGATTTTGTTTTCGTAATTTTTTTCTTAACTGAGATGCTTTTTAGGTCTTTGTCTGTTGTTTTAGATTCTCCTGTGATTCTCATATTCTGCAATGTTAATAGGCTTTCCAACTTCTCAATAATTGCTTCCTTCGCCTTTAGATTATGCTCCAGTTTATCCAGAGCTCTTGCAAGCTCTCTGTTTCGAAGCTCAAGGTCACTAATTTCTTCATCCTTTCCTGCCAATTTATTTCTGAGATCTAATATTATGTCAGTCTGTGTCATTTTTGTTTTGTTATCAGCCTCTCTTTCGTAGGTAATCCTTTCGTATCTTATATTGGGCGATTCAGTTATATTGGCCGACGTAGTACTGCTTGTGGCTGTTTTACCAAAATGTTTTTCTAGGCATTTGAGAGCTCTAGTTTTTGCTTCTCTTCTATCTGTCATTTTTTTCTTTTTTTTTTAGTATCTGTTGTAATATTCCCCTACTGTATTCAGAGAGATAGTAAGTAGCAATGCAAAAAATTTCTTTAGATTTTCAAAAAACCACACAATACATAATAGTGCATATAAACTTACAGAATCTGCATTTATTTGTTGTTCCGTGGGTCCGTTTTATTCGGCTTATCTGTTGTACCAGTTTTTTGGCCGAGAGACGCTTGTTGTTATCAATCAGTTAATTGAAAACTACTCGATGGATTTGTTATTGTTCTCATTTTTATAATCACTGTTAGATCACTTAAGTAATGGCAATTTTATCCGTGTCAATTTTTATATTTAAAATTCTGTTTAAGAGGTTACTTTTGATTATTCTGCAAGAGCGATAAAATTAAATGTTTACTACATCACGGAACAATTACTTATATCCTTTTGGTTTTACAGTTACCACTAGTTTAAAAGTAAATATGATTAGATAGGCGGCCATATGGAACCTAGTTTCCTTAAGATCGAGCTATACAAAACACTTTGAAACCACAGGGGCAAAGGTGTGCGTGAAAGGAACCCTGTGGGGCTGGACTGCAAAAAATTTAAACCAATCCCATCACATTACGAAACAATCGTAAAATTCCAGGTCCGGTTTTTAAACCCGAAAATCTGCATAAAAGAACCATGTAAAAGCTCTATCTTATTTCCGCAAGTATTCCTTTTATTTGTCAAGAATAATTTAATTCCCCTTTACCAACGAGATCCTCGTTACCCTTTACAATACTAAAGAAAGATAACGGGTCTAAAAATCCTTCATGTGGGCAAAGATCTAAGTCATACAGTTCAGTTAGTCTGGCTAAACGAATATCGCCGACTTAAAGTTGACCGTCGCGCGTCGCCATGGCAGTCGGTCGCTCGGCTTTAATTTAATAGGTGATCCGTGGCTTTAATTTAATAAAATATCCATTGTAAGATAAATTTCTTTCAAGTATTTTATTTTTACGATACAAAAAATTTTTTCGACTATAATGATAAATACTATTTATTTGTAATATACTAAAAATATTATATCTACTTAGCTGGTTGATATCTTAGAGTAATAATAATATAAAGAGAAGAAGTAAACCGCGGCCCCGTGTAAATTTTCCCTATTCGTGGCGGTCATTCCTGAAAACTTAGAATTTGCAGAATCCCCTGCGATGGCAACATAGCTGCGTCACTGGAATCATCTCGAAAAAACCACACTGGGCTGAATTTTCACAGTATTTTCAGAAACATAGCACTTCTTGTTTATTTTTACGTCCAACTAAGTTCTTTTTTACAAAAATAAAACTCAGCACACAGAAAAAAAAACACGAAAAATTCAATATACCGAGTCCGACGGCCAAGACAACACTGCATTTAATACAAACACATGTAACTGTCAGTGTTGACCTTAGAGCTTAGGAATATCTGGGCTAACCGTTCACGACTTGAGGACCCACCTAATTAGACTTGTTGCCATTATATAAGTGAAAAAATAATCTTTTGTTTAAAACTCGTAGACAATGATTGAGAGAAATAAAACTTTGGACTTCCATTGTCTTTATCTGAGGGCACGGCAGTGCCTCGCAAAGTTCGCGCTGCCGTACCATCTTTTCTTGAAACATTTCAGCCCATATTTGACCTATCTAAAGCTCTACTTCGGAAAGAGCTACGAATCTCATACTTTGCACAGTCGTAGAACTTCATAGAGTTAACAACCCCTCCAAGTTTCATGGACTTCTATAGAGTAGTAAAGTAGTTACGAAATTTCAAAAAACGTCGAAATTGCCACTCACTCACTGACTCACTCACTCATGTATAGATCACCAAAATTCTACTGTTCTTCCAGACCTACTATAAAGCTGAAATTTGGCGGACTGATAGAAATTATGACCAAACCCCTGGAAAAAATCAAAAAGTCCCAAAATTCTAATTTACTCCCCTCCCCTATATATGTAAAATTGTTTAAAAGTAACATTACCCACTTCTAGCAATGCTAGAGAGCTGAGCTTTGGCAGCCTGATAGGAACTATTATAAAACTATAGGAAAAAATTATAACACCCCAAAATGCTAATTTACTTCCCTCCCATATAAATGTAAAGTTATGTAAAAGTAACACTGCCCACTTCCAGAAACGCTAGAGAGCTGAGCTTTTTAAGACTGAAAGACACTATGATAAAACTATAGGAAAAAATTTTAAAACACCAATATTTTAATTTACTTTCCTCTCCTATAAATGTAAATTTATATAAAAGTAACATTGCCCACTTCCAGAAACGCTAGAGAGCTGAGCTTTGGAAGGCTGATAGAAACTATGATAAAACCATGGGAAAAAATTAAAAAACCCCAAAAATTTTCATTTACTCTCCTCCCCTATAAATGTCAAGTTATGTAAAAGTAACATTACCCACTTCCAAAAACGCTAGAGAGCTGAGCATTGGAAGACTGATTGGAACTATGATGAAACTATAGGAAAAAATTTAAAAACACGAAAATTTTAATTTACTTCGCTCCCCTATACATGTAAAGTTATGCAAAAGTAACATTGTCCACTTTCAGAAACGCTAGAGAGCTGAGCTTTGGAAGGCTGATGGCAGCTATGATAAAACCATGGGATTGCAAAAGTTTTGAACAATACTCCGCATATTTTACTATTTTAAAAATTAAATATTATCCAATTCCTTTAAAAAAGAAGTGAAATCATAACAAAAACATTTCATGTAAAAATAACCTAGTACGCGGCATTCCGTAAAAAGAATTGAGATAAAAGTAAAGTCAAGTTCTCCAATACAAATTTCAAAATGAAAGTAAGAAACTAGTTTGGAAATGTTTTTCTAAACTTGGCTATTACGGCTGTAAATGACTCAGGTACAGTGCTTAATTGAACATAAAGAAGATTGGCTGTAATAGCAAAGTTTAAAAAAACATTTCCAACTAGTAAAAATCTTTCATTATGAAATTTGTATTGGAGAACTTGGCCTTACTTTTATCTCAATTCTTTTTACGGAATGCCATTTTCGCGTACTTGGCTCTTTTTTACATGAAATGTTCTTGTGTTGGTTTATTTTAAACAGGACGTTTCAGTAAGTAAGTATATCTAACCGTTTTCAAGTGTAAACTAAACAATCCAGTCTAAAGGCTACTACTTATACTACTTGTGGTGCAGTCGGCCCGCCCCTTTTTTACCTTCCTAGCCCGCACAGCAACGGCTAGAGAAGGTATTGTTTTCGACAAAAATTTTTTTTTGAGATAACACCGAAAATGTGTTATTTGGGTGTATTTTGACCTACCCTAGCAATATCGTCATGATATCTGTCTGTGTTGTGTGTGTATGTATATCTGTCCGTAACGCGATAGCTCCTAAACCGCTTAACCGATTTACATGAAATTTTTAGGTAAAATAGTACTCAATACTGCAACGAGCTGATTGGATTTTAGTCAAAATTCGTGAATGCTAATCGCAGTTTTTTGACAGTTAAATAGTTTAAAAAATGCTAACTTTTTAATGGAACGTCGCATCAATATGCGGTTTTCGGAAAATAGTAGCGCGGGGATATAGTCCAAGTAGCTTAAAACGAAACCCGGCCCTGCTAACACGAAATCCGTAATATGATGTCATACACCTGTTTCCACGTCCTGAAAAAATTGTGGGAAAAGGGGCCGTTCATAAATTATGTTGTCTAAATGAGTTTTTATCGCAGATTGTAATAATAAATACACAGCATAAAACGACGCGACGCGGGCCAATAAGCGCATGACAAATTATCGCACGGTTTAAATAGCCTAACCAACTCAAAGCACTAAAAATTTGATAAGGTGAGAAGTTGAACCTTACTTATTATTTATAAAATTTTACAGAGGCAGAGGAGCCGGCAACAGCGGAAAAGCTACATTGTTTACCAACAAATGAATGAATGACCGCCGAAACCGGGGTTACTACTTCTCATTATATGTTATTACTCTGAGGTTGATATAATAGACATACGACATTTAAATAAAATAGCATTTCACCGAACAGGTGCGGAAAGTGCCAGTTTTCCACACGCGATTGCTCGACAAGCAATTAAGTACGGAAAAGTCACTTTAAGTGCGTGTTAGGTACACTTTTTTCTACAGTAGGCCAGACATTAAAGCGAAAAAAAGACCTCCACCTTGCAAAAGGTGGTGTAGTCGAGATTTTGACATGTGTTTTTCACAGTGGCGTATATAAGGCGGAGGGGGGGGGGGGGGCGAGATAAGATTTTTTTTGATATTTTCAACATAAAAAATTTGAGCTTTCGACCTTGGGGGAGCTCCCCCCGCCATCGTGGATTTAGTGTGCACAAAAAGGTTTTTTTTAAATGACTTCCCATTTTAGAAAAATTTTTTAGAAAAATTTTAGGAAAAAAAGTTTTAGACAAAAGTTGAAGACAATAAAAATTCCTACAAAAATGCATTTGTAGGTTTTTTTTTCAGACGAATGGTTTGCGAGTTATGACGCTAAACATTTCGCCGTCATTTTGGATTTTAACCAATATTTTTATTTAGTGGCCTTTAAGTTGGAAAATGTTTACTTTTGGGAAAATCTGTAATCACATAGAATAAAGAGTTATCTGCGTAGTACCCTTGCTAAGATACGAACCATGAAGTATTAGTAGTACACCCGTTTCCTATGTATTTTCATAGTATATGCAAAATAAACCGAAATTATTCAGTTTTAAGTCATTTTCTCAAAATGTAAGCATTTTACAGAAAGTGTGTAATCAAATTTATTGTAGAAAATTAAATTATATTTTAAACGATGTATGTATGTTTGTAATTGAAGTGGGCCGAGTTCACGGTTAGCACTTAATTGGCATTAATAAATGAAGGTTATTTTTTAACATCACGAAAAAAAAATGTTTTTTTTAGTTTTATTCAGTTTTCAAAAAAACTAAGCATTTTAAGAAAAACTGTTAAAACATCTTTTTTAGAGAAACTAAATTTTAGCTCACACATATACTATACTATAGTAGTGTGAGCTATGGTGATCCTAATTTTTTCGAGAAAAAAAAAGTTGCTCCGATTTCAAAAAATTTTATATATCTTTGCGTTTCAGATGATTTTGAAACTTTTTTGTCGCGCCGTCTGTCTGTCTGTCTGTCTGTCTGTATGCCTGTCTGTCTTTGTGTCTGTATGTCTGTCTGTAACGACCAACGCGCATAACTCAAAAACCGCTTGCCCGATTTTAATGAAATTTGGTACCCAGGCTGGGTTTTGGGTCGAGATGGTCCCATTTAAAAATGAACAAAATCCATCGAACACAAGCCAAATAAAAGGGTGGGGGTAGATTTCAAAAATTAGAGTTTATGAAAAAATATGGCGTGTGTGATATCAAACGAAAGGTAATGAGTCTGGAGTTAAACAAAATACATTTTAGTTTATTTAAAAAAAAAGGGGTGGGGTAAATTTCAAAAATTAGTGTTTAAGTGGAAATATGGCGTGTGTGATATCAATCGAAAGGTAATTGAGTCTGGAGTTAAACAAAATACATTTTAGTTTAAAAAAAAGGGTGGGGGTAGATTTGAAAAATTAGAGTTTAAGTCAAAACATGGCTTGTGTGGTATCAAACGAAAGGTAATTGAGTCTGGAGTTCAATAAAACATACTTCAGTTTTTAGTTATATTAGCTTTCACGTAGATACACTATAACTATAGTACCCAGTGTGAGCTTAGGTGCCCATAGATTGGCAGAGTATTCTTTTAAACGACTTATCACAAAGTTGTGTTTCAGCTATTGTTGACCGCATATTGAGGTTATTTTTTTTATTTTTTTTTGTTTCTTTCAATTTTCTTAAAAACTAACCTTTCTAAAAAATATTATTTAACTCTATATTGGTAAAAATAAAATTATCTTTAAAATGGTGGCGCTTTTCTTAACGGCGAACACTCAAAGAATATACGCATATTTAGTGATTCTTTTTTAGTCACAAAAAAAAAGAGTATTGTTATCATGTATTTTACCAATTTTTTTAAAAAGCAAGCCCTACCGTGAATAACGTTTTACCCTGTCCTATAGACCATTAAATTTTCTTTCGAACGATCTGTATAGCTATAATATTAAGGAAACCGTTAATAATCCAGGGGCGTCCAAAAACTGAAATGAAAGAAAATTACTAAGCTTGCGTATATTTTTTGAGTGTTCCCCGCTAACATGGGCGCACCCAGGGAGGGCGCCCTGGGGCCTGGCCCCCCCAAGCCCAAGATTTTTTTAGATATTTTCCACATATTTCATGAATAAAAAGATAAAATAGTATAAAATACGACATGATGAGGTCTCGCCCACCCCCCCAAGAGGCCTCGGCCCCCCCTAGACATATTCCTGGGTGCGCCACTGCCGTTAACAAAATCTCCCTACATACATATGGTTGTAAAGATAATTTTATTTTCAACAAAATAGAATAAAACAATATTTTTCAGAAAGCTTAGTTTTTAAGAAAATTAAATAAATTTTTTTAAAAAAAGTAATTAGAAAAAAATAACTTTAATATGCGGACGCCCCTGGAGTGTCAAAAATAGCTTCCACACAACTTTGTTACAGGCCGTTTAAAAGGACATTCTATTTTCTCCAAAAAAGGTATTTCAACATGTTTCCCGAAAATGCTTAGTTTTCTTGAAAAGCGAATAAAACCTAAAAAACATGATTTTTTTCATGATCCTAAACAATTACCCCAATTTATAAATGTCAATTAAATGCTAACCGTGGACTGTGCCCACTTAAGTGATACATTGTTCAAAGAATAATTTAATTTTATACAATAAAGTTAATTACATACTTTCTGTAAAATGCTTACTTTTTGAGAAAATGACATGAAACTGAATAATTTCGGTTTATTTTGTAGTTACTATGGAAATACATAGGAAACGGATATGTACTACTAACACTTCAGGGTTCGTATATTGGCAAGGGTACTACCACAGTATACTAATTATTTAGGTACTACCCAGAGAACTCAGTGATGTCTTATTTTATAGGCTATTAGTTGGTCTTTAGTTTATGTTTTAACAGATTTTCTCAAAAATAAGCAGTGTCGAAGTTAAGGGCCACTAAAAACAAATGGTCAAAATCCAAAATGGCGGCGAAATGTTTAGCGCGCATTTCATTTGCGCGCAGAACAAATGCGCGAGGACAAGTGCGGGTAACCAATTGCGTGCGGACAATTACGCTCAACCATTAGCGCGCAATCGTACAACCAATTGCGCGCGGCCATATGCGCGCAACCATTAGCGGGCAACCAATTGGGCGCGGAAAAATGCGCCCATTTGCGCGCAAAAACCGCCTATTGCGCGCATGTATTTGTATCGGAGTTCTAAACAACCTATAACCAAGTCCAATTGCCCTTTCCAGCCGAGGTGGACCAGTGGCTTTGACCAATAGCAAACTCTGAGCGGTCGCGTGTTGTTATAAGTGACTTGTCACTACCAATGGCATAGTCGCCCGCTGTTTAGGGTTAGTGAATTTTACGCGTTTGAAGTAAAATCTATTCTCCTGCCCCGTACCGACTGAACGTTTCTCGATCAAATCGTAGGAAAAGCTTGCGCACTAGAGGTCTTTTCGCATAGCATGTGACGGCTCGGAGCTAATTTAAAGCTTGCCATTCGCTAAAGCATGTGATGGGAACTATCACATCGTTCAAGACCCAAAATAGCTAACCTGGGGATTTTCCTAAGCAAGTTAAAATAATACATACTATTAGAATGTTGTAGTAGAAAACTTTTCTAACGTGCAAGAAGTCGGCGCCACGAAAACAGAGCCACAACAAATAGTGACTTATCCCGTATCTTTGAAATACGAAAAAAATTGAGTCCAACTGCGCAAAACAAACATCTTGTCAAAATTTAACTAATTAGTTTTCAAGTTTTGAAGTATGTATACATTTATTTTAAGTTAGTTTAGGACTTTTCAACTGTTTTAATGCAATAAAAAAATTTATTGGAATATATGATTATTTTTTTTTACTCGAATTCTCCATAACTCGAACTGTTTTGGTTGTCCCTTAAAGTTCCAGTTATTGAGGTTTGACTGTACTTGAATTGTTTTTTAATTAAATAAATATTTTGCAGTGGCTCTTTATTCTCATTTCGTATTTAATTTTTTTTTTAATTTATCTTATTTTATTTTTATTCTATCGGTCCATGTTAAATTTGAACATTTGGATTCAAATATTTCAAAAACGAATAACGAATAGGTTTTTAAAATTTATACACGGTTGTAAAGACATTCAAGTAATTTTCAAAACTAGGTCCACTGTACTTATTCAAAATATAGAAGTAAAGTTTCCCCTCGAAAGGGGTGCGAGCTGCCAAAATTTTAAGATAGTCAAAAAGTATCGCCTTTGTTAACAAAATCGAAGTTCGAGGGTTTTTATAAAAACGTACGATAAATACCCGAAAACGCAGCATTACCTTTAAAAAACATGTATAATAAAAAAATATTGAATAATAAACATAGAGAGTAGACCAAAACCCAAAATAAAGTCTTTCAAAAAACTCCTGTAGCTCAAAGATTGGTCAAACTGCGATTTGCAAGTCTTGTCTTCAAATATGAGCCTTGCGGAGGGTTACTTGTCCTCGATCCCCCCTAAAAGTATCCAAAGTATCCTGTACATAAATGTACTGAAGGAACCAAACTTAAAATCCTCCATTTTGCGTCGACTGGTAAAAACGCATACTGTCCATACAAGCAAATCACGTATGACTTTTAAAAATCCTACCAGGAGCTTTGCTGTTGTGAAACAAAAATTTGGCACTTTTCACCTCTTACGGCCGCCATATTTGAATAATTTATAGCTTAACTAATATTGTTGTCACCGATACCAAAAAAATGACGATTGGCTATGAAAATCGGATCAGTAGTTTTTTAGTTATTATAAGGAATAACCACATACACCAAACCAAACTCTCCTTATCCTTATCAAAAAATAAAATATCGAATTAATATATCGAGACTACATAATATGGAATTACAAAATATCGCGATCACAAAATATCGAAACTATAAAATCTAATATCGAAACCACAAAATATCGAAGCAAAAAATATCGCAACCAAAAATTTTGAAACAACAGAGTATCGAAAATATAAAATATCGAAAATATAAACTATCGAAAACACAAAATATCAAAAATAGAAAATATCGAGGCCACAAAATATCGAAAACACAAAATTTCGAATAACAACATATCGAAACTACAAAATTTCAAAACAATAAAACATCGAAAATACAAAATAACGAAAACATCAAATATCAAATGAACAAAATATCCAAAACAAAAAATGCCGAAAATAGAAAATAGGGTCAACCGACTACTGAATGACCACGTACCAGTGAATGACCACCCTGTACTGTTTTACTAAATAAAACAATTATTCTGTATTTTTTCGCAAACAGTGTTTTGCAAATTTCAATTAATAGTACAGCTGTTTGCAGTGGCGACTCCAGAGGGGGGACCCGAGAAGCCCGCCCCTTCCCAGATATATAACTTATTAGTTAGTTTAGCAGCAAAACTTTAAATTTAAAATTTGTCACAAATTCTACTTAATTTTTTAAAAAATTTTGCCTGCAGTGCCAAAAATCTTCTTTAGATACTAAGTTTTACACCTCAGATCTATCGAAAGCCGCTAATAAAAAATATTTTAATGTTCGCTCCCACTTTGGCCCCTACCCCCCGGAAATCCTGGATCCACGACTGGCTGTTTGTGTTTACTAACAATAAAAATTGTAAAATTATTATGTATGTTTACTTTAACTGCCTGAAAGAAATTTTTAATTAACCTTAAAAGCAGATTTGTGTGGTCATCTTCTTGTATTGTAAAAACTGAGAAATCTTGTGAATGACTGGTCATTCACTGGATACCTAGTTAATCCAGAAAATGACTGGTTAATTACTCAAGTTGAGCTCAAATCCCAAAAATATATGTCCTCAGTAGGGGCGGATCGATGAGGGCGGCTAGGGTGGCCCGGTCCCCCTCCATTTTTTTAAAGTAAAGTGGTAAATGTTTACAAAAAGGTCATAATTTAAGTAGTTTTATTCGGGGGTACCCCCAACTGTTAGGGCCTAGAAGTTTTGGGCCCACCCAATTTTTAGGGCCTAGGTTCGCTACTGGACTCCTCAGGACAAATGCTCTTATTGGACTTTTGGACACAAAATATAGTGGCCAAACTTCTTATACAATATTTAAAAAACTTAACCAAACCTACCTTTTTGCTTTGTAACCGATCTAACTATAAATCTAAATGTACATTTAAATCTAAAACTAAAACGAAATCTAAATCCAGATCCAAACCCAAAGCCAAAACCAAATCCTAATCTAAATCTATTTCTTTATTGTCACACCCTGTAGGGGAGTGCGGGGCAAGATGACGAACGGGGCAAGTTTACGAACTCAAATTAACACAAAATTTATTAAAGGCAACGAGTTTATTACTGTGCTGTTAGAACTCTTTAAAGTCAAAGTTTTATGGGTTGAAGATAGATGGAATACGTTAGAATATTAATAGTACAGTGGCTCATATGGCTCATAACCTATAATTCGTCGTTCCATTTGAAAAAATGTTTATGTCATATCTTTTTTTTTTTGAGACACCCTGTTTAATAACGCATTTTTTTTCTGAATCCCCTTTTTAAATAAAAATCGACGTGTCCGAGCTTTTTTCTAAAAAAGTTACGATTTTCTCGGAAATTCGATATTTCCAGACTAGACTTTATGAACACGCTGTTTCCAGACTTTACGGACACACTGTATAACATACTATTATGTGGCCATTTTTGTACTGGTCATTCACTGATGGACAACGGACATTGGAACAGTGGCGGATCCAGGGGGCGCCAGAGGGGCCCGCCCCCCCTCCCTCCCAGACATATGTCTTATTATTAACTTATTTTTTAGTTTAGCAGCATCACATATTTAAAATTTCTCAAAAATTCTTCTTAATTTTTCTAAAAATTTCGCCTGTGGCTCCATAAATCTCCCTTAGAAACTAAATATCACATCTCAGTTCTATCAAAAACCACTTATAACAAATATTTTGATGTTTTCTACCACTTAGGCCCCTTCCCCCCGGAAATCCTGGATCACTGCGTTGGAAACAATAGTTTGAGGCTTGAAAAAGGAAAAATATATTCCGAAACGTTGCCAAAAACTTGATAGTTTCTTTTTTTTCTTGGTCCTGTCCTCTAACCCACGAATAGCCAAATAGGAAATAATTTTTAAAAAAATATTTCGGTTTGGTTTGGTTTCGCAGCATCTAGGATCCCGGAAAAGAAGTTAGAAGAGTTTTTTATTTTCGATATTTCTTGTTTTCGATATTTTGTATTTTCTATATTTTGTATTTTCGATATTGTGTTATTCGATATATTGTATTTTCGATATTTCGTAATTCGATAAAATGTAGTTTCGACATTTTGCGCATGTGGTTTCGATATTTTGTGTTTTCGATATTTTGTGTTTCGATATTTTTTCGCCCGTCCGTATGTACAAACTTCAACGTAATTCAAGCGAAAGTTTGAATCGGTTTCAAACCCATTAAATCGCAAAAATGCTTTAAATCTAAACTTTAATATTTCTTTTTAGTATCAAGACTTATTTCTATACAATAAAAGGCAACTATAAAATAATTAAAATTTACTGAAGCCGTTAAATCTGTGGAGGCGGTGCAGAGGATATGGAAATTAAAATATTAATTATTGTAGGCAAAAATCTAATTGTAAGGGTTTTGAAATAACACTTTCTTGAGCAGAGTTTTGCAAATTTTAAAAAAATCTTTTTTGGATTTTTAAGAAGAAACTTAAATGCACCGCGCATTTAAAACCCCATTGCGATAAGTTAAACGGTTCTATAGAAAATAATGTATCAAAAATTCAAAATTAGGTAATTTAGGCACGTTTTTTGAGGGTTCAGGTTTAATTTTTTTTATTGGGGATTTAAATGCGCGCTGAAGATTTCTTTTCTCTACTCCTAATTGTCCAAAGTTTTATAAAAAAATATTAAATACTTTTCCCATAAAAGTATAATATTAAACTTCAAAACCCTTACAAGCTCATTTTATGCCATACGTAGAGCTCCCTCTTAAGGTTTTTAAGAGTGGTAAATATAAACTTTAGACTTTTGGTTTTTGCCATTACTTTTGGCATTTTAAAAAGGTTTTATAGGAAGGCTTAAAGGTAAACTTGATTATTTTGTATTTATAGTTACCCATAGCTGTATACTAAATAGTATTTAAATAGGCGGCCATATAAAACCTTGTTTCCTTGATGGTTCTAACAGAAGTAAGTTTTTTTGTGTTTTATTTTTTTTAGGTATTTCTGGTAAAAATAATAGATATACCTAGGTACAGATTGGTACCTACCTATTGCAAGATTGATTATTTAAAGCCCAATAATTAATAATTGTTGAGTTTCCGTCCTCCTGGGTAGGGCATCCAGGCCTAGATAAGGCCTGTTTAGGCGGCCAATATAAGAGGTTGCCCTCCAACCTGTAGACACAACGAATATCATTGCACTGGCCTTCTCGATTGTGTCGAAATTGCACGATAAAAACATTTAAAAGTGTTGAAATAGACGCTTTTAAACACTTAAAAAACAAATACAAAAAATTTAAGTGAGGTTATGTTTACTATGTTTACTTTGTTCTTTTTGTTGGTTTCATAAGGGCACTCAAAAATCCTTGTTGCGATACAGTAACAAATAAAACCAACTATAAAACCATAATGGCGTATATAAATTTATTTAAAAAATATTGTAAAGAGAAAATATTTATCTAGTCGTTTTAGCAGTGTTTTTTAACAATAATTTTACTTTAATTTTGATTTATTTAAACCAAACAGACTTTTTTAATGGTGAATAGTGTAAATTATTTTTATTTTATTTTAAATATTTGTTATTTTGTTATCAAAAAACTACTAAAAAGCGCTTGTTTCGAGAGCTTTTCAGATACGATTTTATCAGAAAAATAAATCTGGCAGGCAATTTGATCATCAACAAAACGACAAACTCGGTATATTTTTATGTGATAAAATAATTTTGGGACTCTGACCTTTTTGGCAATTTTGTAACCCAAATTATTTTATATAGCCATTGTGAATCTAAAATATCGCCATAGCTTTTATAGGAAAACTTCTTTACTCTAAAGGTATTATGGTATTCAACAGAATCGCCAGGATACCAAATTACCAAATCTAGTTTTAAAATAGGATAGAGGACGTTTCTGAGTTGCTTTTAGAACCTGGCATAATAGCTTTAGGCTCTGAAAGGTTCTATACTGGTGAAACCGCTAGATGACGAAGCTGGAGTTTATTTCTTATGGTTTTATAGTGAGTTTAATACATAGGTTGCCACCACCAATTTGGGAGTCCCATTTAGGAGGTCTAAGGGGTATATAAGGGTAATGGGAAAGTGCTAGCGACCGAACATTAAAACTAATGGTTTTAAGGAAAGGAGCTGGCAACCTTTTAGCTTCTACTATAAATAAAGAAATGTTACTTGGGTAATTAGGTGTCCATTAGATCTTGGGCCCCCGTGAGGTTAAGCTTTCGAGCTACCCACGGAAAAATACGAGAGAAACAAAAAACCCTTATTTTCTTTTACCCGATTAGCCACGAAAACTTGTTTGATACTAATAATAGTGTAGTTATTCAAACAAGTTTATACAGAATAAACTTAATTTAAAATTAAGCAAAGCGGTGGAAAAGAGTGACAAATGGTGACCTGGAATATAATTCCCTCAAAACTCATTAAACGAAAAACTCACGTCCGCCTTTATTACGAATCTGGCCACAAAGGGGGATTAGCTAACAGTCGCAGTCCGTATAACAGGATTTGTTGATAACTTTTAGGTAACTGGTCGGCGACTCTTTTGTGGCAAAACTGAAGCAGACTAAAAATAAGTAGGCCAGTGATTAGAGCGAAAAAGAGTACAAAAAAAATTGAGTTTTCGACAATCTAGTTATAATTCTTTATTTTATTAAGGAATAAGAATTTTTTGATGATTTATCAGTTTCTATAAAAGGCCTTAGAAATATAAAGACATTTAAAAAACAGGTCACTTAAACAGTAACGCACCCAGGAATATGTCTTGGAGGGGCCCGAGGCCTCTTGGGGGGGCGGGGGGCTTCAAAGCCTCGTGATGTTGAATTTTAAGCTATATTTTGTGTTTTTTCATGAAATATGTGGAAAATGTGGAAAATATGGAAAAAATCTAAGGCTTGGGGGGGCGAGCCCCCCTCCTCGCTGGGTGCGCCCATAACTTAAAACAGGATAGGTAGGTAAAACAAATGATTTCTTTTTCTTTTCACTCGTCTCTTTTTTGTATGTTTTTTTTACCATTTATAAGTTTTTAAATATTTTTAATTAAATATTGTTTTTGACATCATCAAGCATTAATTATATGCAAGAATAGGTTAAGGCTAAGTAAAATTTATGGCAACACCGGCGACTTGTCTTTTGGCATATTTTCCGGTCCGCTGTATTTTAATAAAAGTTGTATTCGGCTAATATGTCCTTTGAGCCACTAACATAAAAATAATTCATATTTTGTAACTGGAAACAAATTTGCTAAACTATTTTTAACTTTTAAAAAACACACTGTGTAATTTAAACTACTATCGATTTTCTCCAGTCTTAAGTCCACGTATCTTGGCTTGCGTTGGTATTTTGTCTCTTAGTGGAGCGTTTAAAGCGCAGACTCTCTCTTTCTCTAAAGCCACGAGAAGTATAGTTCTAGCCAATCAACGACAAGCTTTTTGTTCGCCTATTCAATCAACGTTTATAATGTGGCTAAATAAATATGTTTACAAGAAACACAAAAAAGGTTCCTAAAACCTAAAAGTTTAAATATTTTGAATACTTGCCGAAAAGTAAAATAGTTTAATAGCAACAAAATCAAATAATAAATATAAGAAGTGATGTGAAGTTTTAGGAAGAAAATTGAAAAGGTATGTATAGATTTTCCTACATTGTTTATACATTTGAGACAAACGTTTATAGCATAAACTTCCTTCAAGAATTTATATAAATTGTAGCCTAAATTGGTAGCTCACAACATTTAAGATTGGCCACTTGAGTTGACAGAACCACCGTCACACTAGGCCCCTGTTACAGTTTAGTTAAAAAAGATTCTTAAGCCGGGTACTCATTAACGAACCACGAGCCTCTATCAACGAGCGCGATCTATTCGCTAATGTGGACGGCATTATTTGAGGCTCGCAGCGCGATATCGAAACCTCAAATTAAAACAAAGTACCCACTAAATTTGAGACATAAATACACATTTCTTGAAAAAGTTTACCTATGTACATAGGTAAATTTTTTAAATAAAAAAAAACATTAAAAAAAAAATTTGCTAAATCTATTTGTAATAGTTTACTTGTAAGAAAATAGTAAGCTGTCAGTCTTAATTTTTTTTTTAAGTTGCGGGTATCTCAAAAACTAATCTATTAATTTTTGAAATAATATCAATACTGTAAAGGAATGAAAAAACTCTTTTAAACAAGATATCACGACCCACTTTTCTTCTCTAAAGTCAAGAGGTCAAAGCTACCCCAGCTAGGAGTCGATAGATATAAATATTTTAAGAAAATAAAAATATTGTGTTCAAGGATTTTTTCAAAAATTTACATTAAATACTCATAATATCATCCTGTATACGTTTTCTGTGAGTATATTACTTTAAAGGAAATGATTATACGTATGTTTTATCGCTCCGCTTGTTTTGTAAAAAGAGTTTTTGTTTTTTTCTTACTGGGTAATAAATTTTGTAGTATAAAATGGAAAATAAATATATTTTGTTTACCTCACTATCCTGATAACGGTAATTACAACTTATGATTGGACAAGCTAACCTGTGCACTTATTAACGCAAAAAACTGCACAGAACAGATGTGGTTTTACTCAGGCGTCGCGTTCTGTATTGAGAGATGTTGAAGGAATAAGAACAATTCGCACTCGCTCGCTTAAAGCGCCTCTAGCGGTAGATATTTAGGAATTACAAACTGATAACGGTAATGACACTCTACAAGGGTACGCGTATAAAATTTTATTTTCTAAAAAAAATTAAGAATAATATTTGCTTTTAACAAACGGCGATACATACTTATAAATATATAAACATTAAACTAGACTTATAGGGCAATATTATATTGAATTCGTATGATACATTAGGTTACAGTCTTCCGCAAATATTAGCAATAAATAACAACTTTAGCATCAAACTAAATGTAGTGCTTTAGAGCAATATTGGAAGCAATTTTACTTGTACAAGAAATTTTAAACATAAAATATGTATAAAATGAAAAATAAATATATTTTATTTACCTCACTATACTAACAACGGTAATTACAACTTATGATCGGACAAGCTTAACTAATGCACGTATTAACGCTAAAAACTGGATATAACAGATGTGGCTTTACTTGGGCGTTGCGATCTCTGCATTGAGAGATGTTGAAGGAATACGAACAATTCACGCGCGCTCGCTTAATGCGCTTCTAGCGGTTGATATTTAAGAATTACAAACTGATAACGATAATGACGCTCTACCAGGGTACGCGTATAAAATGTTATTTTATAAAAAAAAAATAAGGAAATAATATTTGTTTTTAACAAACGGCGATACTTTTATATAGGTATATAAACATTAAACTAGACTTATAGAGCAATATAATGTTGAAATTCGTATGATATATTAGGTTTTTTATTTTAGTGAATGCAAAACTTCTATCCTGTTATGATAACGGAGTATGACGTTTGGGCCAGTCTTACACAAATGTTAAAAACAAATAGCAACTTCAGCATCAAACTAAATGTAGTGCTTTAGAGTAATATTGGAGGCAATTTTATTAGTACAAGAAAAATTACTAACATACTAAACACTAATTAAATTTTGGATGGTAACATAAAAGGGGTACCCTTTTTCAATAATGACCTAATACTTATACATGTTCTCTGGGTTACTTTGTCTGCTTCAGGCAATTTTTTTTTACGCTGCTGCTTGTGCAAGGCGGGGTCAGTGGCGAATCCAGGGGGGGGGGGGGGGGCAGAAGGGCCTGGCCCTTCCCTTGACATAAAGCTTATGATTTTTAGTTCCAGAAAAAAAATAACCAATGCATAAGCCGCAAATTTTTGCCAAATATAAATTTTTAAAAAATATTAGCTAAAATATCACTTTTTTTATTAAAATTTAACTGATTTTGCTAAAATTTTCGCCTGCGGCACATTTTGTTTGCACATAGTGGCAAACTATAAAGCTAATTCCTATTAAATCCCGCAAAAAAAAATTGTTTAGTGTTCCGTCCTTGGCCCCTCCCTCCCGGACATCCTGGATCCGCCACTGGTCGGGCTTACTTGCAAAGCCATTTTGTTTTAGGCTAGTAACATATAAACCACGCATCTTATTTTAAATGTTTTTTAAATAGTCTTTGTTCTTTGGATCCCATGTAACAGGTCTATTCATGTAATTTTCAAATAGACTATACTTTTTCATCATTCATGGTATTTATTTTTTTTCTTTCAAGCGCATTGAACGACGACCGCCTATTGGCTCGTCGCGAATGGCTTGTTGCGGGCTCGCGATCATACCTTTTTCACGTCTACATTAGCGAATTGTTCGAGGCTCGAAGCTCGTGGCTCGGGAATGAGTACCCGGCTTTAGATAAAATATAAATGTTTTTTATTTTTAAATCAATAAATATTTTTTATGTTAAGAAAAAAAATAAACAGAGTACCCAATTACGCAATTATTCTTTAAGTATTTTGGTATTTAGAAGAGATGCTTAGATCAAATACAAATGTTTGTTTTTTATTTTTAAATCAATCATATTTATAACTTTAAGGTTTGTTAATTCATGTAACTTGAATTTGTAAAATGATATTTTAGATTACATTTGTTATTAGGATGTACATGTCTTCTTTATTATTAGCCACAATTACTTGGTCGTCAGCAAACTGTAGTGTGTATATGGTAAATCGGCCGTTAAGTTGTATTCCCATGCCGTGCACTTTACCTTTCCAGTTTTTTAGAGCTACTGCGATATATATTTTAAAAAGAGTTGGAGAGATACAACATCCCTGTCTTAAGCCTTTTGTTAACAGGAATTCTTTTGAAAGTCGATTTCCAATTTTAATTTTAGATTTTGACCCTTTGTATAGTTCTTTTATCGCTTTTATGTATGTATGATTGATATTAGTTTGCTCTAAACCTCCCAACAAACATTTAAAGTTGTCACAACGAAACCCCAACTAGAAAGAATTTCCTAAAGGTAACCGCAACGTATTCCCGCTACGTCTCAGTATACCATACAGCGACGTGTTAATTCCCTAAGTGGGGAACCAATTTCTGGTTATGACTACTAGGCCAAGTGTTTAAAGTCACTGTAGTAACAACTACACTACTACGTCGTAGCCAGGTATCTACTACGTCGTAGAGGCTGTTTTTTCCGTAATGGCATAAAAGTAGCGATGTAGTTGCAAATAATATAATCGTTTCTTTTTGGTAGAATTATTATAATACAATATGGAACACAACAGTAAACACACACGCTAAGTTTTTTAGTTTGGTTATGTCTGTAATATGTACTATGTTATCTAAAATTACGAGATTTAACGAGCAGAGGTCAAAATTCAACTGCGATGCAAATTTTTATGTGCAACATGCATTATGTTTATTGCAAAAAATAAGCGCGCCTGCAAAATTTAGCCGTTTTCTGGTAGCTGATGGAATATTTTCGTTGTGGTTTTTGAGGTTATGTTTTTATAATTGGCAGATAATCCGACCAAATGGTTTTTAATATGGATATATTTGGTAAAGCTTTTATTAATTTGTGTACGAAAAACTATATCTCTGTTAAATGGGCTTTAAAACTAAAATAAGAAAAACAATTTTTTTGTCCTTCAAAAAAAAACATGGCGTACAAAAATTATTCCTTCATAGAGGGGAGAGCTACTTGAAAGTGAGACTAAGTTACGGGTACGTACCACTTACTACTTTTGTGTCTCCATTCCCCTATAGTTCTAGATCGCACATTGAAATTTCTACCTCATCCGTTACGGGAACGTGTTACCGACTTTTCTCCGGAACTAAAAAATTCCTAGAGGGTGTCAGCCACCGCGCGGGTAAGCAAATCACGACGTTCAAGTTATATGGCCGATCGGACCGTCAGCAACAGACGTCACTTGTCACTGACATTTAAAGAGGATCAACAATAAAAGTTTTAAACAAATTATTTTGTTTTACAATATTATCAACAAACTCAGGTAAAAAAACTTTAAAAATGATAGTGATAGATTAGTATTTATTAATAAAGATATAAGAAAACACATAGCTAATTTTTACGCTTTTACAATAAGGCCTAGTTTATGTTCTGATCAAGGATGTATTCATGGACTTATGGCCTCGTCTAACCTAGTTGAAAAGTTATTAATTGGAATCAAAACAAATAATTTTAACTATAAAATCTGAGTTATTTATCACATTGTTTTTTTTTTAAATTTTAGATCACTGCTTGTAGTAACCAGAAATGCTAAAGAAGTATTGCAATTGAACTAACTCTATGAGTTATGACTAGCTGCTAAAGGCCAATGAGGTCTCCTTATCACCATTGGGGTACATGATAGGGACTGCAACGAATGCCCAACCACTATGTATTCTTATAAATAGATCACTCGACATCATGTGTATTATGCAATGCCTTTATTATTATCAACAATGAAAACAATCATTCATTGCCCTACTGAACCAAGGATTTGCTGAGATGATCCAGACAAATTTTAAGTTGACTTCTTTCCTGGTTGATTTCAGGTCAGCCTTTGTCATTCTCAATATATTTAGTATGGCTTTTAATGCTTTAATCAATAATTGTAATAAGTTATTTTAAATGAAATAAATAAAAGTTGTTTATGTAGTTTTTTATTTAAAAAATTATCTAGAGGGGGCAGTGAGGCCCGGTTTCCACCTATGTGTGCCCACCCTGATTCAAAAAATGTATCACACAACAGGACATAGATTGACTTATTTAAATGCAAGGTCACCTAATGATATTTTTAAGCAATGGGGCACACATAGGTGGAAACTGAATTTTAAACATGGGGGGGGGTTGTTTTTGAACCTATCTATCTAGTTTTAAAACCTTATTTTTTTGCTCAGGTGTGTAATACCACATGTGTCTTGTATTTTTTATGTAATTCTCGGGAAAAAGGGAGGAACATGCCACCCCCCCTCTGGGACCTCCACTGACATGACCATTAAATAAAACAAAAGACATCAATTTTTTGGATGTACAGGGGTATTGTATTCTAAAGTGGTGGCAGGCCCTAGTTGACCTCGATGCATCACGACCACATGTGGGTCTCTACTGACTACAACAAAAAATGATTTAGGATTAACATATTGCCACATCTACAGGGGTATTCATTATGAATGTAACCCCCTCACTATCTTGTGGGGATAGTGGATCTCATGGGGATCGTGGGGGGTTACATTTATAATGGATGCCTGACACAGCTCAATGTGTAAGGAAAAAACTTATGTTCTTTATTTTAATTTCAGAGTAGGTAGGTAGTACTAATAATAACATTTTGTCAAATTAAATTCAAACACTTTTTTGTTCTTTAGTTAAAACTAGGCCAGAGGTTTCTGTAAAAGTTCTCGGATTATCCTGTATACCTATCTTCCCAAAATCTGCTGTATTCACATTTGTAAAGGTTTCCTCGTCTTTGAAAATGTGGATCCTGTAACAAAAAAAGGAAATTTTTATACATGGGGCTTCTGCGATGTGTTTGAAGATATAGTATTTAAAATATTTGCCTACAGATATCATTATTCTGAATAATGAAAGCGAATAAAAAGGGCGTATTCCCCATGGTTCATAGCTCTCTCCCTTACCTATTTTCCTTTGGTTTACGTGCCTTCATCATTTCTCTATGTAGATTGTACTTGATTGCAGATTATTTGCACTATAATAAACTTGAAGGCTTCGTTGTTTTGTGGCATCATTCATCAAAAAGCCATTTTAACAGAAGCACAGATTAGGTTGAATAAGATTAGTAAAAAACAGAAGACCAAAGCCATTTTTTATTTGTTTATAACACAGATTAGGTAAATAAGTATATAAATCAAAACACTTTTTGAGGTCTGCCTATTATACTGACCCGAATTTTACTGACTTGGATATTACTGACCAACGATTTTGTATACTATTTCACGTCAAACTAAATTGTATAGGGTCGAAACAAATCATAACTAATAAATAAAAGCTTCTACCACTGCCATACAGTTACCTATTTATCTATTATTTAGTTACAGCTCAGGTTTATAGCAAAAATACCTTTAATTATTAGATTCTACACCAACTACTACCACCTTCGCTTAGCTTCTATTACAAAAAAACCAATTACTACCACCTTCGCTTAGATTCTACCCCTAAAAAACCAACTACTACCACCTTTACTTAGCTTCTAACACCAACTTCTCCAAGCTTTCACCACAAAAAAATCAAGTACTACTACCTTCCCTTAGGTTCTACTACGGTAGGTGGTAGTAGTTGATTTTTTGATGGTAGAAGCTAAGCCTAAGCGAGGGTGGTAGAAGCTAAGTCAAGGTGATTTTTGGGATAAAACTGAGTTGTAGTTAAGTGATAGGTCAGTAGAGCTGTTTAGAAGTGGTACTTCACTAATACCTGTTAACTTAAAAGTTAATATTTGTTTTTACCACAAACTAGGCGGTTTTTTATCGGAAATACGTTGGTCGTTAAAATGATGGTCAGTAAAATAGAAATTCCCTTTTGCTATGGCACTGTCTCTGTTGTTCTCAGTAAATTTACTCTGTGTCTCGCGCTCTCTCTTACACACACACATAAATCCGTATTGTCGTCTTGCCGTCGGTTGCTGCGTTTCCATGGCGTTTCAACCAGGTTTCAACTCAGTTTGTTTTATTATTTATGATTTAATTAATTTGGCAATAACGATTCATTACGCATTATGTAATGTTTCATCTTTTTTTATTTTGTAGGTAGGCAGTAGGTTAAGTTATAAATATTTACTTTTTTTCATCAAATTTTTCTCTATATGTTATTACCATAATTAGTGATGTTTGTAAAGTATCCAATAAATAAATAAATAAATAAAAGTAAATTTTAAAAAGTTTTTATAATATACCAAAACATATGGGTAAAAATCATGGAGGTGGAGAATTTCAATTGGAGAAGATTTTTTTAGTTAAAGCTGTAGTAAATTACAGTTTTCAAATTATTGTCAGATTGTTATACTTCAAACTCATCTTCACATTTCAGAAACATTTTTAATAAAAACTTCCCTAATTTAATTTTGTTCTCTTTATACTCGAACAATTACTTGGGGAACGCGTCCATAACTCAATAAGGATAGTTCAAATGGGCACAAAACATATTAAAATCAATTAAATTTTCCAATCTTTATTTCAAACTCTAATTAGAATCAGTAAGGTTTATGAGTTCCTACATGGTTTACAATAAATTTTAAGTAAACGTTAATGTTAATTATTAAGAAAGTTGTCCGACTAGAAAGTCATCATTTGGGGAACAGATACATAAAATATTAAAATGTTTTTTATTGAAGGTGTCAGAAGGTGTGGTACCAGGTCTTTCTATCGCATCGGAACTTCGAACAGTTTGTCAACGCTGAATTGATTGTTGGTATTAAATATAACATTAAAGCAGTAAACAAATTTTAATTGAATATATAAGTACCGTACATCAATTCAGCATAATTTGGGGAATACTGTTGTACAATGTGCTTAGGTTAAAACCTTATATTTTTGTCATTGTTACAATAAAAAATCAAGGCGGACAAGGTATTAACGGGACGTCCTTTGTCCCATTTTTCAAACTTGGCACAAAATTTTAAACTTTTACCAATTTATCTCACATGAATTGTTTTATTTTAAGAAGTCAACTGCAACACAAAAATGATAAAACTATTTTTTAACATATGCTTGCGTACAAGTGCATATTACGGACATCATTATTAATGAGTGGCTCACAAACGTTCTTAAACTTTCCATATGTATTTTTATGTTTTTTTTCTGCTTTGTCCCATATTTTTGCTTCTTTTTTAACTTTAGTCCCGTTTTGACCTAAAACAGATCTGGCAACCCTACCTTAAAGCCTACCAATAAAAACAAAAAATTGACCTAGCATCTAACTTAACTAGGGTTGCCAAATTTTGATATTTGTTTTTCACGACAACAGAACCAAATTTTTGGGACATCTCTCTCTCTGGGTCTCTAGTACACGTATTGGTTCGGTTCGGTATTTGACTTTGGTGTGCAATGTGAATCTGTCAAAATACTGCAATAATAGGGACCTATTGCATTTGTGGCAGGAACAAATTATGCCGGGCACTATATTGATAGTTGATCTTTCAAAATTGACATACCAAAGTCGAATTTATAAATACCGTCGTTTATTTTCCATTAATAGTGGCGTCACTATTAAATCCGACTCGTATAATACACAAAGGCCTAACTTTGAAAGGACACCGCTGTCCTTATAATGATAAACTGTCAATATAGTGCCCGGCACAATTTGTGCCTGGCACTATTGCAATAGGTCCCTAATAGTGTTATTATGGCTTTATTCCAATAAGATTAAACCGAACTCAATTCGCATGAAAACGTAGCAATGACAACCAGGGAGCATTTTCGTTCTATTTAGACCACTTGTATTAGTTGCACTTAAGTCACAACTTAAAATTCTGCTTACAAGTCGTACTTTGCTAAGAATTTATTATAATCGATACTTGCTTTAATTGATTATAAATTATAACAAATTCACAATAATTTAAGGAGCCACAAAAAGTAAGGTTAACATTAGTCGCGACCAACAGGCGACTTTAAGATGTTTACGTTTTTAAAGTAGAAATAGGAAGTAGTCTCCACTTTGAAGGATTGACATAAAACCAAAATCAAAGTTTTTGTGACTTTTAGGTTGTCCTCAAAAGTAATTTTCTCTACATTATTACATCAGATATTACTATGATGATCCAAACCTATGTAGTAAAATATAAAGTTATAAGGTAGTTGTCGGATACACCCGTTTGCGACTTCAATTAAGCCCAACTTTGTAGTGGTAATTAAGTTACATATAAATGTCGGGGTGACTACGAATTAACGACTAAAAAGAAAGTAAAACTTTGGCAACGTGCTATTGTGGTAGATGAGACTATCAGATTAGACTATCAAAAAACAATCCTATCAGGTAGTTTAAAGGGTCGTTTTTACGAAACTTCTACTTTTTCGTGATACTAAACAGTAGGCAGAACTAAAAAGTAACGAATTTTGGTTGAGATCACCACATTTCTACCATAAGAAAGTAGGAAAGCCTTTGGAGCATGTAGCCGCTACTATAATTGTTAGTTGGGCTGTCCATAATTTTTCTACTGGAACGGTATCATATGCTTTTTGTAGGTCCACAAAGGTAACATGAGTCTCTATATTTCTGGCGCTCCTTTTCTCAATTACTTGTTTAAGACAAAAAACATTATCACTACAAGATCTGCCTGCACGAAACCCACTTTGCTCTTCTTCTTCTTGTTCATGAAAATCTTCTCTATTAGATCTCTAAGAATCCTACCGTACAATCTACTTAGAGTACTGGTTACTGAAATTCCTCTGTAATTGTTGCAATCCAGCTTGTTTCCTTTTTTATGTATTGTACTGGATGTCCGTTTATGCATTGATTGATAATATATGTGAGATTTTCGAGTAGTTTCTCTGATCCATATTTGAGCATTTCAGCATATATTCCACCAGGTCCGCTAGCTTTTCCGGATTTAAGCTTTTTAATACTATTCCTTATCATTTCTTTTTCGATGATTACTTCTTATATAACTTTACAAATATAGAGCGATTTCAAACATTCTTTCTGCTGTTTGTTGAAACGCACCTATCTACCCTTTGGGCATAGTTCAATGTTTGACATAAATGCATGATTTAGGTAATAATTAAGTACCTTGATTTAGTTAAATAAATGGTTGATTAAGAAGTAAACCTAAAAGTTGAAAATAATTTTTTTTTTAATAAAACTAGTCGCACACAGTGTGCCTGAACGAAGTATAGGTTACAGAAAAATGGTTCCAAAAACTAACTGCATATTTTGAATATGGACTCTTTCCTGACTTCAAAGCGATATTCGTATAAATCCTAGCTGATCCTCTTCTCGAAATTTTATCTATTTTTTGCAATTTTTCTAGTTAGTCTAGGCACTGGCTCCTGTCACGTGCGACCTAATATGTGCCTTCAGTTTGACTGCGGGACATTGTTAAGCACCCATAGGTGTATAAAAAAAGTTTTGTCACCTAGTCGAACTCATGGTCGTTTGGCCGCCATCTTTGAAAATGGCCGCCAAATTGATAGATTTTTTTTGTTTAAGCGTATCTTCCTACTCAGATATCCGATTTTAATTTTTTACGGCTTGTTATACTCCGTTTTTCAAGGCAAATAAATTTTTTTATTACACATTTTTTATTAAATCAAGTAGTTTTTGAGATATACCAAGATTATTAGTATTTCCGCTCGAAAAAGAATTAACATAATACCCGTGCTAATTTTATTGTAGCTACAATATTATTGACAGTTGTTTTTTTTGTTACATAGAAGGCTTTAAACCTTCCACAGAAGAGAATATTGACTTTATGTTTTTAAAGTTCGACGGATGGTACCCCTAAAGACTGCCTTAAAGAGGGTGGTTTCTAAAACTGTTCACAAGATTACACAAAAAGTGAGTTTGCAGCAAAACGATGCATCCTAGCGAAAAACGTTAAGAATAATTTTTTATAGTACTTTTAATTCCGCATCTTCTGAATATTGTCACATCTTTTACAATTTTTAAGAAAAAAATCGATTTTGGAGCGAAAACATGGAATTTTTACAAAATTCTATTTTTAGCTGGTTTGTACAGCTAACTATCAAAGCTAGGATGCTAAGTGATACATCAGAAGAAGCAAAATTAAAAGTACTATAAAAAAATTAATTTTATCGTTTTTAGGTAAGATGCATCGTTTCGCTGCAAATTCACTTTTTCTTTAATATTGTGAACTGTTTCAGAAACTACCCTCTTTCAGGCAGTCTTTAGGGGTACCATCCAACGAACTTTAAAAACATATAGTCAATATCCTCTTCTGTGAAAGGTTTAAAGCCTTCTATGTAACAAAAAAAAACCAATGTCAATAATATTGTAGCTATGGGTATTATTTGGCTCGTTTGCGAGCGGAAATACTAATAATCCTGGTATATCTCAAAAACTACGTAATTTATTAAAACATGTGTAGGAACAAAATTTGTTGGCTTTTCAAGGAGTAAAACAAGTTTTAAAAAAAATAAATTAGGACCACTGGGTAGCGAGATACGCTTAAACAAAAAATCTTTTAATTTGGCGGCGATTTTCAAAGATGGCGGCCAAACGACCATGAGTTTGACCACGTGACCAAACTTCTTTGATACTGCTTTAGATGCTTAATGAAGCTCCGCAGTCAAACTAAGCGCACATATTAAGTCACACGTGACAGAAGCCAGCGCCTAGACTGACTAGAAAAAAAGCAAAAAATTGATAAAATTTCGAGAAGAGGATCAGCTAGGATTTATATGAGTATTGCTCTAAAGTCAGGAAAGAGTCCATATTCAAAATGTGCAATTAGTTTTTGGAGCCATTTTTATGTGACCTATACTTCATTCAGGCACACTGTGCGCAGTTGGGTACAAAGTTATCCAGATTCATGAAAATACAAAACTGTATAATCTTGTAATTGCGCTTTGGGCATTAAAACTAAAAGTTGAAGCATGTCGTACAATATGGGTATACTAATTTTGTACCCAACTGCGGCTAGTAGGTATAAGTAGATTTAGCAGTTGGGTGCTTTTTTTTATTTAAAAATTTTTTTAGTTAATGAAAAAAAATATGCATTCCATTCAACATCCTAGACAAAATTGCGACATTTTGCGACAAACAACAGGTTTTCAAAAATTTGGGAATTTTTTTAATTTTGTTAATATCTTTACCTTTTTTTTTTAATTTTGGCAATCCTTAGGAATATTTTAAAAAGTTTTAAATTTCATAGAATTTTGAAAAGGGGCAAATTCTATAGACATCTTAAAATTATTATGGAGGAGTAATTTAAACTATAAATAAATGGATCCATGCCGGATCTGATACCTTCCTAACCCATTGGCACACTCCAGATAAACTCCATGCTCTATGAACCTTAAAAACAGTTTGTTCTAAATATCTCTGAAACAAAAGCTCCTACCCAGTTTTTGGTTATAACAAAACTTTTTGAAAAAAATGTGCGCTACAATATTCCGAACCGAATATTGATGCGACGCTCCATTAAAAAGTTTGCATTTTTAAAACTTTTTAACTGTCAAAAAACTGTCATGAGCATTGATGAATTTTGACTAAAGTCTAATCAGCTCGTTACAGTATCAAATACAGTCGAACCTCTATAACTCGAACCTGAAGGGACAACCAAAACAGTTCGAGTTATGGAGAGTTCGAGTTATAGAAACTCGAGTTACATAGGTTAAAATACATGTAAAAAGTGCAGGGACTACTTAAAAGGTTCGAGTTATAGAGAGGTTCGAGTTATAGAGGTTCGAGTTAGAGAGGTTCGACTGTACTATTTTACCTAAAAATTTCATGAAAATCGGTTGGGCGGTTTAGGAGCTATCTAGGGATAGAGTTACAGAGTTACATACGACACACACACACACACCTACACACACACACACACACACACTGCTAGGGTAGGTCAAAATAAATAACTCATTTTCAGTGTTATCTCAAAAAAATTTTTTTGTCGAAAACAATACCTCTCTCTAGCCATTGCTGTGTGGGCTAGGAAGTTAAAAATGTTTACATACATACGTACACATTGTCCATCGATTGAAGGAATGTTTCAAAAAGTTTTTAATTTAAACTTTATTTGCGGATAAGGACCATATTTGTGGTAAAACATTGATTGCTGGATTTAATGACTACATCAAAATAAAACGCTGAAACCTCAGAGTAAGAAAAAAAAAGAGGAGCGGTAAACTCGTTTTGGGCGGTCATTTATTCATTTGTTGGTAAACAATTAATGCGTTACGCCGTTGTCACCTCCTGTATCTTCTTCAAATTGTATAAATAATAAATCAGGTTCAACTGTGACCAGTTGCAAAATATATAGTGCTTTAGTTTTGTTGACCTATGCAACCCACGCGATATTTTGTCCTACCCTTATTAGTCCGCGTCGCATCGTTTTGTACTGTGAATTTTTGATTACATCATTCGAAAACTTATATTACAAGAACATAATTTATGAACAGTCCCTTTCACCACGACTTTTACAATACGTGGTAACAGCGGTATGACGTCATATTACGGAATTTGTGTGTTTTGGGCTATGTGGACTACATTCCCATGGAAAAGGGGTTCTCTATCTTATTGTAGAGGACCCTAAACTATTAATCATTGATCAAACAAGTCTAACCGGTAGGGGTATTTTCCCTCGGAGTAGTTGTTTCTGATGGTTTCAAAAAAGTCTAACCGATATTAAGGATATGCTATGTTATTATTTAATAGGCAGCTTACCTGTTTATAGAGTTTAAGCACTACTAATCATCGAAATAAAAATTTCAGTGAGCACTTAATGCTAGACATAATTATGTAGAAATATATTCAGGCTGACAATTTGAAAAGCTTTTACCCGGAATATTTTAAAAAGCAAAAGAAAGTAATTTTTAAAAACATATAAGGCACTCCGAGGCGTAAAGATTAAGTATGGATTTGCAGACTTGGCCCCCTCGGAGCAAGTCCCGCCCTCAGTTTTTTGTAAATTGGAACCTTTTAGTTACGAGACCTTGTTAGAATGCCTTTTATTTATCTTTTTTAAGATACTAGCTGTTAAATAAAATACTATATTGTTTCTACCCGAAATCGGCAATATTGCATCATCTGATAACGTATTAAATCTATATAATTTTTTTTAGTTTAGCCAGTGGCGTCGTGTACCTACAATTAATTAAAAAACTAATAAAACATTTTGATTTATCACCGTATTTTTACAGTTATAACCACCAAACTCAAAAACACCGAACCATACAACAGCCAACAGCACATTCCACAGAAAAAAAATATTTGATTGTGCTATTTTAAGCGTTGTTGCCATGTCGCGTCACCTCGCGTGTTGAACTTGCAGAAGAAATGAAGGGCAGTTTCTATGTAGGGGCCATTCTTAAATAACATAATGCTCAAGGGGGGAGGGGGGTGGTGGGTTTAGCCTTGCGATACACTTAGTGAAATTTTGATATATTTTTTATTAAAAATGCGTGAAGGAGTAAGGGGGGTCAAAAATCCTGAATTATGGGTAATTTGCCCGAGAACATAGTTATTAACATTAAAAACTTCGTGACATTTTTAAGTAACCCTGTATGCTGATCCCAAAAACCATAGCTTGGGAAGGCATTGCTTGCGTTGAGAAAATGTTTGTTCTTCGTTTTTCTTAGTTTTACTTGTATTTTTTAAAAAAGCGAAGTAAATGAACCTATATTTGATCTGATATAATATATTTAAAAAATAATTTTAGGGGATATGATAATTCGCAGCTGAACCAATTCTCCCCCGACCCAACTTGCCACCGATCCAATTCGCCGCCGGGGCAAATCGCCGCCGCCGTGGTTTAAGTTTGCAATTTTATTCATTTCTTATACTCTTCAAATATTTTTTTTTAAATCAAAAAATTTTTTTTCAAAAAACTATTTTTACAAAAAGCATTTTTAAAAAAAAAATCTTTTTGTGTAACATTTTTTGTGTGGAAAATGGTGGTGTCTCTATGGGTTAGGATTTAATTGCGATAATTTGACCAAGGGTAGGTTTATTACCAATTTTGATTTCCCAAAAGGAGGACTGGAAAGCTTACTTAAAAAAAATAAGTTTTACGCGCAAAATGATGGACTTCCAATGGGTTTGTCTCTTTCGCTAGTGGTAGCAAACATCTACATGCAGTACTTTGAGGACCATGCGATCAACACAGCAAGAGTTAAACCCAAATATATAATAATAAGAATTTTTTTTTAAATTACTGATTTTTATAAAAAGTAAAGAACCGAACCGAACCGAACCGAACCGAACCAAACCGAACTCCTTAATTATTTCTTATTATAAATGTTGATGGTAAAATTACAATTGGAAGCATGATATTCTTAACAAACAAATAGACAGATACATTCAAACCACTGTATTTAGGAAACCTACTTACAACAGAATGGTAATAGCGAGAAATTAATAAACTCAACGAACTCTACAATTAAAAACAAACCAAATGTAGCAAATTCTCAAAATAATATGTTCAAGGGGTTTCAGAAAATATAAGACGAATAGCCAAACACTAATAAGGAGTTTTGTAACTAAAACAAAACCAGAAAATCCCTCAAATATTAAGGAATGTATTTACCAAATCCCGTGTGAGTGTGGTAAACAGTGGCGTATATAGAAAAAAGTTTTGGGGTGGGCCCGAGACAGTTTTGGGGGGGGGGCCCGAGACCTCATGAGGCTGTATTTTATGCTATTTTATGTTTGTATTCATGAAATATGTAGAAAATGTCCAAAAAAATCTTAGCTTCGGGGGGGGGGGGCCGGACCCCAGGCCCCGTATATACGTCACTGGTGGTAAATCATATGTAGATGAAACGAAACGCCCTCTTCATGTTAGAGTAAATGAACATCTAAAAAGTACCCAATTAGGGGATATTGAAAAACCCGGTTTAGCGGATCATACATGGCCAAATGATCACATGATTCAATGGTCTGAAGCTAAAGTATTGCATAAGGAGTCACATTGGCGAAAACGAAAGTTTATTGAAGCTGCGTTTATAATGTAGAATGAAGTTTTCAGTCAACCAAGCACGGATATACCAAACATATGGAAACCACACCTTAAGGAAAACAAGCGTCTTAGAATTAAAAAAGGTGGCGGGCTTTTACATCCGAATGCACACCAAGTAGTATAAGTAGTAGCCTTTAGGCTGGATTGTTTAGTTTACACTTAAAAACGGTTAGAGAAATTACTAACCGAAACGTCGTGTTTAAAATAAATAAAGACAATGGATGTCCGAAGTTTTATTTCTACGAGTTTCAAACAAAAAAGTTTAATGAGGTTACCCTCAAGTTATGAACGGTTAGCCCAGATTTGCTTAAGCTCTAAGGTCGACACTGACAGTAACATCTGCTTCTATTAAATGCAGTGTTGTCTTGGCCGTCGGACTCGGTGTATTGAATTTTTGGTGGTTTTTTACTATGTGTTGAGTTTTATTGTTTGCAAAAAAGAACTTAGTTGGACGTAAACATAAACAAGAAGTGCTATGTTTATGAAAATATTGTGAAAATTCAGTCCAGTTTGGTTTTTGCGAGATGATTCCAGTGACGCAGCTATGTTGCCATCGCCGGAGATTCTGTAAATTCTAAGTTTTCAAGAATGACCGCCACGAATAGGGAAAATTTACACGGGGCCGCGGTTGATTACTTCTCTATATTTTCTTACTCTAAGGCTGAAACAGAGTTTTCCATTTAAATCGTGGAAAAATGTTGGTTTCAAACGATTGCATTAAACAAACGTTTGTTGAGTGCGAAATTAAAATTCGGCTATAGAACTAGTTTTGTTTTGAGCAGTTTTTTTTCATCATAATGTACGCTTGCGATGCGCTGATAGAAATAAACAACAATACAATACAAAAATGTATAAATAGTTTTATAGTTGAATTTTAAATAATAATAGGGTGGAAAAGATGGGAGTAACGGCAGAAATGCTCAAGTACGGTGGTAAAGCTGTAGTTAATACCAGTAGCGGATAAAAGGGCGGGGGGGGGGGGGGGGGGCACCATTTGTTTTTGCGTTAAATTTAGTTTTTCTATTTTTTTCTCAAAGGACGCCAGGGGTGCCAAGCGCAGAGGGGCGGGGGCGTTCGCCCCCTGGCCCCCTATACGACATGCCACTGGTTCATACCCTCCATATTCTCCTGAATAAATTACTAAAAGAAAATATAATCCCAAACAACTGGAAATAATCCATAACCATTATTCTACACAAGAAAGGCGATAGAGCAGACCTAAAAAACTATCGACCTAAAACACTCTTCAATGTAATTTATAAGCTTTTCACGAAAATATTAACTAACGAACAACAAAATTTGACGAATATCAATCAAAGGAACAAGCAGCGAAGCAACAACATCATCATCAAAATCCATGAAGGGACCAAGCCAATCATCGCAAGAGGTGTCAGAGAGGGTGACACAATATCCCCTAAATTATTTAATCAGGCCCTTGAAGATGTTTTTAAAAGCTTAGATTGTGAAGAAATATGCATCAAAGTAAACGGACAATTCTTGAACCACCTAAGATATGCTGATGATATCGCCTTAATAACAGACAAGAAAGAAGAACTGATAAAAATGCTGGAAGAGCTGGATACAGCACTACACTAAAACTAAAATCATCACAAACACAGATGAAGATATTACAGTCAGAAAAAACCATTGAGTTCTATAAGTTAGAGACGGAAAGACAAGGCATTTTTTATTGACCCTATCCAATTTGGTTCCTATGGGCGGGTATTTATTTTACAATAAAAACAGAGATAGACATTATTGAACATGTGAAACGGACAAAGATAAGGTGATTTTGCATGCTAATAATACCCTAGATAATATATGGGTACTTTTATCTCTTTCACACTGACGGCATAAGTGCGACAGAAAAGCAGCTGGCTACCTTTAATCCACCTGCCGTATTTTGAGTGATTCTACCTGCTAGTCGGTTTATACAGGGAAAACTGATAGACAATGTTGTCTAAGTACGAAAATGAATTTTTTTGAATTTTGTGCGGGAATATTACAAAAAGAAATCTTAAAACGTTTAAAAACAAGTTTAGAAGTAACTATTTGAGATCAAACATGGTCCGAAATTGTTTTTTGTGCAAAAGAAGAAAAAAAATCCATAAAAAACAACATTTCATGGGTAAGTCGTCCTGACGGATAGTTTTTGCTAAAATACGAGAAAGTTCAGTAGCGTCACGATAGATAGTTTTTTCTGCGACCGTGCGATTTTACCCTCACACAGACAGAAAGTGTCACCTCCCCGCACTTTTTTTTGCTTTGCATGAAAATTAACAAAAAGTATTTGATTTTCTTAAAAATGATTTTTTTTTAAATGCTTACATACCGATTTTTATCCAGTTGTTTTTGTTTTTCCGAACCAAACTTTTGACATGTCACGGTCGAGTTTCATACATCTTGATGAATTGTTACACACACTGATCTATGTTTTTATAAATTTCGATAAATTTAATGTTTTTTGCGGACTTTACAGTAATTTTAAGTTAAATTTTGGTCTTTCATCGCGAAAGTATATATTTATTATTATATGACCACCGCGACCGGTCTACAGGCCGGTATCATATGTGTATGTCCTTCTAATGTCATTTGACCATTATGCTGTCTTACTTAATAAGGTCACTTAGTTTAATTAATAATTTTGTCCTACATAATATAAAAGAAGAATAGAAACCAACAAAAAATTTGTGACACTTCGATTACCGATTTTCTTTGATTGCGATGGATTAGGGTGACCAGATTACGGTTTATTAGGGTGCCCAGAGTGCGGAAAAAAAGATTTTGAAAAATTTCCCAAAAAAAATTTGAAGACCAAACACTCACGCGCCACTCAATGTTTATGGTCGCATACACTAATCCTAACTCGATTTCCGACGATTATGGACAACGGTTACCCCCTGGAGATAAACCTAACAACTTTTACTATATTTATTAACAACTAGGTAGGTTAGGTTTGGTTAGGTTGGGTTAGGTTGGATTAGGTTGGGTTAGGTTGGGTTAGGTTGGGTTAGGTTGGGTTAGGTTGGGTAAGGTTGTGTTAGGTTGGGTTAGGTTGGGTTAGGTTGGGTTAGGTTGGGTTAGGTTGGGTTAGGTTGGGTTAGGTTGGGTTAGGTTGGGTTAGGTTGGGTTAGGTTGGGTTGGGTTGGGTTAGGTTGGGTTAGGTTGGGTTAGGTTGGGTTAGGTTGGGTTAGGTTGGGTTAGGTTGGGTTAGGTTGGGTTAGGTTGGGTTAGGATGGGTTAGGTTGGGTTAGGTTGGGTTAGGTTGGGTTAGGTTGGGTTAGGTTGGGTTAGGTTGGGTTAGGTTGGGTTAGGTTGGGTTAGGTTGGGTTAGGTTGGGTTAGGTTGGGTTAGGTTAGGTTTGGTTAGGTTGCGTTAGGTTGGGTTAGGTTGGGTTAGGTTGGGTTAGGTTGGGTTAGGTTGGGTTAGGTTGGGTTAGGTTGGGTTAGGTTGGGTTAGGTTGGGTTAGGTTGGGTTAGGTTGGGTTAGGTTGGGTTAGGTTGGGTTAGGTTGGGTTAGGTTGGGTTAGGTTGGGTTAGGTTGGGTTAGGTTGGGTTAAGTTGGGTTAGGTTGGGTTAGGTTGGGTTAGGTTGGGTTAGGTTGAGTTAGGTTGGGTTAGGTTGGGTTAGGTTGGGTTAGGTTGGGTTAGGTTGGGTTAGGTTGGGTTAGGTTGGGTTAGGTTGGGTTAGGTTGGGTTAGGTTGGGTTAGGTTGGGTTAGGTTGGGTTGGTTGGGTTAGGTTGGGCTAGGTTGGGTTAGGTTGGGTTAGGTTGGGTTAGGTTGGGTTAGGTTGGGTTAGGTTGGGTTAGGTTGGGTTAGGTTGGGTTAGGTTGGGTTAGGTTGGGTTAGGTTGGGTTAGGTTGGGTTAAGTTGGGTTAGGTTGGGTTAGGTTGGGTTATAGGTTGGGTTAGGTTGAGTTAGGTTGGGTTAGGTTGGGTTAGGTTGGGTTAGGTTGGGTTAGGTTGGGTTAGGTTGGGTTAGGTTGGGTTAGGTTGGGTTAGGTTGGGTTAGGTTGGGTTAGGTTGGGTTAGGTTGGGTTAGGTTGGGTTAGGTTGGGTTAGGTTGGGTTAGGTTGGGTTAGGTTGGGTTAGGTTGGGTTAGGTTGGGTTAGGTTGGGTTAGGTTGGGTTAGGTTGGGTTAGGTTGGGTTAGGTTGGGTTAGGTTGGGTTAGGTTGGGTTAGGTTGGGTTAGGTTGGGTTAGGTTGGGTTAGGTTGGGTTAGGTTGGGTTAGGTTGGGTTAGGTTGGGTTAGGTTGGGTTAGGTTGGGTTAGGTTGGGTTAGGTTGGGTTAGGTTGGGTTAGGTTGGGTTAGGTTGGGTTAGGTTGGGTTAGGTTGGGTTAGGTTGGGTTAGGTTGGGTTAGGTTGGGTTAGGTTGGGTTAGGTTGGGTTAGGTTGGGTTAGGTTGGGTTAGGTTGGGTTAGGTTGGGTTAGGTTGGGTTAGGTTGGGTTAGGTTGGGTTAGGTTGGGTTAGGTTGGGTTAGGTTGGGTTAGGTTGGGCTAGGTTGGGTTAGGTTGGGTTAGGTTGGGTTAGGTTGGGTTAGGTTGGGTTAGGTTGGGTTAGGTTGGGTTAGGTTGGGTTAGGTGGGTTAGGTTGGTTCAGTTTGATTATATTCGGTTAGGTTCCGCCAGGATTGTTTAGGTTAGGTTTAGCTATATTCGGTTAGGTTCGGTTTAGTTTAACCAAATCGAACCGAACCAAACCGAATCTAACGGTTCGGTTTGGTTTGGATTGGTTGGTTCGACTCGGTTCGGTTCGGTTTGGTTCGGGTAGGTTTGGTTCAGTTTGATTATGTTTGGTTAGGTTCGGCTAGGTTTGATTTGTTTTGGTTAGGTTCAGCCAGGTTCGGTCTGGTTTGGTTCCGTTCGTTTCGAATCGGTTCGGTTAGGTTCAGCTTTCTTCGGCTAGGTTTGGTTCAGTTTGATTATGTTTGGTTAGGTTCCGCTAGGTTCAGTTTGTTTCGGTTAGGTTTAGCTACATTCAGTTAGGTACGGTTAAGTTTAACCAAATCGAACCGAACCAAACCGAACCGTTAGATTCGGTTTGATTTGGTTCATTTCGATACGGATCGGTTCAGTTTGGTTTTGTTCGGTTAGACCTTCGATAAATTAAAAAAAAGTAAATAATTATTAATTTTTAGTGTTTTAAGCAATAAAAATTGATATAATGTTCAATTAAACTAATTTTTAATTGTAAAAATGTAGGAATCATAATTTTCTTGATTTTGTTTTAAATTTCATGCTTTTTTTAAAAATTGTGCATTTTCATAAAAGGACCAAAAAAACTGACCCGATTTCGATCAGTGACCTTAGTTATTTCAAGTTTTTGTTAACAGCTGATAGACGTCAGGGACCGTTTTGTTTCAGTTTGAAATGAGAAAATGCTTCTTTTGTAGCAATTTGTATGGGTTTTAATGGGGTTTTAAGAATTTTTCAATTTCAATTTTTTTAACAAAATCAACGATTTTCCGCAATTTTTTTTTTAGAAATCAATAAAATGGTCTAAAATTATCATTTTTCAAAAAACTTCGTAGTTTTAAGAAAGGTGGTTAAACGTACCAGAATCCTGAAATGTGTTGCAGTCTAGGACAACTGGGCGCCGCCAACTCGGCGCCACCAACTGGGCGGCAGGCCAACTGGGTGCCGGGCCAACTGGACGCCGAGCCAACTGGGCGCCGGACTAAAATATTTTTCCTTGATAAAATGTGCAGATGAAAAACAAACTTAAAAAAATTAAAATTGCGGATCCAAAATGGCGGACTTTCATATTTATGCATCGATATGTATCGAATATGGAACTTGGCGGTGTTTCAAGTCGCAGAACACTACACCTACCAAATTTCAACACTCGACTTAATGGATGTTGAAATTTTTGTATAAATAACATATTTATTTTGTTTTTTATCTGCACATTTTATCGAAAAAAAAATAGTCCGGCGCTAAGTTGGCCCGGCGCCCATTAGGCCCGGCGTGGCGCCCTGTTGGCGGCGCCAAGTTGGCCCGGCGCCCAGTTGTCCCATTCCGAATTGAAATTTTTAGTTCCGAAATTTCATCTGACTCGAGCATAACTTGTAGTCCACCCAAGAAGAGAAGAGTTGAAGAAGACCCTTGCTCAAAGAAAGAAAATATTTTACCTGGAAGGTACAACATTTGTGAAGTTGTAAGATGAAAACAATAATTTTAATACATCCACTGCACTTAGCATGCTTAGAAATTCTTTTTACCCTTTTTTTTTACTGAAGAGAATTTTGTAAACACAGTATACACAAGTAAGTATTCATGAATTATTTATTATTCAAACAGAAAATTGTTGATAAAAAAATTCTAGTGGAATTCAAAATTTTTATTTTGCGCCGCCACTGCCCTTTTTTATCCAAGACAAGCAAATAGAATATTTTTGCGATGTTGCATGTGTCCGGACTCATCAAACCGAAATTCTATTTTCATCCCTATCTTGCTCATTAAATTCTTACTTACATTTGGTCAATTGCGATAAAAGCTTGATATAATGGCAATTTAGGCCCATGCCGAGTCTATCCGTAGGGTATAGAAGTCAAAGGAAAAAAACAAAATAAAATAGAACAAGTAGAGGAATATACCCACTAAGCACAAAATCGTAAAAAACGTTAAATAAATGTTGAAAAAAAAAATGTTTGTTTTCTAACACAAATTTGTGTTAAAATGAACCAAAATTAAATTAGTGTTTAGTATATTACTTATTTTTCTTGAACAAATAAAAATTGCCTCCAATATTCCTCTAAAGCACTACATTTAGTTTGATGCTGAAGTTGCTATTTGTTGTTACTATTTGTGTAAGACTGGCCCAAACGTCATACTCCGTTATCATAACCGGATAGAGGTTCGCAATCACTGAAATAAAAAAAACCTAATATATCATACGAATTTCAACATTATATTGCTCTATAAGTCTAGTTTATTATTTATATATATATATATATATATATATATATATATATATATATATATATATATAATATATATATATATATATATATATATATAAGTATCGCCGTCTGTTAAAAACAAATATTATTTCCTAATTTTTTTTTATAAAATAACATTTTACACGCGTACCCTGGAAGAGCGTCATTACAGTTATCAGTTTGTAATTCCTAAATATCTACCGCTAGAGGCATCTTAAGCGAGCGCGCGCGAATTGTTCGTATTCCTTCAACATCTCTCAGTACAGAGATCGCAACGCCCGAGTAAAGCCGCATCTGTTATATGCAGTTTTTAGCGTTAATACGTGCATTGGTTAAGCTTGTCCGATCATAAGTAGTAAATACCGTTGTTAGTATAGTGAGGTAAATAAAATATATTTATTTTTATTTTATATATATTTTATGTATAAAATTTCTTGTACAAGTAAAATTGCTTCCAATATTGCTCTAAAGCACTACATTTAGTTTGATGCTAAAGTTGCTATTTATTGCTAATATTTGTGGAAGACTGACCCAAACGCCATACTCCGTTATCATAGTAGTAGTAGTGGGGGGTTGACCCGCAGGTCTGACAAGTAGGCCAAAGTAGGCCCTTTTTGCCATGCCCCAAGTCTGTCCCTTAACCCACTCTCTGCACTTCCCTTTGATGGCCGGGTAACTCATTGGGCCTTCCTGTTCTCTTTACAAAGTCCAGTAAGTCTGCCCATTTGAGCATGTGCAGTTCTTCCTTGCTCAGAGTTGGCGCTCCGAGTGCATGTTGTCTCATCCTTGCGTAGGCCTCGCATTCTGCCACGAGGTGTCTTGATGTCTCTTCTTCCTGTCCACAGGCTGGGCAGGTAGGGTCATTCTCGACTCCTATACGTGTCATGTGCCTCCTCAACCGGTTACGTCCGGTTAGAGTACCTATCAGCAGTCCGAGGTCTTTTCGTGTCCGTCCCAGCATCCATCTAATTCTGGTCGCTTTTGGACGGTCTACGAATTCTCTGGTCTGTCTGCAACCCGTTCCTGTTTCCCAGGAGTTTAATAGCGCGTCCTGGGCCCCTTTTTTGAGTCCGCTTTGCACTTGTCTTTTTGTCACGCCCAAAAGTGGCTTCGGTCCTACATAGTCGGTTCCTGCCCCGAGTCGTGCGAGTTAGTCCGCCTTCTCGTTGCCTGGTACCCCCGTATGTCCCGGAACCCAAACCAGCGTCACCCGTTTGCCATCGCTTAGGGTCTCCAGCGCCTCTGCGCATTCTTCCACCAAGCCGTCAGCAATCTTGGTTGCGTTTAGCGCCTTCAGGGTGGCTTGACTGTCAGAGCATATATATATAAGCTCCTCTTCGCTGTTCCGAACCTCTTCTAGGGTTGCCGCCATTATTATGGCGTAGACTTCTGCTTGAAAAACAGTAGCCTCCTCACCGAGCGAGTAGCTCTTCTGAATTTCTAGTTTTTCCACGTATACTCCCGCTCCTGTGGTTTGCCTCTCTGATAGTTTGGATCCATCAGTGTAGCAAACTAAAGCGCTCTCCTCAAACATCATTTCGTCTCTCTGCCACGCTTCCCTGTCTGGGATGTGGATTTTGTACCTCTTCTCGAGCCTCCAAGGTGCGTGTGCTCTGCTGACCGTCATTGACGTGAGGGGGATTCGGTTATCATAAGTTTGCATCCGAATTCAATATTATATGGCCCGATAAGTCTAGTTTAATGTTATATATATATATATATATATATAATATATATATATATAGATATATATATATATATACATATATATATATATATATATATATATATATATATATATATATATATATATATTTATATATATATATATATAATTATGTATCGCCGTTTGCTAAAAGCAAATATTATTCTTAATTTTTTTTAGAAAAAACATTTTATACGCGTACCCTGGTAGTGTGTCATTACCGCTATCATTTTGTAATTCCTAAATATCTACCGCTAGAGGCGCTTTAAGCGAGCGCGCGCGAATTGTTCTTATTCCTTCAACATCTCTCAATACAGATCGCAACGCCTGAGTAAAGCCACATCTGTTCTGTGCAGTTTTTAGCATTAATACGTGCATAGGTTAGCTTGTCCAATCATAAGTGGTAATTACCATTATCAGTAAAGTGAGGTAAACAAAATATATTTATTTTCCATTTTATACTACAAAATTTATTACCCAGAAAGAAAAAAGCAAAAACTCTTTTTACAAAACAAGCGGAGCGATAAAACATACGTATAATCAATTTCGTTATCATCATCATTATCAATTTTAATTTAAAGTAATATGCTCACAGAAAACGTATACGGCATGCCATTATGAGTATTTAAAGTAAATTTTTGAAAAAATCCTTGGACACATTATTTTTATTTTCTTAAAATATTTATATCTATCGACTCCTAGTTGGGGTAGCTTTGATCTCTTGACTTTAGAGAGGGAAAGTGGGTCAAGTGATACCTGGTTTAAAAGAGTTTTTTCTATTCCTTTACAGCATTGATATTATTTTATTTATTTAATAGATTAGTTTTTGAGATATTCGCAATTTAAGTAACTTACTATTTTCTTCCAAGTAAACTATTACAAATAGATTTAGCAATTTTTTTTTAAATGTTTTTTTTTATTTAAAAAATGTATTTCTGTAGGTATTTATGTCTCAAATTTACTGCGTACTTTCTTTTAATTTAAGGTTTGGATATCGCGCTGCGAGCCCCGAACAATGCCGTCCACATTAGCGAATAGATCGCGTTCGGCCCTAGATCTCACTTCTAACGTTCAATTTAAGATATATGAAGCTAATAAATGTTTTGTTTTTTATTAATAACATTTATTTTATAACATTAAACAAATATATACTATAGAGGGCGCGATGGCAGCTCCCTCTATAGTATAGCAGTCCCACTACCTGAACATCGCCATTAGTTCCGTTTCGCTGCGAGTTTATACGAGTCGGTAGCAAAGAGACGCTTTTTGTAATTTTGGTTAAATTCATAGCTTAATACGGCAGACTGGCAGACCACAGAAGAGCTCGGTTCGGTCCGCTTTAACGAGTCAATATGTTATGCGGCAGACCGAACCGAAGTTTTTTTTTGTGGTTAAAATATTTGCATTATGCAGAAAGAAACATGGAAAATTTAAAGCACAATTATTAATATTGATAGTGAATACATATTTGGATCGGAATAATACTCCAGTTCTGTGGGAAAGATGGTATAGTTAAAGAACAACAAATGGGTGTGCAGTGATCTAAATGAAGCACAAGAAAATCAGGTGTTAATTCGACTCTTTGTGTCGTCGCTGAACTCTGTTCTCAATAAAAAAAAGTAAGAAAGTTTAAAAGAAAGTGTTTTTTACGTCTCTAACAACATTCATCAGCTGATCCTAATCTGTCAAAAAACATCTGGTAAGGAAATAAGTAAAGTTGGTTGCCTACCCTAATTATTTACATCATATAAAATAAGGGAACTGATACAAAATAATAAGGGCACTGTATATAAATATTTCACTTTATTAACATTCGGCCATACTGTTGTTCTTTTCGTCCTCGAAAAGGTAGTAATCTTGTAAATATTTAGGTCTTTTTCGATTTCTACGTTCTTTTCTGTCTTCTATCTCTTTATCGTTATCATCAATTTTATCATTGTCTGGGTCATAATCATTTTTAGCATCTTCGGCTTCTTCTAGGTCATTATCAGATTCATGTTCATCTTGGCTAGAATCTGATTCATATTGATTGTTAAATTCGTATCTTTTAATGGCATCTACAGCTGCCACTCCTCGATAAAACTTTTGGCTTCTTTGAATTTCCGGTAAATCTTCTATTCTATATTGATCATTAGGTAATTTTTCTACCACAATGTATGGTCCTTTCTATTTTGGTTATAACTTTCTTGAGTCACCTGTCGCTGTTGGTTCTCTTTTTACTAAAACCAAATCTCCTGGTTCATATTTTTGTGCTTTGGCTCTTTTTTTATTATATCTGACTTTTTGTTTTTCTTGGTCAATTAAAATATTTCTTAATGCTTGTTCTTGTCTTTCTTCAATTGTCTTATCATATTCATTCTCTCGTATTTCATCATCTACTCTATCATCTTGTATTTCTCTTGGTTTAAAATTAAACAATAAACTGTTGGTGTACATTTTGTAGCTTGATGTATGGTATTATTAATACTCCATTGGATTCTACCTACTAATTTATCCCAATCTCTTCCTTCTTCATCTTTGCTCATTGAGGCTAATGCTGGTGTTATAATTCTATTCACCCTTTCCCATTGTCCATTAGCTCGAGGTGTGATGTCGCATTTTGTACATGTATTATTCTATTTTATTTACATAACGTCTTGAAATGTTTGCCAGTAAAGGCTGTTCCTCGGTCTGTTATAACTCTATCTGGGACTCCATATAAATGAGTTCACTCAAAATTTTTGCTGACATTGAGGAACTTGTGTCTTTGACTGATTTCAAAATCACAAATTTGGAAATTCCATCTACTATAGCAAGAATATGTCTATTTCTTTTACTACTGGCAACAAGAGGTCCAAGATGATCTGAATGTAATGTTCTAAATGATATCTTTCCTTTCTCTATTGAGTTCAATTTTACTTGTTTTTTTCCTCCTGGTACTTTATTATACAGGCATTCTGCACATGAACCAACGTATCCTTTTACATAATTTCTCATTCTTGGAAAATAGTACTTTTCTTTTATTTTCTCTAAAGTTTTGGTTAATGCTGGATGTCCAATATCATCGTGATTTTTTTGAACGATTTTCCATCTGATTTTCTTTGGTACAACGAATTTAAGTTTTTCTTCTTCTCTCTTGAATAATCTTCCATCTTTCATTTCATATTCTTGTCTAATAATTTCTTCTTCCTTGTTCTCTGATTTCTTCTTCTTTAAAACTTCAACTATTTGCTTTATTCTCTCATATTTTCTTTGTAATATGCATAACCAATCATCTTCTTCTAAGGTATTAAACAGAATTTGAATTCCGTCACTGCAATCAGTTTCTTCCATCTCAGGTAAAGGATTTCTTGATAATGCATCAACGTGAGCCATTTTAGTTGCAGGTCTATGTATTACATCAAATTTGTATTCTTGCATTTTTAACCACCACCGTCCAATTCTTGGAATTAAGTTCTTTTTTACAAATGAACTTCTCAATGTATTGCAGTCTGTAACACAAACAAAATTCTATACCAATTAGGTACACTCTAAGTCTTTCTAGTACCCAAACTAAACATAAGGTTTCTAACTCTGAGGAGTGATATTTTTGTTCATCAGGGGTGGTCTGTCGACTGACATAAACTACTAGGTGCATTTTATTATCATCTTGTCTTTGTAACAATATGCCTCCAAAACCAATTCCGCTTGCATCAGTATGCACCTCTGTATATGCATCTGGCTTCTACAATGCTAAAACTCCTGTTTCAGTTAGTTCTTTTTTTAATTGGCCAAAAGATTGTTGCTATTCTGTTTTCCATTGAAAATCGACATTTTTGGAAAGAAGGTAAGTTAATTCGACCGACATTGCTGGCAATAGTAAATCGTCGATGTAGGCCATTGCAATGGTAAAACGTAACGGCCCGAGTACACTATTTATCAGTTTTTGAAAGACTGCTGGCCCATTTACAACACCAAACGGCATACGAGTAAATTCAAATATATTATCTGGTGTAACGAACGCGGTTTTATGTTGTGAGTCTTTAGCTACCGGTTTTTGATAATATCCACTTCGTAAGTCTAATGTTGTAAAATATTTCATACCTGATAGGCGATCCAACTGGTCATCAATGAGTGGAAGGGGGTAATGTATTTTTTTTGTTACCTTGTTCCAGCCGCGGTAGTCAATACATAGTCGTTCGTCCCCCGTTTTCTTACGAACCACTAAAATAGGACTTGCATAATCTGAGTTCAAATCAACTATGATACCGGCACTTTTTAGTTCATCACACATTTCGCGCACTTTTTGTCTTTCGCTGTAACTTAGTCTATATGGTCTAAATATAACAGGTTCTTCATTAATTGTGTCTATATTTAGCTCAACTTGATTACAACATTCTAATTCAGATATTTTAAATGCAAAACCGTCATCTTTCATAACAAGTTTGACATTCTATAAACAAATCTTGACTTTTATTATTTTCTGAGTAAACCACTATGAAACCTACGTAGTTGGATGGAATCACAGAGGAATCTTTAGCTCATAGGTTTACTTTAGGTTTTGGTAATTCAGGTATTTTTAAATCTTTCAAGCAGTCATCTAATTTTCCTTCATTCTCCTCCTCAGAAATTCTTAAAGTTGTGCCTCGTTTTATTATGACAACATGTTCTTGTTCTGTGAATGGCTGACCAATTAAAAATGACATTTCCAAAACATCATCCTCTACTATGTAAATGTCACTTTTGGCATGTGCTTGATCCACTCCGATATCTACATTCCTTGCAATACCCAAAGGCCTAATTTTTCCTGCACCGAACCCTTTAATACACATGTCATTTACCTTATTGTCAAATTCAAGGTTCATTTTTTTTTGGCACCTGATAACCGTAGCATGTTACACTGGCTACCTAGATCTATGTATGACTTGATCATATTACCATTAACAGTCGCTTCTTGAAAATATTTTAAGTTAACTTCTTTTGCATTACTTTGTGTGTTAATGGCTATCGCTGTAGTCCTCCCATTTATTGTACTTGGTAGTTGTTGTCGTGCAGGTGTTGTGGGTTGATTCTGTGGACAATATTTTGATACATGGCCATATTTCTTGCATTTGAAACACAGGGGTTTGTCTTCGGCATTTCTAGGTGGTAAGTAGCTCGAAGCTTGCTGTTGGCCATCTACTTTGCTACTAACTCCTTGTCTTTGACTCTTCGTTGCATCACTAGTGACTGTGCTAGCTGACTGTCCTTGTGTCTCATTTTTTTTTGTAGTGTAACTAAAGCTATCTTTGTTTACATTTGTTCTGTCATAATTTGACTTGTGCATGTTTGAAAAACGCTGCTGACGTCTTTTCTCTATGTCTGCATAATCATATAAATCTTGGAACAATTGATCTGTCGTAAAATGCCTTTTTCTCCACATTGCATCACACATTGATCCAGATTGTAGACCAATCAGGACTTGCTCTTTAATTTCCTCCATGTCTAGGCCTAAATCTATACATAATTTCACTTTTTCATGAAAATATGAATTCAAGTTTTCATTTTTCCCTTGTACTCTATGTTCCATCTTTTTAAATTTTATGGACAAGCTCTCTTTTGGTAGAAAAGTAGTATTAAACTTTTCTACAAAGTCTTCCCAAGTTTCTATGTCATTTTTCTTCGTTAAGTACCAAAATTTTGCTCCTTCTACTAACCTAGTTCGAGCTGTCTCTAGCATATAGCTATCTGGAATCTGATGTAATTTTTGTGCACTTCTTAAAGTATCTAACCATAAAACTGCCCTTGAGGTAGTTCCATCAAAATTTCCTATGTTTTTTAGGATTTCTGGGAACACAGATAAGTTTTGAGCTTGCTCAGTGCTAGAGCGAACTGTATTTGGTTGTGAGGAAGCATTTGAACCACTTGCAATAATAGTTCAGTCAATGAATGGCCATTAAGGGGTTGTAGAGTGCATGGAGGGGGGGAGAATTTTTCTCTACGGGAATATGTTAAGAGTAGTTAGGACGTTAACATATCAAAAGTCTCCACCCCTAGCCCTCCCGCTTCAGTGGCGGAGGGGGGTGAAAAGGTACCGTTTTTCGGATTTTAGCCTATAACTCGATTACGGCGCGTTGTACAAAAAAAATGTTTAATTAAAATTTAAAGAACATCAAATTCCCTACAAAACGGTTATGCATACCTTAGCTTTAAGTGTAACAGCTTATGAGATAGTGGCCACGAAAACCGTTAATTTTTGAAAAACACATTTTTGCCCCTTATTTTTTGTCAAACTTGTTCATCTAACACTTTTGTTTTTAAGTTTAGAAGAAATTTCTCAATATAAAAGCTGTAAACCAATCAATTTACTTTAAAAATATGTAGCATTTACTAACGTATCTATAACATATCAAAAGATACAGCAAATTAAAATTTTTAACCAGATTTCTCAACAAATACAATTTGTTTTTTATTATTTTTTTTGTATTATTCAAGAGTGATACATGTCATAAAATAAACTGAATAAACATATTTTAATATACAAAAAATATAATTAAAGGCAGTGGCGAATCCAAAATTAGAGCAATTTTTGTAAATCTTGTCTTGGGAAAAAATAATCAAACTATGATGTGATCTTGTTACTGCATACGATTTTGAGGGAAAAAAGATCCTCCGTTATTAATCCAACCTTACCAACCAACCTAATAAACTGACCCAACCAACCAACCTTTGTAATGAATACCTAAGTTAAATTCTGCAAGACCCATTATTTAGGCAAGTTTTGCTCTGTTGTTTTCTTAGAGCATTGAATTAAATAAATTCAATCCTCTAAGATTGTTTTTAATAAAGATATAACATTAAAAATTGAGAACAACGGCTGCAAAAAAAGACGCTATTATGTGAAAAAATCAGTTTATTTAACTTTTGATAATCTAATTAGTGTCAGGAATTTCTTTTCAATCCTAAAAGCAGAGATTGTCTTACAAAATTACTTAAAGAAAAGCTTTAATAAAGTACACATAATCACAACGCTGCAAGCATCATAGGATAATGTGAGCTCTGCCATTTCAAACTCCATGTAGTCGTCATTGTAGAACGAACATTTTTCGGTGATCTAGGTCGTAAATATTCCACTCATAAATCCTGTCAGGGATAAGTAAAAATAGCATATTTCATCTACGAAATGCAGCAGCTAGGATTAAAAGAAATATTGTTTCTGCATGCTTTTACTGATTGCGATTGAACATCAGACGCATTTTGGAGGGGTCAGCTAAGATTTATAAAGCTTTACCAAAAATACCCTAAAATCCAAAAACCAGCTAAAGTGTTTTACAATCCCCGCTCTTCGCATGCTGAAGTAGAACTTGCTTAACAGTTATACCTGCTAAAGTGGTATCTCTTCTGAAAGTTCCCTAAATGCCGGCAGATGTCCTTTATTTATAAAATCAGAGGCAAATATGGAAATATTGGCTTAAAAAAAGTTATGAAGTGCAGCAGAAACCTAGTTGCAAATATTACTCTGACTTATTATCACATTTTCCAAGTGTGTTAACAACAAAACAACATAAACTTAAAACATAATATTAAGTAACTATATACACCTTATCAAATTAGCTAGCTTCAGAACCATGGGGTTAGGAATCTAAAGCAAACTGTATAGTTCCAGCCTTCACCAAATATTCAGTGGTATCAAGAAAAATTTTAAAGATGATTTTTTGTAGATGCGTAACTGACTACAACAGCACCAAATGTAGCTGCAAAAAGATGTCCATGTTCCATTTATGCCACAATTGTAAGAGAAAATTTTTAAAGGGTTTGTCCGTTTTAATCAATCGTAATGAAGATGAAGGAGTCGAGCCAGAAATTCAAAAAAGGAAGACAAACAAAATAATTATAATAATATTAATTAAAAAGATTTTCACACCACCTCTATCCAAATATTACGGCGTTCGTACAGAATTGAATCAGTTTTTGTATCTACAGATGTATAAGTTTTCGTTTTATTGCAATACGAATTTAAAATTTGTAGGCATAGTCAATACAATATGTTAAGAATGCTTTATAGAAGGCTAATTGATATCATCAATGACTAGGTATCCAGTCTTTTAGCTGGCTCAATAAATGTATAACCCTTAAAAATAATAATAATACTTCAATTGTGATTCCAACTGGAGTGGGAACGTTTTTCTTTAAGTTTCCTTTCAAATAATATTTATTCCTTTTAATTTACCCCGGTCCTAGTGCCTTTAAGGTCGATAGCTTGACCGAAGACTTATAATGATGATGATGATTAAGAAGGTGATAGTAAAAGTAATTATACAGTTTTTTGTAGAAAGTCAGAAATATCAACTTAAAAATAAACACCTGTAACTTTTTGTTTATGATCACACATTTAATAAACTTCTTTTTCAAAATTGAATGCACTACATTGTCGTTATTCACGATTTTTTCGAAAGTTAAAAACAAAAGTTTTACAAGAAGAAGATAAAAATATGGGGCAAAAATGTGTGTTAGCAAAAATTAACGGTTTTTGGTTGCCACTATTTCAAAATCTGTTACAGGTAAAGTTCAGATTAGCATACAAATTTTGTAGGGAATTTAATGCTCTTTAATTTTTAATATAACATTTTTTTTGTACACCGCGCCGTAATCGAGTTATAGGCAAAAAACCGAAAAATTGCACCTTCTTACCCCCCTCTGCCACTGAAGCGGGGGGCTAGAGGTGGGGACTTTTGATATGTTAATGTCCTAACTACCCTAAAGCTATCCCCGGAGAGAAAAATTCTCTCCCCCCTCCGTGCACTCTACAACCCTCTCGTTGACTGGACTATAATGGTATTGGTCAATCTTTCAATCATTTCATCTCTACGTCTATTTTCAAGCACAATATTGCGAAAAAGCTCATTTATATCTACAACTTGTAGCTGCGTGTTACCCACATTCCCGTTGTCTGAGTTCGTTTCATGATTATCGCCTTTGGAGTCCTGAAATTCATTTGACTCATTGTCACTCATTTTTTTTTTACTTTTCAACTCAAGTTCACAAAAAAACTGCCTTAATTTTAGTTCACTAGTGTCCACTGGTCAGGTCTTAACTCAAAAAGTTACAATTTTGCCGAGAAAACTGCAAAAAACTACGTTATAACCGTGTTTTTAGTAAAGGTCATTGACCCCGATTTTTGATTTTCAAAACAGCACTGTTCTAGATCGCCCGCGCTAACTTTTCTGTACGGCTGGGTTTATCTCACTTCTGAAATGTTAATTCGACTCTTTGTGCCGTCGCTGAACTCTGTTCTCAATAAAAAAAAGTAAGAAAGTTTAAAAGAAAGTGTTTTTATTTTACTACCCAACAAACATTTAAAGTTGTCACGACGAAACCCCAACACGAAAGAATTTCTTAAAGGTAACCGCAACGTATTCCCGCTACGTCTCAGTATACCATACAGCGACGTGTTAATTCCCTAAGTGGGGAACCAATTTCTGGTTATGACTACTAGGCCAAGTATTTAAAGTCACTGTAGTAACAACTACACTACTACGTCGCAGCCAGGTATCTACTACGTCGTAAAGGCTGTTTTTTTTTCCGTAATGGCATAAAAGTAGCGATGTAGTTGCAAATAATATAATCGTTTCTTTTTGGTAGAATTATTATAATACAATATGGAACACAACAGTAAACAAACACGCTAAGTTTTTTAGTTTGGTTATGTCTGTAATATGTACTATGTTATCTAAAATTACGAGATTTAACGAGCAGAGGTCAAAATTCAACTGCGATGCAAATTTTTATGTGCAACATGTATTATGTTTATTGCAAAAAATAGGCGCGCCTGCAAAATTTAGCCGTTTTCTGGTAGCTGATGGAATATTTTCGTTGTGGTTTTTGAGGTTATGTTTTTATAATTGGCAGATAATCCGACCAAATGGTTTTTAATATGGATATTTGGTAAAGCTTTTATTAATTTGTGTACGAAAAACTATATCTCTGTAAAATGGGCTCCAAAACTAAAATAAGAAAAGCAATTTTTCTGTCCTTTAAAAAAAACATGGCGTACGAAAATTATTTCTTCATAGAGGGGAGAGCTACTTGAAAGTGAGCCTAAGTTACGGCTACGTATCACTTACTACTTGTGTGTCTTTATTTCCTTATAGTTCTAGATAGCACATTCTACCTCATCCGTTACCGACTTTTCTCCGCAACTAAAAAATTACTAGAGAGTGTCAGCAACCGCGCGGGTAAGCAAATCACGACGTTCAAGTTATATGGCCGATCGGACCGTCAGCAACAGACGTCACTTGTCATTGACATTTAAGGAGGATCAACAACAAAAAGTTTTAAACAAATTATTTTGTTTTACAATATTATCAACAAACTCAGGTAAAATTATAGTGATAGATTAATATTTATTAACAAAGATACAAGAAAACATATAGCTAATTTTCACGCTTTTACAATAAGGCCTAGTTTATGTTCTCATCAAGGATGTATTCATGGACTTATGGCCTCGTGTAACCTAGTTGAAAAGTTATTATTTGGAATCAAAACAAATAATTTTAACTATAAAATCTGAGTTATTTATCACATTGTTTTTTTTTTAATTTTAGATCACTGCTTGTAGTAACCAGAAATGCTAAAGAAGTATTGCAACGAATGCCCAACCACCATGTATTCCTATAAATAGATCACCTGACAACATGTGTATTATGCAATGCCTTTATGATATTAACAATGAAAACCATTTCAAATTCATTGCCCTACTGAACCTACTTAACCAAGGATTTGCTGAGATGATCCAGACAAATTTTAAGTTGACTTCTTTCCTGGTTGATTTCAGGTCAGCCTTTGTCATTCTCAATATATTTAGTATGGCTTTAAATGGTTTAATCAATTATTGTAATAAGTTATTTTAAATGAAATAAATTAAAGTTGTTTATGTAGTTTTTTATTTAAAAAATTATCTACAGGGGGCAGTGAGGCCCGGTTTCCACCTATGTGTGCTTACCCTGATTCAAAAAATGTATCACACAACAGGACATAGATTGACTTGTTTAAATGCAAGGTCACCTAATGAGATTTTTTAAGCAATGTGGGCACACATAAGTGGAAACTGAGTTTTAAACATGGGGGGGGTTGTTTTTGAACGTATCTATCTAGTTATAAAACCTTATTTTTTTGCTTAGGTGTGTAATACCCCATGTGTCTTGTATTTTTTATGTAATTCTCGGGAAAAAGGGAGGAACAGGCCACCCCCACTGACATGACCATTAAATAAAACAAAAGACATCAATTTTTTTACAGGGGTATTGTATTCTAAAGTGGTGGCAGGCCCAGTGGACCTCGATGCACCACGACAAAAACAAAAAATGAATTAGGATTAACGCATTGCCACATGTACAGGGGTTTTTGATTATGAATGTAACCCCCCTCACTATCCTGTGGGGATAGTGGATCTTGTGGGATAGTGGATCTCATGGGGATAGTGGGGGTTACATTTATAATGGATGCCTGACACAGCTCAATGTGTAAGGAAAAAACTTATGTTCTTTATTTTAATTTCAGAGTAGGTAGGTAGTACTAATAATAACATTTTGTCAAATTAAATTCAAACACTTTTTTGTTCTTTAGTTCAAACTAGGCCAGAGGTTTCTGTAAAAGTTCTCGGATTATCCTGTATACCTATCTTCCCAAAATCTGCTGTATTCACATTTGTAGAGGTTTCCTCGTCTTTGAAAATGTGGATCCTGTAACAAAAAAAGGAAATTTTAATACATGGGGCGTCTGCGATGTGTTTGAAGATATAGGATTTAAAATATTTGCCTACAGATATCATTATTCGGAATAATGAAAGCCAATAAAAAGGGCGTATTCCCCATGGTTCATAGCTCTCTCCCTTATCTATTTTCCTTTGGTTTACGTGCCTTCATCATTTCTCTATGTAGATTGTACTTGATTGCAGATTATTTGCACTGTAATAAACTTGAAGGCTTCGTTGTTTTGTGGCATCATTCATCGAAAAGCCATTTTAACAGAAGCATAGATTAGATTGGATAAGATTAGTAAAAAACAGAAGACCAAAGCCATTTTTTATTTGTTTATAAATCAAAACACTTTTTGACGTCTGCCTATTCTACTGACCCGAATTTTACTGACTTGGATATTACTGACCAACGATTTTTTATACTATTTCACGTCAGACTAAATTGTATAGGGTCGAAACAAATCATAACTAATAAATAAAAGCTTCTACCACTGCCATAGTTACAGTTTATTTATCTATTATTTAGTTACAGCTCAGGTTTATAGCAAAAATACCTTTAATTATTAGATTCTACACCAACTACTACCACCTTCGCTTAGCTTCTATTACAAAAAAACCAATTACTACCACCTTCGCTTAGATTCTACTCCTAAAAACCCAAATACTACCACCTTTGCTTAGCTTCTAACACCAACCTAGCTTTCACCACAAAAAATCAAGTACTTCCTCCTTCCGTTAGGTTCTACTACGGTAGGTGGTAGTAGTTGATTTTTTGATGGTAGAAGCTAAGCCTAAGCGAGGGTGGTAGAAGCTAAGTGAAAGTGGTTTTTGGGACAAAACTGAGTTGTAGTTAAGTGATAGGTCAGTAGAGCTGTTTAGAAGTGGTACTTCACTTAGACCAATTAACTTAAAAGTTAATATTTGTTTTTACCACAAACTAGGCGGTTTTTTATCAAAAATACGTTGGTCGTTAAAATGATGGTCAGTGAAATAGAAATTCCCTTTTGCTATGGCACTGTCTCTTTTCTTCTCAGTAAATTTACTCTGTGTCTCGCGCTCTCTCTTACACACACACATAAATCCATACTGTCGTCTTGCCGTCGGTTGCTACGTTTCTATGGCGTTTCAACCAGGTTTCAACTCAGTTTGTTTTATTATTTATGATTTAATTAATTTGGCAATAACGATTCATTACGCATTATGTAATATTTCATCTTTTTTTCTTTTGTAGGTAGGCAGTAGGTTAAGTTATAAATATTTACTTTTTTTCATTAAATTTGTCTCTATATGTCATTACCATAATTAGTGATGTTTGTAAAGAATCCAATAAATAAATAAATAAAAGTAAATTTAAAAAAGTTTTTATAATATACCAAAACATATGGGTAAAAATCATGGAGGTGGAGAATTTCAATTGGAGAGTATTTTCTTAGTTAAAGCTGTAGTAAATTACAGTTTTCAAATTATTGTCAGATTGTTATACTTCAAACTCATCTCCACATTTCAGAAACATTTTTAATAAAAACGTCCCTAATTTAATTTTGTTCTCTTTATACTCGAAAAATTACTTGGGGAACGCGTCCATAACTCAATAAGGATAGTTCAAATGGGCACAAAACATATTAAAATCAATTAAATTTTCCAATCTTTATTTCAAACTCTAATTAGAATCAGTAAGGTTTATGAGTTCCTACATGGTTTACAATAAATTTTAAGTAAACGTCAATTTTACTTAATAAGAAAGTTGTCCGACTAGAAGGTCATCATTTGGGGAACAGATACATAAAATATTAAAATGTTTTTCATTAAAACAGAAGGTGTGGTACCCACTGTCAACGCTGAATTGATTGTTGGTTTTAAATATTACATTAAAGCAGTAAACAAATTTTAATTGAATATATAAGTACCGTACATCAATTCAGCATAATTTGGGGAATGCTGTTGTACAATGTGCTTAGGTTAAAACGTTATATTTTTGTCATTGTTACAATAAAAAATCAAGGCGGACAAGGTATTAACGGGACGTCCTTTGTCCCATTTTTCGAACTTGGCACAAAATTTTAAACTTTTACCAATTTATCTCACATGAATTGTTTTATTTTAAGAAGTCAACTGCAACACAAAAATGATAAAACTATTTTTTAACATATGCTGGCGTACAAGTGCATATTACGGACATCATTATTAATGAGTGGCTCACAAACGTTCTTAAACTTTCTATATGTATTTTTGTTTTTTTTTTCTGCTTTGCCATATGTTTGCTTCTTTTTTAACTTTAGTCCCGTTTTGACCTAAAACAGATCTGGCAACCCTACCTTAAAACCTACCAATAAAAACTAAAAATTGACCTAGCATCCAACTTAACTAGGGTTGCCAAATTTAGATATTTGTTTTTCACGACAACAGAACAAAATTTTTGGGACATCTCTCTCTCTGGGTCTCTAGTACACGTATTGGTTCGGTTCGGTATTTGACTTTGGTATGTCAATTTTTAAAGATCAACTATTAGCCTGCAATTTAAATCTGTCACAATACTGCAATAATAGTGTTATTATGGCTTTATTCCAATAAGACTAAAACGAACTCAATTCGCATGAAAACGTAGCAATGACAACCAGGGAGTATTTTCGATCTATTTATGCCACTTGTATTAGTTGCACTTAAGTCACAACTTAAAATTCTGCTTACAAGTCGTACTTTGCTAAGAATTTATTATAAACGATACTTGCTTTAATTGATTATAAATTATAACAAATTCGCAATAATTTAACGAGCCACAAAAAGTAATGTTAACATTAGTCGCGACCAACAGGCGACTTTAAGATGTTTACGTTTTTAAAGTAGAAATAGGAAGTAGTTTTTACTTTGAAGGATTGACATAAAAACAAAATCAAAGTTTTTGTGACTTTTAGGTTGTCCTCAAAAGTAATTTTCTCCACATTATTACATCAGATATTACTATGATGACCCAAACCTATGTAGTAAAATAAAAAGTTATAAGGTAGTTGTCGGATACACCCGTTTTCGACTTCAATTAAGCCCAACTTTGTCGTGGTAATTCAGTAACATATAAATGTCGGGGTGACTACGAATTAACGACTAAAAAGAAAGTAAAACTTTGGCAACGTGCTATTGTGGTAGAGCAGATTATCAGATTAGACTATCAAGAAACAATCCTATCAGGTAGTTTAAAAGGTCGTTTTTACGAAACTTCTACTTTTTCGTGATACTAAACAGTAGTCAGAACTAAAAAGTAACGAATTTTGGTTGAGATCACCACATTTCTACCATAAGAAAGTAGGAAAGCCTTTGGAGCATGTAGCCGCTACTATAATTGTTAGTTGGGTACGTCTCTAACAAGATTCATCAGCTGATCCTAATCTGTCAAAAAACATCTGGTAAGGAAATAAGTAAAGTTGGTTGCCTACCCTAATTATTTACATCATATAAAATAAGGGAACTGATACAAAATAATAAGGGCACTGTATATAAATATTTCACTTTATTAACACAGGTAAGAAAAAGTAAACAAAAGAAAAAAAATGGTTTTGTATGAAATATCGCATACCTATAGGTAATCAGACAGGGAATGCGTCAATTCACCGCGGACGATTAGCCGCCGGTCCTTAAGCCGCGTATTCATTTGAGGCAGAATTATATAATAATAATAAATTGTATTTATTGATAAATAAATGTTACATAGGCGATGTTTGGCAAACTGCTACTTCGCAAGCCTCGCAGCGGGACCAAACGAATGCTTGATTTGCATTGCCTTGTATTCACTTGAGCATGAATTGTTTGGCCTCGTAGCGAGGCACTTACTACAAATTATATGAGCATGAAGTTAGCGAAGCACCCATCGCAGATCGAATCGTGACTAGGTGGATAATTTGCCGTTAATTATTCGTGAATTAGTTGTGGAAAAAATAATTTTGTTTCTCTTAATTTTGACCGTTTTTGAGGGTGCTTCGCTAACTTCATATGAACGGTCAAAAATAAGAGCGACAAAATTAATTTTTCCACAACTAATTAACGACTACGTTATTCGATTTCAATACGTCATGTCTAAAGCCATTTTTGACGAGGGTGCCTCTCTAACTTCATATGAATTTAGCGCAGCACCCTCAAAAACGGTCAAAAATAAGAGCGACAAAATTAATTTTTCCACAACTAATTCACGACTAATTAACGGCAAATTATCCACCTAGTAGCGATTCGATTTGCGATGGGTGCCAAAATATGAAGTTAGCGAAGCACCCTCAAAAACGGTAAAAAATAAGAGCGACAGAATTAATTTTTCCACAACTAATTCACGACTAATTAGCGGCAAATTATCCACCATATTCGATTTTGATAAAAGTCATTTTTACGAGAGTGCTTCGCTAACTTCATATGAAGTTCGCAAAGCACCCTCAAAAACGGTAAAAATTAAGAGCGACAAAATTTTTCCACAACTAATTCACGACTAATTAACGGCAAATTATCCACCTAGCAGCGATTCGATTTGCGATGGGTGCCAAAATATGAAGTTAGCGAAGCACCCTCAAAAACGGTCAAGAATAAGAGCGACAAAATTAATTTTTCCACAACTAATTCACGACTAATTAACGGCAAATTATCCACCTAGTCACGATTCGATCTGCGATGGGTGCTTCGCTAACTTCATGCTCATACAAATTATTGTTTACATAGAATTTTAAATTTTATTTTCAGAAGCTACGAGCCGAATTGCCTTTACTGAGTGTCGAGTTCACGAAAACCTCAACGGACTGTTGCTGCCCTGCGTTTCCAAAATAGAAGAATTTTATTTACATTATTTACCTTATCTTTCGAGATATTTGAAAAAAATATATTTTTTCATTGTTACAAAAACCTTTATTTTTTACTGTTAGAAAAACATTTCTTTTTCACTGTTAAAAATCAATATTTTTTTAACGTTCGAAAAACACTTTTAAAAAACGTTATAAAAACATAACATTATTTTTCTAACGTCAGAAAACGGGTTATTAAGCTTCTTTTTCACTATGAATATGACGTTAGAACCAACATTCAAACTAACGTTATGTTTTCAAAGTATACATTATTTTAATGTTATTAAAATGTTTTTGTGCTTAGTGGGTATATACCTGGGACAAATTATTAAACTGAAAAAAGAAAACCAAACAGCTGAAATTAAGAGACGAGTAAGATTGGCCTGGGCAGCATTCGATAAATTAAGCTACATGTTAAGAAATAAAAAATATCCTCAGTACCTCAAAACGAAAGTGTATAACCAATGTGTCCTTCCTGTACTTACCTCTGGATCCCAGACCTGGACACTTACAAAACAAACATGGATAAGGTAACAAAAGCCCAAAGGTCAATGGAAAGGCAAATGTTACATAAAGCTGACAGATAGAAAAAGGAATGAATGGATAAGAAATAAAGCAAAAGTAAGGGATGTCAGAGGAGAAGTAGCAAAATTAAAATGGAAATTTGCCGATCATAATATTAGACAGAAAGACGTTCGATGAAACTAATCCATTGTAAACTTGAGACTTTGGGAAGATAAAAGAAGTAGGGGAAGACCGAGGGGTGGCTCGATCGCCGATTTTTGTACACCAAAAGGAAATGCCTACGATAATACCTATGGTATTTCCTGGTATTTCCCAGTGTTTCCTCAAATTTCAATGGTATTTCCTAGTATTTCCCAAGCACTTACCCGTATTTACTAGTATATACCCCAGTACTTCCCAAGTATTTCCTGGTATTTCCCCTAACCTGTACACCAAAAGGAAATACCGAGCCACCCCTCGGGGAAGACCCCAAATGAGATGAGCGGACGATTTGAAGAAACACGCGGGAACTAGATGGATGAACACGGCGACAGACAGAGAAGAGTGGAAGATATTGGGGGAGGCCGATGTCCATCAAAGATGGATTGAAGAAGGCTAAATAGAATAGGGTGTTCTTGGTCAGGCTTTTTGCCAGTCTGTTACCCTTACCTTTATTCTGCGCGGGCGCAGTAGGGCTCTGTCATGCTGTTATCTTTATTAAAGGTAACGACAGGCGCTAATTAGAGCCAATAGTAACGACTACCTTTACCGTTAGAGAGCCATCCACCCAAACCAAACTGTATCGCGTATTAAACCAACCAAATTATGGTGATGTGTGATTCTGTGGTAGGAGATTTGTAGGTTAAAAAGTCTGTTTTCTTTTAACTGTCTTTAACTCTATAGATAACACCATGGCAGAGCCAGGCGCAAATTTACGGGAGAATAAAAATGGCAAATCCCGCCCCCTACCTCCCAAATCTTAAATTATATTTAGTTTTAACACACAAGCAGCGTTCAGTATTTGCATCACAGACGCGACGGATTTTTGGTCACGTGATTACAGATTAGTCTGAGCAAATTGGAATTAACGAACGATCCAGATTAAATCGAACAAATTTTTATAAATGGTTATAACCTTAAATATAACCAAAAATATTATGTACATATTGCAACCCACGCCCAGCTATAATTTTGACAAAATTGTCCTGTGATGTCGGAAATTTATACACTTGCGTGCATAGAAATCGGCCCACCGTAAATTGCACCCCAGATCGTGCAGGAACCACCTCCATAAGCACTCCGCTCTTCAAAGCAGCAATCTGCAAATCGCTCTTTTGGTCTTCGGTACACTTTCCTTCTTCGGTCGCTAACATGGAGGCATATTCTGGACTCATCTTAGAACAGAACAGATCCCCATTGTTCCAACGTCCAATTCAGATGACCCCGTGCAAAACGCAGGCGTGCTTGCCGATGAGTTGGAGTAAGTTTTGGACCAATCGCAGGTGTTTTAGGGGTCAGATTATTTTCCTGCAGTCTTCGTCTTACTGTCCACTGACTAATAGCCACTACTCGCACCTCACGGAGCTGTCATTGCACTTGAACGGCATTAAGGTGACGATTTCTTAATGTTGTTGACACAATAAAGCGGTTGTAAATCGCCTTCTGCCTGTTGCACGTCTCCTATGAAAGTCTCCAGTCTCCTTGTAATGCTGGTACACTCTTCGAACCGCTGCGCGGGTCATATTCAATTGTCTGGCAACAGCTCGCTGACTAAGTCCATTTTCGATTAAAGCAATATCTTGGGCGGTTTTTTGTGGTGTAGTATGCATTAAACTTACAAACTTGAACACTATTGACATTTTAAAAAACGAATAATATGCAAATTTGAGTTGCAAAGGCAATTTGACAAATTTTTTATTTTCGTTACAATCACCACATAAACACGTTTCATGTGTTTACCGGTTGCTACGCATATAAACGATAAGCCTTCTTAAAAAATTTATACTCACATTAAAGCATAATAAATTGTCATTCAAACAGCATATTTCTTTTTTTGATCTGATAAATAATTCTTTAAAAAAATATAGTTAAAGTCCAAAGATTTACAGTGGGCCGATTTCTATGCACTCAAGTTTATAATTTGTTGTCTTCAACATCAAATAATTCAATTTCAATCCCTTTACATAAAAAATATTTTTGTAAACAAAACAAATACACAACGTACGTCACAATCTCGGATTAATCTGTTTCGTCGATCAAAATGTACGGAGCAACCAGATTTACGTCCGACTAGTCTAAGCAGAATTACCGAACGATTCAGATCTACCTCCCCTAGATGTAGATGGAATCAGCGGCGTAGCGTGCCCGAAAGGGCGGGGCGACAGCTAAAAAGGGCGCCTCTGACAACTGATGAAAAATCTTGCGACCAAAAAAAAAAAAAAAAACAAAAAAAAAACAAAGGTCATCGTGTGTGAAGGGGCGGCCGCTAGGTCACAAGGGCGCCTATCACAAATCTTGCGACCAAAAAACAAACAAAAAAAAGGTCTTCATGTGTGAGGGGGCGGCCGATAGGTCACAAGGGCACCTCTCACAAATCTTGCGACCAAAAACAAAAAAAAAAAAGATCTTCATGTCGTTAGTTTCCTTTGGCGCCCACTCAATTGGTCGTTGCCGGCCCGACTTAATAAAGCTGAGGGCGCTTCGGCCACCAATAGGGCGCCACTACCCTCGGGGCGAGGGGGGGGAGACGAACCCCCGCGCCCCCCCACGCTACGCCGCGCTGGATGGAATTACCGAACGATTTCGGTCAAAAAGATTAATCCGACGTAAATACCGAACGCAGATACAGAATACATCTGATGACTATGCAAAATAGCTTTATGCCACATTGGGGGTACTTGATCCCATTTTGGGATACCTATATGTAGCAAAACGAGCGGGGCGGTTGTGTAATTTAGAGTCAATAATTTGGTGAAACAACTATTATTTATTAAAATACTAACTAAGTTTAAAATACCTATTTAAGAAATAAAAAGTTGTAATAAAAAATACATTTATAAAAATTAAATTTAGTATTTACAACATTTATAAAGAATTACAGCGACCTAGTCATCGCTGTCGACTCTTGCGCTCATTTCTTGCAAAAACAACATAAAATACAACTTTTAGTGATAGTACCAAAAAAAACAAAAAAAAATGGGCAAAATAAGTTACTAGGTTTAACAAGGTATCCCGTTTTGCCCCCCAACCCTGTTTTGCTCCGAACCCCAGTTAATTCAAACAAAAATCATACACAGTAAAAGGCAAATTTTACGGGAAACGCGTTTAATTATGAATAATACATAAACCCACTAATTGTTCAGTGTAAACAAAATTTCAAAAAGACTGTTAAAAATGTACTTACCGTCACAAAATGCGCAAGCTATTTTTACAATAAACAGCGCACAACATCACATGTTGAGCAAAAACCAGCTAAAGCTCAGCCGACCGGCACCAATCATATTCCAGAAAGTTAAACCAGTCATGGCGATAAAATATCTGATATTAAGAGGTCTTATTCTGGCGCAGTTTAGCTAAAACTGCGGTATCCCGTTTTACTCCCGTGTCCCATTTTGCCCCCTTTCAACTATTTATATAATTTTTTGTCGTGAAATCACTTAAAGAATTTCAAAACACCTTGGAGACTAGGTAAGTAAGAAAAATGTTTGACTATTTTCTTCTGTAAGACAAAAACGATACACAGAAAAAAAGGAATTGTTAACTTAAAGAAAAATTGTTACATACACACAAGCGAATGGTTTGTTAAAGTTAACAATATCGTAAAATTAACTATAGCTTGACAAATATTGTTAAATTAACAAAACATTTTTTAATCCTGCCAGGCTGATTTGACTAACCTAATCATGGATATTGTTAAAATTTAATTTATTTTTAAAATTATTTAATTTTTTTCGTCATTAATTTTTTTCCGATGCAAATTTCCATAGAGGAAAGTTCTGCAAAACTACTATTTCCAAAAAGTAGCAACTACTTTCACTAAAAACTGTTTGGTTTTCACTTTCTCCAACGTCGATCACGAGGATACGAGTGATCCCCGTCTGGAACACGTCCTGATAGTCATGAACAAATGTTCCATGCCAATCCACGACCGGACCGGTTTCGAGCTTTTTGGCCATCCTCAGGTGAATGTAGGCGATAGCTCCGTGTAGAGCATAAGTTGTGTGAAACCACCAGAAACAACTACTCCGAGGGAAAATACTCCTACCGGCATTGTATTATACTGATGGTTTGAGGCTTTCATTGAAACTTGTTAAAACTGTTTGGTTTTCACTTTCTCCAACGTTGATCACGAGGATACGAGTCATCCCCGTCTGGAACACGCCCTGATAGTCAGAAACAAATGTTCCATGCCAATCCACGACCGGACCGGTTTCGACCTTTTGGGCCATCCTCAGGTGAATGTAGCCGATAGCTCCGTGTTGAGCATAAGTTGTGTGAAACCACCAGAAACAACTACTCCGAGGGAAAATACCCCTACCGGCATTGAATTATACTGATGGCTTGAGGCTTTCGTTGGAACTTCTTAAAACTGTTTGGTTTTCACTTTCTCCAACGTCGATCACGAGGATACGAGTGATCCCCGTCTGGAACACGTCCTGATAGTCAGAAACAAATGTTCCATGCCAATCCACGACCGGACCGGTTTCGACCTTTTGGGCCATCCTCAGGTGAATGTAGGCGATAGCTCCGTGTAGAGCATAAGTTGTGTGAAACCACCAGAAACAACTACTCCGAGGGAAAATACCCCTACCGGCATTGAATTATACTGATGGTTTGAGGCTTTCATTGAAACTTGTTAAAATTGTTTGGTTTTCACTTTCTCCAATGTCGATCACGAGGATACGAGTCATCCCCGTCTGGAACACGCCCTGATAGTCAGGAACAAATGTTCCATGCCAATCCACGACCGGACCGGTTTCGACCTTTTGGGCCATCCTCAGGTGAATGTAGGCGATAGCTCCGTGTAGAGCATAAGTTGTGTGAAACCACCAGAAACAACTACTCCGAGGGAAAATACCCCTACCGGCATTGAATTATACTGATGGCTTGAGGCTTTCGTTGGAACTTGCTAAAACTGTTTGGTTTTCACTTTCTCCAACGTCGATCACGAGGATACGAGTGATCCCCGTCTGGAACACGTCCTGATAGTCAGGAACAAATGTTCCATGCCAATCCACGACCGGACCGGTTTCGACTTTTTGGGCCATCCTCAGGTGAATGTAGGCGATAGCTCCGTGTAGAGCATAAGTTGTGTGAAACCACCAGAAACAACTACTCTGAGGGAAAATACCCCTACCGGCATTGAATTATACTGATGGTTTGAGGCTTTCGTTGGAACTTGTTAAAACTGTTTGGTTTTCACTTTCTCCAACGTCGATCACGAGGATACGAGTGATACCCGTCTGGAACACGTCCTGATATTCAGGAACAAATGTTCCATGCCAATCCACGACCGGACCGGTTTCGACCTTTTGGGCCATCCTCAGGTGAATGTAGGCGATAGCTCCGTGTAGAGCATAAATTGTGTGAAACCACCAGAAACAACTACTCCGAGGGAAAATACCCCTACCGGCATTGAATTATACTGATGGCTTGAGGCTTTCGTTGGAACTTGTTAAAACTGTTTGGTTTTCACTTTCTCCAACGTCGATCACGAGGATACGAGTGATCCCCGTCTGGAACACGTCCTGATAGTCAGGAACAAATGTTCCATCATAATCCACGACCGGACCAGTTTCGACTTTTTGGGCCATCCTCAGGTGAATGTAGGCGATAGCTCCGTGTAGAGCATAAGTTGTGTGAAACCACCAGAAACAACTACTCTGAGGGAAAATACCCCTACCGGCATTGAATTATACTGATGGTTTGAGGCTTTCGTTGGAACTTGTTAAAACTGTTTGGTTTTCACTTTCTCCAACGTCGATCACGAGGATACGAGTGATACCCGTCTGGAACACGTCCTGATAGTCAGGAACAAATGTTCCATGCCAATCCACGACCGGACCGGTTTCGACCTTTTGGGCCATCCTCAGGTGAATGTAGGTGATAGCTCCGTGTAGAGCATAAGTTGTGTGAAACCACCAGAAACAACTACTCCGAGGGAAAATACCCCTACCGGCATTGAATTATACTGATGGTTTGAGGCTTTCGTTGGAACATGTTAAAACTGTTTGGTTTTCACTTTCTCCAACGTCGATCACGAGGATACGAGTGATCCCCGTCTGGAACACGTCCTGATAGTCAGGAACAAATGTTCCATGCCAATCCACGACCGGACCGGTTTCGACTTTTTGGGCCATCCTCAGGTGAATGTAGGCGATAGCTCCGTGTAGAACATAAGTTGTGTGAAACCACCAGAAACAACTACTCCGAGGGAAAATACCCCTACCGGCATTGAATTATACTGATGGTTTGAGGCTTTCGTTGGAACTTGTTAAAACTGTTTGGTTTTCACTTTCTCCAACGTCGATCACGAGGATACGAGTGATCCCCGTCTGGAACACGTACTGATAGTCAGGAACAAATGTTCTATGCCAATCCACGACCGGACCGGTTTCGACCTTTTGGGCCATCCTCAGGTTAATGTAGGCGATAGCTCCGTGTAGAGCATAAGTTGTGTAAAACCACCAGAAACAACTACTCCGAGGGAAAATACCCCTACCGACATTGAATTATACTGATGGTTTGAGGCTTTCGTTAGAACTTGTTAAAACTGTTTGGTTTTCACTTTCTCCAACGTCGATCACGAGGATACGAGTGATTCCCGTCTGGAACACGTCCTGATAGTCAGGAACAAATGAAAAATGGAACAGTTGTTCCTGATCCGGTCGTGGATTGGCATGGAACATTTGTTCCTGACTATCAGGACGTGTTCCAGACGGGGATCACTCGTATCCTCGTGATCGACGTTGGAGAAAGCAAAATTTCATGAAATCGATAGGAGTTATTCAAGTGAATTTGCAAAAACAATACCTATATGTGGAAATGGTAAAGTGAAATAAGTGTCAAATGTATCTATTAGTGTGGCGCCATCTAGGCCTATATAGTAATAATAGATAATATATACAGATGTAAGCCATTTCTAATGGAATGGTATTGTTATTTTAAAAATATGAATTTTAAATCCATACGTATTAAATAATGGCAGTGTTAATTTAAAAACATAAACATTAATAAAACCACAGCATTAAATTAATTAACAATTTCAACTTTGTTACAATGATCCAAATTTATTTAATTTAAATATATGAAAATTAACAATATCAAAAATGCAATTTTAACAATTTTGTTTTTTCTGTGTAGGAAAAAATATTCGAAAGCAATTTATAATTTAAGGGTACATCTTATTTCCTTCAGTCATCGATAATGGCGCGCAATTCTATACATAAAAATTGCATCACAGCAGGACTGAAATATTCCGTTTCATACTATTCCCCAATTTATCCTGTTCGGTTTCCGATTGCCGGAAATTATTCTCCGTGAAACTTTCCGCGAGCTCTTATAAAAACTTTGAAATGGATGTGTTTTTATTTATTTCGTATTTGCCTTGTTAAAAAGCTCTTTTTTGTAAGCATTCTACCTCGTCGAGTTTTCTTTTTAATCGTCGAATTTATTGGAAAGGAGCAAAATACAGCCTCGTGATCTGACATACCAGCGTTCATCACTATACACTCAACTTGACTATCATTAAACGAGGAAAAAGTATAATCAATGCATGTCGTTGATTTAACATGCATATGCAAGCCATTTGAGTCAAATAGATTTGTAACAAACTGAACATGCGGAGAGCCTTCCTCTAAAAAATTTATATTAAAATCACCAGTGACAATAATGGAAGCATTAGAAGATAAGCCTGATAAAACCGTTTCCAGTCTCTGCAAAAAACAATGTACATTCGCTCTTGGGGACCTGTAGAAACCTAGTATATACAAATTTAAAACAGGACAATGTATAATTGAAAACTTAAAAATTCTCTCTTCCAAGACATTATTAAATCTTGTTATTTCAATAAAATTAAAGGCATCTTAAAACTGTTTTTGTATCAAAATAAGTGTTCCTCCATGAGCATCACTTTCTCGAGAGAATCGTGATACAATTGTATAGCCCTCAATATAAATCGGTTCATAAAACTCCAACCAATGTTCCACTAGTATCACCACTTTAGGAAAAGCTAAGCTATCTAAAAATAAAACTAATTCATCAGTTTTAGATCTTATAGAACAAATGTTAAAAAACACTAGGTTAATTCGGTTTCTGTTGCCTCTTTGACTAAAAAATTATTTCTTTGTTGCCTTTCTTCTAGAACATTTACTGTTTGTTCATTTGACAAGGTTTTTTCCACAAATTCATGATCTTGAAAAATGCGATCTTCTATTGAAATGGTTTCTACTGGCTCACAAGTTCAGTTCAAGGTGTCTTCTGTAAATTCCTAATTTTGAAAAATGCAATTTTCTACTAAAAGGTTTTCTACTATTTCGCTAGATGAAATTGAATTTGTGGCTTTTCCAATGTACAAATTTTCGATTAATGAAATTTTATTTGGTTCAGAGACCATGAGGGACCCATAATTGCTTGTATCGTCAACTGTTTCTATATGTATTAAGTTTTTATAAAAAGAGGTAGATGAATTTAAAATTTGTTCTATTCGTTTAGAGATACTTAAATTACTTATCTTTTGTCTATTTTTATTAATATCTATGAATAAAATCTTATTTTTAGAGAATCTGTTAAACTTATCTACCAATTTTCCAAGCATTATATTACAATATTCCAACCTACTTCTAATTAAACTGTTATAAGATCCTTGACAAGGAGTCGATAAAAATATTAAATTAATATGCAAACAATGTTTTAAATTTTGAAAAGCGCTCGAGAAGTTAAAATGTTTACCTTGCAAAGAATTATTTAAGCCAGCCATAACAATTATATAGTCATTTGCCGTCAACCTTTTTGCCAATAGATGAATATCTTCCACCACCGACTCAAACATCGCATAAGGTTTAATTATAGACTCTATCTGAAAATCTGTAGAGCCAAAATTTTTTTGAAGACTAGCAGCCAAACCCCGCCGTTTGGTCGCAAATACATAATATTTTGTTTTTATATTTCTTAACATTGGTTATCTTATTTATTTCTTTGTTATTTTTTATTTGTTCATGAGAACACACATTAGAGGGTAGATGATTAACTGGGTTCTTATTGATATTTTCTTTTGAAATTTGATAATTTATGTCAGGTTTTGGAACTTCTTCAGAACTTAAATCTGTCTCTATAGAAATGTCGGAAAATTCATCAAAAAGAGTCTTTTTTGTCGCATTAGCATTATTCACTTGAATGGTTAATTTTCCCAAATCCTCATTTAGTTCTTGAATAAGTTGCTCTTGGTCTTCTATTCTTTGTTTTTGATTTGAAATTTGCACTCTTGCGGTTTTAAGTTCTTTTCCCAGTGTATTAGATTCCAATTCTAATGTATTTGTCCATAAGTTTGTCTTTCTATGTGTCTCCTCTAATGCCTGGTGCTCTAATCTAAGTTTTTCTATTTTTTGGAAAGCTTCATCAATTTGGTCTTCTTTAATATTAATTTCTCTTTGTAAATTATTTATTTCTTTCTTTTGATTTTCAATAATTTTTGCATGTGAAGATAGTTTTTCCTGTGATTCTACTTCTGCATGATATACAATATCCTCAAAAGTTTGAGAGCTTCTTTTTAAACGTTTTATGTAATTATCCTTTTCTTTAATGGTATTTTCTAAGATATTTTTTCTGCTTGTAAGTTATTATTTGAGTTTTCTAGTTCCTCATAGTATTCTTCTTTAACTGCCAGATCCTTTTTGAAATTTTCAAATGCTTTATACAAAACCTGAAATTCGCTTTTACCATATTTACTTTTGCATTCGTGACAGTAAAATAATAAGTTTCTTTGACTTAAAGCCAAACAGTCATTTTCAGTTGGCGTTAATTTTTCGCAATTTCTGCAAAAAATCTTTGTACAAAAATCACATTTTGCCCCAAAAGTTTCGTCTTTATCTGGTCTGCGTTTAAAGATACAATTTATTTTGCAATTACTGCAATCGTAGGCCATAACATTTACATTTACATTTACACAAAACAAGACTCACTATTCTTGGGTTCTAAATATATGTTATCATCGGTAGTTTATTGTTTATTATTGTTTATCAACAAAATTTTTGCGCGGTAAAAACGTAAGGTTAATCATTTTTATAATTTATTTACCTGATAACTACTCTTGCTTAAGTTTAGATAACGGGTACACCTATTTGATTTATAACACTTCTAAGTCACTGCAAGTTTATAATATTTATTTTACTTTAAAACTCCCTAAATTTAATATTAATTTCGTCAGTTATTAAATTATCGATGTTATACCTTACAATAACGTTGACCTGTGTGTTTTAGCCATTGTTTTACAGATTATACGATTGCATTGCCAATTCTGTCTGCATTCATTTCTTTATAAACTCATTATTACTGAACCGATCTTAGTGAAATAAAAAAAAATATGGTGAAAATTGATCGTTCTTTAAAGCTTATAATCGAAATTTGCCGCCATCCCTAAAGTTAGGATGTCAGATATAATCATATTTGACCCTTAAAAGAGGCACGTTTATTCTTATTTTCAAAAAATGTTTTAGTTTTTTTTTATTTTATAGAAAAGCACTTAAAGGATTTTTATCTCTTTATGCGGGAGAAAAGTAATGTTTCTCTATAAATTAAAAAAAAAACTAAAACATTTTCGGAAAATAAGAATAAGCATGCAATTTTTAAGAATGAAGTATGGTTCTGTCCGATATCTTAAATTCTAAGATGGCGGCTAATTTCGATTATAATCTTTAAAGAGCAATCAATTCTCGACATGATATATTTTATTTTGCTAAAATTGGTTTAGTAATAACGAATTTATAAGGTAATGAATGCAGACAGGATTGGCAATGCAATCGTATAATCTGTAAAACATTGGCTGAAACAAAACTAGATTTTTTGAGAACCACCACACCGATTTTACTAATTTGCACCTCATTGTGTGGGGAAAAGTAGCGCTTTTCTATAAATTAAAAAAAAACTAAAACATTTGCGGAAACTAAGAATAAATACGTCATTTTAAAGAATCAAGTATGATTCTGTCCGCCATCTTAAATTTTTAGATAGCGATAAACTTTGATCATGATCTTTAAAAAGCAATCAATGTCACCAGGATGTTGTTTATTTCATTAAAATCGGTTCAGTAGTAATGAATTTATAAGGAAATAAATGCAGACATGATTGGCAAGGCAATCGCATAATATGCAAAACAATGGTTGAAACAAAAATATATTTTTTGGAACCATTGAACCGATTTTGCTAATTCGTACCTTGTTGTGCGTGGCAAGAATGCAGCTTTTTTACTAATTAAAAAAATAATTAACACATGTTTGCAACACGAGAATTTTCGAGCATCTTTAAAGGGTACATTTTAATTTTGTCCGCCATCTTGGATTTTAAGGCAGTGGACAAAAAAATTAACTTCAGTCGAAACTCTGATTAAGTGCAGTTTGTCCCATTAAAATCGATTGTATAGTTCAAAAGTTATAATGAAAAAGAATTGTCCGGTTTTTTTTGGCCCACCCGGTACAGGTTGTCCCAGATGCAATTTTGGTTAAGTGAAAAAAATGCGCTATTTCAAGCCCAATCAGCCTGTATCAAAACTAAAAATTGTGTTTTTCAAAAAATTTCAATATCTCCGCCATCTTGCCAACAAATTTTATACAATTTAATAGGTAGAGGAGAAGGTACAAATATGGGCTACCATTTGGTTTATTTGACATATCTAACATATTTTTGGTGTTGATCACGTTTTTTATTTTTTTACCGAACAAGTAGAACCTAACTCACGTTCTACTGACAGTTATTTGAATTTTCACAGAAGACTTTTTTTTTGTTTAAATAAAAATGACATAATAGCTAATAATGGGCTGCTACAAAAAATACCTACAAATATCAACTCATGCGTTCTATTTAAGTGCAAAACTCAAAAAAATAACACAACACAATTAACACAATATTATTCAATGCCACAAAAAACATAGACAATCGCCTCTATCCGCGCCTGCGCAGTCGATATGACACCACAAACTACAAATTAAACATTGAACCCAGAGTTCACCTTTGCGGGCTTCAGAAAATCTTCTTTTGTCTAGGCATATCATCAATATCGAAGTTTTCAATGGCTGGCATAAACTGCATTTCGTCATCTTTACTTTCAGAATCTTCCTTTAATTGCCGCTTTCTGTTCTTCGATGTTTTGTACGAGATCTTTTCTAACAAACGTAAATTTTAGTACCCGTGAATTTAAAATCAATCAAGTTTTCGGGGCTAATCAGTTAAAAAGAAGTTTTTGTTTCTCTCATATTTTTCCGTGGGTAGCTCGAAAGCTGAATCACGGTGGTTCAAAATCTAATGGACACCTAATAAGTGTTGACAGTTGACTGTTTCGTCCTTATGGGACTCAGAACACTGCGTGGTCAATGTGACGCCCTTGCGAAGTTATTCTGACGGTTTTGTCTATCATCCTACGCCTATAGTGAGAAAACCCTCACAAATAGCGCCATCTACCAAGATACAAAAGAAACTAGAACAAGAGCAGGCGAGTATAAACTGTAGCCCATATTCCATGGCCAATCAATGACAATAGGGCATTTTTTCTATTCCTAAGCCCATTTTTTTTACCTTACTAGCCCGCGCAGCAGTGGTGTATCTAGGAGGGGCTGGGGGGCCGCCCCCTCATTCCCCAAATGCCCCCACTACCGCGTGTCAATTACTAGAGAAGGTATTGTTTTCGACGACAATTTTTTTTGAGATAACGCTGAAAATGTGTTATTTGGGTGTATTTTGACCTATCTTAGCAATATCGTCGTGACTTATGTATGTGTGTGTGTGTCTGTGTATGTCTGTGCGTAACACGATAGCTCTTAAACCGCTAAACCGATTTTCATGACATTTTTAGGTAAAATAGTGTTCGACAACTTAACGAGCTGATTAGATTTTGGTCAAAATCCATTAAAGTTTTTTGACAATTAAAAAATGCCAACTTTTTAACGGAATATCGCATGTATATGCGATTTCCAAAATATACTAGATCCCATTTTTCTCAATAATTTGCGTTATAACCATAAACTTCGTAGGAGCTTTCATTTCCGAGATATTTACAAAAAACTGTTTTCAAGGCTGATATATTATGGAGTTCACTTGAATTGTGCTAATAGGCTAGCTAGGAAGATATCAGATCCGTCATGAATCCACTTATTTTACTCTACTTTTTTATCATTGGACCAAAACCTAGAAACAAAAGACAAGACTTTAAAATAAATTAAAGTAAATGTCACCTTAAACCGGGAAAAAAAACTCAAAAATAATAACCATCAAACAAGTTTCGTGGCTAATTGGGTAAAAAGGAGTTTTTTTTCTCTTATATTTTTTCGTGGATAGCTTGAAAGCTTAACCTCACGGGGGTCCAAGATGGACATCTAATAAGTGTTGACAGTTAACTGTTTCGTCCTCATAGAACTCCTCAGAACACTGCTTGGTCAATGTGACACTTTTGCGAAGTTAATTAGACGGTTTTGTCTTTAATCCTATGTAAATAGTGAGAAAACTCTCGCAAGAAGCGCCATCTACCGAGATACGAGACAAACAAGAACAAGAGCAGGCGAAAATAAACATCAATGAAAAGGTCGATAACAAATAAAAAGAAGCAAACTAATCCGTGAGCACGGTGGATAGAATAGACCGGTGTTCGGATCTTATATATGTCGAATTTGTCACGTCGCTGGTGGTCCAGCTGATTTTTGTAAACAAAAGTTAGATCTGTTATGAACAACGGAACAACTAATATATTTTGAATTTTTTTAAAACTAAGGCCATTTTTCTACTGTTTTCTCGTACATCCATATAAAATGTAATTTTCTAGATGTATTGTCGTTATTTTTTTTTGCCGCTTTATTTTTTATTACACAAAACTTAAACTACAAGTCAAACTGAATGTGATCGTTTAATATCAAAGGTGGACCGAGGACTATTGGGTAGTAAACAAAGAGGTATGTCACCGGATAATTTTTGAAACGAACACATTCGTTTCTTCGATTTTTAGTTTTTGTGTAAAGAGAAATGAAGCGGCTAAAAAAATAAAGACTGTCTGAAAAATATTATTTTATAAGAATATACTAAAAAATAGTACGAAAATTGCCTTAGTTTTCTTTCGTTTCTAAAAATCGGCTGGACTACCAGTGACGTGAAAATTCGACATATATTTATAAGATCCGAACACCGGTATATTCTATCCACCGCGATCCGTGACCTACGACAGCTCTTCTGCCTTTCAGGCCAGATCCACGCTTATTGCGTTTTTACCCGCCATCAGACGCGTGAGCGTCAAATCAGCGGATTTTTTAAGCCAAATAATACTAACACACGTAAAATTTAGTACTCGTGAATTTAATAATCAAATAAGTTTCGTGGCTAATCGAGTCAAAAAGGAGTTTTGGACCCCCGTGAGGTTAAGCTTTCAAACTATACACGGAAAAATATGAGAGAAACAAAAACTGACCAAGCAGTGTTCTGAGGAGTCCCATAAGGACGAAACAGTTAACTGTCAACACTTATTAGGTGTCCATTAAATCTTGGACCCTCGTGAGGTTAAACTTTCAAGCTATCCACGGAAAAATATGAGAGAAACAAAAACTCCTTTTTACCCGATTAGCCACGAAACTTGTTTGATTTTTAAATTCACGTGTACTAAATTTTACGTTTGTTAAAAATTATAATCAAAAAATAGTAAATCAATGTCGGGCTTCGCTTCCTATAAAGCTTTCCTTTACAATGGGTGTTCTTAGTTTGAGCTCTAGTTGACCCAGTATGGAGTGGTTTTTTAATATTATAAAGGAGCAGGCACACTTTAAATGGGATTTAAAAAAAATCCACGATTTTAATTAAGTTCTAGTATGTTGTACATCTCGATCTCCTGATCAAAAATTCTCATCGGCTCAAAGCGATTCTATGACTGGTTTCCAAGATAAAGTGGCGGGTATGCGGGCTCCTTCATCATACGAATAAATTAACATTATTTTGTAAAACTTAAAATTTAGTACAAAAAACTGATAAAAATAATTGATATGTTAGATGTCACGTGACAATTTTTTGTACAAGGGGTACTCAAAATGTACAATATTTCTATATACCTAATTCATACTTTTATTCATTCATTCACTCCACGCTATATCCGCTTTGAAAACAAAGTTTGTAAAAATCTCAGAAACGGAATATCACATTATTTTACTAGTTCCCTCCTCCCTCTCTCCTCCCCCACCTTCACTCAATGGAAGGTAACACTGTTCGCGGCCGTAGAAAATCTACACGTACTTTTCAGCTAACGCCAAATAAATGGTAAATGCATAGTGCTTTTTATAAAGCTGAAGAAGACTTAAACCTAAAAGTTGAACAAAAAATTATAAATTAAAAAACCACCAAACTGCTAAATCTACTTGAAACTACGAGTCGCAGTTGGGACAAAATCACCCAATCACCTGATTCATAAAAATACAAAACTGTATAATTTCGTAAGTTCGCTTTGGGCATCAAAACTAAAAGTTGAAGCATATCGTACATTATAGGTATGCCTATCAATTTTGTACCCAACTGCGACTTGTAGGTACAAGTAGATTTAGCAGTTGGGTGTTTTTAATTTTATTTTTATCCAAGCCAAACGTTGGAGGGAACGCTTCTCTTGTAGCAGTAATTTTCTATTAATGGTTTTAATACGCTTTGGTAGGACCTACATCTATCTAACACTGTCAGTAATTCTGATCGTCTAAGGGCCGCTTTAAAGTCAGAGGTTTTAACAAATTGCAATTTTACATAGTGCTCGCTTTACTAACTTTTATCTAAAAAGATACGCGCGTCAAGAAGGCCAAAAGTCATTAAAGTTGGAAATGACGTCGGCTCTAGGCAAGCACTCTCATTTTTCATGTATAAACCAACCTAGCTTTTCTGCAGGTAATTTTAACTTTGATATTCCTCGCTCTTCCACATTTATATCCATTTTTGTTGACTAAAAGGTATTAGAAAAAACTTTATCGAAAAAAACGGTTTAATATTATTTTGGTCAGTTATGTTTTAAAATTGGCAAAATCACATATGCCATAATCTGTCTAAAGTTATTTGCAGCCGTAATAATAGCCAAGTTTAGAAAAACATTTCCCAACTCGTAAGAATCTTTCATTTTGAAATTTGTATTGGAGAACTTGGCTTCACTGACTTGGGGGGGGGGTCGGTTCGGTTCATTCGGGGGGGGGGACATTCTCTGTTGGTAAAAAACGGCTACAAATTCAGGATAATTTATTAATAAAAGTGGTTGTAATTTCGATGATAATAAAACAACACTTTCATGCGTCGCAAGCAAAAATTTTGAATTTTTATTAGCAAAAACCTCACTCTTTACTCATTTTTTGTATATTCACAAAATTCTCGGGGGGGGGGGGGGGGGCAAGTGCCCCTAGTGCCCCTCCCTGGATCCGCCACTGCTTGGCTTTACTTTTATCTCAATTCTTTTTACGGAATACCATTTTCGCATACTTGGCTATTTTGTACATGAAATGTTTTTGTTATGATTTCACTCCTTTTTCTAAAAGATTTGGAAAATATTTAATTTTTAAAGTAGTAAAATAAATATGCGAAATATTGTTTAAAACTTTTGCATTGCCTTTCTAGCGTTTCTGGAAGTGGGCAATGTTACTTTTACATAAATTTGCGTGTATAGGGGAAAGGAGTAAATTAGAATTTTGGGTTTTTTAAATTTTTTCCAAGGGTTTGGTCAAAAATTTTATCAGTGTGCCAAATTTCAACTTTGTAGCAGGTCTGGAAGTACAGTAGAATTTTGATGATCTATACGTGAGTGAGTGAGTGACAATTTCGAAGTTTTTTAAAATTTCATACTTAACTACTTTATGGAAATCTATGAAACTTGTAGGGGTTGTTAACTTTATGAGGATCTACGACTGTTGAAAGTTTGAGTTTCGTAGCTCATTCCGAAGTAGAGTTTTAGGTAGGTCAAAAATGGGCTGAAATGTTTCAAGAAAAGATGGTACAGCAGATTCCACGAACTTGGCGGGGCACTGCTGTGCCTTCAGATAAATTTTGGGATATGGGGGAGGGAAACAGGTTTTTCACAAGTTTTTTTAAAGATGTTTTAATAAAATGAGTTTTTTCTTTAATTTAGAAATAACACAGCTTCCCACTTTTCTAATGCGCCGCCACTGGTTCTTACCTTGTTGGCGTTGTTTCCTTCGGTATAACGGGATGAATTTAATTTTCCTAGTAGCTCGTTATGTCAGGTAAAACAAGAGAAATTGTCGCGTTGTCGTCCAAAAGTGTTACAGGAAAGATGCAATAACTGTCACGCAGAAAGTTTTGTTCTTTATTGTGTCGCTGCAGGTCATGCTCTAGATTGTCTAAACTTTGCGTCATAAACACCATAACTTCAAATAAATAACTACTAGTAAACTACAGGCATCCAAATTTTAAGGGATGGTGGAGAGTATCAAAAGTAGAGAAAAAGTTCAAACAACTAGTGGTCAAAAGTTTTTTGTTTTTTTTTTTAAGTTCTCTCATTTATCAAGAAGAACGGGTGAAATTCGTTAATTTAAAAAAAGTCATTATGATCAAAAAATGTTCAATTTAGACCATGCAAAAATGAAGGATTTCCAAATAATTTTACCTCTTTACCAAATTTTGCATACATATACAGTACCATTCCACGCTTCCAAGAACCTACTTCGTTAAGTTTGGCGTCAACTTTTCTGTAGCGCATATACCAGATTCGTACAAACATAAGTTTCTTATTTATTATATTTCTTCACAACCGGGCCCACCCTGTATAGTTCAATGAATAGAGGCCAAAATAGGGGAGTTACCCTACAAAAGGTCCGGTAGTTCTAAATTTTGGATATGTTGTTAAGCTCAGGAGGGTAGTTAAAAAGTTTATTTAATTTCGTTCCAGTACACTAAATCGCAAAAAGAGTTATATGAAGTTTTTTAGACGACATAATTATCTACAATCAAGTGGTACATACCATTGTTCTACGGTTAGTAGTAACGGAGCTAGGTAATTTTTAAAAATGATTTTCATTTTTTTTCTACTTTACACGGTAATAACTCCGTAACACTTTGTTGTAACGTAAAAGTTCGAAGAACATATCTTGTAGAGAATTTAATTATCTACAAAACACTGTATTTAAGTAATTTTTATAATTATTTTGAAGGGGTGGAAGTAACATTAAACAATGTTGTGCAAGTTAGTACAGCAGTTAAAGATCCGAGTTTATACAATTATTATGCCGACCTTTCGTAAAAAACGCAAATTTTTTTTTTTTAATTTCTTACCCAAATCTTTTGTTTTGAAAAATTTAAGAAAAAAAGACCTATATACAGGATGTTTTAAGTTCCAGTGTCCACCATTGCTAACTCTCGTATTATTAAAGATGGAAATAGTTAGATTTGCCAAACTAGTAGAAATTTTGACGCCCTTTAAGATGTTCAAATAAAAAAAAGCAATCAAAATAGAATAGAATAGAATAGCATAGGATAGGATAGGATAGGATAGGATAGGATAGGATAGGATAGGATAGGATAGGATAGGATAGGATAGGATAGGATAGGATAGGATAGGATAGGATAGGATAGGATAGGATAGGATAGGATAGGATAGGATAGGATAGGATAGGATAGGATAGGATAGGATAGGATAGGATAGGATAGGATAGGATAGGATAGGATAGGATAGGATAGGATAGGATAGGATAGGATAGGATAGGATAGGATAGGATAGGATAGGATAGGATAGGATAGGATAGGATAGGATAGGATAGGATAGGATAGGATAGGATAGGATAGGATAGGTAGGATAGGATAGGATAGGATAGGATAGGATAGGATAGGATAGGATAGGATAGGATAGGATAGGATAGGATAGGATAGGATAGGATAGGATAGGATAGGATAGGATAGGATAGGATAGGATAGGATAGGATAGGATAGGATAGGATAGGATAGGATAGGATAGGATAGGATAGGATAGGATAGGATAGGATAGGATAGGATAGGATAGGATAGGATAGGATAGGATAGGATAGGATAGGATAGGATAGAATAGAATAGAATAGAATAGAATAGAATAGAATAGAATAGAATAGAATAGAATAGAATAGAATAGAATAGAATAGAATAGAATAGAATAGAATAGAATAGAATAGAATAGAATAGAATAGAATAGAATAGAATAGAATAGAATAGAATAGAATAGAATAGAATAGAATAGAATAGAATAGAATAGAATAGAATAGAATAGAATAGAATAGAATAGAATAGAATAGAATAGAATAGAATAGAATAGAATAGAATAGAATAGAATAGAATAGAATAGAATAGAATAGAATAGAATAGAATAGAATAGAATAGAATAGAATAGAATAGAATAGGATAGGATAGGATAGGATAGGATAGGATAGGATAGGATAGGATAGGATAGGATAGGATAGGATAGGATAGGATAGGATAGGATAGGATAGGATAGGATAGGATAGGATAGGATAGGATAGGATAGGATAGAATAGAATAGAATAGAATAGAATAGAATAGAATAGAATAGAATAGAATAGAATAGAATAGAATAGAATAGAATAGAATAGAATAGAATAGAATAGAATAGAATAGAATAGAATAGAATAGAATAGAATAGAATAGAATAGAATAGAATAGAATAGAATAGAATAGAATAGAATAGAATAGAATAGAATAGAATAGAATAGAATAGAATAGAATAGAATAGAATAGAATAGAATAGAATAGAATAGAATAGAATAGAATAGAATAGAATAGAATAGAATAGAATAGAATAGAATAGAATAGAATAGAATAGAATAGAATAGAATAGAATAGAATAGAATAGAATAGAATAGAATAGAATAGAATAGAATAGAATAGAATAGAATAGAATAGAATAGAATAGAATAGAATAGAATAGAATAGAATAGAATAGAATAGAATAGAATAGAATAGAATAGAATAGAATAGAATAGAATAGAATAGAATAGAATAGAATAGAATAGAATAGAATAGAATAGAATAGAATAGAATAGAATAGAATAGAATAGAATAGAATAGAATAGAATAGAATAGAATAGAATAGAATAGAATAGAATAGAATAGAATAGAATAGAATAGAATAGAATAGAATAGAATAGAATAGAATAGAATAGAATAGAATAGAATAGAATAGAATAGAATAGAATAGAATAGAATAGAATAGAATAGAATAGAATAGAATAGAATAGAATAGAATAGAATAGAATAGAATAGAATAGAATAGAATAGAATAGAATAGAATAGAATAGAATAGAATAGAATAGAATAGAATAGAATAGAATAGAATAGAATAGAATAGAATAGAATAGAATAGAATAGAATAGAATAGAATAGAATAGAATAGAATAGAATAGAATAGAATAGAATAGAATAGAATAGAATAGAATAGAATAGAATAGAATAGAATAGAATAGAATAGAATAGAATAGAATAGAATAGAATAGAATAGAATAGAATAGAATAGAATAGAATAGAATAGAATAGAATAGAATAGAATAGAATAGAATAGAATAGAATAGAATAGAATAGAATAGAATAGAATAGAATAGAATAGAATAGAATAGAATAGAATAGAATAGAATAGAATAGAATAGAATAGAATAGAATAGAATAGAATAGAATAGAATAGAATAGAATAGAATAGAATAGAATAGAATAGAATAGAATAGAATAGAATAGAATAGAATAGAATAGAATAGAATAGAATAGAATAGAATAGAATAGAATAGAATAGAATAGAATAGAATAGAATAGAATAGAATAGAATAGAATAGAATAGAATAGAATAGAATAGAATAGAATAGAATAGAATAGAATAGAATAGAATAGAATAGAATAGAATAGAATAGAATAGAATAGAATAGAATAGAATAGAATAGAATAGAATAGAATAGAATAGAATAGAATAGAATAGAATAGAATAGAATAGAATAGAATAGAATAGAATAGAATAGAATAGAATAGAATAGAATAGAATAGAATAGAATAGAATAGAATAGAATAGAATAGAATAGAATAGAATAGAATAGAATAGAATAGAATAGAATAGAATAGAATAGAATAGAATAGAATAGAATAGAATAGAATAGAATAGAATAGAATAGAATAGAATAGAATAGAATAGAATAGAATAGAATAGAATAGAATAGAATAGAATAGAATAGAATAGAATAGAATAGAATAGAATAGAATAGAATAGAATAGAATAGAATAGAATAGAATAGAATAGAATAGAATAGAATAGAATAGAATAGAATAGAATAGAATAGAATAGAATAGAATAGAATAGAATAGAATAGAATAGAATAGAATAGAATAGAATAGAATAGAATAGAATAGAATAGAATAGAATAGAATAGAATAGAATAGAATAGAATAGAATAGAATAGAATAGAATAGAATAGAATAGAATAGAATAGAATAGAATAGAATAGAATAGAATAGAATAGAATAGAATAGAATAGAATAGAATAGAATAGAATAGAATAGAATAGAATAGAATAGAATAGAATAGAATAGAATAGAATAGAATAGAATAGAATAGAATAGAATAGAATAGAATAGAATAGAATAGAATAGAATAGAATAGAATAGAATAGAATAGAATAGAATAGAATAGAATAGAATAGAATAGAATAGAATAGAATAGAGTAGAATCGAATAGAATAGAGTAGAATAGAATAGAATAGAATAGAATAGCGCACAGGGGGGGGGAATGACGAAAACCCAGATTTTTAACTACCCTACTGGCCCACATAATATTTAGAACTACCGGACCCTTTTTAAGGGGTTAATATTCAGTGGCTTGAGGAAAAGGGGGGGTGTCAGGTAAGAAAGGGGGCTGCTTTAGAACCTAAACAAAAAACAAATAAGACGGTTTACTATTAAAAGTTTTTGGGATCTCTCTACTACTAAACAGTCATAAAAAAGTAAAATATGCTACAAGTTCTTATGCGGACAAAACAGAGCAAAATCGCATTTTATTGAAGATATTGTATTGCTGAAACAAATTTTCTTTAAAACCGTTTCAACTATTTTCACAAAAAAAAAAATTCTAGATACCAGGATAAGCCACACAAAAAATCAGAAATATTAAAAATGTCTATTTCGTGTCTTGATTTTAATTCAATTTTGTCTGTTTTTACCTCATAACATTGCCATTTCTACTGGGGATTTTTTCTGGTAATATTTTTTTCGTTTCTTATATATTTCTCATTAAAAAATATCACATTTGTTTATCTGCAATAACCGGACGCGGACATTTTTTTTTGGTTAAAAAATTCTGAAACCTCCCTACCGAACGCGAAGCTCTGACAACGGGACGGAGAGCTGCACGACATGGGCATAAATATTATGTAGTATGTTGGCAATAACGCACTCTGCAGCCGGGGAATTACCTCTTTCTGTTTTAATGTCGAGACTAAATACTTCTGTCGTATTTACAACATATTTTATTCGGCGGGACTGCTGTGTTTCTTTTATTATTCAGTTGGGTAGTAATAGATGTCTTTGAAATGGCGCCTAGTATAAAACTTCTTAGTTTACGTAAAAAAATGGAAGTTGTTAACGTTTCGGAGAAGGAACATATATCAGCACGAAAGATCTTTGAAAAATTTAATATTGAAAAAACTCAAGCATCGGAAAGTTTTAACAATTATATATTAAAATTTCACAGTTCTCTCTCATAAGCGGACACCTTCAATAAGCGGACAAAATCGACGAAACCGTGAGTGTCCGTTTATAGGAGGTTTCACTGTATAAGATGACGTTAAAAAAGTTGAAGACTGTACGTGGGCACAATGGACCTATGAGATATCACTTGAATACAATACAATTCTTTTTCTTTATTTTTTCCTTTCAGGATATTGTTTACACACCCTATAAAAAAAAATGGATAAAAAAGGATAAAAAAAAATGAATACATTTTCTATCCGCTTTTTGAAATCCTTTTTCTGACCTTTGGGGGATAGAAAGTGTTAAGTATTAAAATTGATAACAAATTTTTAATTCATTTCAATACAGATCCTGGCATACAAAATAAATCCATTTTGAAACATTCTATCCTTTTTTATACACTTTTTGGCATTCAAAGTAAATCCATTTCAATACACTTTTTGGCATTCAAAAGGAATCCATTTCAATGTCATTAAGGGGATTTATTTTTAATCCCGTTTAATCCATAAAATCTTTAACCTTTTAAATCCCCTTTCAAAAATACAGAATGAAAACATTTTTATACCTTCGAGATCTACATTTTCAATCCTTTCTTATCCAAAAATTTTTTTTTTTTAAAGTATGCAATTAGCATTAAAAAGTATATAAACATTCCATCCATTTCAATACACTTTGTGGCATTCAAAAGGAATCCCTTTCTATCTCATTAAGGGTTTTTATTTTTAATTCCCTGCAATCCATAAACTACTTATCCTTTTAAATCCCCTTTTAAGTATGCAGAATGAATACATTTTAATACCTCCTAGATCTACATTTTCAATCCTTTCTTATCCAAAAAAAGGATTTGAAAAGGCGTATTAAATTGGCATTAAAAAGTATACAAACATTTCATCCATTTCAATACACTTTGTGACATTCAAAAGAAATCCATTTCTATTCCATTAAGGGTTTTTAATTTGAATTATCTCCAATCCATAAACTATTTATCCTTGTAAGTCCCTTTTTAAGTATACAGAATTAATACATTTCAATACCTCCGAAATTCACATTTTTAATTCTTTCTTATCCAAAAAAAGGTTTTGAAAAAGCGTATTAAATTGTCATTAAAAGTATAAAAATATTCCATCCATTTTAATACACTTTTTGGCATTCAAAAGGAATCTATTTCTATGTCATTATGGGGTTTTATGTTTAATCCCCTTTAATCCATAAAATCTTTATCCTTTTGAATCCCCTTTCATGTATACAGAATGTATACATTTAATCCATTTCAATACACTTTGTGGCATTCAAAAGGAATACCCTTCTATCACATTAAGGGTTTTTATTTTTAATCCCCTCCAATCCATAAACTACTTATCCTTTTAAATCCCCTTTTAAATATGCAGAAATAATACATTTTAATACCTCCTAGATCTACATTTTCAATCCTTTCTTATCCAAAAAAAGGATTTGAAAAGGCGTATTAAATTGGCATTAAAAAGTATACAAACATTTCATTCATTTCAATATACTTTGTGACATTCAAAAGAAATCCATTTCTATCCCATTAAGGGTTTTTAATTTGAATTATCTCCAATCCATAAACTATTTATCCTTTTAAGTCCCTTTTTAAGTATACAGAATTAATACATTTTAATACCTCCGAAATTCACATTTTCAATTCTTTCTTATCCGAAAAAAGGATTTGAAAAGGCGTATTAAATTGTCATTAAAAAGTATATGAACATTTCATCAATTTCAATACACTTTGTGTCATTCAAAAAGAATCCATTTCTATGTCATTAAGGGGATTTATTTTTAATCCCCTTTAATCCATTAACCTTTTGAATCCCCTTTCAAGAATACAGAATGAATACATTTTAATACCTTCGAGATCTACATTTTCAATCCTTTCTTATCCAAAAAAAGGATTTCAAAAAGCGTATGCAATTAGCATTAAAAAGTATATAAACATTCCATCCATTTCAATACACTTTGTGGCATTCAAAAGGAATCCCTTTCTATCTCATTAAGGGTTTTTATTTTGAATCCCCTGCAATCCCTAAACTACTTATCCTTTTAAATCCCCTTTTAAGTATGCAGAATGAATAAATTTTAATACCTCCCAGACCTACATTTTCAATCCTTTCTTATCCAAAAAAAGGATTTGAAAAGCTGTATTAAATTGTCATTAAAAAGTATATGAACATTTCATCAATTTCAATACACTTTGTGTCATTCAAAAAGAATCCATTTCTATGTCATTAAGGGGATTTATTTTTAATCCCCTTTAATCCATAAAATCTTTAACCTTTTGAATCCCCTTTCAAGAATACAGAATGAATACATTTTAATACCTTTGAGATCTACATTTTCAATCCTTTCTTATCAAAAAAAAAGGATTTCAAAAAGCGTATGCAATTAGCATTAAAAAGTATATAAACATTCCATCCATTTCAATACACTTTGTGCCATTCAAAAGGAATCCCTTTCTATCTCATTAAGGGTTTTTATTTTTAATCCTCTGCAATCCATAAACTACTTATCCTTTTAAATCCCGTTTTAAGTATGCAGAATGAATACATTTTAATACCTCCTAGATCTACCTTTTCAATCCTTTCTTATTCAAAAAAAGGATTTGAAAAGGCGTATTAAATTGGCATTAAAAAGTTTTTAAACATTTCATCCATTTAAATACACTTTGTGGAATTCAAAAGTTGAATTGTTATTTTTAATCCCCTTCAATCCGTAAACTACTTATCCTTTTAAATCCCCTTTTAAGTATGCAGAATGAATACATTTTAATACCTCTTAGATCTACATTTTGAATCCTTTCTTATCCAAAAAAAGAATTCGAAAAGGCGTATTAAATTGGCATTAAAAAGTATACAAACATTTCATACATTTCAATACACTTTGTAACATTCAAAAGAAATCCATTTCTATCCCATTAAGAGTTTTTATTTTGAATTCTCTCCAATCCATAAACTATTTATCCGTTTAAGTCCCCTTTTAAGTATACAGAATTATTACATTTTAATACCTCCCAAATTCACATTTTCAATTCTTTCTTATCCAAAAAAAGATTTGAAAAGGTGTATTAAATTTTTATTAAAAAGTATAAAAATATTCCATTCATTTGAATACACTTTTTGGCATTCAAAAGAAATCCATGTCTATGTCATTAAGGGGTTTTATATTTAATCCCCTTTAATCCATAAAATCTTTATCCTTTTGAATCCCCTTTCATGTATACAGAATGAATACATTTCATCCATTTCAATACACTTTGTGGCATTCAAAAGGAATTCCTTTCTATTCCATTAAGGGTTGTTATTTTGAATTCTCTTCAATCCATAAACTATTTATCCTTTTAAGTCCCCTTTCAAGTATACAGAATTATAACATTTTAATACCTCCGAAATTCACATTTTCAATTCCTTCTTATCCGAAAAAAGATTTGAAAAGGCGTATTAAGTTGTCATTAAAAAGTATATAAACATTCCATTCATTTCAATACACTTTGTGTCATTCAAAAATAATCAATTTCTATACCATTAAGGGTTTTTTTAATCCCCTTCAATCCATAAAATAATTATCCTTTTGAATCCTCTTCCAAGTATACAGAATAAATACATTTTGATACCTCCGAAAATAAAGGAATCCATTTCTATGTCATTAAAGGGTTTTATTTTTAATCCCCTTTAATCCATAAAATCTTTAACCTTTTGAATCCACTTTCAAGAATACCGAATGAATACATTTTAATACCTTCGAGATCTACATTTTTAATCCTCTCTTATCCAAAAAAAGGATTTCAAAAAGCGTATGCAATTAGCATTAAAAAGTCTATAAGCATTCCATCCATTTCAATACACTTTGTGGCATTCAAAAGGAATCCCTTTCTATCTCATTAAGGGTTTTTATTTTTAATCCCCTCCAATCCATAAATTACTTATCCTTTTAAATCCCCTTTTAAGTATGCAAAATGAATACATTTTAATACCTCCTAGATCTATATTTTGAATCCTTTCTTATCAAAAAAAAAGGATTTGAAAAGGCGTATTAAATTGGCATTAAAAAGTATACAAACATTTCATCCATTTCAATACTTTGTGACATTCAAAAGGAATCCATTTCTATCCCATTAAGGGTTTTTATTTTGAATTCTCTCCAATCCATAACTATTTATCCTTTTAAGTCCCTTTTTAAGTATACAGAATTAATACATTTTAATACCTCTCAAATTTACATTTTCAATTCTTTCTTATCCAAAAAAAGGATTTGAAAAGGCATATTTAATTGTCATTAAAAAGTATAAAAATATTTCATCCACTTTAATACACTTTTTGGCATTCAAAAAAAAATCCATTTCTATGTCATTAAGGGGTTTTATATTTAATCCCCTTTAATCCATAAAATCTTTATCCTTTTGAATCCCCTTTCATGTATACAGAATGAATACATTTCATCCGTTTCAATACACTTTGTGGCATTCAAAAAGAATCCCTTTCTATCTCATTAAGGGTTTTTATTTTTAATCCCCTCCAATCCATAAATCTCCTTATCCTTTTAAATAACCTTTTTGAGTATACAGAATGAATATATTTTAATACCTCCCAAATCTACATTTTCAATCCTTTCTTATTCAAAAAAAGGATTTGAAAAGGCGTATTAAATTGACATTAAAAAGTATACACACATTTCATCCATTTCAATACACTTTGTGACATTCAAAAGGAATCAATTTCTATCCCATTAAGGGTTTTTATTTTGAATTCTCTCCAATCCATAAACTATTTATCATTTTAAGTTCCTTTTTAAGTATACAGAATTAATACATTTTAATACCTCCCAAATTCACATTTTCAATTCTTTGTTATCCAAAAAAAGGATTTGAAAAGCTGTATTAAATTGTCATTAAAAAGTATATGAACATTTCATCAATTTCAATATACTTTGTGTCATTCAAAAAGAATCCATTTCTATACCATTAAGGGTTTTTTTTTAATACCCTCCAATCCATTAAATAATTATCCTTTTGAATCCCCTTTCAAGTATACAGAATAAATACATTTTAATACCTCCGAAATTTACATTTTTCCCATATGCACAAAGGATCCGTTCTTAAAACTGAATCATTTTTGAGACTCAATCTCTTGTTGTTTTTGTACAATTTACGTTTTTGTTAACATTACGGCTTATGAGAAATCAGTTTGTTTGTCCTACGGAAGATATCTTAGATTGGATCATATGTTTTGCTAGACAGCCCTATAAGTACCTAGTTAAACAAAAAAAAAATAATAACACCAACCAAATACCTAATTTAGAAAAATGTTTCCATTTATAGATTGGCAATAACTCCAAAAAACTTTTGTTCTTATTTCTTCTATCCTACCCATGTATACAATTTATACAGGGGGTACCATAATTAGCAGAACACCTCAATATATTAAAAACTAGCAATTTTCAAAAAACTATTAAACAGGAGATTTTTACGGTTAATTCTTAACTGTAAAATTTCTCTGGATTAAGTTCAAAGCTTCTCTCAAAACTCTCCTTTTAATCATTTTTCTAACTGCTAGTTTCCTATTTATATATAAGTATACATATGATATAGTTTCTTATTTATGTTCTGCTATTTATGGTGCAAAAAAATAATAAAGAAGAGGACAGATTCAAATTAACCAACCTTTAATTCATAATTTCTATTCACTTAGCTGAAAAACATCCTTAGCAAAACGGCACCATAAATACTATCCTTGATTTAAAATCCATATAAACACTATCCTTGAAGCTGAGTCACAATAGACCCGATAGTAGTCGCAGTAGAAGGGCTCCAAGGCCCACTCACATATGAATCATAAATCATCCTTGAACCTCTACGAAATTGAAAAAATAGTCTCATACAACGCGTACTGTGAGAGGAAGTTCACTGGAATGTCCCTATTAAAACAAAACTTATGACTTGACTTGTTCTAAGCTAATGTTTTAAGCAATAATCACCTACCAAAAGACTCTAGCTCACTGAGAAGTATAAAAAATATCTGTTGCAAGATTTAAAAAAAAGTTGTGTAAAGATTCAAGTTAAAAGAAAACTTTTTGATATAATTTTTCTCAAAATTTATGAAATAAAAAAAAATATTTGTATTTGTCAACTAATTTATGGTAAAATTGACTGCTAAGAACCTTTCTGATTTCTCTTATACATCTTAGTATATAAATGGGCACTTAACTACCCTCCTTTCTAAGTAGGGGCCTTACAGAACACACGGATTCGAAATCAAATTTAAAACAACGTACCTGGCCAAACCGATCTGGCAATCCAAAAAACACAAGCAAAGATCAAATTGAAAACTCAAGAAAAAGGAAAAACTGAAAAACATTCAATTTCATTGATTTTAGCACGCAAATATTGACATAACCACAGATTAGGTAAATAAGGACGTAAAGTCACCCAACCAATATGAATAACACTACCATGTCTATGGTGTATTCGAAGAGGAGCCGCTCAAAAATTAATAACATAAAATTTGAAAAGTGACACTATTTTTAAAGGATTCCTAATGGCTCCCCCCCGATGCGAAGACTTTTTTTGGTATTTTCCACATATTTCATTAATAAAAACATAAAATACGGCAGTGACGTATATAGAAAAAAGTTTCTACCTGACCCGGTTAGGTTTTTTTACAAAAAAAAAACTTGCCTGAACAGATCAGGTAAGTTTTTTTTTGTAAAAAACCTAACCGGGTCAGGTTGGGACACTAACCTAACCTATCCTCGGCCCCTGGTCCACTTCGGCTGGGGCAGTTTGAGTTATAAGGTTAGGCCTTCACTGTTTATTAAACTAACCAAGTAAGGTTAGGTTATTAGCTCACACATATACTATACTATAGTAGTGTGAGCTATGGTGATCCTAATTTTTTCGAGAAAAAAAAGTTGCTCCGATTTCAAAAATTTTGATATATCTTTGCGTTTCAAATGATTTTGAAACTTTTTTGTTGCGCCGTCTGTCTGTCTGTCTGTCTGTCTGTCTGTCTGGAACGACCAACGCGCATAACTCAAAAACCTCTTGGCCGATTTTAATGAAATTTGGTACCTAGGCTGGGTCTTGGGTCAAGATGGTCCCATTTAAAAATGAACAAAATCCACCGAACACAAACCAAATAAAATGATGGGGGTATATTTTAAAAATTAGAGTTTAAGTGAAAATATGGCGTGTGTGATATCAAACGAAAGGTAATTGAGTCCGGAATTTAACAAAATACATTTTAGATTTTGTTTTCTTTAAGGGTGAAGGTAGATTTCAAAAATTTGAGTTTAAGTCAAAACATGGCTTGTGTGGTATCAAACAAAAGGTAATTTAGTCTGGCCCGGGCCCCCCCCCCTTATATACGCCCAAAACTGTCTCGGGCCCACCCCGAAGCTTTTTTCTATATACGCCACTGATTATGACCAAATTAGGAACCCTGGAACGCCACAAATAGTCAGAAAGATCGGTTATAAATTTCTTAAACAGTTTGAAACGCAATCACATCGTTGATTGAAAAAGTTATTCAATCAAAATTTGTAAAAATGATCTCGGCTGTGACGTTATAATTTTGAGAAAAAATCGCCCAGCTATAAGAATTTAAGCAATTTTCAACAGGTATTTAATTATCATTTAAATTCAGAATTTTTAGAATATTCTTTACACAAGGTTCATACCTATACTTACAATTACCAATTCTCTCAAAAGCAATATTTTTGTACAGTTTTATTATTCAAAAATGTTTAAAGAATATTGTAGTGTTTTTTGTAGAATGTATTCATGCCATGAATATTATTAAAATATATGTGTATTTTCTAGTGCATTCCTGAATATTCTTAGCATGTTAATCTCAGAATATTCTTGGCACGTTCATAACTGGTACTATGGATGTACTAAAGTGAAACATTCTCACATGGTATATGCCAAAAATATGGTGTGCTGATTCCTAAAAGAAGATCCTTTACAGTATATTCATCGAATATACTTGAATCTTCTTTTCAAAATATGCTAAGCATATCACTAAAAGAATATTCTTTAAAGTACCTAAAAAGAATATACAAAGCATTTGAATGTTCTTTCAATGCTATGTGGGAAATAATGAATTCATAAAAAGTCATTTAAATGGATTGTTCTATAGCGTATTAGTATGTATTCAAATGTATTAAAAATAAATCCATCCATTTATGTTTATTCCGTTGCATTGAGAAAGGAAGGAATTAAAAAGTATTCATTGGTATAAATAATGATTACATAAAAAGGTATTTAATTGTATTGTTTTAAAGAGTATAAATATGTATTCAAATATATAGAAAATGAATACCTGAAAGTTCATTCAATTGTATTGATAAAGTATTGAAAAGTATTCAACGGTATAAATAATGAATTCATAAAAAGTCATTTAAAGGATTGTTTTATAGCGTATTAGTATGTATTCAGATGTATTAAAAATGGATCCTTTTATGTTTATTCGGTTGTATTGAGAAAGGAAGGAATTAAAAAGTATTCATTGGTATAAATAATGTTTACATAAAAAGGTATTTAATTGGATTGCTTTAAAGAGTATAAATATGTATTCAAATATATAGAAAATGAATACTTGAAAAGTTCATTCAATTGTATTGATAAAGGAAGGTATTGAAAAATATTCAACGGTATAAATAATGAATTCATAAAAAGATATTTAAATGAATTGTTTTATAGCGTATTAGTATGTATTCAGATGTATTAAAAATGAATCCTTTTATGTTTATTCGGTAGTATTGAGAAAGGAAGGAATTAAAAAGTATTCATTGGTATAAATAATGATTACATAAAAAGGTATTTAATTGGATTGCTTTAAAGAGTATAAATATGTATTCAAATATATAGAAAATGAATACTTGAAAAGTTCATTCAATTGTATTGATAAAGGAAGGTATTAAAAAGTATTCAACGGGATAAATAATGAATTCATAAAAAGTGATTTAAATGGACTGTTCTATAGCGTATTAGTATGTATTCAAATGTATTAAAAATGAATCATTGTATGTTTATTCGGTTGTATTGAGAAAGGAAGGAATTAAAAATTATTCATTGGTATAAATAATGATTACATAAAAAGGTATTTAATTGGATTGTTTTAAAGAGTATAAATATGTATTCAAATATATAGAAAATGAATACTTGAAAAGTTCGTTCAATTTTATTGATAAAGGAAAGTATTGAAAAGTATTCAACGGTATAAATAATGAATTCATAAAAAGTCATTTAAAGGATTGTTTTATAGCGTATTAGTATGTATTCAGATGTATTAAAAATGAATCCTGTTATGTTTATTCGGTTGTATTGAGAAAGGAAGGAATTAAAAAGAATTCATTGGTATAAATAATGATTACATAAAAAGGTATTTAATTGGATTGCTTTAAAGAGTATAAATATGTATTCAAATATATAGAAAATAAATACTTGAAAAGTTCATTCAATTGTATTGATAAAGGAAGGTATTGAAAAGTATTCAACGGTATAAATAATGAATTCAAAAAAAAGACACTTAAATGGATTGTTTTATAGCGTATTAGTATGTATTCAGATGTATTAAAAATGAATCCTTTTATGTTTATTCGGTTGTATTGAGAAAGGAAGGAATTAAAAAGTATTCATTGGTATAAATAATGATTACATAAAAAGGTATTTAATTAGATTGCTTTAAAGGATATAAATATGTATTCAAATATATAGAAAATGAATACTTGAAAAGTTCATTCAATTATATTGATAAAGGAAGGTATTAAAAAGTATTCAACGGGATAAATAACGAATTCATAAAAAAGTGATTTAAATGGATTGTTCTATAGCGTATTACTATGTATTCAATTGTATTAAAAATGAATTCTGAATGAAGTATTCGGTTGCATTGAGAAAGGAAGGAATTAAAAAGTATTCATTGGTATAAATAATGATTACATAAAAAGGTATTTAATTGGATTGTTTTAAAGAGTATAAATATGTATTCAAATATATAGAAAATGAATACCTGAAAAGTTCATTCAATTGTATTGATAAAGGAAGGTATTGAAAAGTATTCAACGGTATAAATAATGAGTTCATAAAAAGTCATTTAAATGGATTGTTTTATAGCGTATTAGTATGTATTCAAATGTATTAAAAATGAATCCTTCTATGTTTATTCGGTTGTATTGAGAAGGGAAGAAATTAAAAAGTATTCATTGGTATAAATAATGATTACATAAAAAGGTATTTAATTGGATTGTTTTAAAGAGTATAAATATGTATTCAAATATATAAAAAATGAATACCTGAAAAGTTCATTTAATTGTATTGATAAAGGAAGGTATTGAAAAGTATTCAACGGTACAAATAATGAGTTCATAAAAAGTCATTTAAATGGATTGTTTTATAGCGTATTAGTATGTATTCAGATGTATTAAAAATGAATCCTTTTATGTTTATTCGGTTGTATTGAGATGAAGGAAGGAATTAAAAAGTATTCATTGGTATAAATAGTGACTACATAAAAAGGAATTTAATTGTTTTGCTTTAAAGAGTGTAAATATGTATTCAAATACATAGAAAATGAATACTTGAAAAGTGCATTTAATTGTATTGATAAAGGAAGGTATTGAAAAGTATTCAACGGGATAAATAATGAATTCATAAAAAGTCATTTAAATGGATTGTTTTATAGCGTATTAGTATGTATTCAGATGTATTAAAAATGAATCCTTTTATGTTTATTCGGTTGTATTGAGAAAGGAAGGAATTAAAAAGTATTCATTGGTATAAATAATGATTACATAAAAAGGTATTTAATTGGATTGCTTTAAAGAGTATAAATATGTATTCAAATATATAGAAAATGAATACTTGAAAAGTTCATTCAATTGTATTGATAAAGGAAGGTATTGAAAAGTTTTCAACGGGATAAATAATGAATTCAAAAAAAGTTATTTAAATGGATTGTTCCATAGCGTATTAGTATGTATTTAAATGTATTAAAAATGAATCCTTCTATGTTTATTCGGTTGCATTGAGAAAGGAAGAAATTAAAAAGTATTCATTGGTATAAATAATGATTACATAAAAAGGTATTTAATTGGATTGTTTTAAAGAGTATAAATATGTATTCAAATATATAGAAAATGAATACCTGAAAAGTTCATTCAATTGTATTGGTAAAGGAAGGTATTGAAAAGTATTCAACGGTATAAATAATGAATTCATAAAAAGTCATTTAAATGGATTGAGTTATAGCGTATTAGTATGTATTCAGATGTATTAAAAATGAATCCTTCTATGTTTATTCGGTTGTGTTGAGAAAGGAAGGAATTAAAACGTATTCATTGGTATAAATAATGATTACATATAAAGGTATGTAATTGTATTGCTTTAAATAGTATAAATATGTATTCAAATATATAGAAAATGAATACTTGAAAAGTTCATTCAATTGTATTGATAAAGGAAGGTATTGAAAATTATTCAAAGGGATAAATAATGAATTCATTAAAATTCAATTAAATGGATTGTTCTATAGCGTATTAGTATGTATTCAAATGTATTAAAAATGAATCCTATGTTTATTCGGTTGTATTGAGAAGGGAAGGAATTAAAAAGTATTCATTGGTATAAATAATGATTACATAAAAAAGTATTTAATTGGATTGCTTTAAATGGTATAAATATGTATTCAAATATATAGAAAATGAATACTTGAAAAGTTCATTAAATTGTATTGATAAAGGAAGGTATTGAAAAGTATTCAACGGGATAAATAATGAATTCATAAAAAGTCATTTAAATGGATTGTTCTATAGCGTATTAGTATGTATTCAAATGTATTAAAAATGAATCCTTCTATGTTTATTCAGTTGCATTGAGAAAGCAAGGAATTAAAAAGTATTCATTGGTATAAATAATGATTACATAAAAAGGTATTTAATTGGATTGCTTTAAAGTGTATAAATATGTATTCAAATAAATAGAAAATGAATACTTGAAAAGTCATTCAATTGTATTGATAAAGGAAGGTATTGAAAATTATTCAACGAGATAAATAATGAATTCATAAAAAGTCATTTAAATGGATTGTTCTATAGCGTATTAGTATGTATTCAAATGTATTAAAAATGAATCCTTCTATGTTTATTCGGTTGTATTGAGAAGGGAAGGAATTAAAAAGTATTCATTAATATAAATAATGATTACATAAAAAGGTATTTAATTGGATTGCTTTAAAGGGTATAAATATGTATTCAAATATATAGAAAATGAATACTTGAAAAGTTCATTCAATTGTACTGATAAAGGAAGGTATTGAAAATTATTCAACGGGATAAATAATGAATTCATAAAAAGTCATTTAAATGGATTGTTCCATAGCGTATTAGTATGTATTCAAATGTATTAAAAATGAATCCTTGTATGTTTATTCGGTTGTATTGAGAAAGTAAGGAATTAAAAATTATTCATTGGTATAAATAATCATTACATAAAAAGGTATTTAATTGGATTGCTTTAAAGGGTATAAATATGTATTCAAATATATAGAAAATGAATACTTGAAAAGTTCATTCAATTGTATTGATAAAGGAAGGTATTGATAAGTATTCAACGGGATAAATAATGAATTCATAAAAAGTCATTTTAATGGATAGGTTTCAAAAGATATTGAGATGTATTTAAATGTATAAAAAATTAATTCAGAATTTGGTATATACATGTAACCAAAACAGTTTTGGATAAAAAAGTATTTGTTGGAATAAATTCTGAATACCTATCCTCTGCTCAGGGAATTGAGCAGGATACATAGTTATTAAAAGGTATAAAAACTGAATACTTTTTAATGCCATTGAATCCATTATTTTTTATAGGGTAAAGAGTATAAATATGTATTCAAATATATAGAAAATGAATACTTGAAAAGTCCATTCAATTGTATTGATAAAGGAAGGTATTGAAAAGTATTCAACGGTATAAATAATGAATTCATAAAAAGTCATTTAAATGGATTGTTTTATAGCGTATTAGTATGTATTCAGATGTATTAAAAATGAATCCTTTTATGTTTATTCGGTTGTATTGAGAAAGGAAGGAATTAAAAAGTCTTCATTGGTATAAATAATGATTACATAAAAAGGTATTTAATTGGATTGCTTTAAAGAGTATAAATATGTATTTAAATATATAGAAAATGAATACTTGAAAAGTTCATTCAATTGTATTGATAAAGGAAGGTATTGAGTATTCAACGGGATAAATAATGAATTCATAAAAAGTCATTTAAATGGATTGTTCTATAGCGTATTAGTATGTATTCAAATGTATTAAAAATGAACGCTTTTATGTTTATTCGGTTGTATTGAGAAAGGAAGGAATTAAAAAGTATTCATTGGTATAAATAATGATTACATAAAAAGGTATTTAATTGGATTGCTTTAAAGTGTATAAATATGTATTCAAATAAATAGAAAATGAATACTTGAAAAGTCATTCAATTGTATTGATAAAGGAAGGTATTGAAAATTATTCAACGAGATAAATACTGAATTCATAAAAAGTCATTTAAATGGATTGTTCTATAGCGTATTAGTATGTATTCAAATGTATTAAAAATGAATCCTTGTATGTTTATTCGGTTGTATTGAGAAAGGAAGGAATTAAAAATTATTCATTGGTATAAATAATCATTACATAAAAAGGTATTTAATTGGATTGCTTTAAAGAGTATAAATATGTATTCAAATATATAGAAAATGAATACTTGAAAAGTTCATTCAATTGTATTGATAAAGGAAGGTATTGAAAAGTATTCAACGGGATAAATAATGAATTCATAAAAAGTCATTTAAATGGATAGGTTTCAAAAGATATTGAGATGTATTTAAATGTATAAAAAATGAATTCAGAATTTGGTATATACATGTAACCAAAACAGTTTTAGATAAGAAAGTATTTGTTGGAATAAATTCTGAATACCTATCCTCTGCTCAGGGAATTGAGCAGGATAGATAGTTATTAAAAGGTATAAAAACTGAATACTTTTTAATGCCATTGAATCCATTATTAGCTCAGACATATACTATACTATAGTAGTGTGAGCTATGGTGATCCTAATTTTTTCGAGAAAAAAAAAGTTGCTCCGATTTCAAAAATTTTTATATATCTTTGCGTTTCAGATGATTTTGAAACTTTTTTGTTGCGCCGTCTGTCTGTCTGTCTGTCTGTCTGTCTGTATGTCTGTCTGTCTGTCTGTGTGTCTGTATGTCTGTCTGTAACGACCAACGCGCATAACTCAAAAACCGCTTGGCCGATTTTAATGAAATTTGGTACCTAGGCTGGATCTTGGGTCGAAATGGTCCCATTTAAAAATGAACAAAATCCACCGAACACAAACCAAATAAAAGGGTGGGGGTAGATTTAAAAAATTAGAGTTTATGTGAAAATATGGCGTGTGTGATATTAAACGAAAGGTAATTGAGTCTGCAGTTAAACAAAATACATTTTAATTTATTTAAAAAAAAGGGTGGGGGTATATTTTAAAAATTAGAGTTTAAGTGAAAATATGGCGTGTGTGATATCAAACGAAAGGTAATTGAGTCCGGACTTTAACAAAATACATTTTAGTTTTTGTTTTTTTTGTAAGGGTGGGGGTAGATTTCAAAAATTTGAGTTTAAGTCAAAACATGGCTTGTGTGATATCAAACAAAAGGTAATTTAGTCTGGAGTTGAATAAAATATATTTCAGTTTTTAGTTCTATTAGCTCACACGTACACTATAACTATAGTACCTAGTGTGAGCTTAGGGGCCCATATATTGGCAGAGTATTTTTTATAGGGAACATATTTTAAATTAAACACACGGTAATTCACAAGATTTCCTTATCAATATTATGTGCCTAATTATAGAATAATGTAAATATATTTAGCTAAATTTACAATCAATCTCGAACAGGCGTAATTTCATTCAAATTGAAGTTTCTGTGTGTAAATTCCGCTTGGACTTAAGCAAACGTCAAATTGGCGAAGTAAAGGTCGGTTTATCAATGGAGGGTTACCTCATGAATTAGGGATAATCCTGGGTCAAAATTGTGACAAGTGTTTATCCATCCAGGGTTAACTGCTAACTCGAGGGTTAGCGAGGAAAAAGTTAACCCGCGCTCTCACGACAAGTTTATTAACCTCAACATTTAGCAAGAACAGACAACCTTAGAGCCTGAAAATGTTTCATAGAATACCACTCCATAAATAATCCAATAGATATCCCAACCGCCAACAAAGCTATACTTTGTTAGGTGATCCGTGGTACCCAATATGTGTACCATTTTTATTATAATGATTATTAATTTATGTATAGTTTGAATACAGTTTATCATAACAAAAACATTTCATGTAAAAAAAGCCAAGTACGCGAAAATGGCATTCCGTAAAAAGAATTGAGATAAAAGTAAAGCCAAGTTCTCCAATACAAATTTCAAAATGAAAGTTTCTTACTAGTTTGGAAATGTTTTTTTTTAAACTTTGCTATTACAGCCAAACTTCTTTATGTTCAATTTAGCACTGTGCCTAAGAGTCATTTACAGCCGTAATAGCCAAGTTATGGCTTTACTTTTATCTCAATTCTTTTTACGGAATGCCTTTTTCGCGTACTTGGCTTTTTTTACAAAGCTCAGCACTCTAGCGTTTCTGAAAGTGCCCAATGTTACTTTTACATAACTTAACATGTATAGGGGAGGAAAATAAATTAAAATTGTCGTGTCTTAAAATTTTGTCCTATAGGTTTATCATAGTTCCTATCAGTGTTCCAATGCTCAGCTCTCTAGCGTTTCTGGAAGTGGGTAATGTTACTTCTACATAACTTTACATTTATAGGGGAGGAGAGTAAATGAAAATATTGAACTTTTTACATTTTTTCCCATGGTTTTATCATAATTTCTATCAGCATTTCAATGCTCAGCTCTCTAGCGTTTCTGGAAGTGGGCAGTGTTACTTTAACATAACTTTACATTTATAGGGGAAGGAAGTAAATTAGAATTTTGGGGTGTTTTAATTTTTTTCTATAACTTTATCATAGTTACTATCGGTCTTCCAAAGCTCAGCTCTCTAGCATATCTGGAAGTAGGCAATGTTACTTTTACTTAACTTTACATTTAAAGGGGAGGGAAGTAAATTAGAATTTTGGGTTGTTTTAATTTTTCTATTTATCAGTCTGCCAAAGCTTAACTCTCTAGCATTTCTGGAAGTGGGCAATGCTACTTTTATATAACTTTAAATGTATAGGGGAGGGGAGTAAATGAAAATTTTGGGGTTTTTGATTTTTTCCTATAGTTTTATCATAGTTCCCATCAGTCTGCCAAAGCTCAACTCTCTAGCATTTCTGGAAGTGGGCGATGCTACTTTTACATAACTTTAAATGTATAGGGGAGGGGAGTAAATTAAAATTTTGTGGTTTTTTTCAGGGGTTTGGTCATAATTTCTATCAGTCTGCCAAATTTCAGCTTTGTAGCATGTCTGGAAGTACAGTAGAATATTGATGATCTATACATGAGCGAGTCAGTGAGTGAGTGGCAATTTCGAAATTTTTTGAAATTTCGTAACTACTTTACTACTTTATGGAATTCCATGAAACTCGGAGGGGTTGTTAACTCCATGGAAATCTACGAATGTGCAAAGTTTGAGATTCGTAGCTCATTCCGAAGTAGAGATTTAGGTAGGTCAAATATCGGCTGAAATGTTTCAAGAAAAGATGGTTACGGCGCGCGAACTTGGCGAGGCACTGCCGTACCCTCAGATAAGGGCCTGTCGTTTAATTACGTAACGCTGTAAGGGGGGAGGGGGGTTTGGCCTTGCGTTACACTCAATGTTTTTTTAATGTGTTTTTTCTTGAAAATGCGTTACGAAGGGGGGAGGGGGGTCACATAATCTGAATTTTCGCGTTACGTAATTTAAGGACGTTCCCTAATGATTTAAAAATACAAAATAAAAAGATAATGTTTTTTGAACAATGAGTATTTTTAAATTTTATTAGCGCTCCTGCAAAATGGTTAGTTTTTTCCAAATAATTTTTTTTAACAACATTCCCAAAACCAAAAATTTTAAAACAAAAAACATGTGATTAGGTATAGGCACAAAATGTCAGAAATATCACATACTATTAAATAAGAAGGGAAAACTTAGATGGTTGAGTGTTATCAGTATTGCCAACCTGCGAGTTTCGGGGGTTGGGTTAAAAAGGCGTAGATGAAAAAAAATTGTGTGTGCTTAAGACCACACGGCAGAAGTGTAAACTTCAACAAGGCGAAATTAATAATACTGGCCCATAACATATTCTGCAAAGCGGACCGAACGGAACTCTTCTGTGTACTGGCCTTTATCTGCATCATCATATCGCTCGCGGAATGTTCCTCTCACAGTTAGTCGGCTCGAGCCGACTTCACCCGAATGAGCGTTACATAGCCGAGCCTCACGGCTCAGTTCAATTCAGTACCCACAAAAACTGCTAAACGCGCCTAAAGAAGTTTACACTTCAAAAACTTTCGTCTTTAACTCGTGGATTACCAATGTTAGAGTTTACCCAGGGCCAGCTAATACGACGAGTAACCCCTCTACAGCCTCCTATAAGCGGACACTCATCGTTTCGTCGATTTTGTCCGCTTATCGGAGGTGTCCACTTATCAGAGAGAACTGCGAAATTTAATATATATTTATTAACAATGTTCTATTACTACCTTAGATTAATAATTGTTTGTTAATCTGAGATTACTACCCAAACCCAACTGAACAATAAGAATAAAACACAGCAGTCCCGCCGAATAAATATGTTGTAAATACGACAAGTATTTAGTCTCTGCATTTAAACGGAAAGGGGTAATTCCCCGGCTGCAGAGTGCGTTGATGCCCACATAATACATAATATTTATGCTCATGTCGTGCAGCGCTCCGTCTCGTTGTCAGAGGTTCGCGTCCGGTTAAGGGAGATTTCAGAATTTTTTAACAAAAAAAAATTGTCCGCGTCCGGTTATTAGAGTGTCCGGTTATAGGAGTGAATTTCCCAACCATTTGTCCGCCTAAAGGGAGTGTCCGCTTAATAGAGGTGTCCCCAAGGAGAGGTTTCACTGTATTGATAAACCGGCCCTAAATGATCCTGAATATTACACTAAGCAGGTTCGAGATTGATTGTAAATGTAGCTTTATGAGTAATAAGAAACAAATCGCCTTGTTTGTTTGTGTTAAACATCTCGTGTCATTTTAAATAAAATTTTGTATACATTGTTTTTAAAATGGAGATCGATAAAACCCTTTTACCAATTATTTTGTGTTTATTTATCAAAAATCTACTGGTGAGTACAAGAATTAACAGTCCACAGGCCACAGCTCTATTTTTCAAGAGATAAGTAACAGGCTGAATTTTTGTAAAAAGTTTTATTTTTCCAAGACGCCCAATTTTTTCCTCTGCCATAATTCTTAAAAATGATTACTAAGAGAGTATGTGGGCGCACTAACTAATAGTCCAGTCAATGAATGGCCATTAAGGGGTTGTAAAGTGCATGGAGGGGGGAGAATTTTTCTCTCCGGGAATATATTTACGGTAGTTAGGATGTTGACATATTAAAAGTCCCCACCCCTAGCCCTCCCGCTTTTGTGGCGGAGGGGGGTGGAAAGATGGCGTTTTTCAGATTTTTGCCTATAACTCGATTGCGGTGCGTTGCACAAAAAAAAAATGTTATTAAAAATTAAAGAACATTAAACTCCCTGCAAAACGAATATGCCTACTTTACCTTTTAGTGTAACAGATTATGAGATAGTGGCCACAAAAAACCGTTATCCAGATTAACGGAACTGATGATTTTTTTTTAAATTTCGCATCGTTCTAAACTAATTTTTTATTATTTTTAGGTTAAATCTGAAATAATTGTTACTTTGCCAAATGGTCAGATAATTGGCACTAAAAATATAACCAGAGAAAACACAAAGTTTTTTTCATTTTACGCATTACGATATGCTCAACCTCCTGTGGAAAAGTTAAGATTTGAATTGCCCAGAGAAGAACTACCATGGCAAGGTTATAATTTATAATATTACAATTTATAATAAATAGAATTTAGTGGTATAAGGGCAAGAAATAAATAGGAAAAATAAGATAAAAAGATTTTACCTCAGATTGGCTTCGAACCAGTGACCTCCCGGTTACTAGGCTGTTATTGTTATATTACACTATGTGACGTAATATTCCACGTGCACAAGGTCAAAAAGACCACCCACATTGTTGGCCTCCACATACGAAAGACAAAGACCCACTCGCATCTGCTTACAAAAGATAAAGGCTCACATAACTATACATTGTCATATTAATGTCAAAAAACCACTCACACTATTGGCCTATGCTCTAAAAGACTAGCCACACCATTCGGCTATTGTCAAAAAGACAAAGAGTCACTCGCACCTGCACACAAAAGACAAAGGCTCTGTTTCTCGAAATTACCACCACATTTTGGTCTGAAAGGAACATATATCTACTACTCTTTTACCTATTTTTTCATTCTTTTCGATTATATATATATATATATATATATATATATATATATATATATATATATATATATATATATATATTCCGCCATATGCCCAAGAAATTCTTAGCCTCGGTCAAAACTTTGCTATACCAATAAAAAACAACGAAGTACCTACCGAAGACCTAATAAGCAGCATTGAGAATACCATCTCAGGATTTAGCTGTGAAAATAAAAACAATATACGATCCAAATTTTGCAACGCCTTAACAAATTTCAAAACTAAAATAAACAGCACCAAAAAAACAAAACAAAAAAGAAGACATTTTTATGAACAAAATAAAAAAACACAATCTTTTCTCAAACAAAACAAAAATTTGTAGTAAAGCAAAGTACTTGTACCAGATAAATCAAATAAAACTGTAATAATGTTAGAGCAGGATTATGACAAAAAAATTAACGACTTATTCGCCGACCAAACAAACATAGTTAATACCCTGAGAATTTCTCGTTCTTGTATTGAGACACCGCAGCCTGCATAGATGAAAGTTTTCCGAAAATTTATGTATGGCTTCGGTAGTTCAATGTTTAGAATGTTTGCCTTGAGAGCAAGAGATCCCGGGTTCGAGTCCCGGCCGAAGCAAAAACTTTTTTCTTATTTTTCTTTTTTTAATTTCACTTGTTGTTTATAATAATAACGATCTTATAACAAAATGGGAATCAAAAATGTATATATCCCCAAACGACGCAAAGAGCCTAAAAATTCAAAATTCACAAGCACCTAGAATTTACGGCATACCAAGACTTCACAAAAAAGATATCCCATTAAGACCAATTGTCTCCTGTATACAATCTCCTTTTGAAAAATTATCAAAAAACTTAAAAAATTTCCTCCAAAATATTGTAAACAAAAATAGCTACTACATAAAAGATTCAACAGGCTTTAAAAATAAAATTAAAAACATTAAATTACCTAATGACCACATATTAATATCTCTAGATGTAGTATCTCTATACACAAATATTCCAACGGAATTAATACAAAAAATAATTACAGACAGATATAAAAAAATACACTGACATACCACTAGATGAGTTTTTATCAGCAATAAATCTAACATTAAATTGCACTTATTTTTCCTATAACAAAAATTTTTACAAACAAATCAGTGGCTGTGCAATGGACAGGGGCGTAGCGTCGGGGGGGCGCGGGGGGTTTGTCGCCCCCCCCCCCGTCCCGAGGGTACTGGCGCACCATGGGTGCTCGAAGCGCCCTAAGCTTTATGAAGGAGAAGGGCCGGCAAAGGCAAGGAGACTAAAGATATGATGACCTTTTTTTTTTTGGTCGCAAGATTTTTCATGGGCGCCCGTATGAGCTGTCGGCCCCCCCGACCTTTCAGGCACGCTACGCCGCCGGCAATGGGGGCCTCAATACCAAGTGTCATAGCACAATTAGTTTTAGAACACCTAGAAGAAAAAGTCATAAAAAAGTTAGACTTTAACCTTCCCTTCTTTTTCCGGTACGTCGACGACTGCGCATGTGCTGTACCAAAGAACAAAAAAAAAATATTTTAAATAGTTTTAATGCATATCACAAAAAACTTCAATTTACAATAGAGACAAAAAAAGATCAAAAGATCAACTTTTTAGACATGACCTTGCATAGACAAAATAACACAATAAAAACTGAATGGTATACAAAAGAAACATGGTCGTCCAGATACTTAAATTTCAAATCACAACACCCTTTTTCCCAAAAAACATTTGTTATAATTGGTCTTGCAGACAGAGCAATACAGCTATCCGATCCAGATTTTCGAGAGTCGTCTATAAAAAAAGCAAAAAAAGCCCTTTTACATAACAACTACCCTGAACCTTTAATAGATAAAACTTTTAAAAACAGAATCTATTTATTTTACAATAAACTTCAACATAAAAATAAAACAACAAATACAAAAAACAATAAATATCTATCAATCCCATACATACCAAGGCTATCAGAACTAATAAGCAATATTTTTAAACCCCATAATATAACAACAGCCTATAAGGGTTACAACCTATCTAAAAAAAATTTCAGCCAACTAAAGTCTTCAATCCCAAAGGAGAAAAAAAGCCACGTTGTATATCAAATACCCTGTAAAGACTGCAACAACATATACATTGGACAAACTTCACAATATTTAAAAAACCGCCTAATCGGACACAAATATGACAAAAAAAATCAAACAGCCTTAACCAACCACAGTACGTCTTTAAATCATACATTTGATTTTGAAAATACAAAAATATTAAAAACTGAATGCAACCAGAAAAAACGAGAGTTTTTGGAAATGATTAAAATACAAAAAGTAATAATTGTATCAACTCACGGACTGACATAAAACAACCAATCCAATATATTTTAACTTATTAACAAAAAAAGACTAACACCCTCTCTAACCAACCTCAAACTCACCAAAACATGTAATATTGCAAAAAGGATACATAACAAAATCAGAAAAAAAAAATGAAATAAAGTTATAAGAACAAAAAAAACTTATCAGTATACCTCCCACCGAACCGTACCACACACACACACACAGATATATCGCCGTGCTGTTTAAACAAAATTTAAATTATAATATTTTATTAGTAATACTCGTCTAAAGAATATGTGTTTGTTTATTGTTAAATTTTTAAGAATGTTTCGTGTAAATTGCGATATGCCTGTTTTGAATTTGTTTGTTTTGACCTATGTAATGTAATGAGTGATTATAAACGAGTGAATGGTGAGTACTTTTTGTTATTTTAATTATTAATTAATTGTTTTCTCTCTTAAAAATAATGGCATCTAGAACAAATAGCCTAAAACGTTGTTTTCAATTTCTTTTCAGTTCTGAAGAAGGTCTCTGACCGTAACGTCAATAAATATTTAAACTAAAAGTTGCTATTTAATTTATGAACCACATTCCCAAGAAACCAACTAAATTAAAAAATAAAAAATATATATACATATATATATATATATATATATATATATATATATATATAGATATATATATAAATATATATTTAGTAGTCAGGCAAGCTACGCTGAGGAAGGAAATGCCTTTTTCCGAACCACCGGTGTCCGTGGTTGACTTTACCCCTTTAAAGTTGCCTTTTATACTTTGTTATAGGTAAATACGATTTCTTGGATTATATGAGATCATGCCTAAAGTTGCAGCCAAGAGTGAAAAGCTTTAAATAAAAGAAAGGGACAAGTTGTATAAAAATATCGCTGGACTAAAGCACCCCCAACCGCGGCGTTACAACATGTTTAAAATTTAAATCAGATTTTTATAAAATATTGTGTTCCATCTTTGATTATACACATTCGTTTCATTCAATTATTGTTTTTTTTTCTGCAGATATTTATGACGCTACCAAAGAAAAAAATATTTGTTATCAAGTGACCAGAGATTCTGATCTGGAAAGTGAGGATTGCTTATTTACAAATGTATTTACTCCAAAAGATCTTCAATCAAAAAATGTTACATCAGATTTGGCGGTAATGGTTTTTATCCATGGAGGTGGTTTTGTAGCTGGAGATGGATACCAAGCCAATGGTGGTCCTAAATTCTTTATGGACCACGGAGTTATTTTGGTAAAGTTATTTAACAGAAACCTTTTTATATATTGCTATGCCACGACTCATCCTTGTTTGAAGTCTCGTAAATGTAGTACGGTCACCCACTTTTTGAATGTCATTTAAAAACTGCTATAGAAAATCGTATAATAAATCATTTTGTATGTCTGTCTGTAACGACCAACGCGCATAACTCAAAAACCGCTCTCCCGATTTGCATGCAATTTGGTACCTGCTGGGTCTTGGGTCGAGATGGTCCCATTTAAAAATGCACAAATTCCACTAAACACAAGCCCAATAAAAGGGTAGATTTCAAAAATATGAGTTTATGTAAAAATATGGCATGTGTGATATCAAACGAAAGGTAATTGAGTCGGAAGTTAAACAAAATACATTTTAGTTTATTTTTAAAAAAGGGTAGGGGTAGATTAAAAAAATTAGAGTTTAAGTGAAAATATGGCGTGTGTGATATCCAACGAAAGGTACTTGAGTCTGAACTTAAAATACATTAAGGTTACCTAAAAAAAAGAGTATAGAAAGATTTCAAAAATTAGAGCTTAAGTTAAAACATGGCTTGTGTGACATCAAACGATAGGTAATTGAGTCTGCAGGTCAATAAAATATATTTCAGTTTTTAGTCATATTAGCTCACACGTACACTATAACTATAGTACCTAGTGTGAACTTAGGTGCCCATATATTGGCAGAATATTTTAATTTTGTTATCTTTTTATATGTATAATACTCACGTATTATTTAACTGTGATTCCAACACTCCTCTTGGTTCTTAAAGGATCAAACTTCGCCCGAAAACTTACCATCTGACAATCCTGATATCCCATTTTTTGACCAAATCTTCTAATACAAATAGAAAACGAGAAAGCCCAATAAGTCGAAATTTTGCGGGGTGGTTTTTCAAATCATTTTTAACCAATGTATCTTAGCAGTTTTTTGCTAATTCATCTTATTCAAAAGATGCACGCTGCTCAGGAGGTGCTACCTTTCCTTTTTTATTTACTTTTACTCTCCAATGATACTCTATGCATTTGAAAGTTTGCGGACGTTTGATGATTTTTAATCTATTTAATTTAATAAGTTTTTAAATAATCAAAGCTACTTGCTTCAAAAAGGAAACCAGCTTTTTACTCCTATCAAACTCGTTTTTACAAGCAACGAACGCATCGTGTTCCCATTTTTTATTTTTGTTCAACAAAAACAATTTCAAAAATATACTGACAAAATTGATAAACACTTTAATGACATATCACAAATGACAATCTCTTTGAAGTATTAAGTTCACAGAATATCACCGGTGATTAGAACTAGAGAAAGAAAAGTTGCAATGCTTAGCAATCATAGTATGTTCTCACTCTAAAATAACTTTGTAAATTTTTGCCTCACTGCCCCATATACGTAACGTATAGCCGTGGTTATTTCAATTACTTCGTATATAATTCATTGGTTGTCTTTTGCTTAAAAAATTGCCTAAATCTTATGAACATAATGAAGGAATCTAACAATTTAATAGAGTGAAACGTGGTTTAAAACAAAAATTATTAATAAATACGTCTTTTAGGTAACGTTTAACTATCGTTTAGGCCCATTTGGATTTCTGTCAACTGGAGATCATGTAATACCAGGCAACACTGGACTTAAAGACCAGGTTCAACTGCTCAAGTGGGTTCAAAAAAACATTCAATATTTTGGTGGCGACCCTAAAAAAGTCACTATCTTTGGACAGAGCTCAGGTGGTGGTTCAGTCGGCTATTTAGTTTTAAGTCCATTGGCAAAAGGACTGTTTCGTGCAGCCATACATCAAAGTGGTTCCGGGCTAAGTCCTTTAGCTTACCAGAGAAACCAGGTACCATATAAATATAAGACAAGTAACACTACTTATTATGTGAAAGCCCATCGACTGCGCTTAAATGTTTACTAAACTTACCTCCGCTTCACATTTTCTTAGAGGCGGAGGCACGAAGAGCAACATACAGAATGCCAACCAACAGCCCTAATTAGGGAACAAGAGTTGGACGCAACTCTAGGAATGATATCCGACGTCATGCCCAACACGGTGTACAGCAGAAAGAAACATTACCCTGCTGAAGAGGGAGGACTGGTTAGAGAACATGACCAATTTTTCAAATAACGATAGCTTCTGGTGTACCCACGGATCGAAAATGCCATCAGGCGTTGGATCTGAATCAATCAAGAAAAAGTCGAAATTAAACATAGTCTCGGCCAATCGACAACTATATTTTAAGCCGAACTCGAATGGACCAATAGGACAATAAAAATCTTCTCTGACAAGCAAGCAGCCTTAAGAGCCCTTGAATCCCATACGGTCTCATCGAGAACCGTGAGGAGCAGCAGGAGTGCGCTGAATGCGCTTGGTAGGGCTAACAATGTATCATTAGGAGAGATACCAGGGCATTCTGGGAACGAGAGAAATGCGGCCTTAGACGAAGCAGCGATGGCAGCGGCATCTACCGAATTTTTCGGGTCAGAATCAGCCCTGGGGCTGCTAAATAAACCCTATTAAAATAGATCGATAATAGCTTCCAACAATACTGGATAAATATACCAAAACTGGCTCGCTCTAAAGAGTTCATTAAACTTTGTAGAAACAGAGTCAGGAACATCATTGGACTTACCAGACAGGATATACCTACGTATAGCAATAGGTCTTTTTACGGTTCACTGTCGACTGAGAGTACCTATGTACACAACGGGACTAACAGAAGAGACCAAATGTAGACTCTGTATGGAGGATGATGAAACGTGAGACATGTACTGTGCAAATGTCCGGCTATTGCACGTTTACATCAGAACACTTTTGATAAACCTCAGATCGACTCAGAAGATCTGAACAGTGTCTCACCCAAACTGATAGCCGGCCTTTTTGGAGGATTAGGCATACAGTGGTGAGAAACCACTCAAAAGTGAGCCACAATAGACCCACTGGTGGTCGCAGTGGAAGGGCTGCAAGGCTCACTCACGTATAAATCCTTTCCTTAAAACCAAGGGTTGCAACGTTTGGTCGCTAGAACGTTCCTGTTAACATTAGATACCTCTTTAGCCTCCTGAATGGGGGAGTCCATTCGGTCGTGACAACTTATTTATTAACCCTGGAGTATATTTCTTATGGGTTTGTAGTGAATTTAATAAATAGGTTACCACCATCAAATGGACTTAAGACTTGGTAAAAGGACCGTTCTAGCGACCAAACATTTATAAATTTTCTGCTTTTTGAAAAAATGATTATTTAAAAAAAACTTATTTTTATGAATTAATTTTTGGAAAAACTACTTTTTAAAAAAGTATTATTTTTAAAAATAATTAAAAAAAAATATATAAATTAGTTTTGTAAAAAAACACTTGAAAAAACATATTTTTTTTAAAACCTATTTTTTTTGCTAATGTTTGGTGGTCCAGACACCGGTTAGGGTATGTTTGCGATCAATTGGCCACGGTTACGTGATGATTTAAGAATTAGAACAAAATAAAAGTTAAACAAAAATATAAAATATTGAGTTTTAGTACATAATGCTATTTGAGATGTTAAAATTTTACAAATAGAATTTTTTAATATCCCGCTCATTTGGTTTTTAACTTTTAGGTGAATATAACTTACTTAACTGCAGCCCAAATCAATCCTAAATTCGCAGAAGTTAAAAACCAAAACTCAACAGAACTTTTAAATGTTTTAAGGAACATTCCTGCAAAAGATCTAGATAAAGCTTCTTTTAATGTTACAAATATGATGGGATCACCCATAACTTCTGTACTTCAGCTAACCAATGGATTTTATTATGCACCAGTAATTGAATCAAAACATTACGAAAGTGCTTTTGTTACAGACAATATGTATTCATCTTTTGAAAATGGATTGTTTAATAAGGTACCGGTTATCTTAGGAGTTAACGGTGATGAAGCATTAGCGTTTCTTGCCGTGAAAGGATTTATTCAAAATGTGTCAGCAAATTACGATAACCATTCTGAATATTTGGTCTCCGAAAATATGCATATCACAAATCTTAATCAACAGAAACTTGTCGGAAATCTTATTAAATCTTATTTTACTCAAGATAGTTCTTTTGAAAAAAGCCCAATTTATGCAGTCAAATTTCATACGAGTCATAACTTAGAGAAGCCAATTATAAAGCAAGCAGAGCTACAAGCTAAATATGTACATGTTAGGGTTTATCAATTTAACTACAGTGGGAAGATGGGTAACAATCCCGACTGTGTTTTTCCAGGAACAAGCAACGTTACTCACAGTGAAGAATTAAACTATCTTTTTAGTAAAGCCTATAGCTCCGAAATACCAGATAATACCGATTTATCAAAATTCCCTGAACAAGATCGGATTGTACATAAGCGTCTTATTAAACTATGGACTAACTTTGCTAAATATTTAGATCCCACTCCTAAAAAAGAAACGCTTTTTGAAAATCAAATTTGGCCAACAGCAGAAGTGGAAGGTTTCAAATTTCTAAGCATTCAAAACGATTTGGTGATCCAATCAGGATTTCCAAATTCCAAAACCTACAAATTTTGGAACTGCATTTATGGCAAATATGCTAGTAAACCCTATGATTCCTATTAGGTGCAAAAAAAAATCCAAATTCTTCTAGAAAATAAAATTTAGAGACACTCCTTCTTACACAATTGTAGTTAGTAGCATTTTACAACAATTATTAACCCACAATTCTGACATTGCGTTAGTTTAAAAAAGGCGGTAAATAGCGATTTGTTCAAAAGTAATTTTAAAAGAATCCAGAATTCCCTGAAGTTAAAAACCAAAACTTTAGCGAACTTTTAAATATTTTAAGAAAAAATTCTGTAAAAGATCTATAGTTGATTGTATTAAAGTGGCACCGCGTCATAGCTATGGTAAACCAAATTTTGCGGCAAAATCTAAGTAAAGAAGCCTTAAAAAATTAGTGTTTCACTTTGTGCACGCAGTGTGCCACTCGGGGTTTAATGTTCGAAGGATAAAATACTAAGACCTTTTAAAGGAGAGATCAAATAGGTACTTACCTAATAAATAAAGATCCGAAACATAAAAGAGGATCCAAAATTATATTAAAATGTGCGCAAATATTGATTTAGTTGCAAAAACGGTAATTTGTTATGTAAAAAGTTCCGTCATAATTTGTTTGACATAAACAGGCAAAACAACAACGAATAGAAAACGTCAAAAAAGCTTGGCTAAATGAATAATTATATTCGTAACAACCAGATAAGGGTATATATGTTCCTTTCTAATGAAATTGTTTAGAAGAAGACGAATAACGACAATAAAAAGCAAGTAAAATAGTAAGCTAATGACTAATTAGTGCAGTGCCTTATTTTTGGAATCAGTATCAATAAAAAAATTAAAGGAAGTGCTTGCCACTGTATGTACCCCTCTACTCCCCTCCCGGCCATCAAGGTCTTGATGACGCTGTGTCACTTTAATACAATATCAACTATAGATACAGCTTCTTTTAATGTTACAAATATTATGGGATCAACCATAACTTCTGTACTTTAGCTAAGCAATGGATTTTATTAAGCACCAGTAATTTAATCGAAGCATTTCGAAAGTGCTTTTATTACAGAACATATGTATTCATCTCTTAGAAATGGATTGTCTAATAAGGTACCGATTATCTTAGGAGTTAACGGAGATAAAGCATTAGCGCTTCTTGCCATGAAAGGATGTATTCAAAATGTAGCAAATTATGATAACCACTCTGAATATTTGGTCTCCGAAAATATGCATATTACGAATCTTAATCAAAAGAATATTGTTGGAAATCTAATTAAATAGTATTTTACCCAAGATAGTTCTTTTGAAAAAATCCCAATTTATGCCGTAAAATTTAATACGAGTCATAACTTAGAGAAGCCAATTATAAAGCAAGCACAGCTGCAAGCTAAATATGTAGCTGTTAGGGTTTATCAATTTAACTACAGTGGGAAGATGGGTAACAATCCCGATTGTGTTTTTCCAGGAACAACAAACGTTACTTATAGTGAAGAACTGAACTATCTTTTTAGTAAGCATATAGTTCCGAAATACCAGATAATACCGATTTGATGAAATTCCCTGAACAAGATCGGATTGTACATAAGCGTCTTATTGAACTATGAACTAACTTTGCTAAATATTTAGATTCCACTCCCAAAAAAGAAACGCTTTTTGAAAATCATATTTGGCCAACAGTAGAAGTAGAAGGTTTCAAGTTTCTGAACATTCAAAAAGATTTAGTGATCCAATCAGGATTTCCTAATTCAAAAACCTACAAATTTTGGAACTGCATTTATGGCAAATATGCTAGTAAACTCTATGATTCCTATTAGGTGCAAAAAATATCCAAATTCTTCTAGAAAAAAAAATTTAGAGACCCTTCTTCTTACACTATTGTAGTAGGGGTATTTTATATCAATTATTAGCCCACAATAATTCTGCCATTGTGTTGGTTATAAAAAAGGCGGTAATTAGCGGTTTGCTCAAAAGTAATTTAAAAAGAATCCAAAACTCCCAGAAGTTAAAAACCAAAACTCTAGCGAACTTTTGAATATTTTAAGGAACATTTCTGCGAACGATCTGGATACAGCTTCTATTAATATTACAAATATTAAGGGATCGTAATTGGCTGCTGTACTTTATCTAAGCAATGGATTTTATTATGCACCAGTAATTGAATCGAAGCATGTTGAAAGTTACAGAATATATGTATTCATCTCTTAGAAATGTATTAGTTAATATGGTACCAATTATCTAAGGAGTTAACAGAGAGCTTCTTGCCATAAAAGGATTTATTCAAAATGTGCCAGCAAATTATGATAACCAGTCTGAATATTTGGTTTTTAAAAATATGCATATCACAAATCTTCAAAAAATGAAATATCTTTAGTGTAGTAAAAACTTAAATAAAAAAAATAAAAAAATAATTTACGATTTAAAACGGGAAAAATCACAATTATAGAAAAAAAAGTGGCGCCGCAGGTGAAAATTTGAGAAAAGTTAAGTATTTTACGGAAAAAAAATTGAGCTGCGGATAATAGTAGATTGTAGCAGTACAAAAAGCAGGCAAAGGCGGCATGTTTCCCATCTAGCGACGGCCCTACCCCCTTGCAAACAAAATCGACGTGTTTTGACGTTTTTCAAATTTTCTAATAGTTTTTAAGAAAATCCAGGTGGATCCTTTTTCATATTATACCCTGTATATTATTGCAGATAAAATATAAAAATGCAAAACAGTCAAAACAAAACACCTCTTATAAAATAATAGGTGTGTGTTGCATTTCGCAGACTGTTTTAACAATTTTTATTTGCTGCCTCATCCAACTAACGTTTTGAGTGGATTCGTCTCTAATAGGAGTGTATATTCATCGATATAAGCAACATGCAGTAAATAATGCAATTTAAGGGTACACAGCCTATAAAATATTCTCAGCACTTTTGTCACAAAGTATATAGCCTATACTTTGTGTTTCTGTACATAATATTTGGAAACTAATAGTATAAATTAAGAGTCTAGATAGCGAGATGTTCAAAAGATTTTTGATTTTCATAATTAGTTTATTTCCAAGTTTGCCTATATGTTTGCATCAAAAACAGTTGCTTGGAGTGACATTTATTAGGAGTTACTAGAGTCCCTGTATGTGGACATTATTTGGTAATATATCCAAATATGTCAACATGCAAGGACTCTAGGAATTACTAGTTTTTTTTATTTGTCAAACACACTGTGTTTATTGTATTACAATCTAGTCAGTAAGACTAATTAGCAATTTTGTTTTAACTTAATTTACTAGAAAAGACAGATTTAAACTTAGGGTTCACTCAACAGTTCTCCCCGCTTTATATAGTCTGTAACTCACAATTTTGTTGTGTTTATAGCATTATTTTGTTTTATATACTTAGTTTACTAGCTCAAACGGCTTCACTCTTTTTAGTCTTCGAACTAGCATAGTATTGTCTAGATGCTGAATGGCTTCCACATTCACATGCCAATGGAGTCTATCTTCATGGCTTTTTGCGTACTTTTTTATAGTCTCTGCTACAGTTTCGATTTTTAGATCTCGATGAAGGTCATTATTTCGAACGTACCTAAAGGTGCTTTCACAATGTTTCTTAATCCTTTATTTTGAAATCTCTGTAAAACTAGAATGTTACTCTCTTTAGCACAACCCCATAGTTGAATACCATATGTCCATACTGGTTTCAGTATTTGTCTATAAAGCAGTAACTTATTATGAATTGTTAAATTGGACTTCCTTCCAATTAGCCAGTTCATTTTTCTATACCTTATCTCAAATTCTTCTTTTATTTTCTGTGCTTTCCAGCGCAATTTGGCATCAAGTGTTATACCGAGATATTTTGCTTGATTTGAATATGGTACGGGAATGTTGTTAATTGTTATTTGTATGTGATTTATATTTTTGTTTGTAAAATCAACATGAATTGATTTGGTTTCATTTAAATTTATTCGCCACTTTGTGGTCCAACTGTGAACTTCGATGACTGCATCCTGAAGTTTGTCTATGCATTTTTCAAGAGATTTTTCTACCGTCAATAAACCAGTATCATCTGCAAATGTTGCTAAGTGACAATTTTCTGGCTTTGGGATATCGCAAGTGAATAATAAGTATAGATAAGGGCCTAGTACGCTACCCTGGGGCACGCCTGCTTGAATTTCTCTTAAATTTGAGTATGAGTCTTCCTGTTTTACTCTAAAATGTAAAATGTTATCAGATATGTATGATTCCAAAATATCCGAATATTGTTTTGGCAGAAACCGTTTTAGTTTAAAAGTAAGGCCTTCATGCCACACTTTGTCAAATGCTTGTGCTACATCTAGAAAAACTGCAGAACAAACTTTTCCTTCTTCTAGTGCTTTTTCTATTATATTAGTAATTCTATGTACTTGATCTATCGTGGAATGCTTGTCTCGAAAACCAAATTGATGAGATGGAATAATTTCTTGTCTTTCTATGATGGGTTTTATTCTTTTAAGCAATAATTTCTCATAGAACTTGGATATAATTGGCAGCAAAGATTTTGGCCTGTAAGATGACACGTCATGGAGTGGTTTTCCCGGTTTCGGGATCATGATAACTTCTGCAACTTTCCACAGTTTAGGGACATACCTAAGCCTAAAGGAGGCATAAATTAAGTTGCACAGTTTTACGATAGCTTTTCTGGGGAGTTGTTTTATGACTACCTCGTTAATAAGATCATACCCTGTGGCTTTTTTCGAATTAATATTTTTGATTTCTGTTAATATTTCTTTTGGTGATGTAAGCTTAATATGGTCTTCGATTTGATGGGGTCCATTTAAATGAAAGTTTTCATCCGGTGTTTCGTGGGGCTGAAATGTTTTTTCTAAATGACTTGCAAAAATATCTGCTTTTTCTTTGTTACTCCTTGCCCACTGGTTGTTAGATTTTCGTATGGTGGAATTTGGATAATTGGTCTTTTAAAATCTTTGGTTGCTTTCCAAAGGGAATAGTCGGTATTTTTATCATCTGTAAGTTCATTAAGAAAATGGTTAATAGATTCATTTTTTATTACAAGAATTTCTCGCCTAATGCGCTGCGTCATGTTGTTGAGATTTGTTTTGTCCCGAGGATCACGTCTTTGCTGCCACTTTCTTCTTAGTTTCCTTTTTTCCAATATAGGGTTTCTAATTTCCTTTGGATTGTTTTTTCCCTTAAAAATTCTCTTTGTTTTGGACTGTTTTCCCAAGCTGCTTGTTGAATATTTGTAACAAAATATTCAATTTCTTTATCGATTTGTTCTGGCGTTTGCAATGGTACTGATACGTTTATTTTTTCTGACAGACTTTGTTTAAAACTAATCCAGTCAGTCAGTTTAATAACTAGTGAGATATTTGCTTCTTTCTTTATTATGTTTTTACTAAGAGTTAGAATAATAGGTGAATAATCTGAGTGTAAATCAAACCTTTCTTCTATATCTACAAATCTTAAAGATATATTTTTTACTATAAAAACATCAATTAGATCTGGAATTTTTCCTGGATCTGTTGGATAGTATGTGGGCTTACCAGTTGATATTGGCTCACATTGATATTCACTAATAGCTTGCAAAAGTTCTTTTCCTTTAGAATTCCTCAGTCCAGATCCCCAGTAGGTATTTTTTGCATTAAAGTCACCTCCAATTATAAAACGGTTTCCTAATTTTCTGAGAAAATTAAGATCTTGATTTTTCTTTAGTAAGTGCCTTGGTGGTATATAGACAGCACTTATGACTAGTGTATATGTTTTGGTTTTTACACTTACTAATGTAGCTTGAATCTCTATGGTTTTATATCCCATCTCCTCATAGTGTGATATATTTTCTTTAATAATTACAGCACTTTCCCCATGTGCAGTATTGCTAGGGTGAGTTGTATGATACACTTTATAACCCTTAAATTTAATGTGAGATTGGTTAGTGACATGCGTTTCTGACACAAGACAAACGTCAATTTTTTTCTATGTCTAGAATAACTTGCAAGTCTTGCTGATGTTGCAAGAGACCATTGGCATTCCAAGCTAGAATTCTAAGATTACTGACCATTTTAAGGCATATTGGTAGCTCCGTTATTGCTACTTTCTAGTTTACTTAATCGCTCATCAAATTTGTTCAATTTCTCCAAAATTAATTGAAGTGTTTGTTCCATAGTATTTTGACTACTGATATTAATATCAGGTATAGTAGCTGTTGCTGCTACTTGGCTGTATGTCCTTGTCACAGAGTTTTGTGTGACTGTGTTTCTTGTCTGTTGTAATCCCGTTTGGTGTGAGATTCAGTTTCTTAGGTTTATTTTTCAATTTTTGTATTTCTGTAGCAACAAGGCATCCTCTATAGTTAGCAGGATGCTTGTCTCCACAGTGGATGCATTTTGGCTCAGATTCTTTTGGTTTGGGGCATTCTACAGTAAGATGTTTCCCCGTGCATTTTACGCAACGTGGTTCTTTAGCGCAATATTTTTGCGTGTGTCCATAAGATTGACATCTTTTGCATTGGGGGACTAATTTTGAGGTTTTTAGTGCTTTTATTTCCACTTCAATCCCAAGGATACTGGAAATTTCAAAAATTTTGTTGATATCTTCATCGTGGCTAAATGTGAGCATAAACATGTTAAGAGGTTGTCTTGTTCTCCATTTCAGTTTGTTGCTGGCTTCCAGTGCCTTAAAACCTTTTTTTTGTAGATCAGCTACAATTTTTTGTGGGTCACATGAGAAGTGTAGCCTATTCGCTATTACTCTAATTGGCCTTATTTGTTTGTTTTCGTATGAGTGCCATTGATAATTTATTTCATTAAGCATTTTAGTAACCAGCCGATAGCTGTCTGCGTCTTGTACATTTATTTTAATATTTTCGTTATTTAAAACTTATTTTAACTCCTTGTATGATATCTAACTTTTCATAAATATCATTAAAATTCTTTACGCCATTTACCATAATCGTTGGAGGTAATGGAGCTCTTTTAACCTTAGTAGGGGGTTCTTCATTTTGTGTTTTATTGGACGGCTCTCCAGTGCCCGAGCTTTTTTGTGGTGGTGACAGTGAAGTATCCATTCGACGTTTTTTCCAAACTTTTCCTTTTTGTCTGATCCACTCAGTTTCTCTTGCTAGATCGTCCTCATCAGTAATGTAATCCATGTCAGACTCTTCTTTTTTAGTGACTTTTGTCTCTAAATCTGCAAATTTTTTTTGCATACTTTTCAGTTGACTTCGAAGATAATCCACTTGTACACTAAGTGAATTTTTTTCGTTTTGGGATTTTTTCCATTCGCTATATAAATCTTCTTCATTTTGTGTTCTAGCATGGCTATCCTGAAATAATTCGGCATTATCCATTTTTTCTTGATTTTGTTTGGGAGGAATTACTAGTAGTATTATTCTTTCAAGGGATTTAGTACGTACCTTCTCCTGGAGTGTGACGTCACGATATTAAATAATATATATTTATTCTTTAATTTCTGTACAATTTTTAATGGTGTTTTGTACTGTTTTAAACAAAATTTTATTAAAACCATGTTTTGATTGTTTACTACTTTTTATATTGAATATCAACTATATTGACAACTTCAAAATGACTGCTATCAAAATAAACATAAATATTGGTCACTATAAATCACGTGCTAAATCATTTGGATACTTGGATAATTTACAAATGTATGGGATATATCGCTTTCCTTGCCATGCCTTTCTTTCGCGCCTACTAACCGCCGCGTATCATCTACAAGCATAAATAACGTGAATGTATGTGTATGTATGAGGCCCTCATTAGGGACCCATTCCAATAAAGCCAGACAGTAATTGTGCAGGGCACTATTCTGACAGTTTCGCATTAAAAGAACAGCTGTCTTCGTTTAAACTTAAGGCTTTGTATATCATAAGGGCCGGAATTAATAGTGCCGCCATTATTAATGGAAAATACACGACTGGATTTATAAACTCGACTTTGGTATGTCAATTTTAAAAGATTAACTATCAGTTTTCAATGCAAAACTGTCAGAATAATTTCGGGCATTATTACTGCCTGGCTTTATTGCAATAAATCCCTATTAAGTCAGCAAAATCTAAGCAAACTGTTTGGTCTACAGACCTTTGTTTATATCGAGGTAAAGTTTTTGTTATGAAGTGAAATGGTGACACGGGGCGCTGGAACATCGGTTGAAAAATTATCATATATTTACATACGTTCCATGTTTTTTCGTCGCAGTTATTGAAGAAAAAAAAAATAAAAAGGCAGTAAATTTCAAAAGAATAACTAAAATAATTGAGTAGCAAAACTGATGTTTGTTCGTCTCTTCGAGAAACTGAATAAATCCTGGCCCCTCGTAAATTCCGTAGACTCTTCCGTAGACTCTCCTGATTAGCTAGCCATACACATACACTTTAACGCGGTTTTACGTGTTTTCTCTTACAACGTACGCATTCATGTGCGTGTCACGGCGCCTCGAATAGACCGGTGGTCGGATCTTATATATATATGTCGAATCATGGGCGTAGTCAGCGTGGGGCAGGGTTGGACACTTGCCCCATCCTGGCTGGTCACCTGCCCCATCCTGGCTTTAACTCATTTAGTAATAAATATTTGATTGTACATTTTTTTGCTTTTTTGCCCCACCCTGAGCGACACCCTGACTACGCCCATGTGTCGAATTATTCACGTCACTGATGGTCCAGCTGATTTTTGTAAACAAAAGTGATATGAACAACCAATATTTTTTAAATTTTTTGAGATAAACCAGTCGTTATTTTTTTTAGCACACTTCATTTTTCTTTACACAAAAATACATTTCATATTTATGTTCCAGGTATTTCAGAAAACATAAGACGAATAGCCAGGCACTATAATATAAAAAACAGTATTTTCATCGGGAAGTACGATAAGGAGTTTTGTAACTAAAAAAAACCAAAAAATCTCTCAAATAATAAGGAATGTATTTACCAAATCCCGTGTGAGTGTGGTAAATAATATGTAGGTGAAACGAAACGCCTTCTTCAGGTTAGAGTAAATGAGCATCTAAAAAGTTTTTTTTTACCAGTAGATACATATACTTTTTCTAACATTAAACAATAAACACTGAAAAAATATATTTTTTTATTTCTTTATTTCCAAAATATATCTTCAAAGATAAGGATACTTTTATACCAAAATCAAGAGCGGCAAGATTTCATTAAGGTTTTCGTGAACCTGATGTCACTCAACTCAGTACAGAAAATTGGGCTCTCTCAGCTTCCAAAAATAGACAATAACCAGTATTTTTAATTGATTTATTTAAAAAAATATATATATAATTCCTTACGACATGTCTAGTTCTTCTTTTTAGTATGTGGTTAACTGGGTAAACTTGTTTAGCGTAAATAATTAGAAGACGGCAGCATCGCGCGGGACAAAATTTCAATTTTACCCGTTTTTCAGACATTTTTAAATAATGTAGACTAAAATTTTATAATTATTAATATTCACTGCAAACAGGGTTAAACGCTATACGGTATATAGGTGGCTGTTCTCGCGTGGTGGCGGAAGGACTGTTTGTTTTAGTTGACGTCGTGTGTTTGTTTTGATTTAGGGTACGTCAGGGTCAGTAGTTAAAAGCCTTGCCGGTCGCGTGTCCATTGTTTGTTTTTGTTTTTGTCTATTTTCAAAATGGAAATAAATACCGCCGAATATATAATTAACTGTGCAAATTTAAATATGTTGACATATGAACTTCGATTACAAACAAAATCTTTAGGGTCACATAGACCGGACCTAAAAATCCTAAAAATTAACCAAAATTTTAGTGCAAGTAATAAAAAATTATACGATGCTGAAAACTGGTTCTGCCGAAACGAAATGCCTTTTTTTGCTTTATTTGTTTTATTATGAACAATCCACGAAGTGATCGTGCGTTGGTGGCAAAGGGAATGTGTGATCACTTTACTAAAAATTAAAGACACAAAGTAGGTGATACTTATTTCAATAACCACATAGAATTTTCTATGCTAGGCAAGACTGATATAGGTGCCAATTGAATAGTTCCTATAGGCACAAAGTATTTGCTATGGGCTATATACTTTGTGCTATATGCAAAACATTACCGAACATAATGAAAATGTGGAAAAAAATAGACATTATACTTAGTAGGTTAATAGACTGTTTAAAATTCTGGGGGATTTTTGAGGTTGCTCTACAGGGCCATGATTAGTCTGAAGCTGGTGCTAATCCGAGCACTTTGCGCATGTAAAAGAAGGGCGAATAAACTTTATCTAAAAACAAACTAAAAACTACACCAAGTAGCTGCTTGTTTGTAAAATGCTAAAATAAAATTGTTTAGGTAAGTTTTTTATCTCCTTTTCCATGCAATATAAATCACTGCATACCACTGCATTTGTTGCTCTTTAGCTATATCATATTTTCCACACAACTGGAATATATTCCGACTTTAATACATATTCACTTTCATGTGTAATATTTTTGCTTTTAATTCTACACGTTTGTTCGTACAAAAGGAAAATATTTCCTATTTCATACAAATTCAGCATAATAAGCTGCTTCGAATGCTATTCGACTTTCTATGATTATTTGATGATATGGTTACATATCGAGGCGACGCGACATATCGTCGCCTTTCTCACGAAGGTGTGGTACAATAACCTTAGGTTTGTTACTATGTTAAAAAGTGCTTACGTATTTGGGTTACTTGTATTGTATTGATTGTTTAATATCGTTTGCTAATTATTATAATAAATTATTATTGCAAAGTCAATCGTTACGTTCACATATATACAAACGTCATATGGCGACCCTGCCGGGTTCGGGTTGGTATTGTGTATAGCTCTAAGAGTACATTTCTAAATAGTGAAAAATTAGTAGCTACGTAGTTTAAAAAAAATGACGCGAAAAAGTTAAATTTAAAACTGAAACGAAACACCCAATGTAAAATGGAGAAAAGTGTCTCAAAAGAAAGTGACGTGTTCAGTACGGGAGTGGTTACCTCAAACGTTTCGTTGATGAGCAAAATATAAAAGCCTCTACTGAAATTAAAGTTCTAATCTACATTTCGACATTGTGTTTAATAATTATTACAGCACTAAAAGTGAGAAAAGCCTATCGAAGAGGGCTAAAAAGTTTATTTAAAACCATCCCAGACCGGACCTTCTGACGACTGTTGATATGGATATGGAGTTATTTATGTTGTTGATGAATGTTATGAAAGGTGACGCCAATTTACCGAGAAAATGTTTTTAATTCAACGAAAAAAGAAGATAATAAACAGACTTTAAATTTAATTTTTGAATTGCTTTGTTTTTTTTAATTGGTAGATATAGCTTAGAGGTCAGTTATGTTTTATTTTATATTTTAATGGTTAATGAATTCAGCTAAACTAGAAGTTAAGGTTACGTGGGAGGAAATTTTAGCCAAGTTGTCTAATATAAAAGATGAAGTAATTAAAGTGTCCAAGAGAGTTTTGAAAAAAGCAATTCCTAAGTCGCAAACTACCAGGAATCAAGTAAGGGATAATTTACTAATTTTATTTAACGAATTTATTTTAACGGTTAAAAGCATTTATAAGGATCTTGACGATCAAAAATATAACAATTATATTAAACCCTTATTTCATACCATACGAGATAGAGTTGTTAGGTCATACCAGGTTTTACAAGTTGATTATAAAATCCCTACCAGTGTTTTGATAAAAATAGAACCATTGGTAAAAGACGAACTGACCATAATTGACATAACGACGACGAAAGTAACAGTGACAGTGAGGAACAGTTAGAACATTTACAAACTTTGTTAAAATCTTCAAATCAAAGCAAAATCCTGCCGAACGAGTTCGACGGTTCTGGAGATAAGTTAACCTCATTCTTGGATGCGTTGACCTTGTTAAAGGCAAATGTCGATACGCATGAGGGAACTGCGGTTGCTTATGTCAAAACCAGACTGACGGGAACGGCTAGAGATTTGATAGGTGACACTAATACATTAGATGAAATTTATACAAAACTGAAAAATGGCATCAAATTTGACAGCTCCGAATCCGTTTCTTCCAAAATTATTAATCTCAGACAGCGTCATAATGACTCAAGCTACTTGACAGGAACTTGAGAAGGGCTTATATTAGCGAAGGAGTACCAGAAGAAGCTGCAGAGAATTATACTAAAAATACAACTGTCTAAACTATAATTAAAAATTCTAGCTCGGAGAAAGCTAAAATAATTATGGAAGCATCTAGCTTTCAGACTGTTCAGGATGTTCTTACAAAATACGTCAACATCAGGGCAGATAATGCCTCCAGCGCAAACGTGTTGTTTACCCATCATAGAGGTGCATACCGCACTAGAAATAATTTTCGAGAAAGAAGGAATTTTCGCGGTCCTAATAATTCTTATTCGAATTCTACAAGAAATTTTTCAACATATTCGAATGATAACAATTTTTACCGCCAAAACAGATATCAACCCAGATTTGAGCCAAATAATCAGCAAAGAAGCTTTCAACAAAGTGCAAATTTTTCACACAGAGGTAGGCCTAGTAGATACATAAGAGCCTACGATGTTGAGCAAGGCCAGGGAAACCAACAGGACCCTCAACAAGGTCCTTTGGGGCACTCCTAAAAGTTTTTAATATGGACCTAACGCTTTCAAATTTTGTAATAGTTCAGATTGATATGATAGGAATGCAAAATGTCACTTTATTAGTTGATACAGGAGCTGACATTTCATTATTCAAGAGAAACAAATTAGACCCGCAACAAATTGTCAACAAATCTAACATCTCCAGAATCAAAGGAGTTACCGAGGCTATACGAACTCTTTAGGTACTACTAAGGCAAATATTTTAGTGGACGACTACATGTTTATTCACGAATTTCATGTAGTAGGTCAAGATTTCCCGATACCTGCCGACGGGATTCTCGGAAGAGAATGGTTCTCCACATTGGATTTAAAAGCCGGATTTCACCAAATTCCATTGGAGGAAAGTTCTAGAGACATTACTTCTTTCAGCACAAGCTCAGGATCTTACCGATACACTAGACTTCCATTTGGGTTGAAAATTTCTCCTAATAGCTTTCAAAGGATGATGACCATAGCTTTTGCCGGGATAACCCCCGAGAAAGCATTTCTATATATGGACGATTTAATTGTGTATGGCTGTTTAGAAGGCCATATGCTAGAGAATCTGAAAAGCGTATTTGAAATTTGCAGAAAATATAAACTAAAATTAAATCCAAGAAAATGTGTGCTATTCCAAAACAATGTCGCATACCTCGGTCATAAAATTACGTCAGAGGGAATCTTGTCTGATGAATCCAAATATACGGTAATTTGAAATTATCCTACACCTAAGTCAGCTAATAAAGTAAAACGATTCGTCGGATTTTGGATTACTATAGACGCTTTATAAGAAATTTCGCTGAATTGGCCAAAATTAATGAAGAAAGGCGCTACATTTACATGGGATACAGAGTGTTCAAAATCTTTCGAAATGTTTAAAATTCAATTTGACAGGCCCTTTGTCTTTACCACAGACGCCAGCATGGGATCGTGTGGAGCAGTTTTAAGGCAAGATTTTGATGGAGAAGACTTGCCGATTTGTTTCGCTTCGAAAAATTTTACAAAAAGCGAAAAAAATAAATCAGTTATTGAGAAAGAATTAGGCGTATACACTGGGCAATAAATTATTTTCGACCTTATTTGTACGGTACAACATTTTTGGTGCGAAGTGACCATCGTCCTCTGGTATATCTTTTCTCTATGAAAAATCCATCCTCAAAATTGACAAGAATAAGATTAGATCTCGCCGATTACGATTTCTCAATTGAGTTTATCCCTGGTCATTTGAACAGCGTCTCATATGCATTATCTAGGATTTCTATTGATGATTTAAGAAATATTAACGAAAAATCGTCTCAAATTTTAGCTGTCACAAGGTCAATGACAAGAAATCAGCGTTTACCGGAGAGTAACAAAAATTATCAACAATTTCAACCACCTTCAATGACATCAAAAATATTGCAAACCAATGATAATTACGATTTATTTACAGTTCCTACATTAAACTTTATAATAAAGCCAAATTATCTATGGATAATTATGGAAAAGTTTGGCGAAAAGAAATTAAGTTTAAAAAATAAGATAATTTTCACTAATGGCAATTTTTCTCTCGGGAAAGTGTTGTCTCAGCTGAACAAAATGGCTAGTGAAAATAAATTAGAAAAATTGAAGTTAAAAATTAATGATGAAATATTTAAAACGTTAAATGATCTCAAATTAATAGGGCAAGATTTATTAGAAAACGTAGTTATTTATTTATACGAGGATTCCAAAATAATCGACAATGACCAAGAAAAATTAAGATTAATTCAGCAATTTCATGATAATCCATTGATTGGAGGACACTGTGGACACAAGATACTTTTGAAAAAACTTAGGTCAAAGTACCGTTGGAAAAACATGTCGCGTGATGTTGCAAATTACATTAAAATTTGCAAAAAATGCCAATTAAACAAAAGTAAAATTAAACACACCGAACCAATGGTGATTACGCCAACACCGCAAAAACATTTTGATATTGTTTGCATAGATACCGTTGGCCCATTTTTAAAGTCAAATAATAACATGGTTTATGCCGTCACCATACAGTGTGAACTAAGCAAATATGTGGTCATTGCACCGGTGCCAAATAAAGAGGCTGTTACAATAGCAAAAGCGATAATGGATAACTTTATCTTAATTTATGGCCCCATGAAAGAAATTAGAAGCGACATGGGAACAGAATACAGAAACGAGGTTCTAGGGAAGTTGTCAAATTTGTAAAATATCAGTCAAGAATTTTCAACTGCTTATCATCATGAGAGCATCGGGGGTTGCGAGAGAAACCACAGAGTTTTAAATAAATATCTAAGATCTTACATTAACGATGCGCAAACTGATTGGGATCAGTGGGTTAAATTTTACGCGTTTTGTTATAATACAACTCCTGGAGTTTATCACGATTACACTCCTTTTGAACTTGTCTTTGGAAGAAAATCAGAACTTCCAGACGATGTCACAAAAAAAAATGATCCTTTGTATAACATTGACGCATACTACCTCGAAATTAGGCAAAGATTGCAAATATCACATCAAACAGCTAGAGATTTTTTATTGAAAGTTAAAGAAAATCGTAAACTTAGGTATGATGTAACTTCTCAAAATCTTAACTTGAATCCAGGCGACTTAGTAATGATAACGAACGAAAATCGTACTAAATTTGACCCTTGGTTTAAAGATCCTTTCACAGTAATAAGTAATAATGGTGTAAACTGTACTGTTAAAAGTGAAAATGGTAAAGAACTCACGGTGCATAAAAACTGCGTTATTAAATATAATATTTAAAAAAATATAAAAAATTTAATCTGTTTAAAATATTTTAAAATTTTCTTATGTATTTAATATGTACTTATTTTTAAATGTTTTTATGTTATTATTTATATTTTATTCATATTCGCGCGAATATTTTCTTATATAGGGTAGTGATATATAGTCATTTTTATATGTTATTTTATTTTAAAACTATATTTTAATTCTTATGTTATAAATTAAATCATTTTAGTTTTACGTTATTGTAGTATACCTTTCCAGAATCGGTAAAGTTATAGTTTGATTGAATGTCATTCATTCTGCAGATGAATTCCATTCTTTCGAAAGGGGAAGATGTGGTACAATAACCTTAGGTTTGTTACTATGGTAAAAAGTGCTTACGTATTTGGGTTACTTGTATTAATTGTTTAATATCGTTTGCTAATTATTATAATAAATTATTATTGCAAAGTCAATCGTTGCGTTCACATATATACAAACGTCATAAAGGGACCTAACTAAAAAATTACGAAAATGGAAATATTTTGCGGTCTAAGTGTTCTTATGCAATTCTTTGGTCTCACGAAGTGGCATATTTTTATTACAAACAGTTCAGCTTTGGTTAATAAAATCACTTTTGGTCTAACTGCAGAAACCGACTTAACCCTTTTAGATTTTTTAGCTCTCCTGACGAATTTACCAAATGCTAGTTAGGTCCCTTCGTAAGAAAGGCGACGATGTTATTTCTGACTAAAATCAATTTATTTATAAATTGGTGTGAGTTTTAGAACACAATACGAGAATAAATTGACCACTTTCATTTGAAATTTCGGAAACAAAATATTTGGAGATAGCTAATACCGTGATTCAGTGGTTTTATCTGTAACCACAATCAAGTAAACTGCAGGCACTACTGCCACAGTGTAAAGTATATAACAGTTCATTATAAAATATTTAAATTTACTTCCCTATTAAAGCCGTAAACAAATACTGTGCAATAATAACTAATAAGTGATAACCCCGACAGTGGAGGCTGGTGACGTTATAAATTGGAGGGGCAGAAATTTATATTGCATGGAAATGGAGATAAAAAACTTACCTAAACAATTTTATTTTAGCATTTTACAAACAAGCAGCTACTTGGTGTAGTTTTTAGTTTATTTGTTTATAGAGCCCTTCTTTTACATGCGCAAAGTGCTTGGATTAGCACCAGTTTCAGATTCATCTTGGCCCCGGCTACCTCAAAAATCCCACAGAATTTTAAAAAGTCTATTAACGTACTAAGTACCTATATGTCTATTTTTTGCCACATTTTCATTATGTTCGGTAATATTTTGCCCATAGGCACTAATCAATTGGCACCTAATAGCAGCATAGAAAATTCTATGTGGTTATTTAAATAAGTAACACTTACTTTCTGTCTTTACCTTTTCACTAAATTGCTTGATAGGTATCACACATTCCTTTTGCCACCCACGCAGGATCACTTCGTGGATTGTTCATAATAAGACAAATAAAGCAAAAAAAAGCATTTCGTTTTTCACAACCGCACAACCAGATTTCAGCATCGTATAAAATTTTGGTTAATTTTTAGGATTTTTAGGTCCGGTCATGTGGCCCTAAAGATTTTATTTGTAATCGAAGTTCATATGTCAACGTAGTTAAATTTGCATAGTTAATTATGTAATCGACGGTATTTATTTCCATTTTGTAAAGAAACGATAACAAAAACAATAACCCGCGACCGGCAATGCTTTTTACGACTGACATACCCCAAATCAAAACAAACTACTCATAACAAAAATATTTCATGTAAAAAAAGCCAAGTACGCGAAAATCGCATCCCGTAAAAAGATTTGAGATAAAAGTAAAGCCAAGTTCTCCAATACAAATTTCCCCCCGAAGCTAAGGTTTTTTTGGATATTTTCCACATATTTCATGAATACAAACATAAAAGACCATAAAATACGGACTCATGGGGTCTCGGCCCCCCCCGAACATGTTCGGGCCCCCCCCGAAACATTTTTCTATATACGCCACTCGGTTTTATCATAGTTCCTGTCAGTCTTCCAATGCTCAGCTCTCTAGCGTTTCTGGAAGTGGGTAATGTTACTTTTACATAACTTTACATTTATAGAGGAGGAGAGTAAATGAAAATATTGGACTTTTTTAACTTTTTCCCATGGTTTTATCATAATTTCTATCAGCATTCCAATGCTCAACTCTCTAGCATTTCTGGAAGTGGGCAATGCTACTTTTACATAACTTTAAATGTATAGGAGAGGGGAGTAAATTAAAATCTTAAGGTTTTTTCCAGGGGTTTGGTCATAATTTCTATCAGTCTGCCAAATTTCAGCTTTGTAGCATGTCTGGAAGTACAGTAGAATATTGATGATCTATACATGAGTGAGTGAGTGAGTAACTACTAAACTTTACTATTTTATGGAATTCTATGAAACATGGAGGGGTTGTTAACTCCATGGAGATCTACGACTGTGCAAAGTTTGAGATTCGTAGCTCATTCCGAAGTAGAGTTTTAGGTAGGTCAAATATCGCCTGAAATGTTTCAAGAAAAGATGGTTACGGCGCGCGAACTTGGCGAGGCACTGCCGTGCCCTCAGATACGTCTTCACTTAGGATAGAACCGTCATCGTGTAGAAGGGCAACGGACGTTTCGGCACGAATCAACTAAAACACACATTCCTCCCGCTCCCGCTCGAAAACATCCACCCATACCCCGCTGAAAAACGGGTGAAATTGCAACTTTGAATTAATTAATCGCTTGCTGTTAACCACAGATAATAAAAAGAACTAGACAATCATGTCGTAAGGGAAGATATCACTTTTTTGAAATAAATCAATTAAAAATACTGTTTGTTGTCTAGTTTTGGGAGGGCACTGCCCCGTTGCCCTCCTTGTAGCAGCTGCCACTGCTAATACGTAGAACTGGCAACATAGTACGAAATAAACTCACTCTTTACTGCCGCGTTATTTTTGGGACAGACCTCCCCAAAGAACAAAAATTCCCTAAACTCTGCTATTGTTTTAGTGTTACTGCTTTATTTTATTTTACCGCTGTGGGAACTTGGCTGAGCGCAGCATAATAAAATTAGAATAATAATAATTCGAAACCGGAATACATCCGCAACGTCGCACTATGCGCCAGCATTTTCTTGATTTGCTAAATTATGAAAAAAAAAATCCAGTATGGTGGGGCTATTGCTTTAAGAAACGTTTTGAGAAATAGGCAGCTTAGCAGTTGAAGTATGAGGTAGGCTCTAGGCCTGGCAACTAGGCATATAAAGATCCCTTTTTACCATCCCCCGGGCTTCCCCTCTTGTGTGTGCATCCTTCGACCAAGAATCTGCCCCTCTCCCGTGTCACCCACATTGTGGCACATTTTTCTAATTAGAATACCTAGTCCTGCACTGTTATGACAGTCGATGCCACTATACAGGGTGTCTCAAATTTTGGGAAGTCTGGAAGGAATTTTATCTGAACATTTAATTTTTAGGGTATGCTGGGTCGTAAAGTAAAATAGCCAGTGAAAAGTTTCCTTTAAAAAAACGTATCACTCAGTATTTTAGGTATTTGTATCGTTATATGTTATTATTCCATGTCAATCCGGCCGGATTGCACTTAAAAATTTATTTTATGGTTTGGTTCTAAAATTTGAGTAGTATTAAATTTTTTGGAAAGTTCGTATTTTTTCAGGAAAAATCATAAACTATAGATATGTTTTACCCATTGAGGGCGTTAGAGACTGAAAGACAAGGCCTTTTTTATTGACCCTATCTAATTTGGTTTCTAGGGGCTGGTATTTTTTTTACAATAAAAACAGAGATAGACATTATTGAACATGTGAAACGGACAAAGATAGGCTGATTTTGCATGCTAATAATACCCTAGATAATATATGGGTACTTTTATCTCTTTCACACTGACGGCATAAGTGCGACAGAAAAGCAGCTGGCTACTTTTAATCCGACTGCCGTATTTTGAGTGGGTCAACCTGCTAGTCGGTTTATACAGGGAAAACTGATAGACAATGTTGTCTAAGTACGGAAATGATTTTTTTTGAATTTTGTGCGGGAATATTACAAAAATAAATCTTAAAAACGTTTAAAAACAAGTTTAGAAGTAACTATTTGAGTTGAAACATGGTCCGAAATTGTTTTTTCTGCAAAAGAAGAAAAAAATCGATAAAAAAACAACATTTTATGGGTAAGTCGTCTTGACGGATAGTTTTTGCTAAAACACGAGAAAGTTCAGTAGCGTCACGATAGATAGTTTTTTCTGCGACCGTGCGATTCTACCCTCACAAATTTTGACTCAGAAAGTGTTACTTCCCCGCACTTATAAGATTATTTTGTAACAATAATTTGTCCTGAAATGTGTTGCAGTCTAGGACAACTGGGCGCCGGGCCAACTGGACGCCGGGCCAACCTGGCGCCGGACTAAAATATTTTTTCTTGATGAAAAACAAAATAGATATATTATTATTTATGCAAAAACATCTTTAAAATATCCTTTACGTAATATTCTTGAAATTTGGTTTTTGAGTTAAATCCATTAAGTCGAGTGTTGAAATTTTGGTAGGTCTAGAGTTCTGGTAACCTGATAACATAAAATTTACGTTTTTGATTACAAGAATGGCAAATCCAAAATGACGGATTTCTTTATTTTTAAACCGATTTCTCTCAAACTTAAAAGTTTGAAGTGCTTAGGATCACTTAATACAGTTTTACCCTCAAACTTAAAAAAATTAAAATGGCGGATCCAAAATGGCGGACTTTCTTATTTATGCATCGATATGTATCGAATATAGAACTTGGCGGCGTTTCAAGTCGCTGATTATTATTTTTGAGTCAAACTCATAAAAAATTCAAAATAGCGGATCCAAAATGGTGGATTTCTTTATTTTTAAACGGATTTGTCTCAAACTTGAGAGTTTGCAGTGCTTGAGATCACTTAATACAGTTTTATACTCAAACTTAAAAAAATTAAAATGGCGGATCCAAAATGGTGGGTTTCTTTATTTTTCAACGGATTTGTCTCAAATGTCTCAAACTTGAAAGTTTGCAGTGCTTAAGATCACTTAATACAATTTGTGACTCACACTTGCAAATGGCAGACTTTTATAGCTTAATACAAAATATGACTCAAGTTTAAAGAAAGAAATGTAATATTTTAAGCTTAAGACAAATCGGTTAGTAAATAAAAAGTCTGTCATGTTGGATTCGCCATTTTCATTTTTTTATGAGTTTAAGTCAAAAATGATAATCAGCAAAGTCCACCATTTTGGATCCGCCATTTTAAATTATTTATGAGTTTGATATTTGATACATATCGGTGCATAAATAAAAAAATCCGCCATTTTCCATCCGTCATTTAAAATTAAGTGCTTTCAAGCACTGCAAACTTTCACGTTTGAGACAAATCGGTTTAAAAATAAAGAAATCCGCCATTTTGAGTTTGAGTCAAAAATCATATTCAGCTAGTTGAAACACTGCCAAGTTCTTCTATATTTGGATCCGCCATTTTGGATCCGCCCTTAGAGTACTCTGAGGATCCGTCATTTAAATTTTTTTAACTTTGAGGATAAAACTGTATTAAGTGATCTCAAACACTGCAAACTTTCAAGTGTGAGACAAATCGGTTTAAAAATAAAGAAATCCACCATTTTGGATCCACCATTCTTGAAATAAAAAACGTAAATGGTATTTTTACCAGGTTACCAGAACACTACACCTACCAAATTTCAACACTCGACTTAATAGATGTTGAAATTTTTGTATAAATAACTTATTTATTTTCTTTTTATCTGCACATTTTATCGAAAAAAACATAGTCCGGCGCTGAGTTGGCCCGGCGCCCATTAGGCCCGGCGTGGCGCCCTGTTGGCGGCGCCGAGTTGGTCTGGCGCCCAGTTGTCCCATTCCAAATTGAAATTTTTAGTTCCGAAATTTCATCTGACTCGAGCATAACTTGTACTCCACCCAAGAAGAGAAGGGTTGAAGAAGACCCTTGTTCAAAGAAAGAAAATATTTTGCCTGGAAGGTACAACATTTGTAAAGTTCTAAGATGAAAACAATAATTTTAATACATCCACTGCACTTAGCATGCTAACAAATTCTTTTTACTGAAGAGAATTTTGTAAACACAGTATACACAAGTAATGGATCGTTCATACTCGTCTTTTGTCTAGTCTTTTGTCTTGGTTTAGTCATATGTCTTGTCATAAGAAAATTAAAACCACTGTTTCTTATGGGAGTGTTCATACAATGCTTTTGCTTTTGTTTTTGATTAGTCTTTGTCTTAAGAGTTGCCAACTTTCAATCCTTAGGACAATGACTAAGACGAGTGACAGACATCAGCTGATATTTGTTGTTTTTTTTTACAGGGCGTCCGAAGAGCGCAAGCGCGCGGACGAAATTTGGATTTACCGCCATTAATCATGTTTTTGACAGAACATCTCAACATAACCTCAAAATTTTATTTGTTTTTTTTTCTTTTTCGCTTTTGTTCTTTCGTGTCTGTGTTTCGTGCACAGATTAGGTTAAATAAAATTGTTTTGTGTAGAAAATGACTTTTGAAAATGGGCTTTTTATTGAAATTGATTTTTTTTTCAGTAGGTTATGACTAAGACTAATCAAAAACAAAGGACGAGTATGAACAACCAATTTTGTTGAAGACAGCTAAGACTAATCAAAGGACAAAGACTAATCAAAAACAAAAGACTAAGACGAGTATGAACAATACTTAAGTATTCATGAATTATTTATTATTCAAACAGAAAATTGTTGATAAAAAAATGCTAGTGGAATTCACACTGCCCTTTTTGATCCAAGACAAGCAAATAGAATATTTTTGCGATGTTGCATGTGTCTGGACTTACCAAACCAAAATTCTATTTTCATCCCTGTCTTGCTCATTAAATTCATACTTGTATTTGGTCAATTGCGATAAAAGCTTGATATAATGGCAATTTAGGCCCATGCCAGGTCTACCCGTAGGGTATAGAAGTCAATGGTTTTACCCAATTAAGAAGATAAAACACCCTGTAGATTTAAAGAATTGCAACATTTTTTCAAATTTTTTATCTCGGTGTAATTGGTACTCAAATCAAAATTTTTAAGTGCAAAAGGTGGCCGTTTTGATATGGAATGTGACAATCAGGCTCAAAACAGGTTTTAGGACATACACTTACACTTAACACACCTTACGCATGACATTTGACAGCATGCTGAAGTAAGGTAGTTTTATTATTAGGGACACTCATCGTAAAGGCAAGCTTTATAGGTTGGTTTCTCATTGGCGGCTCGGTTTTTATTTTAAAGATGTTGTTTTAAATAGTCTGAAGGTATCTAAACTATAAATATTTATGTATTTAGAAATAAAAAGTTATGCTGCAAACTATCTGGAAACTCTGTTATTATTAAATAGAACTTTCGACACTCTTAAAACCACATTTTTAAAATGCGAAACCGAGGAAAACATGTCAAAATTATAAGCAAAAAATAGAAACTGTCACCTATAAAGCTTGCTTTATGAAAAGTAACCTTAAGTTTTATATTTTCGCCGGTGCCGGTGTGGTGTGACAACCCACGGTGGATAGAATAGACCGGTGTTCGAATCTCATATATATATGTCGAATTTATCACGTCACTGGTGATCCAGCTGATTTTTGTAAACAAAAGTTAGATATTATAAGAACAATGGAATAACTAATATTTTCTGAATTTTTTGAGAACTAAGGCAATTTTCCTACTGTTTTCTAGTACATCCTTATAAAATATAATTTTTTAGACATTTTGTCATTATTTTTTTTTAGCCCGCTTTATTTTTTATTGCACAAATCTTAAACTACAATTCAAACTGAATGTGATCGTTTAGTATTAAAGGTGAACCGAGGACTTGGGAAGTAAACAAAGATGTAGGTCCTCGGATTATTTTTGAAGCTGAAGCGAACACATTATTTCTTCGAATTTTTATTTTTGTGTAAAGAGAAATGAAGAGCGCTAAAAAAAATAATGACTGGTATTTCTGAAATTTATTATTTTATAAGAATATACTAAAAAATAGTAGGAAAATTGCCTTAGTTTTCAAAAAATTTTAAAATAATTAGTTGTTCATATCATATCTAACTTTCATTTACAAAAATCAGCTAGACCACCAGTGATGTGAAAATTCGACATATATATATATATATATATATATATATATATATATATATATTTATATATATATATATATATATATATATAAGATCCGAACACCGGTCTATTCTATCCACCGTGGTGATACTAACCCTTAAGAAAACGAGCCCCGATTTCCCCCACTTAAATTCTCTTGAGAATGCTTTTTCACACTGATATTCTCACCTATTGTGTTAAAAATAAAAACAAACAACTCACAGTAATGCCATTATTGCTTTTAAATGGACCATATCTTTCTTCCAATTTACTGCCGAGAATCCAAAAAAAGTTTTATTGTAGTGTGGACTCGGTAACTTTAAAATCTGAGGCCATATTCTTGACGGTCCGTAAGTCGAGTTCAGGGTGAGTGCAGCTATCCTCTCTCACAATCACATGGGTTTAAGTAAGTGAGAAGCTACTCACTCACATGCACGGGATTCAAGAATACAGCACCAAGACGTTTATTCTTGACTGTTCGTGACGTGAGGTGAGGTGAGCGCTCACACCGGTGGATTCATTTACCAGTGTAAAAACACGGATCACCTACGTGCTAAAAACACAACCTACCTAACAACTAGATAGGCTGTGCTAAAAAGATGATAAAAGCGTTCCAAGTTCACCCGTGAAAGTGAACTTTTTGCTCACCTCAGAGGCAGTCAAGAATAAACAAGACGCACACCATACAATTTTTGAAGTGTAAACTTCTTTAGGCGCGTTCAGCAGTTATGTGGGTAGTGAATTAAAGTGAGCCGTCAGGCTCGGCTATGTAACGCTCATTCGGGTGAAATCGGCTCGAATCGACTAACTGTGAGAAACATTCAGCGAGCGATATGATGATGCAGATGAAGGCCAGTACACAGAAGAGTTCGGTTGGGTCCGCTTTGCAGAATATGGTATGGGCCAATATTATTAATTTCGCCTTGTTGAAGTTTCAACTTCTGCCGTGTGGTCTTAAGCACACACAATAATTTTTTTATACGGAAAGTACCACTTTACAAGCAGGTCTTTTTGTAAAACTTTTAGGGACCAAATACCAAATACCTTAGAGGACAAATACTGGATCAAAAAATCTAAAAGTGAAGCAATCATAAGTTGCTTTGGAAGGAATGGCAAACTTAAATTGTGTTTTAGCAAGTATACACACTGGTGCTGTGTGAATGGATGCCATATTTGTTGTTTATTTACATTTTGCGGTGTTTTATCCAGGAGAAGTAAGGGAGTGCATTTCCATAGATAATTACTTGTATTTTTTTTTTGTAATTTGTTAATCAAGTTAAGAGTGGTTTATAGATGCCATTAAACACTCTTCATTGTGTCCACAATAAATCTGCACAATTAATTTTAGAAAAACTACAAATTTGATCCGCAAGATTATAAAATTTCACCCAAGTTTTTAGAAAAAAAGAAGATAAAGCCTTAAATTTTTGACAATTATTACAAGGTGATTTTTTATAATTGCAAGATCGCTATAACTCGGTTATTATTGGGAGTAGAAAGTTCAAGCAAAAACTATTCGGTTTGGTAAATTATGGCCACTTTAGGCCCACCATTAGTATTTTTTTATAGGTTATAATATACAGGGGGCGACAATCAGATCAATTTTTTTAAAGGAAACATCCTATATATTTTTGTATTTTTAAGTTCCGCAAAAAATTAGCTTTACAGATATATGTAACACTATGGCCCTATCTTTGTTAGTTTTCGAGATATTAACGATTGAAATTCCGAAAATTAGCAAATTTTAAATACGGTGCGGAGTATTTCCTGTGACAAGTCACAAACAATATTAAGATGTGTGGATACCTAATGACATTGTCAGTGCCAAATTTTAAATATTTATCAACAATGTTGCTTTATTCCATTGCAGAAAAGCAAGAGATACTTTTATTATATGCGAAAAATAATAAAAATGCCACTGCTACTGCGAGAGAATATCGAGAACTGTATCCAGCCCGACAATGTCCTAATATATCCACAATTCTTAGGATATATAGAAAATTTCGTGAAACATCGTCTGTGGAACGAAAAAAACGAGTTGTTCGTCCAAACGAAGAGGCTAATTTAAATAGTTTACTACATTTTCAAGAAAGCCCACAAATTTCTATAAGAAAAGTATCTTCCGCATTAGTGCAAGAAGGACAGGAACGCTTGACGTCTTTTAGCAAAGTAAGAAGTGTCCTAAGAACAAATTCTTATTGGGCATATAAACAACAAACAGAACTTCAAGGCCTAACACCCGATCAGAAAAGAAAAAGGGTAGAGTTTTGTCACTTTATGCATGAAAGACTAAACGCAGAACCCCGTTTTTTAAATCACATTTTGTGGTCGGATGAGTCAACGTTTACAACTTGTGGTCTACCAAATAGACAGAATAGCAGACTATGGTCCACGACTAACCCTAGTTTTGTAAAAGAAAGTAAAAGACAGGGAAGACAATCCGTAAATGTCTGGTGTGGCATACTGAACGACCGTGTTGTTGGGCCATTTTTTTAGCACTCTTTAACGGGACAAATTTATTAAAATTTTTTACAAAATTACTTAGAAAATTTTTTGGATGACTTGCCACTAAATCAAAGAAGAAGATCCTCCTCCTTATAATGTTCATGAGGTTCGAGAATTCTTAAATAATAATTTTAATGAATGGGTTGGGAAAAACGGCACAATACGCTGGCCACCCAACAGTTTTGATTTAACTCCTTTAGACATTTTTTTATGGGGTCACCTTAAAGATAAGGTTTACAGATTAGAAGCGAGGAATACTCGAGAGCTCAGAGAATTAATATCACTGTCTGTCAATGCGCTTAATGAAAATTTTTCTAATTTAATAACCAGAACAATAAATAATTTAAGAGACCGGTTTCATAAATGTATTGATGTCAATGGTGATAGGTTTGAACATTTGTTACGTTAATTTTTATTTATTTATGGATTTAAAACAATTAAAACATTTAAAAAATTGTAGTCTTTTGATTTTAAATTTCTATGAAAATTGACAAAGATGATTATTTATATTTATCAAACTGTCAGTCAATATTGTTTCAGTTTGTTATTTACAGTCTATACGTTAAATACTCCGCACCGTATACCTATTTAAAATTTGCTAATTTTCGGAATTTCAATCGTCAATATCTCGAAAACTAACAAAGATAGAGCCATAGTGTTACATATATCTGTAAAGCTAATTTTTTGCGGAACTTAAAAATACAAAAATATATAGGGTGTTCCCTTTAAAAAAATTGATTTGATTGTCGCCCCCTGTATATTATAACCTATAAAAAAATACTAATGGTGGGTCTAAAGTGGCCATAATTTACCAAACCGAACAGTTTTTGTTTAAACTTTCTACTCCCAATAATAACCAAGTTATAGCGATCTTGCAATTATAAAAAATCACCCCAATATAATAATATTGTTAAATAATGTAGTGGCGTCATGTATGTTCCAAAACCACTAAAACTGACGCATGCGCAGCTGCCGAAATTCTGTCTACCAGAACAATAAGTATTTAGAATTAAACGGGGTCCTGGCTTCAGGTATCGCGTGTAAGAATGCATGAGTATGCCCTGTGTTTATGCTCTGAGTTATTTTGTCTTGATCAGCGACGTAGCCCCTGTTTATGGATCTCAATGGGGTAGACACAGGATTCCTAAACACGTCGATTTTGTTTGCAAGGGGGACACGTTTTGAAAATCTTGAAATTTTTGTAGCACGAACCCCCTTCGAGGGGTATACTTATCCCTATATTTTGAATAGGGAAAGTGGGTCCAGTGATACCTTGTTTTGAAGGCCTTTTGATTGTCCTTACAACCGTGTAAAAATTTCAAAAATCTATCCATTAGTTTTTGAGATAATTATTGCCTTCAAACTTTCAAATTTAACATGGACTGATAAAATAAAAATTTATTAAAAATGTATATTTTTGTGATTTAATTTTTATTTTATCATCCGCATGTTAAGTTTGAAAATTTGAATGCAAATATCTCAAAAACTAGTTGATAGATTTTCGAAATTTTTACACGGTTGTAATGATATTCAAGAGAGCTTCAAAACAAGGTATCACTAGACCCACTTTCCCTATTCAAAATATAGGAGTAAAGTATACAACTCAAAGGGGGATTGTGCTACAAAAATTTCAAGATAGCTAAAAAGTGTCCCCCTTGCAAACAAAATCGACGTGTTTCGGCGTTTTTTTAATTTCTTGATAATTTTCGAGAAAATTCAGGTGGATCCTTTTTAATTTTCCACCTTATATATATTAAACAGAACAAATTGACCGAGATCGAACCGCTTTAAAAAGGGCATGAATACGAACTGCTCTATTCGGGAGAGTTCGTTAGAAACTACGAATCTCTACTCAATATACGAAACACTTTTACTCCCTAAAGATTTTGCTTTTTTATTTATTTACTTTTAAAACTACTTCCACAAAAGTTTTGGGAATAAAAAGCAGGGCTTACTTATATAGAGAGTGATCGTGAATTAAAAGCTTGAACGTCTATAAAATTATTTTCAGAACATGTAGGGAATTAAAAAGCATTGACCTATTTAAGGTTTTGCTTTAGTACGAAGCCAGCTAGAGTACTGGTGCATCGAATGGACACCCTGTTAAATTTTGAAATATCTTACTCTATAAAATAAATGTTGATACTTCTCAGTTTTCTATTATGATTAAAAATTAACTTTGCTGAACATCATTTGCGCACCAAAGTGGGTCCTCGGGGCCCGCGTGGTCCTGTTTACCCTTTAATGTACTTAATGATAATGAAATAAATAAATCAAGTAACATGAACGCAAGAAATGATCGATGGAATGTCTAAGATAATGCTCTACAGCAGTAGCATAGCGCCAGTGATCCAATGAGGGGGGGTTTTGAATGTATAAATGTATGTATCAAAAATTATATACAAAAATTTATTTATTAACAATGCACGCAATTCTTTGCCTCATGGGGGGGGGGGGTTTAACCCCTAAACTCCACCAGCGCTACGCGCCTGTTCTTCAGGGACTTCTGGACAACCAAAATATACGCAGAAGACCAAAAGTGACATAGTTTCAAAAAAATTTGAATTTATCCTGGCCTATGGTTTAAGTCATGTCTAACCAGTGGCATATATAGAAAAAAGTTTCGGGGTGGGCCCGAGACAGTTTTGGGGGGGGCGGGCCGAGACCTTATGAGGCTGTATTTTATGCTTTTTCATGAAATATGTGGAAAATATCCAAAAGAATCTAAGCTTCGGGGGGACCCGGCCCCCCCTTATATACGCCACTGTGTCTAACGATACCTACGAGAATAAATTATGTAAGAACTCTAAGCAGGTTAGCTCCCAATAGCTATATATTAATAGTATTGCATTGCTTACAGCCCACATTAAAAATATTTTCCCCAAAACCAAACGTAAATGCAACCCGAAACTATAAATTAAGGGTATTTTTAAAATTCCCTATTCTCGCCATTTCGTAATATTTTGTCCCAGGTAGGCAGGTCTAGGGATAACTCAGTTACACCCAGTGGCGGAGTTTATTTATTTTAATGTACCCCCGACGCAAACAGGCGCGTAAATTTACATTAACGAAATTTGTCGCCATCTTAAAAGTTAAGATTTCAGACAGAATCATACTTGACCCTTCAAAGAGGCACATTTATGACTGATCTTTATAGATCAATTAGTTTGCACCATGATGTTTTTATTTCACCAAAATCGGTTCGGGGATTGGCAATGCAATTGTATAATTTTTAAAACAAAACAGAAAAACAGATTTTGTAAGCTGATTTTATTAGTTTGTACCTTGTTAAGCGAGAGAAAGGTAGTGTGTGTAGTGCTTTTCTATAGAATAAAAAAAACTAAAATATTTTCGGAAAATAAGAATAAACGTGCCTCTTTGAAGGGTAAAGTATGATTCTGTCTGACATCCTAACTTTGAAGATGGCGACAAATTTCGATTATAATCTTTAAAGAACAATCATTTCTCACCATGATTTTTTTTGTTTTACTAAGATCGGTTCAGTAATAATGAGCTTATAAGGAAATGAATGCAGACAGGATTGGTAACGCAATCGTAAAATCTGTAAAACAATAACCAAAATTTTACCTCGTTGTGCGGAGGAAAAATAGTATCTACTTTTTTATAAATTAAAAAAAAACTAAACATTTTTTATAAAATAAGAATAAACACGCCATTTGGAAGAATCAAGTTTGATTCTGTCCGCCATCTTAAATTTTAAGATGGCGATAAATTTTGATCATAATCTGTAAAAATCAATCAATTCTCACCAAGATGATTTTTATTTAATCAAAATCGGTTTAGCTGTAATGAAGTTATAAGAAAATAAATGCAGACATGATTGACAAGGCAATCGTATAATATTCAAAACAATGGTTGAAACAAAAATATTTTTTTTTTAGAACCACCAAACCGTTTTGACTAAACCATACCTTGGTATACGTGGCAAGAATGTGGCTTTTTTACTGGTTTAAAAAATAAATAAAACATGTTTGCAATACAAGAATCAACGAGCATCTTTGAAGGGTACAATTTAATTTCGTCCGCCATCTTGGATTTTGAGATGGCGGACAAAAAAATATGTTTAGTCAAAACTCTGATTAATTATCGGCCAAGTGCAGTTTGTCTCATTAAAATCGATGGTATAGTTTAAAAGTTATATTTAAAAAAATTGTCCGTTTTTTTTGGCCAATCAGTGGTATTGATCAAAAAGTTTCCTTATTATTTACTATTTGGACGGCTGGGTAGTGCCGTGGTTTTCACGTGCAGAAGGTTCCAGGCTCGCGTCTCAAACAAAGATGCAAAAACAAAAAAAAAATCAGTCGCCTTGTCGCCCACTTCCTTTTCAGCGTTCAAGAGCCGTCATCGAATAAGCATGCGATGCGATGCACGCAAAGGTATAAGTTGACTTTAAACATCGAGAATATATGCAGGTGTAGTCCAGGAGCCGACACGCAGCCAGCCGAGGAACCAGGGGTAATAACCCAGAAGCCTGCTATAAGTGCTATTTAGTCGGAACCAGGATGGCGCCAGCATCAATCTCGTATACAGTCAACTCACGACGAATACTTCTGTGGCGCTGAAAAGAAAAGAAGTCTATCGTCTATAACCAAGTTCTGCTGGGACGAGAGCGGTGTTAGATTGATGCAAGTTTAACATGTAGCAGGACCCGAGAAGAGTGTTTGCTATTCTCGGGCAGGACCACCATTCGGAAGGGGTGTAAAAGCACAGTATAAAGATCCCTGCCCTCAACAAAGAGGTGTCAGGCAACATTAAGTCCTCTTACAAAAGAAAAAAACTTGCATCAGTTTGATATATGATGTACCACTACGACTACTTCCTATTTATTTCTATTTTTATGCTACGACCAGACACTCCCCAATTTTGATCGACTTGTACGCTACGCTAATGCATGGGTAGTTAGTTTTGTGCATGAGAATTATTTTGTTTTATTCCCGCTTAAAGCCGCAGTCACGGTGCATATTAATTAGGATTACTTCGAGCCGTTCATAGTTTTACTTGCTGATTTCAAACAATAGATGGACAATTGAATCAAAACGTTACAAGAGCGTAATGGCCTAAAATCCTAAACCCGATCAATGATGTCCAGATAGATTTTTTATTTATTTAGGCCTCGTGCCTGCTCAGAGACAGAGAGAGAGTGTCTATTCTATCTATCTATTTAGCCTTCTTCGATCCATCTTTGGACATAGGTCTCCCCCAATATTTTCCACTATTCCCTGTCTGCCGCCGTGTTCATTTATCTAGTTCCCGTATGTTTGTCTTCCCCTACTCCTTTTATTTTCCCAGTTTTTCCAGTTTACAAGACATTTGTTCCATCGATCGTCTGTCTGTCTGATATTATGACCAACAAATTTCTATTTTAATTTTGCTTCTTCTCTTTTGAAATCATTTACTTTTGTTTTATTTCATATCCATTCATTCCTTTTTCGATCTGTTAGCTTTACATGTAACATTTGTCTTTCCATTGGTCTTTGGGCTTTTTTATCTTATCCATGTTTGATTTTGTAAGTGTGCAGGTCTTAGATGGTTCAAGTACTGTCCGTTTTCAAAACCTCTTCTAGGGTCTGGTTAAATAGTTTAGGGGTTATTGTGTCACCCTGTCTCACACTGTTCTTGTGCGGAATGGCTTGGTTCCTTCGTGGATTTTGATTGAAGTTGTTGTTTCACTATATATATATATATAATCAGATACACAGATTTAATAGCCAATATATATATATATATATATATATATATATATATATATTGGCTACTAAATCTGTGTATTGATTCGGTTATTAATTAAAGATGCAAAAGCGTTTTGAAAGTCTATAAACGCAATATATAGTGGAATGTTGTATTCGTTGGCTTGTTCTATTAGGATTTTCATGGTTAATAGGTGGTCAACTAGCTGTACTGAAGCCTATTCTGAAGCCTGCTTGTTCTTTTGATTGATATCACTCAAATGTTGTTGTTAGTCTATCTGTTAATATTTTCATGAAAAGCTTATAAATTACATTGAGGAGTGTTATAGGTCGATAGTTTTTAGGTCTGCTCTATCGCTTTTCTTGTGTTGAATATTGCTTATGGATTCTTTCCAATGTTTTGGGATTACTTTTTCTTTTAGCATTTTACTCAGGAGAAAATGGAGAGTATTAACTACAGTTTTACCACCCTACTAGAGAGAGTGTGTTATGTGTTACTATCAAATCGACACATAGCACATTGAATTGTCCTGTGGATAAATAAACCTAGTTAAATTTCGTTGGTCCCCTACACCCCCCTAGAACGATGCTTTATTTGCATATTTGTCCTTGGAATACGCGTTCTTGCAGTGAAAGTACTATTACGTTTTTACGATCAAGTCAGTTTTAAGTTTACAGGCCCAGGTTTGTACTTTAACAGTCTTGTACAATCATGTTCTTGATTTAAGTTTTTAATTTCTCCAAAGCTGTTAATCTGATCTGCTTAAAATTTATGAATTTGCGAACTTGCATAAAGCTTTACAAATATCTCCTTGTAGTTTTGATCTTTCCTTGGTGGTAGATTATACTTTAAGATATATCAAATTGAACTGCGTCTGCTTGCAACTTACTCCCAGCTATGTTTTTTTTTCTTCAGCCGGAAACAACTCTATAAAAAATCTCGATATTGTCAAAGTGTGCTTCAGGAGCAAAAAATATAACAGAAAATTAAACATTAAATAAATTATGATTCTTGTTGTAGCACGGCCTGCACATGTGAATATATAGAAATCGTGACGGCATTCAGTAGTCTATTTCATTTGAAATTACACTCCAAAACATGAGCGCACCCAGGGCGACATCATGAGGCTTCGGCCCCCCCCAAGAGGCCTCGGGCCCCCCCAAGACATATTCCTGGGTGCGCCACTGCTCCAAAAGACTTACTTACTAGAATTACTTCATCTTTTTTCAAGCTCTTAGGTATAAGCGATTTATTCCATCAACAAATATAGCCAAGGGACAAGTAAATATTGTTGCCAAGTTTAGCTAAAATCCGTCAAGCGATACTGGTAATATGATTTTTTCCTCCTGTGTTTTCTTGAAATCTCCCCGAGGAGTACTCCCTCAAAATCGGGTTAAAATCAAACTGCGCATGCGATGTCACTTGATTTCCGCATCTCTATTGATCTTCGCTCGAATTTCGAGGAGTACTTACTCGGGGAGATTTAAAGAAAACCGACACTGGGCGCTGATCATTTTGTGGTCGCTGCTGTTTTATTTCTGTCTTTTCAATTCGATACCTCCGTCTCGATGTTCGCAGTACCTCGGACAGCATTGTTTGTATGATATTTACATATCTATTACACTTCTTAGATCACTGACTGGGCGTTTAATCAACCCTCAACAGAATCATCCACTGAGAAGTCAAATGTATTAATAGCAGAATGAGACTGTGGCTTTAGGGTCAACATTTCCTGCTGTTATTAGGATTCTCCAGTTCAATAACTTTCGTTAACGTTTCTCATAATAATAATCAATGTTGACCATAACTTTTTAATTTTTAAGAATAAGAAAGTTACCAGAGCTGGGTTCATCGATCTAGTGAGAGATTTTTTGTGGTATGATATTACCACGCAATTATTTAAACAGTTTTATTTAGCTTGACTTCATATAATATATTTCTTTATTTCTTTGATCATAACTTTTTTCAAACTTTTCCAAGTAGGTATTTAATGGTTAGTATACAATTCAACATTTTTTTTTTAGAAAAATAATTAAAAGGGCGGATTTCCCCATTTATAAACCGATATACATCAAACTCGGAACTTTGCGATCTTTCAGGTCGCTGATAATTATTTTTTTACTTAAACTAAAAAAAAACAAAATGGCGGACTTTCACAACCAATGTTTTGGGTCGCTGATTATGATTTCTAACTTAAATTTTAAAAATCATAATGGCGTATGCAAAGGGGCGGTCTTTCCCATTTATGAACCAATATGCATCAAATTCGGAACTTTGGGGTGTTTCAGGTCGCTGATTATGATTTCTAATTTAAAATTTAAAAAAATCAAAATGGCGGATCCAAAAGAAGAATATTTAAAATAAATAAACTCTAGTGTGCCTAGTAAATTATTTAATTAATTATCACAAAAATTGTTTCTAGGTACATAAACTAAAAGCTTCTTAAAGGTGTTTGAGCCCACGTGTTGTAAACATAAGTCCATTTGGAAAACGTTTCGTTTTTGACATCCTTGGCGAGGTGAAGATCTTTAGTGATATTTAGATATTGAAAATTATCTTGTTTCACTTTGGGCCAACTTAAATTTTTAAAAAGGTCTTGCTTTGTAGGAGTGGGATTCCTAAAAAACATATTATTATTTAAACGCAAAAAATTAAAAGTGACCTAAATTATTAGTTCCTTTCTTATTTTAAGCCTAGTTCACTCAAAACGTAAGACACTTGATTTGCGAGAGAAATTTTATTATTAATGGTGGTTAAATTAGCGTGTAACACTGAGTAAATTCACCATTTTCTCAACGCATAAGCGCAACCAGGGTGGTTTTTTATAACTAGAACACAAAAAAAATACTCTGCCAATATATGGGCACCTAAGCTCACACTAGGTACAATATTTATAGAGTACGTGTGAGCTGATATAACTAAAAACTTAAATATATTTTATTCAAGTTCAGACTCAATTACCTTTAGTTTTTTACCACACAAGCCATGTTTTGACTTAAACTCTAATTTTTGAAATTATGAACCATTTTTTTTTAAACTAAAATAAATTTTTATAAACACCAGACTCAATTACCTTTCGTTTGATATCACACACGCCATATACATAGGTACCAAATGTCATTAAATTCGGCCAAGCGGTTTTTGAGTTGGTCGTTACAGACAGACAGACAGACAGACAGACAGACAGACAGACAGACAGACAGACAGACAGACAGACAGACAGACAGACAGACAGACAGACAGACAGACAGACAGACAGACAGACAGACAGACAGACAGACAGACAGACAGACAGACAGACAGACAGACAGACAGACAGACAGACAGACAGACAGACAGACAGACAGACAGACAGACAGACAGACAGACAGACAGACAGACAGACAGACAGACAGACAGACAGACAGACAGACAGACAGACAGACAGACAGACAGACAGACAGACAGACAGACAGACAGACAGACAGACAGACAGACAGACAGACAGACAGACAGACAGACAGACAGACAGACAGACAGACAGACAGACAGACAGACAGACAGACAGACAGACAGACAGACAGACAGACAGACAGACAGACAGACAGACAGACAGACAGACAGACAGACAGACAGACAGACAGACAGACAGACAGACAGACAGACAGACAGACAGACAGACAGACAGACAGACAGACAGACAGACAGACAGACAGACAGACAGACAGACAGACAGACAGACAGACAGACAGACAGACAGACAGACAGACAGACAGACAGACAGACAGACAGACAGACAGACAGACAGACAGACAGACAGACAGACAGACAGACAGACAGACAGACAGACAGACAGACAGACAGACAGACAGACAGACAGACAGACAGACAGACAGACAGACAGACAGACAGACAGACAGACAGACAGACAGACAGACAGACAGACAGACAGACAGACAGACAGACAGACAGACAGACAGACAGACAGACAGACAGACAGACAGACAGACAGACAGACAGACAGACAGACAGACAGACAGACAGACAGACAGACAGACAGACAGACAGACAGACAGACAGACAGACAGACAGACAGACAGACAGACAGACAGACAGACAGACAGACAGACAGACAGACAGACAGACAGACAGACAGACAGACAGACAGACAGACAGACAGACAGACAGACAGACAGACAGACAGACAGACAGACAGACAGACAGACAGACAGACAGACAGACAGACAGACAGACAGACAGACAGACAGACAGACAGACAGACAGACAGACAGACAGACAGACAGACAGACAGACAGACAGACAGACAGACAGACAGACAGACAGACAGACAGACAGACAGACAGACAGACAGACAGACAGACAGACAGACAGACAGACAGACAGACAGACAGACAGACAGACAGACAGACAGACAGACAGACAGACAGACAGACAGACAGACAGACAGACAGACAGACAGACAGACAGACAGACAGACAGACAGACAGACAGACAGACAGACAGACAGACAGACAGACAGACAGACAGACAGACAGACAGACAGACAGACAGACAGACAGACAGACAGACAGACAGACAGACAGACAGACAGACAGACAGACAGACAGACAGACAGACAGACAGACAGACAGACAGACAGACAGACAGACAGACAGACAGACAGACAGACAGACAGACAGACAGACAGACAGACAGACAGACAGACAGACAGACAGACAGACAGACAGACAGACAGACAGACAGACAGACAGACAGACAGACAGACAGACAGACAGACAGACAGACAGACAGACAGACAGACAGACAGACAGACAGACAGACAGACAGACAGACAGACAGACAGACAGACAGACAGACAGACAGACAGACAGACAGACAGACAGACAGACAGACAGACAGACAGACAGACAGACAGACAGACAGACAGACAGACAGACAGACAGACAGACAGACAGACAGACAGACAGACAGACAGACAGACAGACAGACAGACAGACAGACAGACAGACAGACAGACAGACAGACAGACAGACAGACAGACAGACAGACAGACAGACAGACAGACAGACAGACAGACAGACAGACAGACAGACAGACAGACAGACAGACAGACAGACAGACAGACAGACAGACAGACAGACAGACAGACAGACAGACAGACAGACAGACAGACAGACAGACAGACAGACAGACAGACAGACAGACAGACAGACAGACAGACAGACAGACAGACAGACAGACAGACAGACAGACAGACAGACAGACAGACAGACAGACAGACAGACAGACAGACAGACAGACAGACAGACAGACAGACAGACAGACAGACAGACAGACAGACAGACAGACAGACAGACAGACAGACAGACAGACAGACAGACAGACAGACAGACAGACAGACAGACAGACAGACAGACAGACAGACAGACAGACAGACAGACAGACAGACAGACAGACAGACAGACAGACAGACAGACAGACAGACAGACAGACAGACAGACAGACAGACAGACAGACAGACAGACAGACAGACAGACAGACAGACAGACAGACAGACAGACAGACAGACAGACAGACAGACAGACAGACAGACAGACAGACAGACAGACAGACAGACAGACAGACAGACAGACAGACAGACAGACAGACAGACAGACAGACAGACAGACAGACAGACAGACAGACCGACCGACCGACCGACCGACCGACCGACCGACCGACCGACCGACCGACCGACCGACCGACCGACCGACCGACCGACCGACCGACCGACCGACCGACCGACCGACCGACCGACCGACCGACCGACCGACCGACCGACCGACCGACCGACCGACCGACCGACCGACCGACCGACCGACCGACCGACCGACCGACCGACCGACCGACCGACCGACCGACCGACCGACCGACCGACCGACCGACCGACCGACCGACCGACCGACCGACCGACCGACCGACCGACCGACCGACCGACCGACCGACCGACCGACCGACCGACCGACCGACCGACCGACCGACCGACCGACCGACCGACCGACCGACCGACCGACCGACCGACCGACCGACCGACCGACCGACCGACCGACCGACCGACCGACCGACCGACCGACCGACAGACAGACAGACAGACAGACAGACAGACAGACAGACCGACCGACCGACCGACCGACCGACCGACCGACCGACCGACCGACCGACCGACCGACCGACCGACCGACCGACCGACCGACCGACCGACCGACCGACCGACCGACCGACCGACCGACCGACCGACCGACCGACCGACCGACCGACCGACCGACCGACCGACCGACCGACCGACCGACCGACCGACCGACCGACCGACCGACCGACCGACAGACAGACAGACAGACAGACAGACAGACAGACAGACAGACAGACAGACAGACAGACAGACAGACAGACAGACAGACAGACAGACAGACAGACAGACAGACAGACAGACAGACAGACAGACAGACAGACAGACAGACAGACAGACAGACAGACAGACAGACAGACAGACAGACAGACAGACAGACAGACAGACAGACAGACAGACAGACAGACAGACAGACAGACAGACAGACAGACAGACAGACAGACAGACAGACAGACAGACAGACAGACAGACAGACAGACAGACAGACAGACAGACAGACAGACAGACAGACAGACAGACAGACAGACAGACAGACAGACAGACAGACAGACAGACAGACAGACAGACAGACAGACAGACAGACTGACAGACTGACAGACTGACAGACTGACAGACTGACAGACTGACAGACTGACAGACTGACAGACTGACAGACTGACAGACTGACAGACTGACAGACTGACAGACTGACAGACTGACAGACTGACAGACTGACAGACTGACAGACTGACAGACTGACAGACTGACAGACTGACAGACTGACAGACTGACAGACTGACAGACTGACAGACTGACAGACTGACAGACTGACAGACTGACAGACTGACAGACTGACAGACTGACAGACTGACAGACTGACAGACTGACAGACTGACAGACTGACAGACTGACAGACTGACAGACTGACAGACTGACAGACTGACAGACTGACAGACTGACAGACTGACAGACTGACAGACTGACAGACTGACAGACTGACAGACTGACAGACTGACAGACTGACAGACTGACAGACTGACAGACTGACAGACTGACAGACTGACAGACTGACAGACTGACAGACTGACAGACTGACAGACTGACAGACTGACAGACTGACAGACTGACAGACTGACAGACTGACAGACTGACAGACTGACAGACTGACAGACTGACAGACTGACAGACTGACAGACTGACAGACTGACAGACTGACAGACTGACAGACTGACAGACTGACAGACTGACAGACTGACAGACTGACAGACTGACAGACTGACAGACTGACAGACTGACAGACTGACAGACTGACAGACTGACAGACTGACAGACTGACAGACTGACAGACTGACAGACTGACAGACTGACAGACTGACAGACTGACAGACTGACAGACTGACAGACTGACAGACTGACAGACTGACAGACTGACAGACTGACAGACTGACAGACTGACAGACTGACAGACTGACAGACTGACAGACTGACAGACTGACAGACTGACAGACTGACAGACTGACAGACTGACAGACTGACAGACTGACAGACTGACAGACTGACAGACTGACAGACTGACAGACTGACAGACTGACAGACTGACAGACTGACAGACTGACAGACTGACAGACTGACAGACTGACAGACTGACAGACTGACAGACTGACAGACTGACAGACTGACAGACTGACAGACTGACAGACTGACAGACTGACAGACTGACAGACTGACAGACTGACAGACTGACAGACTGACAGACTGACAGACTGACAGACTGACAGACTGACAGACTGACAGACTGACAGACTGACAGACTGACAGACTGACAGACTGACAGACTGACAGACTGACAGACTGACAGACTGACAGACTGACAGACTGACAGACTGACAGACTGACAGACTGACAGACTGACAGACTGACAGACTGACAGACTGACAGACTGACAGACTGACAGACTGACAGACTGACAGACTGACAGACTGACAGACTGAGAGACTGAGAGACTGAGAGACTGAGAGACTGAGAGACTGAGAGACTGAGAGACTGAGAGACTGAGAGACTGAGAGACTGACAGACTGACAGACTGACAGACTGACAGACTGACAGACTGACAGACTGACAGACTGACAGACTGACAGACTGACAGACTGACAGACTGACAGACTGACAGACTGACAGACTGACAGACTGACAGACTGACAGACTGACAGACTGACAGACTGACAGACTGACAGACTGACAGACTGACAGACTGACAGACTGACAGACTGACAGACTGACAGACTGACAGACTGACAGACTGACAGACTGACAGACTGACAGACTGACAGACTGACAGACTGACAGACTGACAGACTGACAGACTGACAGACTGACAGACTGACAGACTGACAGACTGACAGACTGACAGACTGACAGACTGACAGACTGACAGACTGACAGACTGACAGACTGACAGACTGACAGACTGACAGACTGACAGACTGACAGACCGACCGACCGACCGACCGACCGACCGACAGACAGACAGACAGACAGACAGACAGACAGACAGACAGACAGACAGACAGACAGACAGACAGACAGACAGACAGACAGACAGACAGACAGACAGACAGACAGACAGACAGACAGACAGACAGACAGACAGACAGACAGACAGACAGACAGACAGACAGACAGACAGACAGACAGACAGACAGACAGACAGACAGACAGACAGACAGACAGACAGACAGACAGACAGACAGACAGACAGACAGACAGACAGACAGACAGACAGACAGACAGACAGACAGACTGACAGACTGACAGACTGACAGACTGACAGACTGACAGACTGACAGACTGACAGACTGACAGACTGACAGACTGACAGACTGACAGACTGACAGACTGACAGACTGACAGACTGACAGACTGACAGACTGACAGACTGACAGACTGACAGACTGACAGACTGACAGACTGACAGACTGACAGACTGACAGACTGACAGACTGACAGACTGACAGACTGACAGACTGACAGACTGACAGACTGACAGACTGACAGACTGACAGACTGACAGACTGACAGACTGACAGACTGACAGACTGACAGACTGACAGACTGACAGACTGACAGACTGACAGACTGACAGACTGACAGACTGGCAGACTGACAGACTGACAGACTGACAGACTGACAGACTGACAGACTGACAGACTGACAGACTGACAGACTGACAGACTGACAGACTGACAGACTGACAGACTGACAGACTGACAGACTGACAGACTGACAGACTGACAGACTGACAGACTGACAGACTGACAGACTGACAGACTGACAGACTGACAGACTGACAGACTGACAGACTGACAGACTGACAGACTGACAGACTGACAGACTGACAGACTGACAGACTGACAGACTGACAGACTGACAGACTGACAGACTGACAGACTGACAGACTGACAGACTGACAGACTGACAGACTGACAGACTGACAGACTGACAGACTGACAGACTGACAGACTGACAGACTGACAGACTGACAGACTGACAGACTGACAGACTGACAGACTGACAGACTGACAGACTGACAGACTGACAGACTGACAGACTGACAGACTGACAGACTGACAGACTGACAGACTGACAGACTGACAGACTGACAGACTGACAGACTGACAGACTGACAGACTGACAGACTGACAGACTGACAGACTGACAGACTGACAGACTGACAGACTGACAGACTGACAGACTGACAGACTGACAGACTGACAGACTGACAGACTGACAGACTGACAGACTGACAGACTGACAGACTGACAGACTGACAGACTGACAGACTGACAGACTGACAGACTGACAGACTGACAGACTGACAGACTGACAGACTGACAGACTGACAGACTGACAGACTGACAGACTGACAGACTGACAGACTGACAGACTGACAGACTGACAGACTGACAGACTGACAGACTGACAGACTGACAGACTGACAGACTGACAGACTGACAGACTGACAGACTGACAGACTGACAGACTGACAGACTGACAGACTGACAGACTGACAGACTGACAGACTGACAGACTGACAGACTGACAGACTGACAGACTGACAGACTGACAGACTGACAGACTGACAGACTGACAGACTGACAGACTGACAGACTGACAGACTGACAGACTGACAGACTGACAGACTGACAGACTGACAGACTGACAGACTGACAGACTGACAGACTGACAGACTGACAGACTGACAGACTGACAGACTGACAGACTGACAGACTGACAGACTGACAGACTGACAGACTGACAGACTGACAGACTGACAGACTGACAGACTGACAGACTGACAGACTGACAGACTGACAGACTGACAGACTGACAGACTGACAGACTGACAGACTGACAGACTGACAGACTGACAGACTGACAGACTGACAGACTGACAGACTGACAGACTGACAGACTGACAGACTGACAGACTGACAGACTGACAGACTGACAGACTGACAGACTGACAGACTGACAGACTGACAGACTGACAGACTGACAGACTGACAGACTGACAGACTGACAGACTGACAGACTGACAGACTGACAGACTGACAGACTGACAGACTGACAGACTGACAGACTGACAGACTGACAGACTGACAGACTGACAGACTGACAGACTGACAGACTGACAGACTGACAGACTGACAGACTGACAGACTGACAGACTGACAGACTGACAGACTGACAGACTGACAGACTGACAGACTGACAGACTGACAGACTGACAGACTGACAGACTGACAGACTGACAGACTGACAGACTGACAGACTGACAGACTGACAGACTGACAGACTGACAGACTGACAGACTGACAGACTGACAGACTGACAGACTGACAGACTGACAGACTGACAGACTGACAGACTGACAGACTGACAGACTGACAGACTGACAGACTGACAGACTGACAGACTGACAGACTGACAGACTGACAGACTGACAGACTGACAGACTGACAGACTGACAGACTGACAGACTGACAGACTGACAGACTGACAGACTGACAGACTGACAGACTGACAGACTGACAGACTGACAGACTGACAGACTGACAGACTGACAGACTGACAGACAGACAGACAGACAGCCAGCCAGCCAGCCAGCCAGACAGCTCACACTACTATAGTATATTGCCGTCATAAGCAAAAACACAGTAAGAATATTTGATCTTTCACAGTCAAACAATCTCAGATAATATATTTTAAATAGAGTGTTACCTTAGAATGTGAGCTATCAAACGTACTTACTGCGTTTTTGCTTATAACGGCAGTATAGTAGTAGTGTGAGCTAATATTACAGCTCTTAAAGTCGTCATAATTACCCAAAAAATCGCCAATTTAATATAGCCCTTTATTTTCAATAATAAGTATTCCAGTTATAAAAATCCACCCTGTATAATACCACCCATGCTTTAGTAGTGTAAAAAATTACTAACAAACGTGAAATTTAATACCCGTGAATTTTCGTGGCTAATCGGGTAAAAAGGAGTTTTTGTTTCTCTCATATTTTTCCGTGGCTAGCTTGAAAGCTTAACCTCACGGGGGTCCAAGATCTAATGGACACCTAATAAGTGTTGACAGTTAACTGTTTCGTCCTTATGGGACTTCTCAGAACACTGCTTGGTCAATGTGACAATGTTGCAAAGTTAATTAGACGGTTTTGTCTCTAATGCTATGTAAATAGTGAGAAAAATCTCGCAACTCTCTACCGAAATCCGAGAGAAACCAGAACAATAGCAGGCGAAAATAAACATATCGATCAATGAAAAGATCGGTTACAAATAAAAAGAAAAAACTAATCCGTGACCTACGATAGCTCTTCTGCCTTTCAGGTCAGATCAACACTTTTGCGTTTTTTTCGATCTTGCCATTTTTCCCAATTCCCAACTTCTTGCAAATTTTCGCACTTGTTTACTTACAAATATTTAGCGAAATTCGCCACCATAGTTGTCATTCTCTGCACTACAAGTAATTCTTCGTCATCGAGGGTATAATTTAGGCCTTGCATAAATATGTGTTTAAGGTCGTCACCGTGAGCACAACTATTATCCATTTCTGTAAAAAATAAATGGAACCATGTGACGGATTTGACACCTTCCTAGCTAGCCTATTATCACACTTCAAGTGAAGCCACGATAATATATTAGTTTTAACAACAGTTTTTTGTAAATATCTCAGAAACTAAAGCTCCTACGAAGTTTTTGATTATAACACGAATTATTGAGCAAAATATATTCTACCATATTAAATAATAAACAGTGTATTGATACGATGGTCCGTTAAAAAATTTGCATTTTTTAAAGTTTTTAATTGTCAAAAAACTGTCATTAGCATTAATGGATTTTGACCAAAATCCAATCAGCTCGTAAGAGTGTCGAATGCTATTTTACCTAAAAATTTTATGAAAAGCGGTTTAGCGGTTTAGGACAGAAATAATATACACACACACAGACAGACTTCACGACGATATTGCTAGGATAGGTCAAAATACATCCAAATAACACATTTTTGGCGTTACCTCAAAAAAAAATTACGTAAGTAATACCCTCTCTAGCCATTACTACGGTGGCTAGGAAGGTAAAAATACTTTAATATGTGTAGTGGAGTCCTTTTCCTAATCAGTGTGCAAAGTTATGTTTCCCACTGTGTTCCAATTTTTTTTTGTGATAACGGCGAAAATTGGGTGTATTTTGATCAAGCGCGGATCTGGGTCAAAATCTAGGGGGGGGGGGGGAGGTAATAGTCGACGACATTTTTTTTGTAATATAATTTTTTTTCTAGGGGGATAATTTTCCTACTTTCCATTGTTTTATTTGGAAAATGTGCATATTTTTTTTCTAGGGGGGTAATTAGCCCTTTACTCCCCTCAAATCCGCGCTTGATTTTGACCTCTCTTAATAATATCGTCGTGATGTCTGTGTGTGTGTAGGTCTGTCCGTAACACGATAGCTCCTAATCCGCTGAACCGTAGAAAAAAAGTAGATTAAATTAGACACCCTGTATGTATGACATATTTTCTCTATGTATGACATATTTTAAAGAAAGAGTGGCACGACAAACTCTTTAAAGTCAAATTTATTTTAGTGAGAATCAGAGGATGACAATTATCGGTCCTCTATACTCTAGCGATGTTTAGAGAGACGCAGCTTTGTTCCTTGTTAATTCATAGGTAAGTGTCGGAAAGTAAAAACGATTTTGAACAAAATCTATACAGGGGGTGTGGTCAAACGTATTGAACACCAATGAACTTGACAAGAAAATAACATAACCAAATAATTTTAATTTCAGTGACTTTGATGGGTTTGTCGCGTCTTGTAAAAATATGTCATACATACAGGGTCTCTAGATCAAATATACAGTGTGCCCCATAATGTTCGCGACATATGGAAAAAAAATTATTTATTAATTATTATTTGTGAGATATGGGAAAAATTTTTATATACGATCAATCCTGCTTGTTGAATATCCTAAAAAGACATTTTGACATTTGTCACATGATCACTGTCATGGCGGCAAATTCAAAAAATTTGTCATGAAATCCCAAAAAGTGAGGTTAAATCGCAAAATATCGAAAAAAGTTATTTGAAAAAAGTGTTTACCCTATTTTTGGCCTAGCCTTATTATGAATTAATTTTATACAGATTTTATTATTGAAATAGTTTAAGTAACGCAATATCTAATGGACAGAGATAAAATGATTCCAAATTTTTTATTAAAGTCATTCATAAAAAATTAAATTAAAATATCCGATTAGCATATGTACCTTTCTTGTCGCAATGGCCTTTTTTTTGACAGTTTGTAAGGTTTCCGTGAATTTAGTATTAATACCACAATAGAAAAGAACCCCATCATTAATTATTTAAACTTTAATAAAATATTTAATAAATAATATCAATGACGTTGTTCTTTTCCATTGTGGTATTAATACTGAATTCACGGAAACCTTACAAACCGTCAAAACAATGCCATTGCGACAAGAAACGTGCCAATCGGATATTTTTATTTAATTTTTTATGAATAACTTTAATAAAGAATTTGGAATCATTTTACCTTTGCCCATTAAATATTGCGTTACTTGAACTACTTCAATAATAAAATCTGTCTAAAATTAATTTATAATAGGGCTGGGGCCAAAAATATTTCTTATTTTTTATTATTATTGCCCCAAATTTCATAGAGTACCCTAAAATGATATTCTAAACACTTTTTTCAAATAACTTTTTTAGATATTTTGCCATCTAACCTCACTTTTTGGGTTTTCATGACTAATTTTTTGAATTTGCCGTCATGACAGTGATCACGTGACTAATGTCAAAATGTCTTTCTAGGTTATTCAACAAGCAGGATTGATCGTAAATAATTTTTTTTTTCCATAACTTACAAATAATTTTTTTTTCCATATGTCGCGAACATTATGGGGGACACTGTATAACAGAAATTGAACAATTTAGTTATTTTTGAATATAAGACTTAATTGAGTCATAAACTCCACATTATAAACATTTAATTACACGTATTCTCATGAAGTCTAGTTTTTGAGAAAAATTTATAAAATCTATAAACGTGTGTGTTTTTTCTACATTATTTCCACTTACGAACGCCACTAAAGTTGCTTTTCCTAATCTTATCGACCAAGACATTGCATTGTTGGCAAGCGTAGATTTAAGGAGGGGGCGATAACGTGGTATATAACCCCCCTAAAAAATTAATATATGGACTTTTAGTGAATAAATATCCGGCTAGCCCCATACTTACCTCCTTACCCATATCCGCGCTTGATTGTTGGAAAGGGAATTTTTTTTCCATAAAAAACTGTTCTTTGCAATTTATTATATTATTAAACATATTATTTTTCGAGAAAAAATAGGTTTTAGTTGGCAATAGAGATATTCGGATTTAGCGGGGGAAATATCTATTTGATGCCAAAAAGTAATATAAAATTCTTCTATAGACCGAAAATGAAGAGCCGTTTCAGAATTTTTTGCTCATCAGCGGCGGTGCGTCGGAGAGGCCAGGGATGGCGTTAGGCCCCAGTTTTTTCTCCAGAATATTCTTTCAAAACCCATAATTTGTTTTTTCTGTAAAATGTGAATTTTCTTTAGTTCAGAAGTTAAACGCCCTCCTCCACTATTTAAAGGCACGCGCCGTCGTTGGGTCAGACTATACCTGGTCCTGGAAATCCTTCAACAGACGGGTGAGGATTCAGTTTTCCACGATAACAAAACATGTAAAAGAAAACATCGGTGAAGTTAGATTGCACTAAAGCGTGTTTAATGGTACCTCTGACAAACATATCATCACTTTTAAACTAAAACAAAAAAAATATTTTATAACACTTATAAAGAAAGACAGGAATAAAACAAAATTAAATAAAAAAAACACCCAATTGCTACATTTACTTGTAAGTACTAGTCGCAGTTGAGTGTAAACAAAGGTATACCTATATTGTACGACAATGCTTCCAGTAGCGTGTCGTGGATAAAAGGGCGGGGGGGGGGGGGGGGCGAAGACCTTAAGGGGCGCAAATATAGGTATGGGAGTCAAATAAATTACAACCATTTGTTTTTGCGTTAAATTTAGTTTTTCTATTTTTAGCTCACACTACTACTATACTATAGTAGCATGGGCGCACCCAGGGGGGGGGGCCCAAGCCTAAGATTTTTGTATATTTTTTCCACATATTTCGTGAATACACATAAAAAATAGCATAAAATACGACATCATAAGGCCTCGGGCCCCCCCTAAGACATATTCCTGGGTGCGCTACTGATAGTAGTGTGAGCTATGGTGATCCTAATTTTTTCGAGAAAAAAAAAGTTGCTCCGATTTCAAAATGTTTTATATATCTTTGCGTTTCAGATGATTTTGAAACTTTTTTGTCTCGCTGTCTGTCAGTCTGTCTGTCTGTCTGTCTGTATGTCTGTCTGTATGTCTGTCTGTAACGACCAACCCGCATAACTCAAAAACCGCTTGTCCGATTTAAATGAAATTTGTTACCTAGGCTGGGTCTTGGGCCGTAGTGGTCCCATTTAAAAATGAACGAAATCCACCCAACGCAAGCCAAATAAAGAGGTGGGGGTAGATTTCAAAAATCAGAGTTTATGTGAAAATATGGCGTGTGTGATATCAAACGAAAGGTAAATGAGTCTGGAGTTAAACAAAATACATTTTAGTTTTTTAAAAAAGGGTGGGGGTAGATTTTAAAAATAAGAGTTTAAGTCAAAACATGGCTTGTGTGGTATCAAACGAAAGGTAATTGAGTCTGGAGTTGAATAAAATATATTTCAGTTTTTAGTTATATTAGCTCACACGTACACTATAACTATAGTACCTAGTGTGAGCTTAGGTGCCCATAGTTTGGCAGAGTATTTTCTCAAAGGATGCCAGGGGCGCCAAGCGCACAGGGGCAAGGGGGGGGGGCCTATACGACACGCCATTGCATGCTTCAGCTTTTAGTTTTGATGCCCAAAGCGCACTTACGAAATTATACAGTTTTGTGTTTTTATGAATCAGGTTATTGTTTTTTTTTATTTAAATTTTGTTTTATTTCCAACTTTTAAGTTTAATTCTTCTTCAGCCTTATAAAAAGCACTATGAATTTACAATTCATTTAGCTTTACCCAAAAAGTACCTGTAGATTTTCTACGGACGCGAACAGTGTTACTTTCCCTTGAGTGAAGGTGGGGGAGGAGAGAAGGAGGAGGGAGCTAGTAAAATGTTGTCGAAAAAAATCTTTAGGCGTGTACCAAAAGAATTTTTGAAATCGCTCTAAATTTGTGAAAGGTATAGCTGCAACTATTACTTATAAGGAGGGACGGGAGAAGAGAGGGAGGGGGAAACTAGTAAAATGATGTTGAAAAAAAGTCTTCAAACGTGTGCAGAAAGAACTATTGAAATCGCTTTATATTTGTGAAAGTTATAGCTATAACTATTACTAATAAGGATGGCGTGGTGAAGAGAGGGAGAGGCGTGGGGGGGACTAGTAAAATGGTGTTGGACAAAAAATCTGAAAGCGTATGAAAATTATGCGAATATGGTTTTTGAATAGGGTCCTGGGAATGACAGGAGGTGAGATGGGTGGGAGCAGGGAGGACTACAAAGTAACTACAGCAAATTAGAGGACATTTGCAATAAGTAATCAAAGGAATTTCAATAAAATCGTGTAACGTGTCATTTTTACGTTTAAGGCAACGTTACATATTTGTTTATTCAGGTAAATAATCAAGGCTCTTCGACTCGTCTTTCTGTACAAAAATTAAGGGTATTTTATAGAGCTAGGTTTGGAGGTTATATAGTGTCTAGGAAGTTACCTTAAAAGGAGGCATTCCATCGAATTACTGTGGACACTACGCACATCGCATTATCTGAACATCGTAATTGGAATTTAAGATCACAGTTCTTTAAAAATCACATAAAAACTTTCGATTGTTTTGTTTATCTGCACTTTCGTAATTTTCTTTGACGTTCACGAGAATAAACAGCTGGGGAATGGCGGCGTTGCCGCATCACAAATGGTTTCAGTAACAGGAAGGAAACATTTAGATGAACAGTTCATTCGCTTATGTTTATTTTCGAGGATATTGGGACAATCCGAACCTCATATCCTTCACGGATTAGCTAGTTCTGATAGTGCGAAAACATATTTGGGTCGACCAGGAACAACCGAGGCTCCGCCCCTTTGATATCTTTATTAATTTGATGAGGAGAAGATAAAATAAATACGAGTTATGCACTTTTGTAAATGGGAGATAAACGAGGGATAAAAACCAAGACTAAAAGAATAAACGAAATCGTGTGAGTTAACATCTGAACACTCTTGTGCCGAGTTTCAGCAGTAGTTCAGTGTGTATTTTTAGGTTCAGGTTCAGAAACAACTTTATTAATGTAGAAATGTTTTACAAAAATGGCGTCAAACCATATGAATCTTAGAGAAAACATTTATAAGGAGCAAAGGAAACTTTTGACTAAGACTGTAACTAAAATACAACTAAATTCTACACTCAGTATAGCTTTACTCATATGGGAATTGGTTGAGTGTTCGAATATTCCTGGGTTTGATGCAAGCTCTGATCTCCAGTAATTGATTTTACAGTTGATGGTTCCAATGCTGAGCTTCTTATAGTCCGTCTGGTTATTTTCCTCCTACTTGCTATGTTGGCAGAGGTCCGGTAGGCAAATGTTCGGTCTATGTATGGAGGGTGTCTCGACTTCCTTGTTATAAAAATTCCAACCGTGGAAATAGATCCGACAACATCTCAGTGTGCGTTTTACGTATTTTCTATCCCCTTGGTCGGTGCTGCCCCCTATATACCGGTACGAAACTATTGATGTATTTCCTCATTGGTTGGTTTGAAAACCGCGGGTTTTTCCTCCAGTGTTGCAAACCGCATTTAGTGATTTTTTGATAAGAGCGTTTTTTTTATAAATAGGTTTGCATCCTTATTTGAATTTAACCGGGAAAATTAGGTTGGTATTGCGTTTTACTGTCCCCACCACATTTATGAAGCGGTTTCCGGCGGCTTCAGTATTTTTTGTGTTCTCGACAAAGTGCCTGGTCTCTTCCCTAATGAATTTCGGCTGGGTCGGCAACAGGTCTCTGGGATCGCCATTGTTTTTGGTTAGTGGCACTGCAGAAACTGCAGGTTCTGTCCCAGAGACTGTGAAGAGTGAGTCCGTCGTGAGGCGTATCTCGTGGACGGCTCATATCCTCTGCATAGAGGGATTTAAGGCGGCCTACGCCCTTTCTACGGGAAATAAGAGCAGTGGTAAGTTCGATTTTATTTTTTTCATTTTTTTATTATTCGAGGACTCTTCAAGATAATATTTGCCTCCCAGATTGTAATTATTTTTCGTGTAAAATGTACTTTTCGACAAGAGACATGGGGAATTTTTGGAGTTTTTTTTATTTTTTCTTAAGACCAAGTTTTTGGATAAAAACTATATATTGTTTTTCTCCTTTGTCTACAGCCCTGTCAATTCCATCGACGGGACAGTTGGGCTGGACGCTGGTGTGAAGCCGGGTGTAGCCTTGTAACCCTGGAAAAGGTACGTTAGGATTAGTTAGTTCATCTGTTTAAATCTACTTTATTTTATTGAGTCGACATGGGGTTCTTGATTTAAACTACTCGGTGTAGGAGAACTTCGTGCAAAATAGACGAATTCCATGAAACTGAAACATTTCATTTTCCACAGGGTTTTACGCTCGGGCAAGGATCCCACAACCTTCTCAGAACCATGTGCTACCCTAGCACCATGTGCTAAGAGATCTTCAGGGTGGGCGTAAGCAGGACACGGGACCCTGTGCAGCAGTGAGGAAATGTCTGGGACAACAGAACTTCCAGGTTTAAAATCAAACTAAGTAACTAGAAAAAATAAAAGGACCAAGGTAGGGGTTTTTCTTCAAGTTTATGCAAGCAAGGATATTTTAGATATATTTTTTTCCAATATAATTTTTACAGTATAATTTAACGTCTCTTGTAAACGCAAGGTAAAGGTATGACGTCATAACCAAAATTTTGCGGAGTATCTACTAAGTTGACTTGTTTTCCTTCATTTCATTTATTTAAGACAATTTCTCTTGTTAAATTTGGAGTGTCTTGCTACTTAGGCCCTGACTTGTTCCACTACATTTCATTCATTTTTTTTTTATTTCATGTTTTTGGTAATACTTCCAGTTTTACCTTTTAAAATAAACAAGATGAACTAATTTTTTTGTGTTATTTGTACAGCCCGATGACCAACTTTGCAGCGGTTTCTTTACACTGTTTTACCTCATGGGCTGGATCTCGGACTGGGTTGCTGTCTGTCTCATTCTACCCAACGTAGAATGATGACAGCAGATATTTGGTCCAGATCTCCCCTATGACGGAATAATTTTGGAAGTATTAATATTTTTTTTTTAACAATCATTCATATAATTGAGTCCTACGCTACTGACTCAGATGTAGGTACACTATGACCTGTTAAAGGAGTCCATCTACCTGTAAAGTGCTTCTAGTTTTGTCATTTTGATTCATTTGGGAATATTTTAAATTTTATTTTGTTTATTAGTCAATTTTTTTGGTTTTTTAATTACACAAATACTCTGGAAGCCTCGGAAGTAGGTAGAATTTCATTGTTTGGCTACAACGTTTGGGTTGAACTGTATTTTATTTAAGATCTTCTTTGTAAGACATTGGTATTAAACACTGTGGCGCACTTAAAATTTTCCGATTTCTGAACCCCCCCCTTCTCCACTGTATAAAAGTTACCGGGCATATCAATGTTTTACCTAGCTGGAAAATACAGTTCTGCTTCCAGATATTTGTTTTATTATTCAGTGGTTTTTTTTGTGTCACAGATTGGCAAATTGTTATTATTCTAATTACAGTGTCACAAAATGGCGGCAACGTCTTTAAGCTGCCACAAATGCCACCCTACGCATTTTAATAGGCCACAATCGCCTAAAATGTAGTTAATTTGTATGCCTTAAAGCCTAAATAATGTGACAAAATGGCGTCTAAAGACTGCCATGTTAATTCCTGTCTAAAAAAATATAGCCTATAGCACCTTCGGGATCAGTAGCAATTCAACGACACCTTTTTTGTCAAAATCGTGACACAAACATATTTACTTACATACAACAATCGAAAAACATTATTCTTCCTTTGCCATGCTGCAGTTTGGTTAAGGCCCTCAGGGCACAAAATTACAATTTTATGCCCTCTTTTAAAAACCATAAAGTATCAAAAATTGACTGTGTGTATCAAAAAAGAAATTTTTTAATATTGTTATTTAGGCCCATTCTCCAGTACCTACCTTAATAACATTCAGAAGACTAGATGAAAACGTTTCGTTTCCCTTTAAGTAGATCGTCTTTATGTACTTTTCAACTTCGGTTTGACTAACATTGGCTTTCAAAGTAAAGTTATAAGGGAAGACGTAGCCTGGTTCATTGTCCAGTTTTTTGGCTTCTCTCTCTGCTGTGTTTCTATCTGAAATTTTTTTATGTCAAAATAATCTCTTAAAAACAAAGAAAAGCTTAAATTTACCGCATTTTTTTATTTATAAAAAAATACTCCTGATCCTATCTCTGCCTCTGCAAGGAGCCATCTTTGTAAAAGCGATACGTAAAGCATCACTTTAGAAAACGTGTCTGTTTCCACTAATAAGATAAGAAAAAGTTATACCTCAAACCTGACTTGCCTCCTACCATAAAATGTATGATCCGAGGCAGTGGCGGCAGCTACAGGGAGGGCAACGGGACAGTGCCCTCCCTAAACTAGACAAAAAACAGTATTTGTTAATTGATTTATTTAAAAAAAGTTAAATCTTCCCTTACGACATGATTGTCTAGTTCTTTTTGGTATCTGTGGTTAACAACAAGCGATTAATTGGGTGAACTTTTTTTGCGTAAATAATTACAACCGGCAGCGCCGCGCGGGGCACGGTTTGAATTTCATCCGTTTTTCAGCGGTGTATGAGGAATGTTTGTTTTAGTTGACACCGGCCATATTCATCGTGCGGAAACGTTCGTTACCCTTTCTGCTGTTGCCGGTTTTATCCTTAGTGAAGACGTATGAATTTGTTTTGATTTGGGGTTTGTCTGTAGTAAGAAGTCTTGCCGGTCGCGTGTCGTTGTTTGTTTTCGCTATCGTTTGTTTATTAAATGGAAATACCGTCGATTACATAATTAACTGTGCAAATTGACAATACAATACAATACGTTGACATATGAACTTCGATTACAAATAAAATCTTTAGGGTCACATATACCGGACCTAAAAATTAACCAAAATTTTAGTGTAAGTAATTACGAGGGGTGTTCCATGAAACTTATAGTAGAAAATTTAATAAAAATTATACAATGCTGAAAATTGGTTGTGCGGTTGTGAAAAAAGAAATGCTTTTTTTGCTTTATTTTTCTTGTCATGAACGATCCACGAAGTGATCCTGCGTCCCAAGGGAATGTGTGATATCAAGTGAAAAGTTAAAAAGACACAAAGTAAGGGGTATTCATTTAAATAACTTGCATTACTTTCAAACGAATTGCAACTACCTGCGCAATCCAAGCAAAACAAGTACTCAGAAATTCTTAAAAATAACACTCAGCCTGCCGTCCTGATTAAGCCTAAAAATGAATCTCAAACAAACGATCAAACTAAAAAAGCGCTTCTAGAAAACATCAACCCTGTGGAAGAAAATTTTGCCATTACGAAAATCAAGCACACAAGTAAAGGTGGAGTCCTTACTGCCTGCAAAAATTCGGAGGTTAAGAACAGATTTAAAACCCTAGCAGAGGAAAATTTATCCGAAGAATATGAAGTCCGCGAAATACATGGAATTATTCCCAGAGTCAGAATCGTCGGTTTTACAGAATGCCTCTCAGATGAACAATTATCCACAATTTTAATTAAACTAAATTCTGATATTCTTCATAAAAACTCACAGCTAAAAGTAATAAGCATTAACAAGACACGTAACAATACTAATCTCTTTCAAACTCTCTTGCAAATCGATAGGTCCACCTACGATAAGCTACTTAAATTCGGTAATGTCTTTGTAGGGTATGATAGCTACACAGTCTATGACGGTCTTACTATTCCGCGTTGTTTTAACTGTAACGAATTTTACCACTCATCTAAAAACTGCGAAAAAACTGTCTCTTGTCCAAGATGTGGCAAAATTCATGCACCAACTGCATAAAACTTAAAAAGGACGATGACAACATTAAAATTGATCATGCCGTATGGGATACTAATAAATGCACTGCATATAAAAACGCAATAACTAGACTACAAAAAAACATCATGCAACAATAGCAAACAAATTTCCCACCTAAATCAGATTCCGTTGATTTTTCACTTTATTACCAGAACTGTCAGGGACTTAGAAGTAAAACTGGCAACCTCTTACTTTCAATGTATACATGCGACTATGAAGTGATTTCATTCACTGAAACTTGGCTGGTTCCTGACATTTCTGATAGAGAGTTTATAAACACTAATTTTAACGTTTACCGCCTTGATAGAGATAGAAAGACAACTGGCCTGACAAGGGGTGGGGGTGTTCTTTTAGCGGTCAATACATCTTGCAATCTTCTCAAGTTATTTTTCCTCCATCAATAATTACACTGATTCCCAGGTTTGCGGACATTGTTGGAGTAAAAATCCATTTTCAGAAATCATTCATATATATTTTCACGATATACATACAACCTCTGGTACGCCCCACGGATATAGAGAGTATTCTCGACTTTTTTATTGCACTTGATATTATTTCTAACAACAAAGTTATAATCCTCGGTGACTTTTATGTCACGCAATACGCGAACTTTCTAGACTTCCAAAATAAACATCAATTTACTGACACTCTGGTAATTAAATTAAATGACTTTATGAGCATATTTCAACTGACGCAGATGAACTTTCAGCGAAACTCAATAAATCGAATCCTTGACTTAGTGTTCGGTTTCCATAAAAAAACCTCTTTATTTTTCTTTTATTTTTGAATTTTACTTTTATTTTTTCCTATTTTTCATGGACTAAAATTTTGTCTTGAACATAAAATAATTAGTCTTAAATTTATATTAATCCTAAGTAAATGGGTCAACTATTAGTTATTATAAAATTTACCTAAAGCAAAATTGCATTAAAATGCGAAAATTAAACGCAAAAAATGTAATTTCTATTCTAAATTTAAGAATTATCATTTTATTTCTTATTTCTTTATTTTTATATACTTTGGCACTACAAGCGTCCTCTATCGTGTTTTTCACATATCCATAAAATTGTGTGTGCTGTGCGCATGTGCGAAAAAACTGCAAGCGCAGGATTGAGTAACAGACAAAGTGTGCTGCGCGTCGCCATCTAGAAAACGACAACCTTAAAATTTAAATTTAAAAAATAGTGAAAATTCACTTTAAAATTCCGCAAATAATTAAAATTATCGTGCCATCATCCTGTTGGAACTTCAAGCCACATAGCTCTTATGGAAAAAACCTTGCACTTTGGAACTTCAAAACAGCGGTAAGTCCCTCTCCATGAGCTATATCACCATTTTCTTTCTCTTTCAAATTTACCCTTCAATTTTTAAATTATTTATTTTCTCTAGTTAAATGAATTTTTTGCGCCAATGGTTATTATAGTCCACTGTATCTATCAAAACCCAATCTGAGCCATCGGAGTGCTACATATTTTGGTCCTTCGAGCCGGATTTTGATTTCCATTTTGATTTTCTTTTTGAAACTTCAAAAAATTCATTTTCGCTAGAGTGAGAGCAAACGCTAGTAGTGTGAAGGTAAGAAAGAGACACCATTAATAAATTAAAATTATAATATAGGTAATAAAATAGGTACCTATGAATTTGTATTAGGAAACCTATACCTACATCTCGCAAATTTTATAAAAAACGCAAGGACATATATTCGAGATTGGAGTCTTGGGTCGCTATGTGTATGTAAATGCAAAAAGTTTATCTTTGTATTTTTGAAAGATATATCTGTATGTAGGTAATTTCGGAATATAAGTTTTTTATTTCCTAATTTATAACGCGCAAATAACTACCTACTTGTTTATTTGTTTTTTCTTTTCGCTGTAGTTTGCATGCCTATATGTAAGAGGCTACGGTTACATACGGTTATTTAAAATCGATTTAAATTTTTTTTAAATATTTATTCTACAAATTTTGATTTTGTTTACTTTGCCTAATTTATTACAAAATAATGTCTCAAAAGGTAAAGAAAATTAAAGTCTTTCGTGACATCGAAGATTCAAATTTAAATGAAATTTTAACGGTAGCTAAATTGGCTAAAACTGATGCAACCAAACACCTTAACTTTAAGATTCGTTACGAAGAGCTTGACAACGTCCAAGAGGAATACATTAAAAAGCACACCGCTTTATTAAATGAAATTTACCAGGATCAGGAACAAGTTAAGACTTGTACCGAGCATCTTCATTCATTTCAAACAAATGTTGCTCAAGTCAAAGAAATCTATGATAAGTTGTTTCAAGCAGAAAATACTGCGCCGCCTTCGCAAGGTGGAAGTCGCCGACTTACTATTAACCCCTACTCTCCAGGAGGTTCACAAACCCCTGATTATTTTCCAAGTTTACCGAAAATTGACATTGAAAAATTCACTGGCAATGTCAAATTTTCCTACCTTTTATGATCTTTTTAAAACAATGATTCATGATAATCCGCAAATTCCAAATATACAAAAATACTCGCTTTTAGTTACTTATTTAGATGGTCCTCCAAAGGAATTAGTTACGCAATTACCAGTTTCGGATGCAAACTATCCTATTGTTTTCAATAATCTTGTAAAAAGGTATAAAAATGATCGCATTTTGGCCCTAAAGTAAACTCTGATGATTCTGTAACTCTAAGAAACTTGCTTAATATATTCACAAAAAATATTGAAGCTTTAAAAACTGTTGGTTTGCAACCAGATTTTTGGGACTTTGTCTTAGACCAAAAGTTGTTGAAATCTATTGATAGTTCGATTCAAACGCGATTTGAAGTTTTTCATGGTAAGCCTACCGAAATACCTTCACATAAATCAATCTATAATTTTTGGATCAACATTGTAGCTCGCTTTTTGTAGTTAACGCCGCCAGTACATCCAGTACGCAATTTTCTATGAAGCCCAAATTTACAAAACCGCCCCATATAACTCAAAAACCGCAAAATAACTATAATACCCGCCAAACGCCTCGTGCATCTGTCTTTTGTATAGCTTTAAAATGTGCCAACAAACTAGGCCTACCCCGCTTTAATATTGAAACTGAAGTCTTTGGAATTGGTGAGAGCAGTATGCAATCAAAATTAGGATCTATTGATATGATCATTCGCCCTTGCAATCAATCTGAACTGACCTTATCAGTACAGAGTGCAGTTATTTTACATCAAATTTGTTCTTCGCTTCCCTTAAATGACATAAATATTAGTCAAATGGGAATTATAAAAAATATAAATCTCGCGGACCCTTATTTCTTTAGACCGGGAGCAGTCGACGTTTTACTTGAAGCCGATTTTTTCCCTTATATTCTTAGAGATGGTCGTATTGTAGGTAATATAAATGAGCCTATCGCATTAAACTCAATTTTTGGGTACATTTTAATGGGACAAATTGGTATTACAAACTCGCCCCTCGCTTCGGTATCCCTTTTATGCCAAATTTCAAATAATCAAATTAATGATTCACTATCGAAATTTTGGGAAACTGAAAATATACCGGAAATTAAACCCATTCTTTCCCCGGCTGACGAAGCATGTGAAAAAATATTTAAAAATACTACTCTTCGTGATAATACAGGGCGTTACGTCGTGACTTTACCCTTTTGCCAAAATAGTGAACCAAGTTTTCCAAATAGTCGCCAACTTGCATTAAAAAGATTTTTATCTCTCGAAAACCGCTTAATTAAAACACCGGAAACCTATCAAAAATATTCGAACTTTATGCAAGAATACTTAGACTTAGGTCACATGGAAATAATTTCTAACCCGGAGGAACAGTTTACGGAAAAAAGTTACTATATCCCCCACCACCATATTGAAAGACCTGAAACTTTAACCACAAAACTCCGAGTAGATTTTAACGCAAGCGCAGTATCGCAATAGTAACAAATACTGGAAGAATTTCCTTAAATGACACGCTTTACGCCGGTCCCAAATTACAAAAGGATATTTGTTCTATTTGATTAAATTTTAGATTAAATGAAGTCGCTCTTTGTTGCGATATTTCTAAAATGTTTCGCGGTATTTTAATAGCCCCGCATCATCAAAATTATCAAAAAATCTTATGGAGGTTTAGTCCTACCGAACCTATAAAAGAATATAATTTAAAAACCGTTACATATGGTACAACTCCCCGCTTCCGTTTTAGCTTTAAGAGTCTTACAGCAGCTGGCTGAGGACGAAAAGCATAATTTTCCCCGCGCCGCTAAAGTTCTTATGACAGATAATTTTGTTGACGATTTTGTCACAGGTTGTAGCTCCGTTGAAGAAGCTATATCTCTCCAAAAGGAGTTATCACTTTTATTAAAATCCGCAGAATTTAAATTACATAAATGGGCTAGCAACAATAAAACTGTTTGAGAGCACTTGACAGAATCCGATATGAACCCTAAAGCTCTTTCTCTTGATATAGAAGAAACTACAAAAATTTTAGGACTTAGATGGCAACCCTGTTCAGACTATTTTTCATACTCAGTAGAGCCTCTAAATCGTAGTTGCACGAAACGCAATATCCTTTCAGAAATTTGTAAAATTTATGATCTCCTTGGTTGGTTGTCGCCAGTTACTATTTTAATTAAATGCCTAATCCAGGAATTTTGGAAATCTGGATTGGACTGGGACGAAAATGCTCCCATAGCGATAAGTAGCCTCTGGGAACGCTATAGGTTAGAATTACCACTTTTAAAAGAATTTCGCTTTTCCCGCTTTATCAATATTTATTCTGGAAACGCTCAATACGAATTAATCGGTTTTTCAGACGCTTCAAATAAAGCGTATGCAGCTATTGTTTATTTACGCGTAATTTTAAATTAAAAACTAAAGTCGCCCCTATAAAATTTACAAGTATCGCACGACTCGAGTTAGCCGCTTGTAATATATTAGCTGATTTAATTCAATTTATTCTTCATAGTTTTGAAAACAGACTTAAAATTCACCAAATATTCGCATGGAGCGATTCTCAAGTAGCTTTATCGTGGATTAAAAATGGACATCCGTCTAGGTGGAAAACCTATGTACAAAATAGAATCACGCAAATTCATGAAAAAGTATATCCTAAAAATTGGCATTATATTTCCACTTCTCAGAATCCCGCTGATGTAGCTTCAAGAGGTCTCTATCCTAGTGAACTTACAAATCATAGTTTATTTTTTCAAGGTCCCCAATTTTTAAAATTACATTATGACTACTGGCCTATAACGTTGGAAGTAAAAGACACTTCTGAAACTTTAAATGAAGAAAAAGCTAATAAAAACTTAACTTTAATTACTACGCAAACCCCAAGCTTAAATTTTTTGACTTCGCTTATTAATAAAAACTCCTCTTTTACTAAACTCTATAGAATTTTAGCGTATATTTTACGTTTTATAAATAAAAAATTTCTAAATAAAAGTATAATTTTTGAAATTTTTTTAACGTTTCAAGAAATTCTAACCGCACTTTATTTATTAATAAAAACGAACAATCGATCTATTTTTCGGAAGAAATAAATCCTCTTAAAAATAATATAAAATTATCTAAACCGATGCAAAAATTAAATCTATTTTTAGATTACCAAAATTTATTACGCGTCGATGGAAGATTGCACAATTCTTCTTTTTTTTTTATTTTTTATTATTAAGTAATCAATAGGCTTGCGCCCAATAACGGATTACAATCATATAACATTTAAAGTAATTATGTGCTAAAACTACAGAGTTTTTAATTAAAATAAAGAAAAATAGACTCCGATTGAAAAAACAAAACGAGAATCTTATTTAAAGTCCATATCATTATTTTTGGGATAACTTTTGACGATTTTTTTTCGCTGGCCTATGCTATTTCTTATGGTAACAACTGATTACTATCAAAAAGTTATCTCAAAAATTATGGAATGAACTATAAGTACTTTAAACACTAAACTTTATCAGCTTTTCGAAGAATGTCTTTTGTCTTAAAAATTTATAACTACAGAATTAAGGCTATTACAGATTCCTTGTAATTTTTGTGCGAAAACTTTGAAAACCTAGATGGAATATATCAGTCTCTTAATTCTAAATTTTTTAAACAAAACATTCTATATATTAGGCTGTTTTGACCTAAGTTTGTATTAGCTCTTGGGAGTTCAAAAGTAAAATTATTTTGTGTATAATATGTGGATATACTGAAATTTAAATAATTAAGGAGATAGGGACAATCTATCTTATACCAAATTAATTTATATAAAAATATTGCTTCTGCTATTTTACGTCTTTTCTCAAGTGTGCTTATAGAAAACTCATTATTAAGAACTGAATATGGTATATCAAAATAATATATGTTGTGTTTTTTAAAATAAAGATATCTTAGAATTTTTTTTTGTATCTTTTCAATGTTGTTTCTGTAAATTTCATAAAATGCAGCCCATATAATTGAACAGTTCTCTAATACACTTCTAACATAGGAGTTATATAAAAGAATTAATGTTTCTTTGTTCTGGAACCCATGAGAATTTCGAACTACGAATCCCAGCATTCGAGATGCCTTTGAGGTCATTTGTTCGATACGTTTATTAAACTTTAATTCTGGATCAAAAATCACGCCCAGATCTCGCATTTCACTTTTTCTTTCAAGCATTTTACCACTAATTTTGTAACTATATTTTATTGGATTCGTTTTTCTGCTGAAAGTCATAACATAACATTTTTTAGCATTAAAATTAAGATGATTAGTTTTTGACCAATTTACAATGTTATCGATATCTTTCTGCAACAATGCACAATCTTCCTCGGAATGTATTTTTCTAAAACACTTAAAATCATCTGCAAGAAGTAAGCCAAGTGAATTTTTTAGTGATTTGGGCATGTCATTGATAAGAATGTCAAAAAAAAGAGGTCCAAGGTTCGATCCCTGTGGGACTCCAGAATGGGCTGTAAAGAGCTCCGAAGTAGCACCCCTGTAAACGATATACTGCTTCCGACAGCTTAAATAAGATGAACATAAACTAAGGAGATTCTTAGAAAGTCCAAACCATGCCAGCTTTTGGAGAAGAACATCATGGTTAACCCAATCGAAAGCTTTTTCAAAATCTGTATAGATAACATATACTTGGGTATTATTATCTAACGCTGAATTTACATAATGAGTAAGACAGGCTAAATTGGTTACCGTAGATCTTTTTATAGTAAAACCATGCTGCTCTTCCGGAATACCCGACCGGATATGATTAAATAATTTGCTATGAAATATTATTTCAAAAATTTTACTGGGCGTACAAATCAATGCAACTGGTCGGTGTTCTTTTAAGTCCCCATTATTAGCGCTTTTTGGTATTGGGCATATTTTTGATATTTTCCAGATATCTGGGTACGTTTGTGATTGCAATATTAGATTAAAAATAATCTCCAGAGGTCTCACCAGAAACTCCTTACATCCCTTAAAAATGTTGGATGGGATATTGTCTGGGCCGCATGATTTTTTTGGCTTTAATTTAGCAATAGCGTTCAAAATATCACTCTCCTCGATTCTTTCCAAATCAAGCACAGTATTTGTGTATTTTAAATGATCGTCCTTAACAATATAGTCAGCTTGGTTCTTAGAATAGACGCTTTGAAAATGATCAGCAAACGTTTGGGCTATTTGAGAGTTCCCACGTATCTCTTTGTTTTCATAAATCATGCAATCTGGAGAGTTATCTGAATTTTTTTTTGTATTTTTTATATATTTCCAAAAATTATTTACGTCATCGTTAATGTTGTTTTCAATTCGTAGAATATATTGCTTATATGCATTTTTTATGTCTTTTTGACTTTAGCTCTAAGATACAAGAATATTTGCTTATCAAAATGATTATTAAATTTTTTTACCCTATCGCGATAATAGTTCCTGCGCCCTAGATCCTGAATAATACTTTTTGTAGACCAAGCTGGATATCGTTTATTACTATGTTTTGCATAAGAAACACACTGTGATATGATTTTCAAAAGAACTTGATAGAAGTAACTTACCGCCTCGTTCACGCCCTGAAACCTAACCAGCTCTTCCCATTCTGCACTCTTAATATGTCATACAATTTTCTAAAATTTTTATAGTTAAACTCACTAGAAAAACTTTTGCTCTCGTTATCGAAATTAGTAAAAACTTCACCAGAAACTTGAAGAGCTGGATGGTCAGCAATTTCTCTTAGCAACGGTGTACAGCATCGGTAAACATTTAATCTGTGATTGCTTAAAATTAAATCTAAAAGTCGATTTCTTGCATTTAAAATAAAATTAAAGTTGTTTAAATTATAAAAGTTAACAAATTCTAAATATTTTGATTCAACGCTTGTAAGGTTTTCCACAGTTTCGATATTACTTACATTGCTAATATTGAAATCTCCTAAAATAAAAAACTTTCCGTTTGTTAATAAATCTTGCTTAATGCTATCAAAAAACAACTCATATTGCTCAAGCTTTGAACGAGGAGGAATATAAACGGCACACAAGACAATATCCACCCCCTTGATATGGATTTTATCCCATATATCCTCAATATTCTTATCTGGGCACTGTACCGTCACTAACTTTGTATTTATGTCTTTTTTTATAGCCATTAGTACTCTACCGCCAGTTTTTTTATCTGTAAAAATTAAATCCCTGTCCCTTCTAAAAACATTATATCTATTGTCAAAAAATTCATAGTCAAACACGGATGAATTTAACCACGTTTCGGTTAACACAATAATGTCGTAGTCTTCTTGTGATAGTGCGATCTTAAAATCATTCAACTTGGTTGACATCCCTTTTACGTTTTGGTAGTAAATATTAAATAAAAATGACTTACTTTTAGTGGACATCATTCAAGTTATTTTCTGACTCTATTTTAAATACGCTAGCACCATCAGTTTTCCTCATAAATATATTTCCATTTTTTACCCATAGATACTGCACATTATTTGTCTTCTTAAACTCCCTGCACTTTGCGAAAAGCACTCGGTTTTCCGCCGTTAAAGCCTCATTAATGTAGACAGGCTTGGTGCGATCGGTAATACCAGGCCATTGATCATTCATGTCCCCCAAGTTCAAGGTTCTTTTAACTTTTCTGACCTTAATAAAATCTTCCTTTGTTAGTCTGGATACAAATTTGACGTGAATTTTTCTAGGCTCAGAATTAGTCTGCTGTGTTGATATTCTATAACAGGCATCAATTTGCGATTTTTCAAATGGAAAATTGAGGGCTTTGCTAACTATGGAGATTGTACTTAATAAGTTTTCTTCGTTGACCTCTGGTACGTCATGAATTTCTACACTATTGAGAAGGTTCCTTTGTTCCTGCCTATTAAGCTTGGTGCGTAAATCTGTATTCTCATTTTCAAGAGATATACATTTAGTTTCAAGCTCAGTAATTTTCTCAAGACAATTTGTAATTTTTTTGTCTTGAGCGGAAATCATCTTGTTTGTTTCCTCAATTCTGCTGTGGCAGTTTTCTACAGAATTTCTTATGTCCGTATTCATCTCCTTAATCGCCTTAATTTCCTGCAGGATTTCTTTTAGGGAGGGTTGCTTGGAACAGTCACCGCACTCCCAGTTCCCATCCGTTTTTTTTTCATCGATTGGGACACAGGCTACATGAACAAGTTTCGTACATGTAGGCCCTCCACATCGCAAACGTAACCTTGCACTTGTTGAGCTAATAATTTCATTACACACGGTGCAAAGGTTGGTCATATTGTACTGGCCTAATATTAACAACCACAAAAACCTAGCTTGCGATAAACAAAGTTTCACACTTTTTGCCAAATATTGAGATTTATTTAAATTATTTATAGATCAAGTTATTTAAATAGCCACTGATTGCACTTATATTTTTTTCACTGTTAATGTTTTTGCTATTTGATACCCAAATTTTTATCTCAGTTTTGGTCATATTTTTTTTTTTTTTTTAGTTATAATTATCCGCTGCTATACTACTATTTATGGACAAAGTAAACAAAATGCGTGCACTCTATACGAACACGATCTCTCTCTTATGATAAAAAATTACTTATTTAATTATCGAACATTTTCATTTAAAATTTTTACATGCTGGATTAAGAACAGTACATTTAAAAAAAAAAGTTTTAGCAAAATGCATCCCCTGTTTTAAATTTTCCCCTAAATCGGTACAACCCCCAATGGGTTCACTTCCGTTTCCACGAGTTTCTCAACTTTTTGCATACGGGAGTAGATTTAGGTGGCCCCCTTCCTATTTTAATGAACTGAACCCGCGGTGCACCACGTACTTTAAAATCATATATTTGCTTATTCGTTTGTATGAGTTCGAAAGCGGTACATATCGAAATAGTCAGTGATTTGACAGTCGATGCTTTTATCGCAGCAATGCGTAGGTTTGTGGCTCGTAGAAATTACGTAACTGATATGTATTCTGATAATGGAACTAACCTAGTTTTGGCAAATAGACGGTTGTTACAGATTGATTCTTCTCGTCCAATTAAATGGCATTTTATTCCAAGTCACAGTCCCAATTTTGGAGGTCTTTGGGAGTCAGGGATTAAAACTGTCAAAAAACATTTATTTCGAACCATTGGTTCACAAATTTTAACATATGAAGAGTTATATACAGACACCTGTCAGATTAAAGCTATTATGAACTCTCGACCGCTAACTGAAATTTCCTCGGATCCAAATGACATTTCTGTTTTGACACCAGGTAATTTTTTATCATTGGAACCGTTGACAGCTCTTCCTGACGTTGACTTAACAGATGTCAAAATTAATAGATTAACTCGTTGGCAGCTACTTCAAAGAATCCATCAGGATTTCTGGAGACGCTGGCAGCAAGAATATTTGCATACACTTCAACAAACGAGCAAGTGGCTGGACCCCACTTGTACTCCAGAATACCCCCGCTACAATGGCAGCTCGGTAGAATAATTGAAATTTTTCCGGGTAAAGACGGTGTAAATCGAGTTGCTAATGTCAAGACAAGGGACTCGGTGTTAAAGAGACCAATCTCAAAGCTATGTCCTTTGCCACTGAATACTTTAGAAAATGCATAGCATTCTCGGTTTCCATAAAAAACCTCTTTATTTTTCTTTTATTTTTGAATTTTACTTTTATTTTTTCCTATTTTTCATGGAGTAAAATTTTTTCTTGAACATAAAATTATTAGTCTTAAATTTATATTAATCCTATGTAAATGGGTCAACTATTAGTTATTATAAAATTTACCTAAAGCAAAATTGCATTAAAATGCGAGAATTAAACGCAAAAAGTGTAATTTCTATTCTAAATTTAAGAATTATCATTTTATTTCTTATTTCTTTATTTTTATATACTTTGGCACCACAAGCGTCCTCTATCGTGTTTTTCACATATCCATAATATTTAAAATATAGTGATCTGAGGGCACGGCAGTGCCTCGCCAAGTTCGCGCGCCGTAACCATCTTTTCTGGAAACATTTCAGCCGATATTTGACCTACCTAAAACTCTACTTCGGAATGAGCTACGACTCTCAAACTTTGCACAGTCGTAGATCTCCATGGAGTTAACAACCCCTCCAAGTTTCATGGAATTCCATAAAGTAGCAAAGTAGTTACGAAATTTCAAAAAACGTCGAAATTGCCACTCACCTGTACTGTACTTCCAGACATGCTACAAAGCTGAAATTTGGTTGACTGATAGAAATTATGACCAAACCCCTGGAAAAAAACCCCAAAATTTTAATTTACTCCCCTCCTCTATACATTTAAAGGTTTGTAAAATTAGCATCGCCCACTTCCAGATATGCTAGAGAGTTGAGCTTTGGCAGACTGATAAGAACTATGATAAAACTATAGGAAAAAATCAAAAAACCTCAAAATTTTAATTTACGCCCCTCCCCTATACATTTAAAGTTATGTAAAAGTAGCATTGCCCACTTCCAGAAATGCTAGAGAGTTGAGCTTTAGCAGACTGATAGGAACTATGATAAAACTATAGGAAAAAATTAAAACACCCCAAAATTCTAATTTACTTCCCTCCCCTATAAATGCAAAGTTAAGTAAAAGTAACATTGCCTACTTCCAGACATACTAGAGAGCTGAGCTTTGGAAGACCGATAGTAACTATGATAAGTTATAGAAAAAAATTAAAACACCCCAAAATTCTAATTTAGTTCCTTCCCCTATTAATGTAAAGTTATGTAAAAGTAACACTGCCCACTTCCAGAAACGCTAGAGAGCTGAACTTTTTAAGACTGAAAGACAATATGATAAAACTATATGAAAAAATTTAAAAACACCAACATTTTAATTTACTTCCTTCTCCTATAAATGTAAATTTATATAAAACTAACATTGCCCACTTCCAGAAATGCTAGAGAGCTGAGCATTGGAATTCTGATAGAAATTATTAAAAAGTCCAATATTTTCATTTACTCTCCTCCCCTATAAATGTAAAGTTATGTAAAAGTAACATTACCCACTTCCAGAAACGCTAGAGAGCTGAGCATTGGAAGACTGATAGGAACTATGATAAAACTATAGGATAAAATTTAAAAACACGACAATTTTAATTTATTTCCCTCCCCTATACATGTAAAGTTATGTAAAAGTAACATTGTGCTGATAGGAACTACGATAAAACCATGGAAAAAAATTTAAAAATCTCAAAAATTTAAGTAAGGCATTGCAAAAGTTTTGAACAATATTCCGCATATTTTACTACTTTAAAAATTAAGTATTATCCAATTCCTTTAAAAAAAAAGTGAAATCATAACAAAAACATTTCATGTAAAAAAAAGCCAAGTACGCGAAAATGGCATTTCGTAAAAAGAATTGAGATAAAAGTAAAGCCAAGTTTTCCAATACAAATTTCAAAATGAAAGGTTCTTACTAGTTTGGAAATATTTTTCTAAACTTGGCTATTGAAGTGCTGTGCGCATGTGCGAAAAAACTGCAAGCGCAGGATTGAGTGACAGACAAAGTGTGCTGCGCGTCGCCATGTCTAGAAAACGACAACCTTAAAATTTAAATTTAAAAAATAGTGAAAATTCACTTTAAAATTCCGCAAATAATTAAAATTATCGTGCCATCATCCTGTTGGAACTTCAAGCTCTTATGGAAAGGTGTACACCTTGCACTTTGGAACTTCAAAACAGCGGTAAGTCCCTCTCCATGAGGCTATATGACCATTTTCTTTCTCTTTCAAATTTACCCGTCAATTTTTAAATTATTTACTTTCTCTAGTTAAATGAATTTTTTGCGCCAATGTTTATTATAGTCCACTGTATCTACCAAAACCCAATCTGAGCCATCGGAGTGCTACACTTAGTTTTACAGAAAGATGTAAACCTAATATGCACAAGAGCAACTGACGAACTGGTTCGTGAACATGAAGACCATCCGGCTTTAAATGTTCACGTTACCGGACTGGCTGAAGAAACTAATCTGTCTAATATTAATTCACAAACAGTATACAACTTTCGGAAGGCTAATTTTCCAGCTTTATATCTGCAACTCTCGAACACAGACTGGGGTTTTTTGAATGACTTTGAGGATTTAGACCAAATGAGTCAGCAACTATACATATACATTTAGGGTATTTTTGAAAAACTGGTTCCAAAATATTCAAAAAATCCCAAAAAGCGGCAGTTTCCTCCTTGGTTTACGCCCGATATCATTAAAAATATATATAAAAAAGAAAGGTTGCGAAAAGTAAATAAAAAAAATCTAAATCCTGACACCTACCGAGAATTTAGTCAGTTAAGAGCGAGGGGTAAACCGCGTAGGTATTTTGGTGTACAAATCTTGGGTATTAGGGAAATTGTTAGAGGAAATAGTGGGTATTAGAGGTATTATTAGGGTATTAGTGGGTATTAGTAGGCATTAGTGGGTATTAGAAGGGTATTAGAAGGATATTAGATGTAATAGCCGGGGTATTAGAGGAATTAGTCTGGGTAATAGCTGTATTAGAATTATAAAAGAACATACGATTTTTCAAACTTATTTCCCTATTTACCACAGAACAAGTCCAATGTAACCTGGTTTCTGGTACCTTTCGACGCGTATCAATCTGCTACAGTAGATTATGCGTATTTTTTATGGGAACCTCCTTATTAGTAGATACATAATAACGATTTGGCAACATTGCCTACAACTGTTGTGAAAAAAACCGTGAGTATCGAGGTGCGTATCCAGTGGTAAACTTTATGTTTTTTTTGTGGTGGCAGTGAAAAAAATAAGGTAAGTTATGTTCAGTAGAAATGTCTGTGAGACTGATAATTGTCTATATGATTCATTTTTCCTAATACTTTAATTTAAGTTGGCAATCGGCTAAAGCAATAAAGGGAGCAATAAAGTTAGGTTATGTTAACTCCAATATTTTCATGGAGCACCGAGTGCAGCACGATTGCTATTTTTTTTTACAATGTTGCCAATAATAGTGTAATACAGGTAGTAATATGATTTTTCAAATTCAATTTAAAATTTTTCAAGGGGTCGAAATAAATTTTTGGTTTTTGACTGCCGTTCATTTTTACTTGTAAAGTCCTAAATGATGTGGAAGTATAGTATCGGCAAAAAATTTAGAAAAATTTTTAGTGGCTAAATCGTCTTAAAATGGCTCAAAACGCGTAGAAAACCTATTTTCAGCAAAAAAAAATTTTGTGTCTATAAGTCTGTCGGTGTTTCGGTGTTAGTTTACGCGATAACTTTTGAATGAATTGAGCTATCGACTTGAAATTTGGCACACAGGTAGAGCTTCATAAGGGAATGGTTCGGATTGTATTTAAGCCAAATCAGCCCAGGGGTAGGGGGTAAGAGGTGGGTTGAACTGCCAAAAAAATGAATTTTTCGGTGTAAAATGCAATGAGGACGGTTTTCGGGGTCTGTTTTCACATGGATGGAAAATATCGTGTAATATGTCGTTTTCGAGGTTTGCGGGTTCGGGGATCTCATTTCCATGAACTATACTCCAATTCAAAAAAATTGAGATAACATTTACTGAGAGTTTGACAAGTCTGACATTTAAATGTTATTTGTAATGTCACATTTGTCAAACAGTCAATAAAAAGTGTCTCAATTATTTTGAATCAGAGTATATTTGTTATTATTCTTAAATCCAGAGCTTGGTGGTGATGGTAAGAAGAGGGGGGGAAGTAAGATGCAAAATATCGTGTAATATGTCGTTTTCGAGGTTTGAGAGATCGGGCATATCATTTCTATGGGTTATTTGTCGTTATTCTCAAATCCAGAGGGTTGACATGACAGTTCGTTATGTGGCGTGTCCAAAAACTGTGTTGTTCGTGACAAATAGTTATGGTTATTAACCACTAACATAACCACAACTATAACGAAATTGCCGTCTACATGTGCTGACCAAAAACACTCTAATAACTTTTTAACTGCGAAAAATGGATTTTTTTCCAGAGATATTAGTGGGTATTAGTAGGCTCGAGTAGGTATTAGTGGGTATTAGTGGGTATTACTGGGTATTATTATGGGTTAGCATATTTAAAACTAGAAATAAAAAAATTACACCTGGAATTCATACATACCGCTGAAAATAACATAAAGAGCGATCCCTCAAAATTCTGGTCTTTGATAAACAGCCAAAAAACAACGTCATCAATTCCTAGCGTAATGTACCACGACAACACTGAATATGACTCTATGCAATCCATTTCGCGGGGTTTTTCAGACTATTTTAAGAGCGTTTTTAACAACAACCCCGTACAACCTCCTCAGAATCCCACGGCGAATAATAATTCCCCCTGTATTTGCATAACAGACTTCTCAAATATGGAAGTTGAAAATGCTCTTGGAAAGCTTAAACCTAAATTAACAGCGGGTCCAGACTCCATACCAAGCTTTATTATACGAGATTGCGCCTCCATTCTCGCGGTTCCCTTGTGTAAATTATATAACCAATGCCTCAGTGAGTCGAGAATACCCTCCTCGTGGAAGGTCAGCAAGGTGTGTCCCATTTTTAAATCCGACAATAAATCTTATATTAAAAATTACAGACCTATAGCTATAATTAACAACTTTTTGAAAGCCTTTGAATTTCTCTTGCATAAGTCTATCTACCCCTCTGTGAATAATATTTTAACACCTAATCAACACGGCTTCATTAAAGGACGTTCTACTGTTACCAATCTCCTGTCTATAACACAAACCATTTCTCAAACTATTCACGCAGGTCAACAGGTGGACGTCATATATACAGATTTTTCTAAGGCGTTCGACAGACTTGACACCGGCGTGCTGTTAACAACCTTAAAAAATTTCGGTTTTAACATACCATTATTAAACCTAGTAAAATCTTGCTTAAGTAACAGACGCCAATACGTGTATGTAAATGGTGTTAGGTCTGCCGAATACCTTGTCAGCTCCGGCGTACCACAGGGCTCTATGCTGGGACCTCTCTTTTTCGACATCTTCATAGATGGTTTGAGAAGGGGCCTCCGTTCATCCAGCCTTTCATATGCTGACGATTTTAAAACATTCAGAGTAATAGGTGACGTCTCTGACTCTATAGCTCTTCAAAATGATTTAAATGCAATCCAGAATTGGTGCGTTCAAAACCGCCTACCTTTTAACATTGCTAAATGCAAAGTAATGACGTACACAAATAAAGCTACATATCTAACGTATGACTATGCTATAAATGGCCAAGTCCTGGAGAGGCCGGAAACCATACGCGACCTAGGAGTAATTTTTGACAAGAAACTATCATTCTCTTCTCATATTGAAGACATTACATCAGCTGCATCGAGAATGTACGGTTTCATTGTTCGCATCTCAAAAGAATTAACTAACATCTCAGCGCTCAAGAGTCTTTACATTGCTTATATTAAATCAAAGCTTGAATATGCGTCTATTGTCTGGAATCCACATCAAGTTAACCAAATAGAAGACCTCGAGAGAATTCAAAGGCGTTTCTTAAAATTTTTATTTTTTTTAAAGTAGATGGAACCTATCCCGCTCAAGGAATCCCTCAAAACCAACTTCTCGCCAGATTCGATATTCCATCTCTAAACAGCAGAAGACAGTATGCATCTCACGCAACCTTACATAAAATTTTAAACAATCAAATAGACTGTGCAGACTTATTAGCCCAACTAAACTTCATAATCCCGCGCCAGGTATCGAGGCAACTATCCACTTTCTATCTGCCAACGCCTAGACTAAATGTTTTAAAGTATTCACCGCTTTATACAATGTGCGAGATTTGTAACAATATTCCAGCTATCGATATATTTAATACCAATTTAAAACAGCTCAGAAATACGCATTTGCAAAATAATGCCTAAAAGTCCAACCTATTTTTGTACACCTAATTAATGCTTAAGACTACCTTTACTTGTACGCTACTTTTATTGTATATTTATGTAACTCTCATTTATTCCTGTCATTGTAATTGGGTTCGCCCGTAATGATATGGTAAATGAAAAAAAAAAGGTAGACTGATATTAGGTGCCAATTGAATAGTGCCTATGGGCAAAACATTACCGAACATAATGAAAATGTGACAAAAATTAGACATATACTTAGTAGATTAATAGACTGTTTAAAATTCTGTGGGATTTTTGAGGTTGCTCAACGGGGCCATAAAAAATAAAGGCGAATGGACTTTATCTATAAACAAACAAACTAAAAACTACACCACCGGTAAGTTTTTTTATCTCATTTTTCATGCAATTAAAATTTCTGCCCCCCCAATTTATAACGTCACCAGTCGCCACTGTGTAAAACTTATAAGACAACCCTCCTACTTAAATGAAAAACTTATATAGAAAAATATTCATGATAAAGGTGAGTTGAATCAATCGGCGGGCGATTTACTACTGACGAACCCCAAATCAAAACAAATTCAAACGTCTTCACTAAGAATAGAACCGGCAATACTAGAAAGGACAAAGTACATTTCCGCATGATGATGATTCCCGATGTCAACTAAAACAAACATTCCTCCCGCCCCTGGTGAAATTAAAACCTTGCCCAGCGCGGCGCTGCCGGCTTGTAATTATATATGTTAAAAAGGTTGACCCAATTAATCGCTCGTTGTTGACCACAGATAATAATAAGAACTAGACAATCATGTCGTAAGGGAAGATTTAACTTTTTTAAAATAAATCAATTAAAAATACTGTCTGTTGTCTAGTTTTGGGAGGGCACTGCCCCGTTGCCCTCCTTGTAGCAGCCGCCACTGGGTTGAAAGTAGAACAAACTCTCCACTGCAGTGGCGGATCCTGTAATGTAATAATTTGTAATCGTAATCGGCTCGCTAATAAGATATGCGGCATTAATGTTACCTGGAACATAGCGCATGGCCTCTTCATTATTGATTCCCATAAGTAATGGAACCTGATTAAAGTTTCCATTTATCATTAATTGATATGGCTTTTCGGTTAAAAATGCATCGGGGTGTTCAACTTCAAGGCAGGGGGTAAGTCGGTCCTAGTGTAACGGGCGAGCGGTCATTATGTATATTTATTTAATTATTTATTTAAGGCAACTACTTTATTTAGTTTTTATGTGAATATTTTGTGAGATAGTAATGAATGAATTAACCCAATAGAAACAGAGGTAGAGTGGAACACAACACCAAGATGACACATGCGAGTCTTTCCTGGTGCGCTTCATCTGAAACAATGTAGACCTCTGGAAAAACAAAGTAGTTCTCGGGGCTGAATCCATGTTGGCGTTCTACAGTCTTGTTAGTACATGAGTAAGCTTACTTACCAATTCAAATCTTAAACCTCTAGACAACTGCTACTCGATTGGATGATATTTCTTTTTCACTATATTTCACTGTTTTGTTTTGATATGTTTCTGATATGAACTGCCCATCAAAGTTATTTAGATCAGGCCAATCTGAGATTAACTAAACTTCTTGATTTGATCTGAATTAGCTTTTTACCAATTTTTAGCTATAATACACTACTATACTCAGCTTGCTCTAACATTAAATAATCGATAGGTTGTTCATCAGATCTGTAGTTTTATTTTTAATTTTGTTGTTAAATAAAAAGGCCTTGTTTCTGGACTAGGCAAGTGTATATTTTAAAATAAAAAGATGAAAATATGAAAATATGACAAATTAAAAAACAATTTAAGAAAAATGTGACAAAATTAATTATTTGACAAAATTAAACAAACAAAGCTAAATCATGTTTTATTTTAGGCAATTCTATTTCCACCCTCTTCCTAAGTTTTTTAGACTTTAAATAAAAATCCCAAGTATAGGCAAAAACTTGATAAATTAATAAAAAAAAACCAACATTACCCATCTCTTAGTCAACTGATTTAAAACCCATTTTGATCCCAAAATAGTTTCCCACAAATCAAAAGTAAATACACAGAATTGTCTAAAATTATCCAAGTTTGTCAAATAAAGAAAGGGTTGAGGCAGTGTAATAATTGATACTTGACATTACTTACAAAAGTTAAAGTTTGCACGCGCTTATATTTTAAAACCCGACTGACTTTTCAAAACTCTAAGACGGAACTAAATTTTAAGTTTACAACTTGAAAAAAAACTGCTCTCAGATTATCCCTTCTTATTTGACATATTTGGGTAGGCGTCCCTAGATTGGAAAAAACCTATACATATACATATTATTCCTAAACTTTTGTGTTTAAAAACAGAGACATGAAATAAAGTCAGTGACACAAAAAAAGAACAAAACATCAAATTTTCCCTGACTTAATTTAAGTAAAGATGGCCTACTCTTAAAGACGTCCCACGGGAACACCCACAAATAAGAAAATTCAGTTAAAGCTCAAAGTCACCCTAGATTACCTAATTTCGGAAAACAAAGAAAGCTACTTCAAAAGTTACCTAAACTGATCTAAAAAATGAAACGAACATCCTAGTAATGTCCAGTTTAAAATTTATTAATTATTTTTCAAAATTGACCAATTAAAAAAAAACACTTTGCCTTTAAAGAAAGTGCCTACGATTTTTTGCTTTTAAAATCGAAACCGGGTTGGCATATAGCCTAAGTTGAGAAAACCCGGTGAAAAACTCAACTGCTATTTTCCAGAAAATTTCCAATTTTCTCTTAAAAAATATGACAAATCAAATCTTATATTTACATAGCCTTTAGTAATTGTTTGATTTTTCTACATTTAGTAATTACTAATTAACCACTTTGAAGTATTTAATGAACCACTGTTCAAAACAATACGTGACCTTTGAAACTTGCAATACTACGATATCCAAACGAAATCAATATGATCAAAATTAAGTGACACGGAAAATCAGTGAAAACTGGATCTATTTACCTGAAAATCAAATAGGAAGCAAAGTCCATCAAATCTAAAAAATAACTCAATTTTGTCGTTTTTGATATCGCTATAATCAACTTTAAAAGTTCTGTTCATATGTATGATCGTGACAAGAAAATTCGCAACATAAAGGAAAGCTACTATGAAAAGTTGGTTTTAATTTAGGGAAATATAAAATATTTCTCGGTCTATATATATCTGTCACTAAATCCGAAAACATTAAGAAAAGTATAAATCAATAGACAAGGGTCTTATCTTATAAATCAATAGACAAGGGTCTGAATCTAAAAGCCACTTAACATTTTTAAAGCTTAAGAGTTTGTTTAAAGTGTGACATTTATTGGCTATATATTTTCCTAAAATTACAAATATTATGTCAAAATTAGAAAAGCTCTCTTGTCTGGTCTTTAAGAGTGTAAAATATACGAACCACATGTTTTTCTGCTATGGGAAAAAACTTTAGCCGATATTATATTATATTTAAAGAAATAGACCTTAACAAAAAATCTGAGAAATATTCAAAATAAAATATGGGAAATTCTGTTACATATTTACCTCCCTTCTTCGAAAAAGTGATTAATTTTTTTTAAAAATATCAATTATTTTGAAAATAAAATTCATCACGTCAAACAATTACTTATGGCCTTACAAGTTTTAAATCTATATGTAAAATAACTATTCATCAGAACGCACAGTTCTCAAACATCATTTGGCTTGGATAGTTCTTTCATACACTCGGGATTATGACACACTTTGGGATAAAGTTTTTGGTCAGAGTCTTCAGCTAACGGAGCTGATGGTACCGACGACGTTATTGGAAGAAGGGTTCGCGGACCGGTTTCACCCATCTCCACATTTTCGCGTTCGCGCATTTCACGTTCTACTTCACTCTTCATGAACTCGCGATATAGTTTGTACACGTACCTGTGAGTTAGTGCATTCCACAGGCTTGCCCAAAGGTAACGTTTGCGCTTTGGGTGTTCTTTCGCGACGCGGTTGATAGTAAAATAGTTCATTACCACTGTTGCAACATAACTGATTAAGTGGATAACTGCAATAAGAAATCCAAAAATTGAAAATAAATTTCCCATATAGGATAAGAAACCCCATACTTCGGTTGCTGCTGTCATTGCTATATTTTTGATTTCTTGGTCATTAAAAATATTAGGTACATATAGTTTCTGATCTTCCATTGATCTTCCAGTGATACGCCTGGCTATTTCATTGGTAACGGCTCTTTTCTCATTAGGAAACAATAAAGATGTCTGAAATTTATACATTTCTTCCGTTGTATAAACTCCATGTGATGATATGGGTGAGATTCTGGAAAGAGTTATAGTATCTTCTTCAACATTCGCATCAAGCACTAATGCGGGTTCTGCTCTTCTGAGTTCTGGTGACAACTCAACCCAATTACCTTCTAAGTAAAATGTTGCTGGTAATAGTCCTTGACAATCTATTTCTGTTCCATATTCGGAGATTATATGGGTAACAGGCGTTCTAAACATAGACTTGTTTTGATAAATGATTGGCAATTCTTGATAGCAAGATTTGGTGCGTCTAAAATCAACAATCACCGGCTTACATTTTGCAATGTAAAGGACTTCTCCCATAACTCTACCAATAAATCCAGAATTTTCTTTAATTAAATTTCCAATAAGTTCTGGGGATTGATGTGCTAATGCAATTCGATTGGCTAAGATGGCTTCTCTGAGCTCACATCTTCTTACAATAGCATCATATACTAATTCAGCCATTTGCTTTTTGACAGCGATTTCTAAAAATAATAACTTACTTAAAACTTGAGCCATCAGATCGGTGTTTTGAGTTAATAAGAAAGATTTTCTATAATAAAATCCCAATTCATCTTCAATTATTATGAGCAGTCTGTTTTGTTCGGTTTGCCAAGCTCTTTGGTGACAAAGCTCTTCAGGTTTCGTTAATTTTAGTGCAAAGGCAGTATCTTCAGCATCTACAATGATGTATCTAATGATTGGCTCTTGGCTTACAGTTAGTATGGTCGCATTTCCTTCCCATAAGACATCAACTCCTTGGGTGTGACAAACTTCTTTATGATCTTGTTCCCAAACAACTTCTCCAACTTGATCATCAAAGCAGTAGCCATCGTTGTAATGACAAACTGTGCCTGTTTTTAAATGAATTACATTTCTTTCTACATTTGCAGTTGTTTGATAATCTGACAGTTTAATTGTTATGGCTGCTGAAACGATTACATTTTCGTAAACAGTGTCTCCAATTGAGTAACGTACTCCGTTACATGAACCATCTGACTTGATCTGTCCTTGAATTGTGGTTGAAACTTCTGTCGTGCCATTTAACAACAGTTGAGTTATAGTACCTGCACCAATCCCATTAAGGTTCACTGCTCGGAATTTATGTGCTTTTAGACAACCATCACGGTTTAATGTTTGAACCGTTTTAACAAGTCCTCCAGGAACTGCACTAGTATGTGAAAACATTCCACATCTTTGTACTAGTTGTTGCACCATTACTAGGCAGTTATACGTATGTACTGATACATGTTCTCGTTTCTGTACGAGCTGGATTCGGCGTGAAACAGATAAGGTGGCATTCTTCGGATCTTTGCATGGCACTACGCCTAACAGCGACAGCTTGGTCAGTTCGGTCGTCTTGTCCTGGCAGTCGTACGCTATAATGTCTGCGCTCGTCATGGTTGATAGTTGGGCAATGGCACAAAGGATGGCGAAAATGGCAAAAGTCATCTTCTGTAATAAAGAAAATCTCGCAAGTGCGGATTAAGGTAAAACACAATAAAATGAGGGCAAAAGGAAAAAGAAACAAAATTTTAGTTAAACAAAGTAATTTGTTTAAACAATAAGGGTGGGCAATTGAAATGTTTTGCTTTCGCGCACGCAAAACAAAGAAAAAGGGGACAAGAACTTGTTTCTTCTTTTAAATTTTTGTTTTAGGGAAGCTTATAAAAATTTAAATGCCTGAATCCCGGATCCACTTTTCGTCTGGAACTGGTCCTTGACTGCGAGTGTATCTACGGAACTCAGTAGCGGGTGATGAACTAAGGCTGGTTGAGGGGCCTTGAGGCGACTCTTTTGAAGGTGAGGGCTCAGGAAGCTGCGGAGAAGGTGTGACCTTGGAATCTCCGGAACTTCTGGAATGAGAATGGCCGCTGGAGACAGTCCTCGAACTAGGGCTTGATTGACTGCACTTGGTTGTGCTGGCTGAATTTGAATGTGTAGTCGAAAGAACTTCTCCAACTATGGTCTTTTCATTAGTAGAGGAAGAGTCGTTTGATAGGGTTAAAGGTAATGTGTGAGCGTCGGAGTTATTTAGTTCCCTATCATGCAAACTAGTTTTATTACTTACTTCACTCTTTCTTGCAGTTAAAATGTCTTTTGCAATCGGCAAGTTAATTTCTACACTACTAGTACTATTACTTACTGATTTCATACTTAAGGTATTGTTTTTATTTGAAGATGCTTTTTCCATTACGTTTGTTTTTATTTCACTATTGTTATCCTTTCTCTGATCTTCACTTGATGTATGTAAAAACTCGTATCCCTTCTCGATCTTAAGTGGTGTGTTACCTAGCTTAAATTTTTCTAAATTAGAAGCTAAACATGGCTTAATTCTATTTACATGTACTTTTTGCGTCTTACCGGTATGTAAACCCTTAATCGTGGCATTTACGTTTTTAAGATCTAAAATCCTATAGGGTCCTGACCACATTTTTGCTAATTTCTTCGTAATACCTTGCTTTATTCCTTGTTCCAGTAAAAAACTTTTTCTCCTACTTTAAATTTATGTGGTTTTGTTGTTTTATTAAAGTGTTCGTGAACTTTGTTCGTATTTTTCTCTATATTATACAGGGCATTTTGATGTGCGATTTTCATCCGTTGCAAAAACTCTGATACGTAGTTTTCATGCGTATCATATCTTATTTTCATTGGTCTAAATAAATCATCAAATGGATAATCCATATCTCTACCGTATAGTAGGAAGAATGGACTCTCTTCTGTAGTAGAATGAGTCATTGAGCTGTATGCAGCGAGAGCATAGGGTAGCCAGATATCCCAATCTCTCTGATCTGGACTTATGTAGTGACTCAACATGTCTTTAAGTGTTCTATGGAATCTTTCCAAAGCTCCATTGGTTTGAGGCCTGTACGCTGTAGTTTTTAGATGGTTGATTCTTAGTACTTCGCAAATTTTTTCCATTAATCTACTTGTGAAATTAGTACCTAAATCAGTAAGCAACTGTTTTGGTGTTCCATGTCTTAGGATAATTCCTTGGATAAAAGTTCTAGCTACTGTATCAGCAGTTTGATCTTTCATTGGAAACGCTTCTACGTACTTCGTCAAAGAATCTTGTACAGTGAGAATATATTTATTCCCTAAATCTGTAATTGGTAATGGACCTACAACATCCATAGCTATTCTATAGAATGGTCTTGTTGGTGTCTTAAATTTTTGAAGTGGTGCTGGTCTTAAATGTGGCGAAGTTTTTCTTTGAGCGCACGAAATACATGCATTCACATAAAGTTTTATGTCGCTGCACATTCCTTGCCAATAAAATATCTTTTTAATTCTCTCATAAGTCTTGTCGTAACCTACATGTCCTGAGAGTGGCAGATCATGATAAATTTCCATAATACTTAATATAAGTTCTTTTGGAGCTACAAGGGTGTCATCAATAGTCCATTGTCCGGACTTTTTGTAAACAATTCCATCTTCATCTGCGTAAAAGTTTGTTGTTTCTCCTGATATAATTTTGTTTAAAATTCTTAACACATCTGGATCTTTTCTTTGCAACTTTTTTATCTTTTCTCGACTCCATATGGGATCTAATTCGTTAACATTTCCTAGGTAACGTATTGTAGTTTCTTGGGTTGTTTTTATCCTAGATAATGCATCGACATTGGAGTGGTTTTTTCCAGGTCTATATTCAATCTCAAAAGTATACTCTGATAATGCTAAAGACCATCTCATTAATCTATTATTTGGTTCTTTAACACTCATTAGCCACTTTAGAGGTTGGTGATCTGTATAAACAGTAAATTCGACTCCATAGAGATAACATCGAAACTGTTTTATACCCCATAATAGTCCTAGACACTCTCTTTCGGTAGTTGAATAATTTCTTTCTGCTTTATTTAGTTGACGACTTGCATAGCCAACTGGAAGTTCTTTTCCATCGTAAATTTGGCTTAAAATGGCTCCTAATGCAAATCCTGATGCATCTGTTGATAAACAAAAACGTTTTGAAAAATCTGGATATTTTAAGATTGGTTCGTTGATTAATGCAGACTTTAATTCTTGGAAAGCCTTCTGGTTTTCTTCTTTCCACAAATATGGAGTATTCTTTTTTGTGAGGCTAGTTAAAGGTATTGCGATTTTTGCAAAGTTTGGTATAAACCTTCTATAGTACGATACTAAACCTAAGAAAGATCTGATTTCTGTTATGTTCTTTGGTATTGGAAATTCTTTAACTGCCTTAATTTTTCCTTCGTCTGGTCTTATTCCATCGCCTCCTACAATGTGACCTAAATATGTAGTTTCTCTTTTCAGAAAGACACATTTTTCTGGATTTAATGTAAGTCCTGCTTTTTTTATTCTGTCAAATATGGACTTTAACTTTTCTAAGTGTTCTCGAACACTGTTTTTAGAGAAACAAATTATGTCATCTTGAAAAACAAAACAATGACTTCCGGTTAATCCTGATAGAATTGCGTTCATCAATCTCTGATATGTAAATGGCGAATTAACTAATCCAAATGGCATTCTAATACATTCATAATGTCCCCAAGGAACTGAAAACGCAGTCTTTTCTCGATCTTCTGGAGCTACTTCTACTTGCCAGAAGCCTTTTGTCATATCCAATGTTGTAAAAACTTGTGCTCCGCCTAACGAATCGATGGTTTCTTGTATATTTGGAATGGGAAAATAATCTCTCCTTGTTACTTTGTTAAGAGCTCTAAAATCTATACAGAACCTATATTTCTTTTCTCCATTTTTATTAGTTTTTTCCACTAAAACAACTGGTGCACTCCATGGTGATATTGATGGCTGTATAATCTTGTTTTTAAGCATTTCGTCAATTTGTTCACGTAAAATTTCTTGTTGTTTAAAAGGAACCCGGTAAGGTGCACGTACAATAGGTGGTGAATTATAAGTTTCTATTTTATGCTGCACTAAAGTTGTCTTCTTTAACGGCTTGTCTCCTAGGTGAAAAATATCTTTGTATTTTCTTAAAAATGATATAACTTTATCTCTTACCAAACCAACTAGATGTTTTGTTGCTTCGTTCAAAACCTGCTCAAAAGACTGTTCTTGACTAGGTTTATCACGAGTGAAGCTTTCTACCAAATCTTCTGTCATATCTGCTAAGTTAGCTATAGGGGTATTTTTTGGAAGAAACTGAGGTGTTGGAAAAACATTTAAAATTCGTACAACCACGTTCCTTTGCAGTTCTTCTGGGCTTGGAATAGTTACTATTGAACTAGCACACAACATTCCCATTGGAAGTTGTAAAGGCTCTACGATTCTATTGCCAGCAGGGATACGTCTATCAACTGAGGCTAGAATATCGCAGCCGCTGAAAGGTGGTATCTCCAGGAATTCTCGTAGACGTGCAACAGAGGCATTCGCTCTAACTGTTTGTTTGTCTCTTGAAAACGGCTTTTCTCCATCCTTTTCGTTGTACGTATTATTTGGGCTATTGTGTAACCAATCAAGGATTTTTTTTTCCTTGTTACGGACTAGCAAACTGGTATTACTACTCTTTTCTGAGCAATCCATCAAATTGAGATCTCTCATCGGCTTCATACTGTTCCCACTGTAAATACTTATATTTTCATTATTAGTATCTGTAAGGAAAACTTCCTTATCAGTTAGGAGCTTCTGATGTTTTGACTTTACTTCCCCTGTTTTATCTAATGTCGCTTCTAGCCGACAAAATTTTGAAAGATTAGCTGCAGATGGTTGAATGACGTTTTCATCCGGTAGTTTAACCATTTTAGAGTTACTGTTTTCTGTAACTCCATGACTCGAATTTGGCAAAACATCTGTCATGGCTATATTACAACCATTGATTACAAATAAATTGTTTCTAAAATCTATAGTTGGCAAAACTCTTGATATAAAATCCATACCTAATAAACCTTGTGAAGGAAAACTTAAATCATCTTCACAAATTGCGCATTTCTGCTGAATGTCTCCTGATTTTAATTGAAATAGAACAAAAGTCAAACCATATTTATTAATTACATTTCCTGAGATGTCTGTTATTTTTGTTGGACATTCATTTATGATTGGTAAGTTTAATCTTTTGACTAAACCGATTTTAATGAGCGAAACTGCGGCTCCAGTATCTAATAGCCATTTTGACGGTTGATTTTGTATATAAAGCTCAATAAATCTAACTCGTTCAGTTAGTAATCTAATAACAATTGTTGACTTTTGAGATTTTTCCACGTTGACATTTGTAATGTTTTCATCTATGGTTTGGGCTTTGGAGGTTGGCGCTTGGAGTTTAAAGACCCGGGAGGACAAACTTCTCCGATTTTACCACAGTGAAAGCAAAACAATTTTTGATTGCTAAAACAAGTTAGCTTGCTATGACCTTTTTCTCCACATCTATAGCATCGGTCCACCATATAAGGATATTCTTTTGGAGGTTGTCTGACTCCATTATTTGACATAGTAACTCTTGGTGAATTGGCTCCACGCATTTGAATAGGGCTACTACGGTTGTGAGTAAAACCTCGGTTTTGTTGATATCCACCGTTTGGTTGATATCTTGCACTTTGTTGATTAAATGTAGGATTTTGTTGATATCTCTCATAACCTCTCTGATTTCCATTATTTTGGAATGTTCCTCGACTCTGTTGTTGATAACCTCCTCTTTGATTAAATTGAAAATTGCCACGAGTTGGTTGAAAACCACCTCTTTGATTAAATCCACCGCGGCTTGGTTGAAAACCTTGGTAATATGGTCTTGGATTAGGCACGTTTTGATAATGTTCTTCTGGTGATTGATTAAAATCTCTTCGAGCAAATGAGTACTTTTGATTGGGCAAATCTTCCCTTTTTGACGAAAAATATCTTATTGTTTCCTCAGGTTGTTGCCTACTGGTTGATGGATAACTTGGTCGTTCTGATGTAGACACTTTTCTTATCGATATTATGTCGTACTTAGTTTCTTTGATTAGTCTGGCTACTTTTTGTTCACTAATGAGAGCTTGTTCTAGACATTCCTCAAGGTCATAAAATTCTCCTTTGGCTAAAACATCGTTGGCCAATTTGGTATCTATGCCTTGGAAAAATTGTTCTACCAATAGTAGATTTCTATGATATAGTTGTTGTGCCGTCATGGTATCTATCGGGAAAAATTTATTCGCAATTATTTGTAATCTTTGAACATACTCTCCTAGAGATTCTAGTGGCTTACGAATACAAGATCCTAATTCTCTTTTTCCTTCTGACATTGGAATTTTTCTGCCAAATACTTTCTGTAAGTAGTTTCTCATTTCAAACATGTTTCTTGGTCTTTGACCTGGAAGCAACGAGCTGTAATACATCTTAACTTTCTCTCTAAACTTGGACTCACAGACTTTGACCATATCTTCCTGACTCCATTTGTGTTGTCTACCTAAGTTTTCTATGGCGTCCAAAAATAAGTCAAAATCTGGACCTCCAGTGTAATTTTCTAATAATGTCATATCTTGTATTCCTCCAGTAAATGACATTTTCCGCAAATAGAAGTTTAGCTCAGCTAATTGTTCATTTTCTAATGGTGAAGTTCTTTTGGGCGGGGCATCATGCCTGTTTGTTTGTGAGAACTGTGACTCATCATATCTATTATAATATTCTTGAGGCTGAGAAAATTGAGTTGGCCTTCTTAAGTTTTGAGCGAAATTTTGAGATTCATCCACGAACTGGGATTGAAATTGAGCTGAACTTTGTGGTTCACTTCTCATTTGCTGTTGAGTCTCGGAGGTTATCTGTTGCTGTTGAAAATATGCTGCTACTGCTGCAGCTAAATCCGCATTTGTAAAGGTGACTTGACCATTATTCTGAGTAAGTAAATTACCTACATTTCCATTTGTACCATGAGTCTGTGCATTAGAGGTTGTGTTCGCAGTTGTGTATTGCACACCTGTGACGGTTGTTGTTGAGATATTTACTCCTGTAGTTTGATTTTGTATTATTCCATTTTCTGTATGAAAATGGCCGCCGTTAGTTTCTTGGTTGACCGATGTTACAGGGGGATCGATTAAATCAGTGTTATTTTCATCTTTTTTAGACATTTTTGTTTAGTTTAGTTTTAATTAGGTTGCAATATTAGGAGAACGACAATACTTACTAAAAAACTATAGACCAAGTATAAAATATAATTACAAGGTACCTGAAGCAACCCTCTCGAGTTGGAAAGGAAATCAAACGTCACTGGTATACCAAGTACTCCTTTCAATATACAAGGTATAATTAAAGCAAATTCCGACTTGACACGCAATCCTTTTTTTTTTTACTTATTTTTCTTTAAAAATAAAAAATATGATTCAAAGCGACACGAGATAAAAAAAATAAAAATTACCAGAGTAACTCTACTGTTTAGGGTTTACTCTACTGTGCTCCTTTCTTCTAACACCTCTGGTAATTTCTTTTGGTCTATTGTTTTTTAAATACAAACCATGCATATAAATATGCAATCCAACACTATCCAATTGTCATAACCGTAAGCACAAAATTGAAACGCTACATACAAAGTTAATTCACTAATATCTTAAATATTTCAAAATTATTTAAACTAATTAATGCTATTATAATAACTAGCGAACGATTAAAACTATTTTGCTTAGCCAAAATTACCACTAACTTAATGTTACTTGATTATTAAATGCATAAAACAAATCTTAAGTTAAAAATAAACCCACTAACAGCTAAAAATGAAAGTCTCTGAGTGTATGGAAGAGGATAGGAATACTTCGGAAAAATGCTTCCTTTCGTTCCAAAAAGGATTTGATAGCAGTATTTCCTTCAATACTCCAAAGATGCGTCCTGTAAAAATAATATTTGATGGATCCAATGAACTATTGATCTATTTTAGTATATACGTTATATACAAATACATCAATATGTCACAACACTAATCTTGCGTAACCTTGCCTTACTTCAAAAAAATTGTTCTAAATGAAAATTTACTCATCAGCAAAACACAAAAATAATACAAGAAAACTAGAGATAAATTTATTAAATTTTGCTAAGTTTTTTCCAACTAAAAGATACGTCATGAACCTAAAGAAAACTTTTTTTTTACAGTAGTAGGGAATATACTATGTAGCATTTATTTTATTTTAATCACTAACTTTTATGACTATCACTAGAAAAGAATTACACTCAGCACGAGCATTTCCAAAGAAATCTTATCTTCATTTCTTAATTATACTTTTACAAAAAAAACAACTTCAGAATCTTCAAAACACTAAAACTGTATTATATTATGTAATAAAACATAGACATAGACTTATAATATAGATAGATAAATAATACATAAACTTATAATAGTCATGATGATAAGCAAAACAATTATATTTTTGAGATAAAATGGATTGGTGTTACGTCTGATAAGTTCTAAATAATCTAAATGGCTATATAATTATTGTTTTAATAGCAACATTTTACTACGCTAATTTGTTATAAACAAATATCATTTATGTGATTCTTAGATTATGATTGTCGATAAGACTATAAGAACAGTTACCATTCTTTATAAAGCTTGTTAAAAAGATTACAAGGTATAATTTATGAAACTTATTATGTTGATGCAAACTACTGAGACGATTCTCATGAACGATGAAATCATTATTTTTTTATCAAAATTATTCCAAAGATTTATCTTGATTTTTAAAAAGGTATAGCCAAAAATTGTACTTGCAAAACACTTAATTAGGAAATTAGCTATTTAATAGTCAATAGATAAAATAAGTAAAAAGAATAGAGGTTACACTTCAGTTAGTTGGCATACTATTTTTGTACTAAGGCTACATATACAGGTTTACGGTGCTCTTAAAGAAGAATAGTGTCTAAAGAAAGAAAAATGATCATAGACAACTTATTTAGAGAATAGTGAAATCTTTAACTAGATTCTCTGTCTAGCGTAGACTAAATATGATACTAGATAGCAAACAATACAAAATAGTATCTGCAGTTACATAGTTTTTTATTAAGTAAAAATTGATTTTCCAATCTCAGATTACTTTTAACAGCAAGTAATTTATTTAACGCATATTATATTATTTTCGTTAAGTTCATTAGTATTTTATTTATTATTGCAAAACATTGCTTGTGCATTTCAAACAAATGTAAAACGATCAAATAAGAAATCAAATTTAATAAAACACATTTATGTCTATTGCAAAAAATAAGTAGAAGATGAAGTCTAAGAGGAAGAATAATGTATATTCTCTCTAGTTTCACATAGCAAGTTTCCAAAACTGGCTATAGGTTTTCTTAGTTGATCTTTTTAGGCTTAGGATATCATGGGATTTACTGAACCGATTTTAATGATAGATTTTTGTCGAAAAGTTAATGTTAAAATAGTGCTTGTTTTTTTTAGTGTTTATCAAGTTCTGATTTATGATCAAGTTCTGATTTATGCTAGGTTTTTTTTTTAAAGAAAAATTAGCTATATTATTTAAATTATAAAGGAAATAACCCTTTATGTTTCGATTTTAATGGTCAAAAAGCATTGAAGTTATTAAATTAGAAGTATTTTCATTTACCTATGTCGTTAGTTTTAAAAGAAATTTGTTTTTCTTCTTTAATGTTTTTAGAGATATTTTGATAATTAGAGATTACAAATCATTTTGCAGTTAAACACATGGTTGATTACCTAAAAGTAAAACTTTGTAGAAAAAGTTTCTTCAGAAAAATTACCTTGTTTCCTACATTAGAATAACATTTAAGCAGTGGCGGTCCCAGACTTTTAAAAAGGGGTAGAATAATATTTAGGTTTAAGTTTTATGACCTTTTCTAGTTAGATCAGATTCGATTATAGTTAAGCATATTAAAAGAAATTATCGATAAATAGTCAGATTGGTTAAGGTTAGGTTAACAGTAGTTACCAATTTAACCATTTTTATTAAAATTAAGAATGTGTTGATTTTTTTTCGTTTGTTAATGTTGTTATTCAAAAAAAACAAAGTTTTAAAAATATCTTAGTGTCTTTATTAGGTCAATCAAATCATTAATAATGTCCTGATTAATGATTTGTTATAAAAACAAATTGAAAATTCATTTTGGTTTTTTTTTTTTCATCTTTAATTTATTTATTTTTTTATAACTTGTTATAATTTAAAGAAAAAGAAAACTTAAGCAAAGGAAAAGGTTTTGATGATTTTTGGGTTATATTATCATGAGTGGATTTTTATCAAGAAGGTCTCATGTCCTCTTCTATGAATCCTCTTAAAAGTTAATGTTTATTCTGTTTACTGAAATTACAAGACTTTTCTCTTTTTTATAGTTAATTAATAGCTTATACATTTTTGCTTGATTTTAGCTTAATATTACATTTTGGGTGGTTTATTTAATTAAAAATGTTATAACTTTAAAGAATTTTTGATTATTTCTTACTGTTAAAGGATTAGGATTATAAGCATGTAAGATTTTGTTTTTCCAAGTTAAACATGTTTTAAATATATTTCAGTTTAGTCATTAATAATAATAATAATTTTATTTTATGATGCTTTATATATTTAATGGCTTAAATGTTCATTACTATGGAACATTGGTTACCAGGCAGTGTTGTACTAGTTACTTTACATTAAGATAGATAGTTTTTGAGTTATCAATATTATCAGATTGCATAGATAATTTTGGTAACAAATTACGTGTGTTCACCAAAGATGGTGCAAAATTAAATTTCAAATGTTATCAATACAGTATTATCATTATACAAAAGTAATGATGATATCCAAACTTATTATACTTACAGCAAGCAAAGATATCTGATTTAAAATGTAGAGTTTGGTTTGCTTCCTACCTTTCAATAAAGGTACGGTGTATTACCTTAGTGTATTTAACAACTTAGATTTTTTTTTTATGAAAAGTGAGGAGGTAGTATGTAGGAAAGACTACTTCAAAGCAAAGGATTAGAGGATTAATAATGCAAACAAGTTTTAAAGGTTAAGAAAGTAATGTTTTTTATTTGTATTTATTTATTTTAGGAATCAGGCGAAAAATACTAGGTTAAGTTATTTTTTTATTTTTATTTTTAATTGATATTAAAGAATTTGTCCTAATAGTTTATACGAACAACAAAAATAATTGTCAAACATATAGTACTATACTATTTTAAGACAAGCTTATATTCTTATAGAGCAGAGAGATAAGAAAGAATGTAAAATTTAACATATATGAAACAATGGTAAAAAGCACGCTGTTGTATGGAATAGAGACTTGTCGCGTAACAGAAAAATACAAAAAAAAAATGGAAAGTGTCGAAATGGATGCAATAAGAAGATCAATGAGAATATCTAGATTAGATCACATAAGAAATGAGATCATAAAATAAAGAATGGGAATCGAGGGAAGCATAACGGATGACATCACTAAAAGGCAACTCATATGGCACGGCCATGTACAACGGATGAACGACGAAAGATTACCAAAACAGGTCCTAGAGTGGCAACCAGTAGGGCGCAGAAAAAGAGGACGTCCTAAACTAGAATGACCACAGTCAATCCAAAGGTCAATGAGTCAAAAGAATCTGACAGAAGATGACTTTCAGGATCGAAGGAGGTGGAGAATAGGCGTTGGACAACGTAGAAAAACGTTCTAAACCGACATAGTAGTAGTAGTTATATTCTAGTATTAGACGTTTAGAGCAAGGTTAGCTTAGCTTTGGTTAGGTTAAAATTTGGTTTGGGCATAACCCTTAGAAGTAAATGTCGAATTTTAAGATGCAGTTAAAAAGTAAGATTAAATAATTCATTAATAGGTTAGCCATGGTTGGGTTAGATCAGAAGTGATAATAACCTAGAAGTGGATTACCTCTAAATACTTCAATAATGTAACAGAAAAACTTACGATAGAGATGATACTTGGCACATACTTAGGTATGGTGTTTAGTCTAATTACGTACATTTCCTTAGTTATAACAAAAATATTCTTATATCAATTTTGGCAACATTTGGCGATTTCTAAAATAGGATTTCAAAGATATGTAATACAATGATCTTATTATTAAAATAGGAAGTAGTTGATGGTGTCCATTTTAAATTTTAAACAACAGTGTTGCTATTTTGTTTGATCTTTTAAATACTATAGCTGGTTCTTTTCTATAGGTGCTCCAGAATGAGTCAGAGAGCTTAAAATTTATAAATTAGTTTCTTGCAAGAAAATCATTAGTATCTGATTCAAGTACAAAGTTAAACAATCGCAAGTAGGGGATGGTGGGGAAATATCGATCACTTAAGATTATATACTTTTTCTTTTTAATAAATGACAAAGCCGCATGTTAGCGACGTTGTCATTTTTTTTTCTCCCAGTTTTACAGATTTGTAGGTGATCATTTTTACCCGCTGAACGATATTACCCTCCGTTTCCTTACATTTAAATCAAGAAAGAAATATATACCTACTTAAAATACTGACATTCGTCTACGATGGGAATCAAACGAGTCGATTAATAACATATTTTAAAAAAAAATCACAGGATGATTTACACATAACATTCATCATAGAATCACATGAAATACAATACTATCGAGGAAAAAAAAACTTATTGAATACCTATCGATACCTATTTTCCAAAGCAAAACTTAATAACACTTATAGATAAGGCAAGACTCTGCAATTTTCAATACTACCTACTTGTTTATTTTTTTATAAAATATTTATAGCAATGCTTATTTTGTTTTTGATTTCTCCTTTAACGTTTTGAATGGTACCTAAATACTTTTTGCAACGGTTGTGTCTTATATTAATTAATTTCTGGAATTAATTAATTTCTGGCATAAATCTTATACAGGGCACAAAATTAGCTAGAATTTCGTCCTTTAATGGAATTTTTGTGGTTTTAGTATGTTGTAGCTTTGCAATTAAGTAAAATCAGCTAAAATAAAATAAAATATTATAATACAATGAGGTTCGATTTTAGTTAAATCAGCTAAAAAATAAAAAAAAAAATAAAATAACAATTTATATAGAGCGATATGTTATATATGCGTTTATCGTATGTAATGCTATAAAGGTAATCAATAGGTGGTTACTTTGCTAAAAGTGACGATAAAGCTACATTTGCGTTACTGCAAAACAACGCTAACGTCAACGTCATCATTGGGTCAATATTAATGTGTGATAAAAAAAATTTTTACGCTATTACAAATTATTTGCGCTAATTTGATTTAAATAATTACAAAACGTCTCTGTGTAAAAAATTTTGCTAGAGTTTAGCAACTGAGATCATCACAAAGGTAGAGTAATCAAATAAATTTGGCGATTTAAAATAAAAAAAAATTAGGGATAAGACTCTAATAGACATATAGAGTATTCTATTGCGCAAGAAGGGTCAATTTCCAATATCCGTCAAAAGAAGAAATGGTACATAAATTGGGTGATATTTTCAGGCAGAGAGTTAATTAGGCGTGTTTTCCAGAATTCTGCCTCGCTATTGGCTTACATCTACTGAGCTCAACAGTTTAGTCGGCTACCGCAAGGGCTTAGATTTTACAAGGGGTAATAATTAAAGGGTAGTTTAAACGTTTACTGGTAGAATTGTACCCAAAAAAAGGTTTTTTCGTTTATGCAAATTGCCATTTCGTAGTGTAATAAAATGATTTAATGCAAATGGTTTCTCACCGCTTATAATAATAAATAGGTAGTAGGGAAAAATCATCCATGTTATTGGTATCGAAAGTTAATTTAACGTATTTTGAATTAACTTAATTTACAATCAGCAATTATTAATTTTATACCAATTTTCGATTTTTATAATCTCTATCTGTTGAAATAATACATGTAAATTAAGGTCAAAAATCATTAATTCAACTAACAACTTTACTAACTAAATAAAAATTTAGCTAGGGTTCCGAATTAAAATTTTGTTGATCCGTCTACCAATTTTAAAAACAGCAATGTAGTAGCGCAAAGCAGCAGCTTATAGAGCGCTATATATTATCTTTCTTATCTTATTAACTATTATTTTGTTAGTGCTGAAAGAAATACACACTACATGCAAAAATTAATATTCACGCTTTAGCGTCTTCTGGAATTTCTAGAAGTGAAGTTCTAGGTGATATCTGGTAGTTTTTTAGATGACTTGAATTTCTGTCGTCGCCTGTTTTTTTCACGCTTTAGCGGCTTCTATGTGTTGTACCAATTTATTATCACTCATCTCGTTCTATAATGTTAAATTTTTTCCAAAAAGAAATAATTTAAAAAAAAACAAAAATACTTGATTGAGTTCAGTTAGCAGTATAACCAAACTTTTCCTAGGTGTTTTTAATTTTAAAATTGAGAGTTAGCAGTATAACTTCTCCAAATTGGACCAAAATAACCTCTAAGATCGATTTTATACCAATGTTTAATACCAAAGTTTAATAAAACAAAGGAAATACCAACTTTTTAAGTTTACCTATTAAAAAAAAAATAGTACCAACGTTTTACATTCAAGTTTCACTAAATAAAAAGAAGAGAAATTTACCAAAATTTTGAATTTACCTACTAAAACTATTAATTTAAGTAATCTGTTTTTTACCAACGGTTTAAGTTTGCTAAAAAAAACTAAATAAAAGTAAAAATTAAAAACAGATTCTACCAATGTTTAATATTGAACTATACACTAAAAAAAATAAACTGGAATCTACCAACGTTTTATTTGCCATTTCTCTGTGAAACACAGGCTCCCAATTTGTTAATAAAGTTAGCAGTATAACATTTATTATGATTCTGACAAACTAAAACACCCCACACCTGACACCAATTTGTAACGGGCGAGCGGTCATTATGTATATTTATTTAATTATTTATTTAAGGCAACTACTTTATTTAGTTTTTATGTGAATATTTTGTGAGATAGTAATGAATGAATTAACCCAATAGAAACAGAGGTAGAGTGGAACACAACACCAAGATGACACATGCGAGTCTTTCCTGGTGCGCTTCATCTGAAACAATGTAGACCTCTGGAAAAACAAAGTAGTTCTCGGGGCTGAATCCATGTTGGCGTTCTACAGTCTTGTTAGTACATGAGTAAGCTTACTTACCAATTCAAATCTTAAACCTCTAGACAACTGCTACTCGATTGGATGATATTTCTTTTTCACTATATTTCACTGTTTTGTTTTGATATGTTTCTGATATGAACTGCCCATCAAAGTTATTTAGATCAGGCCAATCTGAGATTAACTAAACTTCTTGATTTGATCTGAATTAGCTTTTTACCAATTTTTAGCTATAATACACTACTATACTCAGCTTGCTCTAACATTAAATAATCGATAGGTTGTTCATCAGATCTGTAGTTTTATTTTTAATTTTGTTGTTAAATAAAAAGGCCTTGTTTCTGGACTAGGCAAGTGTATATTTTAAAATAAAAAGATGAAAATATGAAAATATGACAAATTAAAAAACAATTTAAGAAAAATGTGACAAAATTAATTATTTGACAAAATTAAACAAACAAAGCTAAATCATGTTTTATTTTAGGCAATTCTATTTCCACCCTCTTCCTAAGTTTTTTAGACTTTAAATAAAAATCCCAAGTATAGGCAAAAACTTGATAAATTAATAAAAAAAAACCAACATTACCCATCTCTTAGTCAACTGATTTAAAACCCATTTTGATCCCAAAATAGTTTCCCACAAATCAAAAGTAAATACACAGAATTGTCTAAAATTATCCAAGTTTGTCAAATAAAGAAAGGGTTGAGGCAGTGTAATAATTGATACTTGACATTACTTACAAAAGTTAAAGTTTGCACGCGCTTATATTTTAAAACCCGACTGACTTTTCAAAACTCTAAGACGGAACTAAATTTTAAGTTTACAACTTGAAAAAAAACTGCTCTCAGATTATCCCTTCTTATTTGACATATTTGGGTAGGCGTCCCTAGATTGGAAAAAACCTATACATATACATATTATTCCTAAACTTTTGTGTTTAAAAACAGAGACATGAAATAAAGTCAGTGACACAAAAAAAGAACAAAACATCAAATTTTCCCTGACTTAATTTAAGTAAAGATGGCCTACTCTTAAAGACGTCCCACGGGAACACCCACAAATAAGAAAATTCAGTTAAAGCTCAAAGTCACCCTAGATTACCTAATTTCGGAAAACAAAGAAAGCTACTTCAAAAGTTACCTAAACTGATCTAAAAAATGAAACGAACATCCTAGTAATGTCCAGTTTAAAATTTATTAATTATTTTTCAAAATTGACCAATTAAAAAAAAACACTTTGCCTTTAAAGAAAGTGCCTACGATTTTTTGCTTTTAAAATCGAAACCGGGTTGGCATATAGCCTAAGTTGAGAAAACCCGGTGAAAAACTCAACTGCTATTTTCCAGAAAATTTCCAATTTTCTCTTAAAAAATATGACAAATCAAATCTTATATTTACATAGCCTTTAGTAATTGTTTGATTTTTCTACATTTAGTAATTACTAATTAACCACTTTGAAGTATTTAATGAACCACTGTTCAAAACAATACGTGACCTTTGAAACTTGCAATACTACGATATCCAAACGAAATCAATATGATCAAAATTAAGTGACACGGAAAATCAGTGAAAACTGGATCTATTTACCTGAAAATCAAATAGGAAGCAAAGTCCATCAAATCTAAAAAATAACTCAATTTTGTCGTTTTTGATATCGCTATAATCAACTTTAAAAGTTCTGTTCATATGTATGATCGTGACAAGAAAATTCGCAACATAAAGGAAAGCTACTATGAAAAGTTGGTTTTAATTTAGGGAAATATAAAATATTTCTCGGTCTATATATATCTGTCACTAAATCCGAAAACATTAAGAAAAGTATAAATCAATAGACAAGGGTCTTATCTTATAAATCAATAGACAAGGGTCTGAATCTAAAAGCCACTTAACATTTTTAAAGCTTAAGAGTTTGTTTAAAGTGTGACATTTATTGGCTATATATTTTCCTAAAATTACAAATATTATGTCAAAATTAGAAAAGCTCTCTTGTCTGGTCTTTAAGAGTGTAAAATATACGAACCACATGTTTTTCTGCTATGGGAAAAAACTTTAGCCGATATTATATTATATTTAAAGAAATAGACCTTAACAAAAAATCTGAGAAATATTCAAAATAAAATATGGGAAATTCTGTTACACTAGAATTAAAAACCTACAATTAAGTATACAGTTTATGGACATACCTACCGGGTGGGTCAAAAAAAACAGGACAATTTTTGTTTCATTATAACTTTTGAACTATACAATCGATTTTAATGGCACAAACTGTGCGTGGCAGAGAATTAATCGGAGTTTTGACAAAATATGTTTTTTTGTCCGCCATCTCAAAATCCAAGATGGCGGACGAAATTAAAATGTACCCTTCAAAGATGTTCGTTTACTATTGTGTTGCGAATAGGGATGCCAACTCCCACTGGAGCCACAGGAGGACATTTTTATATGATCTTACAATTAATGTTTCTGATCATGATGCCTTTGCAAATGACCACGAGCCGCCACTGAGACTCATTTTAAAGTAAAAATTAAAATAAAAATATTTTGCTGTTGAAACAGCCCAATCAAAATTAATAGTTATTTAAAAAACAAGTTTTAAAAATGAATTTATTAATATGGGCGAGACAGTTTGGTGGGCCGAGCCTTAGCGAGTTCCATAATTCGAGCGAGTTGTGAAAAAAAATTTTCATGCAATATACAGCGTGTGCAAAACTTTTGCACTTGCTCTGTGAAAAACGCCGTTTTCAGTGAAAAACTTCATTATCGGAGGTAGTTTTTTAATAAATTTTGAACACTGTTTTTGTGGGAAATAGGTAATATGAATTCTAATATGTACTTTTGTTTTATTTTTATGCTGGGGTTATGTATATAAAAATTAAAATACCTATTTTGCTATTTAGACAGCCAAAATAAAAAACAAACATCAATATTTTTGTAAAAAAAAAACAATCTGTAAGTTTTTTTGAATTAAAAGATAAATGGCTTTTTAAAGTTGGATTGCTTAAAAATCTTAAAATGGTTTAAAAAAAACTGAAAAAAATAATCAAATTCTATATCAAAACAACAACAAAGATCATATGATGTGATGTTGCACATCTGTTTTCAGATAAAAATAAAAAAAAGTTAAAAGTTGACCAACTTTTTATTTTATAGAATCAACTATTATTCTTATCTGTATGTATAGTGTATAAACTCAGCATAAGCAGAAGTGCTAGATTTCAATAATATAAAAAGAAAACAGTAAATTGAGGCATTTGGGGCAATCATCTTAAAAATATTAAATACTTAGTAACACAAACCAAAACTTGGAGGCAAACATAGACGAATCGTTAAATACCGAGATGAATTCCAAGACGTGCGCAAGCGTTGATCTGTCACTTCTGCCAACCAATCAACTGAGAGATATTTCAGTATGGTTTTATATAGCAAAACTTTAATAATTCCCAGTTCTTTTTGATGAAAATTCGTCGTTTTTGTTCTGTGAAAATGCCGGTGACGTGCAAGTTGTGTGACAAATTATTTAGTGCCCAATTTAATTTGAATAAACACTGTCATCGGGGTTCTACTGTATGTCTATGCTACGATAAACTTTTTTTTTAAAGATTTAGCGCATTTAAATTTGTCAATACTCACATGGCAAAACAAAATAAACGTGAAATGCATATAGAAGAAAAAATACTGCATATACCTCAAAAAATATTAATCGCAGCACATAGATATTGTATATGTTTGAAATCAAAAAGAAAATCTTAAAATGCAAAAATATACAGGGTGTTCCCTCTCAAAAAATCGACTTTATTGTCACACCCTGTACAGGGTGTCCCAAATTCGTTGTTTTTTTGTGGTGTCGGGTATTTCTAGGGGAGAAAGAAAAAAACTGAGCCTCCTTTGCGACGCTCAAATTTTAAGAGAAGCCTAAAGGTGAAAACTACATTTAGATATAGCAAGCCGTTTTTAAGCTACGGAGTGTTTTTGTCTGCATTTTGCTTTTGTGTAAATAGCTTTCTTATAGATCTTTTCTTGAAGAATTGACAGATGTCAACGGTTTTTATTTATCTCTTTTGGTTTTTAAAATATTGCATAAAGTTGTTATTTTTCTTACAGAATAACTCTAAAACTCTCTCTAAAATTTCCTTTAAAATGATGTATCACACTCAATATTTTAATTTTTAATTTTTTTTATTGTTTTCTTTATTTTTATTTTTTAATCACCTCTTTATTATTTTTTAATATTAAGCAAACTAAAATATGTGGTAAAAATAAAAAAAAAAAAAAATATAAAGAAATCCCATTAATCCCATAAAGAAAAATTAATTTTATGGGATATCTCAAAAACTAAACGTGACAAATGAAATTTAATTTAACAGTTGAATTCCTCTTAAAAAAGTGTCTAAAGAATGTTTTCACAGAAATAAAAATATTAATAAATAAACAAGTTATAGACCCAAAATGCAGACTTTTTAAAAACACCCCGTAGTTTAAAAACGGCTTGCTATATCAAAATGCGATTTTCACCTTTAAACTTCTTTTGAAATTTGAGTGTCGCAAAGGTTGATGAGGTTTTTTTAGTTCCTCTAGAAATACCCGAAACTCCCCAAAAACATCGAATTTGGGACACTGTACATGGTGACGGATAGAAAAAAATTATGTTGGCTTTTAAAGTTCATCATCATCATAATTAACCAAAAAAAATCTACAATTTATTATAGCCCTTTATTTTCAATGATAAAGTTGCTGAGTGCTCCGGTTATAAAAAACCACCCGGTACCTACATAAAATCATACCCAAAAATTAGAATTGACCATTATTTTATACCTTGAATTTTTTATTATACGTTAAGCTCTTCGATCTCGCGCCAATCCCGGTATTCGCGCCAATAATTTAAATTAGACATTTTGACGTTAATTTTGGCGCATGCTCCTTTGATGGAATTCATCTCGGTATTTAACGACTCGTAAACATAGGGTGCAAATTCTGCGACCTTCTATGCGCGATCGTCTGTGCCGGACTGACCACAGAACATTTGACTGACCTTTGCTTTGCCGCGGGAGACGTGACGAAAACTTACGAATGATGCCGCCGTTGCTTAGGGCTGTTTTTACAGACGTTCCTCAGGCTTGGTTTATTTATTTCTTAAATGTGTTATTTTATATGGATGACATAGAAAAAAATGGGGGAACAACTATGAATTCGGGTCATTTCTCATGACACAGGATCTGTGGAGGACGGAGGACATTTTGCCTCAAAGGAGGACTGTCGTCCTGGCTGGAGGACGGTTGGCAACCCTAGTTGCGAACATGTTTTAATTATTTTTTTTAATTAGTAAAAAAGCCACATCCTTGCCACACACAACAAGGTATGAATTTGCAACATCGGTTCAGTGGTTCTAAAAAAAATGTTTTTGTTTCAATTATTGTTTTGCATATTATACGATTACCTTGCCAATCATATCTGCATTTATTTTCTTATAAATTCATTACTGCTGAACCGATTTTAATAAAATAAAAAATATTAAGGTTAGAATTGATTGCTCTTTAGACTGTAATCAAAATTTGCCGCCATCTTAGAATTTAAGATGTCGGACAGAATTCTACTTGTTTCTCCAATATGGCGTTTCAATATGTTTTTCTATAAATTAAAAAATAAAACTAAAATATTGTCAGAAAATGATAATAAACACGCCATTTTGAAGATTCAAGTATGATTCTGTCCGCCATCTTAAATTTTAAGACGACGACAAATTTTAATTATGATCTTTAAAAAGCAAGTAATTCTCACCAGAATGTTTTTTATTTCATCAAAATCGGTTGAGTAGTAATTAATTTATAAGGAAATAAATACAGACATGAGTGGCAAGGCAATCGTATAATATTCAAAACAATGGTTGAAACAAAATTATTTTTTTGTTGAACCACCAAACCGATTTTGCTTACTTACACCTTGTTGTGCGTGGTAGAATGCAGCTTTTTTAATGATTTAAAAAATAATTAAAACATGTTCGCAACACAAGCATAAACGAGCATCTTTGAAGGGTACAATTTAATTTCGTCCGCCATCTTGGATTTTGAGATAGCGGACAAAAAGTTAAAACTCTGATTAATTCTCTGTCAAATGCAGTTTGTCCCATTAAAATCGATGGTATAGTTTAAAAGTTATATTGAAAAAAAATAAACCGGTATAGCCCGAGCTGTACTCCCTAGACACGTGGGACATTTCCCATGGGAGTAAAAGCATAAAAATTTGTACACATATTTAGTGAAAATACAACGTTTTTGACCCGCAGCACACACTTATTTTGCTTCACGTGGGGAAAAATTTTTAAAAAATGGCGGAAAAAATTGTGAAAAATTAGGTATACCCATATAGTCAAGATTATACTTATTTTTATATAATTTGTATTCACTGATTTCAAAAATAATGGTTTCAAGGTCATTTCACCTTACGCGACCTTGAAAAGTTAAGATTTATGGAGTATTTGATTAAAAAAATCACCAAAATTCAAGGTTTACCAAAAGCAAAGCAAAAAACTTTAAAACTATAAACAAGACCTGTACAAATTTGTTGTAAAATTTGTGTGGCGCTCAATGCTTTTTGACTTTGGAAAATGTCCCATAGAAAATTATATATTACGAGAAACCAACATTGGGTTTTTTGGTGTAGTCAGTCCGAAGCTTAAAAGTTTTCTGCGCCTGCACATTCTGTTAGGAATCACTTTCAAAAATGTTCGCCAAGAAAAAAGTTAGGCGTCTCAGCTATAATAAAGCTATGTACGAGAATTCAGCCTGTTAGTCATCACTTAAAAAATAGACCGGTGTACTGTGGACTATTTGCATTAGATGTAATTTATTATGTCTGCAATTTCTAATTTCTACAGCTCTACTTTAGTCAAATTTGGAGGTAACATCACCACTCAAATTAATATGCAACAAAAAAGATTTTATTTCTTATTGCCCCATTGCGATGCTTCTTATTACCCCACGATAGTCAAAACGAAGGGTTAATACGAAACATTTCCATTCACTTGTTTAACACAAGAAAAACTACAAAGTATTAAAATTGCAAATAAAATTTTACTTTAGACAAAAAAAAATATTCCCCCATCATTCCCTATTCAATATTTCCATTAGTCTTGCACACCAAATGACAAATAACCGCAACGTCGGCCTCGACTAAAACCGGTCAAAAAAGGCAAATTCGAACTGTCAAATATTTTTAAAGTTATCGTTGTCGACAAAGTTATGGGGCCTAAATTTGGCACGACCAAAAACTAACTAATAGGGACTTATTGCAATAAAGTCAGGCAGTAATTGTGCCGGGCACTATTGTGACAGTTTTGCATTGAAAACTGACTGCTGTTCTTTCAAAATTGACATACCAAAGTCACATTTATAAATCAAGTCGTTTTTCCATTAATAATGGCACTGTTAATTTCGGCTCTTACATTACACAAAGGCCTAATTTTGAAAGAAGACAGCTGTTCTTATAATGCGAAACTGTCAGAATAGTGCCCGGCACGGTTACTGCCTGGCTTTATTGCAGTAAGTCCCTAATATGTAACCGCTAACGAACACGCATACGCTATGCCAAGTAAACTGCTGTCATAAAAACAAATTATTTAACAAATTGATTTTCCCTTTAAAATATTACCTACTTACATCATCTTTTTCAAAAATACCAGCTTGCGTAATGTCATTTGCAGCACCAATTATATTGGACGGCTCTTGCTTTTTTAAGAAAGCTACAACTTCCTCGGCGGCAGTGTCTTTTGTAATGCTGCTATTAAGAATATTGGCCATGGTATATGTGTAAGTTCTTGGCGAATTATAAATAGACCATGGTGTAAGGGCTGAGCCGCTGATGCAAATGGCTGCTCTAAACAGGCCTGAAATAATTATTGAATGACCTACTATTTTTTGTTGAAGGACGGGTTTTTGGAAAAGTTTTTTGATTTGATTTTACGAGAAAACGTTACGCCATGTCGTGTCGCAGAGAAAAACAGTACATTTTTAGAATGAAATAGGGTATTTGACAAATTTTAGAAAAGAGTTTAGAACGAGGGGTCATCAGCTTTCAACAGTACTGTACAAATTTCACAACAGGACCCGACAGTACCACGACAGGACCCAACAGTACTCGACAGTGCACGACAGTACCCAACAGTACTCAACAGGACCCAACAGTACTCGACAGTACACGACAGTACCCAACAGTACTCAACAGTATACGACAGGACCCAACAGTACACGACAGTACCCAACAGTACTCGACAGTACACGACTGTATCCAACAGTACTCAACAGGACCCAACAGTACTCGAAAGTACACGACAGTACCCAACAGTACTCAACAGGACCCAACAGTACTCGACAGTACACGACAGTACCTAACAGTACTCAACAGGACCCAACAGTACTCGACAGTACACGACAGTATCCAACAGTACTCAACAGGACCCAACATTACTCGACAGTACTCGACACTAACATGGACGCACCCGGGCCCCCCCCCAAGCCTTAGATTTTTTAATATATGTTCTACATATTTGATGATAAAACATGAAAAATACCTTAAAATTTGATATCAGGAGGCTTCGGGCCCCTCCTAACCCCAAGCAGTGGCGTAGTTGCGAAAAGACATGATGACCTTTTTTTTTTTTTGTTTTGGTCGCAAGTTTTTTGAGGGCGCGCTTTGTAGCTGTCGGGCCCCCCCACACATGATGACCTTTTTTTTTTGTCGCAAGTTTTTTGAGGGCGCATTTCGTAGCTGTCGGGCCCCCCCAAGACACATTCCTGGGTGCGCCACTGACACCACACGACAGGACCCAACAGTACACGACAGTACTCATTAGGACCCAACAGTACTCGACAGTACACGACAGGACCCAACAGTACACGACAGTACTCAACAGTACTCGACAGGACCCAACAGTACTCGACAGTACACATCAGTACCCAACAGTACTCAACAGGACCCAACAGTACACGACAGGACCCAAGTCCTGTTGGACGCTGTACAAAATTTTAGGGTGCCGATGACCCCTCGGTTTAGAATGATACATAGATCCCTAATTTGCTACGCCAAATTATTAAAATAGTATATTTTATCATGACTATATTTAAAATCAAGTTTTCTAATTTCCGATTTGAATTTGCCGCTAAAACGCTCGTTTCTAGCATGGCGTTGCAAGGACGTCACAGCGCAGTAAACTCGCGGACAGATACACGGCATTTAAGTGTTTATTTGTTTCTGGTCTGTGTTTTTGCTGTTTTTTATGTAAAAAAAATGTCCTATAAGTGGTGTGTAGTGCCTTAGTGTTCGAGTACTAGCATAAACAGTTGAAACACTATTTATTCATGTGCCTACAGCAGTAAAAGAACGGAAAAAGTGGCTAGAACTTGCTCGAAGGGACCCAAGGGCCTTATCCATTACATCTTCACTTTACATTTGTGAAGATCACTTTGATGTGAGTATAACTAAATTGTTTCTATTAATTTTTGTCACGTTGTCTAAAATATATATAACTATTTCGTAATTGACGATGACATTTTTGAGGTTATGTTTATTACAAGGGGTGAACAACTATAATAGGCAGAAAGGTGTACAAATTTTTAGGTGGTGCTAGGCAGTTATTAGGCAGGACTAGGCAGTGCACATGCAGGCTGAATGCAAGACTAGGCAGTGCATAGGCAGGACTACGCAGTACCTACGCAGGACTATGCACTGTAACCTATGCAGTACTTTAAGTAATGCTGGCCGTTGTATACTTTTTGCCTACCTTTCCTGCAATTTTTGATTGTTTCTTAATGCTTAAAATAATAATGATTGGGTATTTAATTGAATCTATTGTAAGTGGCATATTAAACAAAACATCAAAACATATAACTTAACCTTAAAATCTAAATGAGTAAAAGTAGGCGAAGAATATCGTAAAAAAACTTTCAGTTATATATAAAACAACTAATCGAATACTTACATCAACATTTTACCGTTTCTAAATTCCGCAGAACAAAAATCACTGTTGTTGGCAAAGAAGCCTGCCACCATAAAGGAATTCAGCATTGGCAAGTTGGAGCTATCGGCTTTGAAGAATCCGTTTTCCATTGAAAATGCTTTTTATAAGCAAAACACAAAATAAAATCTAATTTAGGACGATAATTCGGACTTTAAACCAAAGCAAACATTACCATCCATAAGAAAATAACACAGAAAATAGGTTCGTTCGAGGCGTTTACTGTTTTGTGACGTCACTCACAGCTGATTGGTGGACCGCCTGTTTTGAATCACGTGGCTAATTGTTTTAATTCAATGCATTTATTTAATTAAAATAACTAAGAATTTGAGAAAAAATTAAACAAAAAATTTGTTTTTAGCATTTCCAAGACCTAAAGAGATATCTAAAAATAAATATATATTTATTTTTTACTCCTGTCAAACACACTATTCTCTACAATTTTCCTTTCTAGGTTAATAGTTGAGAGGCTTAGGCTATAGGGAGGGCAACGGGGCATTGCCCTCCCAAAACTAGACAACAAACAGTATTTTTAATTGATTTATTTAAAAAAAGGTAAATCTTCCCTAACGATATGATTGTCTAGTTCTTTTTATTATATGTGGTTAACAACAAGCGAATAATTGGATGAACTTTTTTAGCATAAATAATTACAAGCCGGCAGCGCCGCGCGGGGTAAGGTTTCAATTTCACTCGTTTTTCAGCGGGGTATGGGTAGACGTTTTCGAGCGGGGGCGGGAGGAATGTGTGTTTTAGTTGAAATCGGCCATCATCATCGTGCGAAAACGTCTGTTGCCTTTCTACGCGATGCTGGTTCTATCCTTAGTGAAGATGTATGAGTTTGTTTTGATTTGGGCTATGTCAGTAGTAAAAAGCACTGCCGGTCGCGTGTCATTGTTTTTGTTATCGTTTGTTTATAAAATGGAAACAAATACCATCGATTACATAATTAACTGTGCAAATTTAAATACGTTGACATATGAACTTCGATTACAAATAAAATCTTTAGGGCCATATAGACCGGACCTAAAAATCCTAAAAATCAACCAAAATTTTAGTGCAAGTAATAAAAAATTATACGATGCTGAAAACTGGTTGTGCGGTTGTGAAAAACGTAATGCTTTTTTTTTGCTTTATCTGTCTTATTATGAACAATGAACTCTAGCACTTTAAAGAAAAGTTAAAGACACAAAGTAAGTGCTAGTTATTTAAAGAACCACATAGAATTTACTATGCTAGGCAAGACTGATATTAAGTGCCAATTAAATAGTGCCTATAGGCAAAACATTACCGAACATAATGAAAATATGGCAAAAAATAGACATATACTTATTAGGTTAATAGACTGTTTAAAATTGGGTGGGATTTTTGAGGTTGCTCTACGGGGCATGATGAGGCTGAAACTGGTGCGGATCCAAGCACTTTGCGCATGTAAAACAAGGGCGGATAGACTTTATATATAAACAAATAAACTAAAAACTACACCAAGTAGGTGCTTGTTTGTAAAATGCTAAAATAAAATTGTTTAGGTAAGTTTTTTATCTTCTTTTCCATGCAATATAAATTTCTGCCCCCCAAATTTGTAACGTCTCCAGCCGCCACTGCTTTCCATAATAGGGACATTTTGGGTCAGGTCAAATAACAGAAAATTTGATAGCTGTTACCGTTATTGTTATTAAGAATAACGGCAACATTCAGGGCAAAAAGATAGATTTTGGAACACTTAAGATAACACAAGACAAACGTTAATTTAGTAGTTTCACACACCTTCTACTTTTTGTTTATTTATATTTGTTAATTTATTTTTATTAGATTTATGGCTTTTTACAAACCAAACTACCGAATTATAGTATTTTGACTGCATTAAACAAAACAATACAAAACTAACCTTAAAAAATAGCGGTAACATTAAAGGCCGGCCACCGTAAGTACCAGGCGCCGTTACCGTACATAAGAAAAAAAGAGCGAGAAGCTGCTAATGCGCAGACTCAGTAATAACAATAAAGGTAACAAAGTGTAAAATACGCGACATAAAATGTCCCTAGAGTATAGATATTTAATCGGTCATACCTTGAGATTTTTTACTTAAAATGTGCAATCCACATGAGCTTCCTCCAGCACTTTGTCCCATTAAAGTAATTTTTTTCGGATCGCCCCCAAAATTAACAATGTTCTCTTTTACCCATTTTATTGCCAACACTTGATCTTTTAAAGCTGCGTTACCTGGAACAATCTAAAATCATATTACGGATTTCTAGAACGCTTTAAATAAACTTTATACTAAAATAGGTAGACTTCTAACATTTCAAATACCCCCAAACAGCCCAGTAATATTAGGAATTCACATGGAAATAACAGCTGGATTTTTGTATAGTACTCCAAAATCCTCCTTGAGCTTCGCTAAATATATTTTAAAAAAGTACATTTTTTTTATTTAATTTATTTCCTACTCTGTAGGTAACTTGTTTTAAAATGTTATTACTTTATAATATTAAGCTTGTAAATACCCAGCACTATATAGTAAAATTTAGTTTTTGTTTTCACCACTTTATTCGGACCACCATAGGGATTTTGAAAATTTATTTTTTATACAATTAGGAACTGTACGACAAAAAAAGCGTAATAATAAAAATATTCACCTTCTGGTTCTATTAGAAACAGTGTTAAAATACGCGCAATTGCGCACACTTTTATTTTATTTGAAATTCCAGATTAAGATTAAAATTAAGATTAACAGATATTAAAGTATTTTTTATAAAATTTTATGAAAATAGTGTTTGACTTACCTTACTTAAATATGACAAAGGGGTTTAGAGAACATGGTTTATATGTGGTTTATTAGGGGTTGAAAATTATAAACAGAGGTACTTACATAACATTTTAAAAAATACTTGTATTAATATGGAATATTCAGATTTTTATGTTATGATTTGTTGCCAAGGCTATCAAAAACCAGGCCATATGTACATAGATAAATTATGTTTTGTAGATATCTTAGAAACTAAATGTTATAATACAACGACTATTCGGTAAAACGTTATGTACCTATATTTATAATTTCAGTCCTAAAAGACTACCGTTAGGTGAAATTTAAGTTTTTTAAACCCCTTTGTCCCATTAAAGTTTAGTGAAACAATATTTTTGCTATCAATAACAATTTGGCTGGAATTTCAAATAGAATAAAAGGGTGCAAATTTGCGCATCTTTTAAAGCTGTTTCTACCCAGTAGTTGAACTTTTTTCCCTTCGGCGGTCCGGCTATTATTGACCATTGGCCTAACCCTTACAAGTTGTTTTATTTTAAAGAAACAAAAACTAAATTTAAGTGTATGGTATTCTGTACAAGTGGGGATTAAGCTTAATATTAAGTTTTAAGATTTTAAAACAGTTAACCACAGGGTAGAAAAAAAGTAATATAAAATTAATATATATATATATATATATATATATATATATATATATATATATATATATATATTATATATTTTTCTAAATGTTAGGTTAGGATATTTTCCTTATTGTACGTTATAGACCGGATGATTCTGCGTATTTTTTATCTCCTGACTTTTTTTGTAAAAGTTATTAGTTTTCGAGAAAATTACAAAATACTGAATTTTAGGACTTTTGGAGCAATATATATCTAGCCATAGAGTAATATACAGGGAGTCCCATAACTTAGGGGCTATAGGCCAACAGGTGATAGGGGAGGTCATGTGTGATAAAAAATTCCTATAATGCATGGGTGAAAACTCTTTTTTGTCGAGATATAGAGCATCAAAGTTGGCGATTTTTTTGAACTTTTTTGTTAATAACTTTTTAAAAAACACAGTAAAAATATCAAATTGGGTAAAGTCGTGTATTAGAACAAGAGCAATATATTGAAATAAAAATTATTTAAAAAAAAACTAGTGGGCCAATTTTTTTTCCAAAAAACTATTTTTTTGGTATAAACTTTTATGAATGCCATATTACACGCAATGTTTTTTTTTATATTTTATATTAATAAAAACAAGTCTCTAGCGAGACATAATAATAAAATATTCTTGACAGTTTTTAAAAGAATAAGTAAGCAAAAAATTATTTCTCAAAATTTTTTTTTATACATTTTTGGAGGTTATTTTGACAGCCTGTATCTGTGTAATTTTATCAAAAAAAGAAACACCACATTTTTGAATCACAATTAGCTGAGGATTCAGCTGGCTGTGACAGATTTTCTTTTTTCGTAAAACCCTTTTTCCCCCACTCTATAACTTTTAAAATCCGATATCTTAAGAACAGATGTGTGTTGACCCCGATGTTATATAAACTTTTTTCTCAGAAATAACCTCCTCTATCACCTGCTGCACTATGGTCCCTAAGTAATGGGACACCCTGTATATTACTTTATGATCTAGCGAAGCTCAAGGGGGATTTTGGCGGAGAATATGTGTGGATGTGTACCAGACGCCAAGGAATAATTATATAAAAATCCAGCTTGCATCTATTCTTTTCCAAGTTTCAGGTTTTTTTCACCTAATATGACTGGGGTAAAAAAGCAGTAAAGCAGAGCTAAATATCGAGTAGTGATAAATTGAAAGCAAAATCTAGATCATGTGACCGGAAAGTGCTTTACTAAGGCCTAACTTTTTTTTTCTTAAAAAATCCGCAAACAATTTTCAATGTAGAAATAAAATGGTTGAAATAACAGGCATCCCAAAACAAAAAGAGAATATAAAGGAACAATTAAGTTAAACCATCAACCAAAATCTAGACTTTTTAAAACCAAGACTTTTGACCCTTTAGTAAATACCTGCTGATGTTCTAAAACTAGAAAAAGGGGGAATTTTTACATCCTCACGGTATTAAAAGTCTTGCCTTACCAGATCTTCTGTACTTAAAAGTCCATAAGCTCCAAGTCTGTAGTTAAAAGTGACAATAATGACATTCTGGTCGATAAGGAATCCTGGACCAAAATTCGCAAGGTCACCACTACCAGAAATATACCTACCGCCATGGATATAAGTTATAACCGCTAGCTTTGCCTAAAAGATTAAAATATAAAAAAAAGGACTAAGTAATTCACAATACCTAAATGATACCTACCACCTCTTATTAGCTCCAATAAAAATAATATTTGAGGCACGCGCAGTTACCTGGTTTGAACCTTATCCTTTACTAAAGGTGTTTGACCTTACTTGTGTTCGAATAACGCAGGTTACTAGTTCCTTTATTTAGAGACAGTTCTGCGGCGCATATAACGTTATGTCAAAATGTAATGTAAATTTAAAATATTTTCGATACCAGAGAATTATTTTAAGAGCTACCAATGCGGGGTAATCCGCAGATTTAATTTTATGCCAGTTATTAATTTTTTTTTCATAAAAACTGGTGGGTATGTGTTGTTTGGCAACAGCGCACGGTAACAAAATTTGTCTACAATGATTAGACGAATTTTTCGTGAATAAATTGTATTGCCTTAAAACAAATTGTTTTGAATTAAAATATTTCTTTTTAGTTGAACGCAGCGTTTAGTCTTGAAATGAGACCTTATTTTTCTTCTTTAATTGTTTTGTTTCAGTATACTTCATTTTGTAACAAAGCAAATTGTCTTCATATAAGAAATATTTTGCTTCCAGAGAAAACCGTGCCTTAGATTAATTCAGTTCCAATTTATAATAAAACGATTTCTGTTTCACATTAAAATAAAGAGACAAGACATTTTTTGTGCTATATCAAGAAAATATTCTCTTGGTGAATAGGAAAGTACAAATTATTTTACATCAATTTTTTTTACCGTATGTTCACCAACTAACTAAAAGTCATTAATGTTCTGTGAAGTGCGTAAAAAAAATAAGAAGGAGTACACAGTAAACACAGACCTAATCCTATATATTCCTAGCGGTTTTTCACTGGTATTGGTTTTTCAGTGTTTTCGTAGTTGTTTTCGGAACTTTTTAATAGATTTTTGCCTACAGAACACAAAACAGGCTTTTGACAGATAAATAAAAAATAAAGGATAAAAAATTGTGTCTGCAAAAGGTCAAAATTGGGCTTTTAAATACATCACATTTATAAAGGATAAAGTTAATTTAGTAGCTGAGAGCGCATATCTCTATTAAGTGCAGAATAGGTATTTACCTAACGAATGCGGAGAGTAGTAATTTCTGCACTCGTGAGACAAGTACATTTTAGTGGCGGCTGCTACAGGGAGGGCAACGGGGCAGTGCCCTAGACAACAACCAGTATTTTTAACTGATTTATTTAAAAAAAGTTAAATCTTTCCTTACGACATGTCTAGTTCTTTTTTTAGCCTGTGGTTAACTGGGTAAACTTTTTTAGCGTAAATAATTACAAACCGGCTGCACCGCGCGGGACAAGATTTCAATTTTACCCGTTTTTCAGCGGTGTATGGGTGGCTGATCTCGCGGGGCGGGAGGAATGTTTGTTTTAGTTCATGTCGGCCATATTCAGCGAATCATCGTGCCAAACCGTTCGTTGCCCTTCCTACGTGTTGCCGGTTCTATCCTTAGTGAAGATGTATGAGTTAGTTTTGATTTGGGGTACGTCAGGGTCAGTAGTTAAAAGCCTTGCCGGTCGCGTGTCCAATGTTTGTTTTTCTTCGTTTTCAAAATGAAAATAAATACCGTCGATTATATAATTAACTGTGCAAATTTAAATACGTTCGAGATATGAACTTCGATTACAAATAAAATCTTTAGGGCCACATAGACCGAACCTAAAAATCCTAAAAATTAACCAAAATTTTAGTGCAAAAATTAAAATTAAAAAATTATACGATGCTGAAAATTGGTTGTGCGGTTGTGAAAAACGAAATGCTTTTTTTGCTTTATTTGTATTATTATGAACAATCCACGAAGTGATCCTGCGTGAGTGGCAAAGGGAATGTGTGGTATCAAGCACTTTAGTGAAAAGTTAAAGACACAAAGTAAGTGCTACTTATTTAAATAACCACAGAATTTTCCATGCTAGGTGCCAAATGAATAGTGCCTATAAGCAAAACCTTGGCAAAACATTACCGAACATGATGAAAATGTGGCAAAAAATAGACATATACTTAGTAGGTTAATAAATTTTAAAATTCTGTGGGATTTTTGAGGTTGCTCTACGGGGCCACGATGAGCCTGAAACTGGTGCGAATCCAAGCACTTTGCACATGTAAAAGAAGGAATAGGCTTTATCTATAAACAAATAAACTAAAAACTACACCAAGTAGCTGCTTGTTTGTAAAATGCTAAAATAAAATTGTTTAGGTAAGTAAATAATTTTCCTTACCGTTGTATTCAACGTTGGAGTGTAAACATTAAGATATAGGCAATCTTCGCTTTGATTGTTTGGATCGCCGGTCACCGATAAACACGATTTTCCTTCTTTAGTGGCGTTAAGGATTCCTGTCCAATTTCCAATGGGTTTGGTTGCCTATATAAATTAAAGATAATACAGTGAAACCTCTTATAAGCGGACACTCACAGTTTCGTCGATTTTGTCCGCTTATTGGAGGTGTCCGCTTATAAGAGAGAACTGCGAAATTTTAATATATATTTATTAACATTTTCCGCTGCTTGAGTTTTTCCGTTATTAAATTTTTAGCGATTCTTCGTACTGATAGATGTTCCTTCTCCGAAACGTTAACAACAGCCATTTTTTCACGTAAACTAAGAAGTTTTTTACCAGGCACCATTTTAAATAGATCTATTACTACCCGACTAAACAATTAAATTAGAACACAGCAGTCCCGCTGAATAAAATATGTTGTAAATACGACAGAAGTATTTAGTCTCCGCATTATAACGGAAAGAGGTAATCCCCGGCTGCAAAGTGCGTTGTTATCAACATACTACATAGTATTTATGCCCATGTCATGCTGCGCTCTGTCCCGTTGTCAGAGGTTCGCGTGCGGTTAAGGGAGGTTTCAGAATTTTTTTACCAAAAAAAATTGTCTGCGCCGGGTTATAGAAGTGAATTTTACATGTAAATAAATAGGGAAAGAGAGACAACATATATATATATATATATATATATATACATATATACATATATACATATATATATATATATATACGAGGGGTAAACCGCGTGGGTATTTTGGTGTACAAATCTTGGGTATTAGGGGAATTTTTAGAGGAAATAGTGGGTATTAGAGGTATTATTAGGGTATTAGTGGGTATTAGTAGGCATTAGTGGGTATTAGAAGGGTATTAGATGTAATAGCCGGGGTATTAGAGGAATTAGTCTGGGTAATAGCTGTATTAGAATTATAAAAGAACATACGATTTTTCAAACTTATTTCCCTATTTACCACAGAACAAGTCCAATGTAACCTGGTATCTGGTACCTTTCGACGCTTATCAATATGCTACATAAATTATAAGCATTTTTTATAGGAACCTCCTTATTAGTAGATACATATAAACGATTTGGCAAGATTGTTGTGAAAAAAACCGTGCGTATCGAGGTGCGTATCCAGTGGTAAACTTTATGTTTTTTTGTGGTGGCAGTGAAAAAAAATAAGGTAAGTTATGTTCAGTAAAAATGTCTGTGAGACTGATAATTGTCTATATTCATTTTTCATAATACTTTAATTTAAGTTGGCAATCGGCTAAAGCAATAAAGCGAGCAATAAAGTTAGGTTATGTTAACTCCAATATTTTCATGCAGCACCGAGTGCAGCACGATTGCTATTTTTTTTTACAATGTTGCCAATAATAGTGTAATACAGGTGGTAGTATGATTTTTCAAATTCAATTTTAAATTTTTCAAGGGGTCGAAATAAATTTTTGGTTTTTGACTGCTGTTCATTTTTACTTGTAAAGTCCTAAATGATATAGTATAGTATCGGCAAAAATTTTGAAAATTGTTTATTGCCTAAATCGTCTTAAAATGGCCCAAAACGCGTAGAAAACCTATTTTAAGCAAAAAAATGTTTTGTGTCTGTCGGTCTATAAGTCTGTAGGTGTGTCGGTCTGTTAGTTTACGCGATAACTTTTGAATGAATTGAGCTATCGACTTGAAATTTGGCACACAGGTAGAGCTCCATAGGAGAATGGTTCGGATTGTATTTAAGCCAAACAGCCCAGGGGTAGGGGGTAAGAGGTGGGTTGAACTGCCAAAAAAATGAATTTTTCGGTGTAAAATGCAATGAGGACGGTTTTCGGGGTCTGTTTTCATATGTAAATTTTTAATCAGGTTGTTCAAAAGCTGCATGACGTACTTAGCTTTGGGGATGAAGGTAAGAAGGGGTGGGGATGTGGTGAGATAAAAAATATCGTGTAATATGTCGTTTTCGAAGTTTGCGGGTTCGGGAATCTCATTTCCATGAACTATACTCCAAAAAAATTGAGACAACATTTACTGAGAGTTTGACAAGTCTGACATTTAAATGTTATTTGTAATATCACATTTGTCAAACAGTCAATAAAACGTGTCTCAATTATTTTGAATCGGAGTATATTTGTTATTATTCTTAAATCCAGAGCTTTGTGGTGATGGTAAGAAGAGGGGGGGGGGGGGTAAGATGCAAAATATCGTGTAATTTGTCGTTTTCGAGGTTTGAGAGATCGGGGATCTCATTTGTATGGGCTATTTGTCGTTATTCTCAAATCCAGAGGGTTGGGGTGAGAGGTACATATAAGGGATTATACACTAAATACCCTAAAAAGGCAAGTGATGTGCCATTTTCATGGTTTTCGGAGGTGCAAACTTCATTTCTTTAATTCAAGATGTTTTTGAAGAAAAAAAAAAAGAAACAGCTGAATAGTTTTATTGTAAATTGTAATAAATTATTTCCAATTCATTTTGTTTTATTCATAGCATATTTCGGTACATATTATTTACGTTTATTGTTATTTCTCGTTTCGAAGATTTGTTCAAGACTCGGTTCAAAATGATTTGAAAATAAACATTATTTTGAATTAAAAATTTAGAAGTTTTAATTGTTTAAAATATTGGTAAGTTTATAACCCTTTCTCATTCAAGGCAAGTAATAGAGTGTTTTTGGTCAGCACATTTGTCTCCAAAATCGTGGTTGTGGTTATTCTGAGTCGGCGCAATAGCGACCTGTCCCGTGGTTTTGTTTAATTACCACAAAGGACGTGGTTAATTACGGATCTTTACCGCTAACTTTATGTGAGTGGGTATGGTTATTTTACATTGACATTTCAACCAACCAAAACTGGAATCGTGTTCCAAATTCATATGTTTGTTATGTTTTGAACATTTTTGATTATTTTGATGAAATTTTCAAACTATTTTTCTTGTAAAATGGTTTTCTTGCAGTTTTATGAAATGACAGTTCGTTATGTGGCATGTCTAAAAACTGTGTTGTTCGTGACAAATAGTTATGGTTATTAACCACTAACATAACCACAACTATAACGAAATTGACGTCTACATGTGCTGACCAAAAACAATCTAATAACTTTTTAACTGCGAAAAGTGGATTTTTTTTCAGAGATATTGGTGGGTATTAGTAGGCTCGAGTAGGTATTAGTGGGTATTAGTGGGTATTAGTAGGTATTATTATGGGTCTTAGAGGGTCATAGAGGTATTAGTTTAACAAATTCGGGTATTAGAGGTAAAATGAGGTATTAGTGTACACAATTTTGGATCGCGGTTTACCCCTCGTATATATATATATATATATATATATATGTTGTTAAAATAAGATTTTGTGATAATCTGGAGAAGTGGGGGGTATTTGCCCAATTTGGATCACCCTGTAGTTTTGAATTGTAAACCTTATCTCTCGCACTTACGACTTCTCAAGGCAATAATTGAAGTGGAAAAGGCTTTATATAGGTTACTTAATATTTAATATTGTTATTTTGGTTATTTTTAAATGTTTTTAATGAAAATAAATAATATGCGCATAAACTTTCTCTTTTAATTTTCTTGGGGTAGTGGCCTGTGCCGGATCCAGGGGGCCAGAGGGAACCGCCCCCCCCCCTCCCACACATATCATATAACTTATTTTTTAGTTTAGCAGCATCACTTATTTAAAATCTCCTTTAGAAACTAAATTTAACACCTCTGATCTATCAAATACCGTTAATAAAAAATATTTTGATGTTTGCTGCCACTTTGGCCCTCCCCCCGAAAATCCTGGATCCGCCACTGGTAGTGAAGTTAGATTAGTAGGCGCCAAACTTTTTGTTTGCCTACACAAAATTTGGGCCTAGCTACGCTGCTGGTTTGAATATGCCAAGTCTTTAGGTTTTCAATGTACTATTCTTGTCCGACATTACACAGGGTGTCCCATAACTTAGGGGCCATAGGCCAACAGGTAATCGAGAAGGTCATGTCTAATAAAAAAGGGCCTTATACAACTCAATGGTCAAAACTATTTCTTTTTCGAGATACAGAGCATCAAAGTTGGCAATTTTTTTAACTTTTTTGATAATAACTTTTTTAAAAAACGTAGGAAAAATATGAAATTGGTTAAAGTCGTTTATTAGAACAAAGCAATAAATTGAAATAGAAATTATTTTGAAAAAAATTAGTGGGTCAATTTTTTTTAGAAAAAACTATATATGTATAAACTTTTATAATTGCCATATTAAACGCATTTTTTTTTTATATTTTTTGTTAATAAAAACAAGTCTCTAGCAGGACATAATAATAAAATATTATTGATATTTTTTAAAAGAATAAGTAAGCAAAAATTTTTTGAAAAATTATTATTTGTTATACATTTTTGGAGGTTAATTTGACACCCTGTATCTCCTTAACTTGTAATTTTATCAAAAAAAAGAATACCACATTTTTGAATCACAATTAGCTGAATATTCAGCTGGCTGTGACAGATTTTCTTTTTTTTGTAAAACTGTTTTTCCCCCCACTCCTCTAACTTTAAAAAACCTATATCTTAAAAAAAGATGTGTGTTGACCCCCATGTTATATAAACTTTTTTCTCGGAAATAACCTCCTCTATCACCTGCTGCACTATGGCCCCCTAAGTTATGGGACACCATGTATAATGATTTCTCTAAAATTTAATATATTTAACTACTATTATGTAATGCCTGAATTTTTACAAAATATTTTTTAATGCGGTCTAATCTCAGAGTAAGAAAAAAAACTTACTCTAAGGGTTTAATGAAGTTTATTTTTGGGCTTTATTTAAAGTATTGTAATCATATGTTTATATTGGTGGACCTTATTAACAGCACGTTTCCGATAATGAAGGCCAATGTACAATAAAAGGGACTTATTGGAAAAAAGCCATGCAATAATAGTGTCAGGTCGTATTTTGACAGTTTTGCATTGGAATATGACAGCTAATCTTTCAACATAAGGATTTTGTTTACTATACGAACCGAAATAAATACTGTCGACTTTAATTATAGATAAATAAACGACTCAGTTTTAAATTCGACTTTGGTATCAGTTTTGAAAGATCATCTGTCAGCCTGCAATGTAAATCTGTCAAAAGACTGCCTGACACTACTATTGCATTGTTTTATTCCAATAAGTCCAATATTTTTTAAAATATTTCTATGTATACAAAAAATTTTTTTCGTGAGGTTAGTTGGATATCTTTATAAAGCATTGGAAATTATCACAGAAATCTTAGCTTTTGTTTTAACACAATTCTGTCGTAAAAATAAGGTGGGCCATATGAATACCCCTCACCTACCCAGGGGCGGGTCTACGAACTTTTTTTTGAGATATATATATATATATATATATATATATATATATATATATATATATATATATATATATATATATATATATATATATATACAGGATGTCCCATAACTTAGGGGCCATATTGCAGCAGGTGATAGAGGAGGTTATTTCTACTACTCAGCTAATTGTGATTCAAAAATGTAGTATTTCTTTTTTTAAATTGAAGAAATGGTCCATGTTGGGTGGAGGTGATTTATAAATCAAATAAGTTCAGTCGTTCTCCACTAATTTTATTATTACCAAGACATGTTTCGAAAGCATACGCTCTCATCTTCAGGTTGAACACTAAAAGAAAATTAGGTCTAATAAATGCCCGGTACCTACAATTTCTTATAAAACTAATAAATGCCCGGTACCTACAATTTCTTTTGAAACTAATAATCACCCAAACTTAACAAAAGAACAACCTGAAATTAAAATCTAAAATAACGGAACCTACCTTGATGGAGTTAATCCAATGGATTAATCCAATGGATGGATATGCGCTCTCAGCTACCAATGGATTAATCCAATGGATTAACTCTATCAAGGTGGGTTTCATTCTTTTAGGTTTCAATTTCATGTTGTTCTTTTGTTAAGTTATTAGTTTTATAAGGAATTGTAGGTTCCCGGCATTTATTAGACCTAATTTTCTTTTTAGTGTACAACCTGAAGATGAGAGCGTATGCTCTCGAAACATGTCGTTGTAATAATAAAATTAGTTTACTTATTCTTTTAACAAATATCAATAACATTTTATTATTATGTCTCGCTAGAGGCCTGTTTTTATTAATAAAAAATATTAAAAAAATATTGCGTTTAATATTGCATTCATAAAAGTTAATACCAAAAAAATAGTTTTTTTCTAAAAAAAAATAATTATTATTTTTTTAAATTATTTTGACTTCTCTTCTTCTAATACACGACTTTAACCAATTTCATATTTTTACTGCTTTTTTTAAAAAGTTATTATCAAAAAAGTTTAAAAAATTGATGCTCTGTATCTCGACAAAGAAAGAGTTTTGACCCATGCATTTCAGGAACTTTTTTATCAGACATGGCCTCCTCATCCCCTGTTATATAATATATATATATATATATATATATATATATATATATATACAGGGTGTCCCATAACTTAGGGGCCATAGGCCAACAAGTGATAGAGGAGGTCATGTGTGATAAAAAAGTTCCTATAATGCATGGGTCAAAACTCTTTCTTTGTCGAGATACAGAGCATCAAAGTTGGCGATTTTTTAAACTTTTTTCATAATAACTTTTTAAAAAAACGCAGTAAAAATATGAAATTTGGTAAAGTCATGTATTAGAACAAGAGCAATAAATTGACATCAAAATATTTAAAAAAAAAATTAGTCGGTCAATTTTTTTTAGAAAAAAACAATTTTTTTAATATAAATTTTTATGAATGCCATATTAAACACAATGTTTTTAAAATTTTTTGTTAATAAAAACATGTCTCTAGCGACACATGATAATAAAATATTATTAATATTTTTTAAAAGAATAGGTAAGCCAAAATTAATTTTAAAAAAATTTTTGGAGGTTATTTTAACAGCCTGTATCTTCTCAACTTATAATTTTATCAAAAAAAAGAATATCACATTTTTGAATCACAACTAGCTGAGTATTCAGCTGGCTGTGACAGATTTTTTTTTTCTAAAACCCTTTTTCCCTCACTTCTCTAACTTTAAAAACCCAATATCTTAAAAACAGATGGGTGTTGACCCCCATGTTATATAAAGTTTTTTCTCGAAAATACCCTCCTCTATCAAATGCTGCACTATGGCTCCTAAGTTATGGGACACCCTGTATATATACAGTGTGTCCACGTAAGTTGGCGGCATATGGGAAACTTTTTTATTATTAGCTTAACGAAAAAAAGTTATTCTTCATAAAAAGTTCTGCATGGTCCAAAACCTAAAATGCAACCATCAGATGTTAAATTTTTTCAGTCATATTACGAGGTTTGTCAAAAAATGTGATTTTTGCTCCATAGTAAAGTACCTTTCTTTTTGACAATATCGAAAATTGTTATAAAGAAAAGATGTTTAGAATTAAAAATAGCTTTTAAATATTCAACATTGTTTATTTACATTAAAAAAATATTTTTTTCTACATTTTCTCTGCGATTACGTTGGAAATTTAAGTTTGCACATTAATGCATAATTAATCTAGGATGCACTGGCATTTTTAAAACTGATAATTAAAGTAGGATTTGCGAACTGTCTAAATATCGAAAATTCGAAGAAACGTCAACAATCGTATTTCAAAAAGTGCCACGGTATAAACACTGTTTTAGGCAGTCTAACAGTGTTCTTCAAAATTTTTAGAGATCCGTATTGTACAGTTTTATGTTTGACAGACGTATTTGTTTGTTACAAACTAGTGATTAAGCAACTTAAAGGTTATCAGTGTTCGATAAATATTAAGAGATAATTGTTTTTAAAAGTTTATTTATAATTGTTTAATCAAATTTATAATTAATAAATTCAATGCATTAATGTGCAAACTTAATCGCAGAGAAAATGAAGAAAAAAATATTTTTTTAATGTAAATAAACAATGTTGAATATTTGAAAGCTATTTCTAATTCTAAACATCTTTTCTTTATAACAATTTTCGATATTGTCAAAAAGAAAGGTACTTTACTCTGGAGCAAAAATCACATTTTTTGACAAACCTCGTAATATGACTGAAAAAATTTAACATCTGATGGTTGCATTTTAGGTTTTGGACCATGCAGAACTTTTTATGAAGAATAACTTTTTTTCGTAAAGCTAATAATAAAAAAGTTTCCCTTATGCCGCCAACTTACGTGGACACACTGTATATATATATATAAATAATTTCGGGTAAGATTCTGATTTTCTGGGAATCGCTCCTACTTATATATATATATATATATATATATATATATATATATATATATACAGGGTGGTTTAGTGGGTTAATTTGATAAAAAGTGTTAAAAATAAATTACTTTTGTTTTAGGAGATATCAAAAAAGGTTATTAAGAAAAATTGTTTTGACCGTTTCTCAATTTCCAAAAAAATCTTAAAATTGTGAAAACATTTTTTATAATCGCCTTATAAAATTAGAATTGGCTGTTTTATCTGAAAATTGACAATCTGCCGTAACTTTTGAATCAAAACAACTCTTCTTAATAACATTTTCCGATATCTTCTAAAACAAACGTATTTTACTCTTCATAGTTTATTTCAAATAAACCCTTATTTTAAACTAGCCTGTAGATTAATTAATTTAATTCATTTTTTAACATCTTATTTTTAGACCAAGCAGGAGCAATTTCCAGAAAATCAAAATCTAAATCGAACATTTTTTGTCATTTATACCTCACAACATCAAATCAGCCTAATAAACCACCTGGTATATAAATTGATTTCGCTCATTTTTTAACATCTTAGTTTGAGAACAAGCAGGAGCAATTCCCAGAAAATCTAAATCGAAATTTTTTTGTCATTTATTCTTTACCAACACCCAATCCGTGGACACACTGTATATGGGTCATATAGTTTATATATTAACTTTCAAAACTTTCGAATCATTTGCAACCAATTCATTCATTTAAATTTATTTATAATGACGCCTATAAAGAGGAACGAACCTGAAACTTAAAATCACCCAGTGGTGGGACAGCATATGGAATTCCTCGGAAAGCATACATTTGGCTGGTTGGAGTGGGCAAAACTTCCCCCTGGAGTTTTCCATTATTTGTGGTTACAATATAGTCATCTGAGCTGCTGCCAACCTCCTATAAATAAATATATCAACTCCGGTTCAATATAGCGATTTTTAAACCAGCGATATTAGTCTTGTCCCCAGGCAGCAATTTAACGTTTTGCCGACGTATTTAAATTCGTCAGGCGACTATTACACGGGCAACTCATGTCTCAACGTTGTTACGACTCCATTATGCGCCAATATGGTCAATCATTTTAGGGTTTATACAACGTCATCCATTTAACTATGGGCCTTAGTTGGTCGTTGTTTTAACGTTAATGGTTTAACTTGTAATCAACCAAGAGGTCCACTAAAGGTTCTTTTTCTGTTCACAAAATATGTAGTCGTTACTTTAACCCAAGCTATAGCATCAACCGTATTCTACACTTAACTAAACTAATTCGAATACCAACAAATAAAAACAGGGAATGGAGCACAGCTAACAAAAATAACTTGAAATATATTTGAAAAAATTCATTCTTGGGGGTGGCAAACAAGAACGCTGTCAAGTTTAATGATCATTATATATAGACTTGGTCCTAAAAAACACACGCGCCACAGATTTGTTCTGTTTTTCGATGAAATGAAATTTTTTGTAAAAAAACAGAATTTCTCAAACATGAAAAATTTTATGCATTTTATATGCATAAAAAAAGAGAATATAAAGCTGTTTTTTCGTTTGTTTAGGTCTCAAATGCATTAATGGCAAAATCATGTAGAAAAGAAAAATGGAGTAGTCGTAAGGTGTCTAAAATAGTGACATAAACATATACTTGGGTTGCCCATTTAACGAAAATATTACCCACTTCGGTCAGAAATTAGTTACTGATTGCGGTCGAAAGGTCGTTTAATATAACGTGCAGATTTTACTACAGTTGCCCGGATACCTTAACGCAACGTCACTGTTTGACTAAGAAACATCCTAAAAATTACCGGCGTCTCAGACAACGTTAAACCGTATAGTATCTAGTCGTCTGGGGAAGTCAATCTTATATATATATATATATATATATATATATAGATATATATATATATATATATATATATATATATATATATATATTTATCGGTTTCACAACGTTCTACGTCTTCCGATACCCAATCTCCACTCGTTTCTGTTCCACCATACCAGTTGTTTTGTTCTTATATCATCCACTAAAGACGTTCACCCACTGTCATATATTTCTCTTATTCTTTGATTTGTAACTCTTTCTCTTTTTGATTTCCCTCTGCTCTTCTCCAATAGTCCATCTCCGTAGCGGAAAGCATTTTTTCTGTTCTATCCTTGATTGGCCATACTTCTGAGCCGTATGTAATAATACTTTTTACAATGGTGTTATATATAAGCTTTTTGTTATATTTTGATATACTTTGGTCCCAAATTATTCCATTTAATAAAGTTATTGCTTTTCTTCCTTGTACGTTTCGATCTTTTATAGCATTGTCTAGTGTTCCGTCAGCTGTAATTTATACTCATCACAGGACTGAATTCGCCGCCCGGTATTTAAGATTAGATCCTGTTTCATTCCGCCGATACACATATACTCTGTCTTATTGAGATTAACCTCTAGTCCCCACTTATTGTACTCTTCTATTAGTTTTCGTGTCATATATTCGAGGTCGTCATAATCCTGAGCCACTCCTATCTGATCATCGGCGAAACATAAAGTATACAAGGTGGTTTCGTCAAACGGAATTCCCATGTTTTGGCATTTTCTCTGCCATACTTTAAGGACTTGTTCCAAGTATATCTTGAAGAGCGTAGGCGAGATACAGCAACCTTGTTTAAAACCTTTATTTACTTGAAAGCCTTTGGTTAGTTTTGCTTTTATTTTAACTTTTGCCTTACTATTGCGGTATAACTCTTTGATGGTCTTAATTAGTTGTACGCTTATGTTTGTGTTTTCCAACGCTTTCCAAAGTAGATTTAGTGACGTAAAGCAGATGCAGCTCTTGTCCGTATACCATTTTCTTTTCAATAACTTGGGTTATACAAAAGAGATAATCTGAACCCGCCCTGAAACCAGCTTGTTCTTCTGCCTCCATGTCTTTTTATATTCGCTATCCACTTTATTTCTTATTATTTTACCGTATATTCTGCTTAGCGTACTAGTCACAGATATACCTCTATCATTGTCACATATATCTGTCCTTCCTTTTTTGTGTATTGTGATATATATGACGTTTTCCACTCAGTTGGTACTACAGTTCCATTTAAATATTTTTGGAAAAGATTCCGTGATCTCCAAAACAGTTCTTCAGTGCCATATTTAATAAGTTCGGCTGGGATATTTCCGGGTCCGGCAGATTTACCGCTTTTTAAGGTTTTGCACACGTTTTTGACCTCAGAGATTGTGAGGGGTACTGGAGATCCCATCGTTCTAATTATATTGTCTCTTGTGTCTTCCTTGAATTCTGCTCTATCTTCAGTTAAAAGTTTTTTAAAATGCTCATCCCATTCTTTGTCTGGTATTGGTGAAATGATATCTCTGCATGTTTCTTTTTTAATCGATCTTATAGTTTTCCAGCTTTCGGTACTTCTACTACCTCCTAAGTAAGAATCTATTTTCTGGCACTTTTGCGTCCACGAATGATTTTTCTTATCACTGATCATTCTTCTCACCTTTGATTGCGCGATTTTGTATTCTTGTCTGCTTCTATCTGTCTTTTGGGATAAGGAGGTGTGATATAATTTCCTTTTTAGCTCACACATATACTATACTATAGTAGTGTGAGCTATGGTGATCCTAATTTTTTCGAGAAAAAAAAGTTGCTCCGATTTCAAAAATTTTTATTTATCTTTGCGTTTCAGATGATTTTGAAACTTTTTTGTCGCGCCGTCTGTCTGTCTGTCCGCCTGTCTGTCTGTATGTCTGTCTGTCTGTCTGTCTGTATGTCTGTATGTCTGTCTGTAACGACCAACGCGCATAACTCAAAAACCGCTAGGCCGATTTTAATGAAATTTGGTACCTAGGCTGGGTCTTGGGTCGAGATGGTCCCATTTAAAAATGAACAAAATCCATTGAACACAAGCCAAATAAAAGGGTGGGGGAAGATTTCAAAAATTAGAGTTTATGTGAAAATATGGCGTGTGTGATATCAAACGAAAGGTAATTGAGTATGGAGTTAAACAAAATACATGCAGATAAAATCTATCTCTTTTCATTTATAATTTTATAAAATCTATCTCTTTAAGTTTCAGTGAGTGGCTTCTTCTTCGCGTCGCCGTCGCTACAAGTCGGAGTGTGATCCACTGCATTTCACAGGGCTACCGAATTTCATAATATATAAATGAAAAAGAAATGCATAAATTAAAAACCAATAAAGATGTTTTAAAAATAAACCTCACAAGCCGCCACTGATATCACTTACCTTTAAGGTATACGTAAATACACCAACTATAACAGCTGCAAATACTAACAGTGCTAACTTTATCATTTTTAGTAGTTTTTAATTGAATGCTGCCACTCTGAATCGATTTAGATAACTATCCCAATTTCCCCGTTGATGTGTAACATTTATATTTTATATTTTTATTTTTATATCATCACAAGTACCCAACAAACTTCAATAAAAAATACTCTGCCAATATATGGGCCCCTAAGCTCACACTAGGTACTATAGTTATAGTGTACGTGCGAACTAATAAAACTAAAACCTGAAATATATTTTATTCAACTCCAGACTAAATTACCTTTTGTTTGATACCACACAAGCCATGTTTTGACTTAAACTCAAATTTTTGAAATCTACCCCCACCCTTAAAAAAACAAAAACGTATGTATTTTGTTTAACTCCGGACTTAATTACCTTTCGTTTGATATCACACACGCCATATTTTCACATAAACTCTAATTTTTGAAATCTACCCCCACCCTTTTTAAAGAAAAAAAAAACTAAAATGTATTTTGTTTAACTCCATACTCAATTACCTTTCGTTTGATATCACACACGCCATATTTTCACATAAACTCTAATTTTTGAAATCTTCCCCCACCCTTTTATTTAGCTTGTGTTCGGTGGATTTTGTTCATTTTTAAATGGGACCATCTCGACCCAAGACCCAGCCTAGGTACCAAATTTCATTAATATCGGCCTAGCGGTTTTTGAGTTATGCGCGTTGGTCGTTACAGACAGACATACAGACATACAGACATACAGACAGACAGGCAGACAGACATACAGACAGACAGACAGATAGACAGACAGACAGACGGCGCGACAAAAAAGTTTCAAAATCATCTGAAACGCAAAGATATATAAAAATTTTTGAAATCGGAGCAACTTTTTTTTCTCGAAAAAATTAGGATCACCATAGCTCACACTACTAACAGAACGGTAAGGTACATTGTTAAAAGTGCTTTAGTAGCACCCCGGTGGCACACCGGCCTTTATTAGGCCAGCAGACATACTTTTTAGTACAAAAAAGTATGTACTTTTAAAGCAATGCATTTTTCTAGAAACTTTTTTGTACACAAAAGCATGTACTTTTAAAGCAATGTATTCTCTTCACTTTTTAGTACAAAAAAAACTTAATTTTTTTAATTTTTTTTTAACTTTTTTTTACGAAAAAATCTGTACTTTTAAAGCCAAATATTTTATTAGTTTTTTAGTGCAAAAGAACCCTGTACTTTTATTGTAAATATTGTAAGGACATTACGTCACTCACGTCTCATATTTACGGAAAAAAATATTTGCTCCTTATAAGGTTCTTTAATATTTCTTTTCATATCAGATGAGGATATTTCAAAAGATTCCACATCAATTTAAAAACAAATAAAATCTTACACATTCATAAGCTTGACATTCCTCATTGTATCTATAAAATGTTTAGGGTCACTGCATCCTGGAAGCCTGGCGCCAAGATGCAGTGACTCTAAAAATGTTGACAAGTGTTTGCCATCTAGTGACAAGGCCAGAAAACATCAACTTGTCAGAACTTTGCCTCATTCGAAATGTTATTTAAAGGTTTTTTGTAAATATTTTATTTTCACAGTAACATTTCTAGTTTTTTTGTACTAAAATAATGTGCTTTAAAAGTAACAGTTTAAAAATACGTTTAAAATGTTTTTTCAGTTGTATATTAGTTTTGCAGTAAAACGTTTAAACTCTGTAATAAACAATGACAGATGCTGGCCATTTGGCTCGATCCGGGCCATAAAACCTAAATACACACACACTTTTAATAATAAAATAAATGTCTCTTTATTTAAAACTCGTAGACAATGATTGAGTAGAAATAAAATTTCGGACTTCCATTGCCTTTATTTATTTTAAACACGACGTTTCGGTTAGTAAGTATCTCTAACCGTTTTCAAGTGTAAACTAACAATCAGTCGGTCAATGTTCTATTAACCGTGGATAACCGGCACTGTATAAAAAATAAACAAATCTTTAAAAGACTTTTTTTTTCTGTGTAGCTATTATTTATTATGTTTTTTAAGAAAACAAACTACTTATAAACCTGTAATATGAAGTGGGTAGTAATGCATTGTATTTAAAAAGTTTTATGCAAGCTCATTACCTCTTCAAAATAAAAAAAAAATCACCTAAACCTTTTTGAGAATTTCAAATCACTACAAAATTCCTTAAAAAATCGCAATTACAAATAAATAAAATATAACGAGGAAAATTTAGTGGCATAAGGGCAAGGAAAAATAAGAAAAATAAGATAATAAAAAGATTTACCTCAGGCTGGGATCGAACCAGCGACCTCTCGCTATCTAGGCAAACGCTCTTCCACTGAGCTACCAAGGCACTGATTAAAAATCCGCCTATTCGGAAACCGTTTCATCATCTCTAATTTTTCTTTGGTAGTATCACAATTGTAACAGGGGCCTGGCGTGTGACAGTGGTACTGTCACCTCAAGTGGCCAAGGCTTAAATATTGTAAACTACCAACTTAGGCTACAACTTATATAAATTATAAAAAGATTAAATGTTACTATATGTTATTAAATTTACACGATCTCGAAAGGGAATTTGGCGGTTCTTGGAGGAAAAGTATGCTATAAACGTTTTTCTCAAATGTATAACTAATAGGATAATCATACATACCTTTTCAATTTTCTTCTTGCAGCTTCACACTTTCACTTCTAATATTTATTATTTAAATATCAAATTTTTACTACCATTGAACTTTTATATTCAAATATTTACACTTCTTAAACTTTTAGGTTTTATAAACCTTTTATATATTTGTTGTAAATATATATATTTATCAACATCTTAAACGTTGATTGAATGAGTGAAACTATTCAATCAACTGTTTAATTTACTTAATATTACTGTTTAGGTTTGGGATATGTTATTAATTGAAAATGCCGATTTTAGGGCAACGAATGGTTTGTATTTTGTTGATAAAAAACCATAAAACAGTTAAACACATTATTTCAAAACACTGGAAACAGTAATAATTAATGACTTTACAATCAATAAACTCTAAAAGAAAAGACCAAAATAATTATGAATATTAAAGTTAACAGTTTTATACAATGTTAAAATAATTGATAAATTTCCCCAGTTGAAATAAAACCCCCCTTAAGAAGTGTAAATGAAAGTGTACCGTACTAGGCAAAGACAAACTAAAGAGTAAAATCCCTGACGACTTTCGAAAGTTTCCCGTCTCAGTTAAAGCCACGCTGCGCTTGAAGGGACAAATATCTTGGCGTTGATTGGCGAGAATTCTACTCCCTTTCGCCTTGGCGAGAAAGAGATAGACTGCGCTTTAAGCGCTCCACTAAGAGACAAAATAGCAATGTAAGCCAGACTTAAAAACCCGTTAGAAAGTAAATTTACACAGTGTGTTTTTTTTAATTGAAAATAGTTTAAAATTTGTTTCCAGTTACAAAATAAGAATTATTTTGATGTTAGTGGCTCAAAGGACACATTAGCCGAATACAACTTTTATTAAAATACAGCGAACCTGAAAACATGCCTAAAAACAAGTCGCCGAGTTGCCATAAATTTTACTTAATCTTAACCTAGTCTTGCATATAATTAATGCTTGTTGATGTCAAAACAATATTTAATTAAAAATCTTTAAAAACTTATAATTGGCAAAAATACCATTTATGCTCAAATCCCGTTTTGTTACATTACTCCCCCCTGATTAAGTATAAACAATTTTTTTTAAACGCAAGTCGAAATAAAATGGTTTATAACAACAAGCATTAAGTAGTGCAGACAACACAAATCTAAACTAAAACTATAACGCTCTTCGTTTCCATTTTTCTTCTGTGGATGATGGTCAACAAACATTCTGGCTGGAACAAACTTGAAGTTCCATTCTGGAACAAAACAGCAACACTGGATCAGGTACAACATCTTAGATCAGCTAGTCAGCAACAACCATGGTGAATGATCAGTAGATTCCAAACAGTACTGAAAGAATCAGAATATCAGTGCAGCTTAATAACAACGATAACTTAAATTAAATGAGGGCAAAATAAAATTGACATATAAACCGAAAAATCTATAGAAATATATAATTTTAACACACATTGTTCGAAAACTATTACATTAAGGTATATATTATATACACGCTTATGCAGAAATTTGTGGAGACAAAAAAAAATGATTTAAGTTAACGTAAATAAATTAAGGGAGTCTCCAACCCAAACCGTTTCCTCCATAGTGTTAAACAAACACTAGGTACGCAGCAAGAGCTGAGTTTCCACATTGGCCATCTTTGAAACTAAGGGTGAACAGCAGACTCTGTATTGAATTTGGAAAGAAATGTTCAATTGCAGGTTTGCACAGCGACGGTAAGAAGACGTCGATTGTAGTGATGATGGCTGCTTGGCAGATCTAATGACTTTAATGGTGGAATGGCTGCTTGGTTGATTAAACTGTTTGTGGAAGAAATTTGTTGGTTGGTTGATAACACTTTGCAATAGCTGACCTAAAAACAAAATCATTTTAATACAAGAAAAACAATGTTTTTAATAACAATAAACCAACCTTATGTAAAACAAAAATATTTGTTTAAAAAAAATATTATTTAAAAAAAATAAAAATAAAAAAATTTTTTGATTTTATGATTATATCTCATAAATAAGTTTTAGGTGATCTAAAACTAGTTAGACAGTAAAGAACCTACAAAAGGTTGTCTAACCCAAAAAAACGTGTTTGCATAAAAAAAAAACAAATTTTAAAACAAAGATACAAGTAAGAAATTACAAACACTAACTGAAATATTAAAATTGATTATTTTAAAACTTTAAAATATATTTATACCGTATAAAAAAAAATACGTTTATTTGACAATAATTTATAAAAAATTCAAATACTTTAAGACAAAATTAATTTACAATAACGAGAAAAAAAAACGTTTAGTTGACAATATTTGAAAAAATTTAAGTTGGTTTATTGCTCTCAGTGTAATAAAAAAAAACAACCCTACCAGGTTCACTTAATAAACTTTAAAACAAACATGGAATACTCTATCGAAACAAAACAAATAACTCATGTGATCGAAAGAATAACTGAAAATAAATACAAATTAGCAAAAACAAACACAAAATGATACAAAAACTGAAATACAAGTTTTTATCATAGTTAAGATTTTAATAATACAAAAAAAATTTAAATTTTCTAAAAAAAAAAAAAATCAAATAGAACAGATAGAATAATCTCAAATGAAACAAATCCACATAGATTTTTTTTTTAAGTAGAACAAATCCAAATATAATGTTTTTTATTAGAACAAATCAAATACAATGATTCAATATAGAACCAATCAATAAAAAAAAATTCATGAACAAATGAAAATAGAACAAATCCAGCCAGATGAATATACACATTTTCAAAATCACTATATATATAAAGCTCCTCCTAGAATTTTTCACATTTTTTCCGAATTTTCTTTAAAATTTCTTTCCTGAAACATTACCTGTTTCAATTTAAACTTTCTTTCCCATAGATCTTGCTAAATAATTTTTCTTTAAACGAAAAATATTTTTCCTTTCAGATTGATTTTCGGTGTGATTTTAGTATGTTTGAAAATGATAAGTTGGGTTTTTCATTTTCTAACTAATTTGTATTTTATTTTATTTTCCAATTAATTGTAAGCTGTTTTCACACAATTTTGAAAAACTAAGAACAGCAGCAAAACAAAGTAGGTTATTATTGATGTCATTGTTTGAAAATTAGACATCTTTGCTTCAAAATACTTGACTTAATGTAAGCAAATGTTTTAAAATTTGACCAATTTAGGTTTTTATCGAATTTCATACACACATACACAGGTGGCGATAGACGATTTTAAAGTGCATGAATCAAAACAAACAAAATAAAATAAACTTAGTTGATAATAAAATTTTAAATAAAATTATGTCTTATTATATTCCAATTGAAGCGAATGACAAAAAAAAAATTAAACAAAAATGACAGTTGATCGTTGCTTCAATCGACTCTTTTTGGTGTTATGAAAAGAAAAAAACTCTCTTGGGTGACAAACTCATTTCTTATTTTTCCAAAACTACTAAATAAGTACTATTTAGAGTCCAAGCAGGCAAGGGCTTACTTCGAAAATATGAAAAAAATAATAAAAAAAACTTTAAAATATTTTAGGTATAACATACTTTTTTTCCAATTTAATAAGTTGACAAAAAAAAACAAAAGGTATCTTCAACGATAAGGTTCTTTAGATAACGCAAGACTTAAAATGAGCAAATATTTTAAAAAATAATAATTAAAACAATAATAAATGAAATAATGCTTGCTAATATACGAAAAATAAACACTGATCTTAGAAAGACTAAGTTTTACGCTAAGTTTTCCTTAAACGATCAACTAGTGATTTAATGATTTGATTATTTACGCAAAAAGTATACATAAATTACTTTTTGTTTATCATTAATAGAGGAAAGTATGTATAGGCTTTAGTTAATAACAAAATTACTTAAAAATGATAATAGAAATAAAAATAGTACAAAAATTATAATTTAGGTGTTCTTGATTAATGCTATGCCTGTGCACTAGCATATCATTTTAATAATGACGTTATTGAGAATATTTTTATTTTATCGATTAACTAGGACAGCAAATAGAAAGGAACAAACTAACAAAAAAAAACAAAACATTTTTAGAAAAAGACAACACATTTTTGTGATTTGTCATAGTTACCAAAAGAAAAGTTTTACAAAAACAATTGTACTCATAGAGTAAAAGAGAATTGGAGATTTTTTTTAAAAATTATCGAAATTTATCCTCAAAATGGAATTTGCTTGGCTTAAATGGTACAGATTGTACTTAAAGTTCGTATAGGCCAATATTTTCCCTTTAGGAAAAAAAAACATAAAAAATAAAATATTGTTTTAATGATAAACAATACAAAAATTCAAAAATAGTTTTAAAGAATCAAATGTTATTAATTTAGATAATATTGATTTTATCAAGTTATAATATAATGAGAAGAGAAAAAAAAATAGAAAAATGTATCTTAGCAATGTTAAGATTGCTATGATAATATCCAATTGGATTCAAAAATGACTTCAAAATGGAAAAAAAAAAAAAATATATATATATATATATATATATATATATATATATATATATGTACATAAATCGAAAAATTTTAACCGTTGATGACGTAGTTTTTATTCGATTTATGGGATCTTAGAAAAGCACTGATTAAGAGCAAATGATCCCCATTAAAAAAAAACAAAGGTTTTTGAAATAATGGACTCTAAAATATACTATATATAATCGATTTTACGTTAATACTTTAACCAATAGGTGTTGATTTACTATAACAAAAAATAAAATGATATTTTGTTTTTTTAAAATATTACCAAAAATAAACAAAACAATTAAAAGTTTACAAAATATCTAAAATGTTCTGGTCACTAGAAAAAAAAATGACTTAGTTAAATATTACACTTTTTCCGTGTAACACAAAAAAACAAGATTAAAATTACATATCTGACAGATGATTGATGCAGATATTATCTGAAAAGATACAATTTACTTCTACTAAAGCAAAGTCCAAAAGAGATAAAGAATTGATTTTCACGTATAATAATAGGTTACAAAAGCTCTGTATACCTCACGATAGAACTGTGGCATAACGCGATAGAGACACTGTCTCTAAGTCTAGCGATTGTTATGCCAACTACCAATCTCCACAGCTAATTAGCTATTTTTTTATAAAATGTGTGCTTATGCACTTAGTTTTTATGGTAATTAGTTTGACGGGTAACATTTTACAGAAAAAAAAAACAGTTGTTTGCTGTACACTAAAAATTTTTTATACAAAGATTTTATTTACTTGATTTTAAATATACTATTCCATTAAGATGTTTTTGATTTAAAACTTTCTAATTCAAATGAGACTTTTTCGTTAGTCTATAGGTGTTATCACTGCTAAAGCCAAAGACAGTGGTTTTATTTATAAAATTTCAAGACAAAAGAAAATATATAAATTTCATAATGTAAATATTACCAAATGACATAAAGATTAGCCTAAATGGCTTATCAACCCTATAAAGTAAAAAGAGTAAAAATTTGATCATAAAATTTTATAATGAAAGAAAATACTTCTTTATTCTGCTGTTCTTGTCTGTTTTTCCAATCTCTGATTATTTCTTGATGTTAATATCTTTTTTTTTTAAATATCACTGATAAAAATTTAACGGTTTTCATTTGATATGGCATGACTCAAGAGTCGTCTACTCTTTATGGTTGTATCTTCTAGGTTTTTCCTATTCCTATACCATTAAACACTAAATTTCTAAAAATCCTAACTTTTAGTTACTATCTCAAATATTATCTACTTAACCCATTTTTTTAACCAAGTCAGAAAAATTGTCCAAATGTCTACCATAAAACCTGTTTTAAAATAATATCCCATCATCACTTCAACATAGGTTTCAAAAACGTATAGTGACTCTTGTATACCAAATCTAAATCATGTTTCGTCACAATAAAAAGAATAGGTAGATCTACCATTTTTTATATTGAAAATTGTATTGTGAAATATAAAATTTATTCAACGACAACGCTTTTGTCTCCCTAATTAAAAAACCTAAGACACTGTGAATTCCACACTTACAGGTAGTGGCCACATTCTGAAGATAGAAAACCACAGGTGTATGACGAAGAAAGAAAGTAGTCTACATCTTCGTGTTAAATAAATTTTTCGGTCTATTGTTTATCCAGTATAACTCAAAAATGAGTTCCCGACATGACGAAATAGAAAATTACCTAGGTCTCTTACTGAAATCTACTAGGTGTGACGTCACTGTCTTCATTAACCTACCCTGATATAACTTTTTATTCGTTTTATAGGTAAAGTTTTACCTCTACCTTGAATAGTTTTTCCCAAATTTAAATTCCCATTTTTACAAAATGACTTGACTTGAAAGAAACCCAAAAATCCAACCCATATATTTTTCCGCTGTTTTAGACCAGTTCACCTGTAGACCATGTAAGCTATAACATGACGATTATTAATTCAGTAGTTTTCTTGATAAAGATTGGTTAAAACATCTAACTGACTATACCGTAACCCTATCTTTCAAAATTGAGTTACGATATTAGGAGATACGGCAACAAACAAAACAAATATAGACCAATTGAAAATTTTAATTATAGGTATACCATAGAGACACCCTCTCGAGTGGAGAAGAAAAATTCCCTAATTTACTCCTCAGCCTTCTTCTCAATGACTGGGGAGTTTAAAATCCAGCTAAAAACACTCATTCCATAAAAAAAACATTTTATAAAATAATCTATAATATAATGATACAAACAGCGAAAAAATTAATTCGCCCTCGTCTTACAAAAAAACAACAAAAGAAAAAGAAAACGCGACGATTCCACTTGGCGAATTATTATTGGTCTATTGTTTTATAACATTCCTTATACATCAAAAGATGCATATAACAAACACAGATCCATTTTGCCATACCATATAGCCATATCAAAGTTACGTTAAAAGAAAATTCTAGGACGCTTTAATTCAAAAATACTTCCCTCTCACATATTTACTCAACAGATAGTAATAGACTTTTGTCATTTATAAAAATATCAACAATTTTAGAACAAATAGTTTTTAAAAACTCTCAACTTGATGTTTTGGTCATTTACAACCCAATACAAAACAATATAATTCCTGAAAATAAAAATATTAATTAAGTAAAATTTTTGAGGGAAGTCGAAGAATCGTAGACCTCTACAGTTGTTGAATGTCATGGTCTTCACCTATAAAAGAAAACGAAGTTATAACACTAATTTTATACATGGTTTTAACAAATATAATAAAACTTTTTCTTTAAAACATCATTCAATGAATTTATTATGCTTTTGACATAGTGTTTAGACACTATTATTTTTCTTTTCATTAAAATCGGTCTCGTAGTTATTAAAAATTAAAACAAGTTTGTACAAATTTTAAATGAGTGCTCATAAATTACGAGGATTAGATGATAATTAAAAACTTTTTAGGCGAATAAAACAATAAAAGCTCTACAAATGCAAAATTTTAAGTTAAAATGCTAAGGCATTGCTTAATTAATTTATGTTATATATGTCTATGTAATGATAGACAGGCTTGCTTTTGCAATGCAAGAGAAAAAATATCTTTAGTGTCAAAATTGCAAATATTGAAACAAAAAAAACTTAAAAACTCAAAACAAAGATTGTTCTTTTTGACATCGACGATCTAATCTAAAAACTCAAGAGAGAGATTGTCCCTTTTGACTTTCAGATTGATCCAGGATCTAGATTAATATTTTTTTTTATAGGTTTTTCAATACGTGTGTAGCTTGAGCTATTACGAAAAAAAAAATAAACTTTTTGCCAACGAATGGGTAGGGGATGAAATGTTAACTACCTCTAATTCAGAAAAATTTATCGTTTATTTAAACAACTACACTTTCCATTCCATTCCAATGGAAAGTGTCGAAATAGATGCAATAAAAAGATCAATGAGAATATCCAGAACTGATCATATAAGAAATGAGATCATAAAAGAAAGAATGGGAATCGAGGGAAGCGTAACTGATGACATCACTAAAAGGCAACTGATATGGTATGCTCATGTACAACGGATAAACGACGAAAGATTACCAAAACAGGTCCTAGAATGGCAACCAATAGGGCGCAGAAAAAGAGGGCGTCCTAAACTGGAATGGTAACAGTCAATCCAAAGATCAATGAGTCAAAAAAAAAAACCTGACGGAAGATCACTGTCATGATTGAAGGAGGTGGAGAATAGGCGTCGGACAACGTAGAAAGACGTTCTAAACCGACATAGTAGTAGTAAACAACTACTGTATAGAGTAAGTCCAACTACAGCAAAATAGTAATAACACATTTAAAAAAAAAACCAGTCTTTTGAAAAAAAAGAAAGTATGCTCTGATGATAATTGCATAAAAATTATTTTTTTATTAAACAGGATAAGAAGATTACAAAAGTTAGCAAAGAAACAAATGTACTAAATCTTTTGGTTACCAAGATATTTACGCACGCAAGTTATTATCTCTGTGTGCAAATAACTTAAAACTTTTGAGATTCAGTGCTATTTACATATGCTAAGAATATCCTGGATGTATGTATCTATCCAACATTTTCTTGGAACACAAAGAAAAAAACGAATGAATACTAAAAAAAAGAAAGAAAACTTAAATTCGTTGGACACTAACACAAGGAGCGGTCAAAACTGTGAAGTAATTCGATTAACTGTGTAGAGAAAACTTAACTGAAAAATTATAGAACTTTATGCATATAATAGCTTAGCTAAGAAGGCATTGTGTTATTAGCACTTTTCAAAAAAAAAAAACATACAGTAAAAAGTACGGAGTAGGCCTGGCAAATAGACCTTTCTTTTGGGCTACTTTTTGTTAGTAGTTGATAAAGATTACTATGATCAAAAAAAAATTACATTAACAGATAAAACAAATCAAAATTATCGAACGAACATTTTCACATATCTTTTAAATCTTAACATGAACAAAAAAAATACTAACCAATAGGTTTAAGTTTTAGTAATTATCTTAAACAAACATGAAGGTTTAAAAGCTCAAATAACACGTTTAAGGTTAACAAAAATAGAAACAAAAGGTCTTAATTACTTCATGGTCTAATTTATAAAAATGAAATATAGTTTTAAAAAAAAATGATAGATAGAAATTTATGTAAGCTGTTTCAGTACCCCACTGTACACACGGGTCTAATGTGTAACACTGTAAATTACTCATTTTTTAACGTTTTACACGACGTGGTAGAAACTCATTGTTTTGCCAATATACTTATACATTAACTTAGTAGCAAAATTTTAAGAAGAAGAATGATCTAGATTTTACGAAAATGTTGACCAGTACATAAAAGTAAAAAGTTTTTATGAAAAAGTTTATATCATATAGATATCAAAATACCAATTTTTTTTTTAGTTTGTAAATATAAATCCTATATATTTTTTAATTTAACGCACAAAAATCGTCACATGTGATGTGGTTACGAGAATATTAGGAATATTGTACATAAGCCATTGTTGTCTAGAGTTAGCTGGACAACTCAAAAATAACCGACCGACCTTAATGAAATTTAAATCAAGGAACTGCATTTCTCCCTATAGATCTTTGTTTGAAAAATATAAATATAAACCTTAGTATTCCCAAATGAAAAGTCAAAAATTGGACCCCCGTGAGCTTTCAAGCTAGCCACGGAAAAATATGAGAGAAACAAAACTTTTGTTTTCACGAAAGCTTGTTTGATCTATAAATTCAATATCATAGTTTAATTGATAGATACCGTAAAGTTAAATGTGAATAGACGTATCAGGCCCGAAACTACGGGAGGGTAAAAAAAAGGTGAAATTTCCCCCCCAAATCTTAAAATATATTTGTTTTGGACACACATAATACAGTGGTCTGGACAATATGCAAAACAGTTCTATGCAATATTTATTATAATATTTCCTTCCCCAAATAAAATAGATACGCCACTGTTAGAAAACATTTTATTCCAATTGAAAAAAAGGCATGAAGTAGGTAGGTGTCTAAGAATGTTTTTCTGGACTTTATGAATAGAAGAAAGGCCCTTTTTAGAAAGTAGGTATAAAATACCAAAGTTGAAGTACATCTTTGTTTCTTAAAGACTCAAGTGATCTATTTATAGCCATTTTAATGGCCCAGACGTTTAAAATTGGTCATAAAAACGAAGATCTCAAGTTTCAATGCAGGCCATATTTGTAAGAAAAAATCTTTATTATACTTAAATTGATTCAAGCAAATATACAGGGTATCTTTTTGCAACGGTATTTGCAATAATTTTCAAAAGTTGATTTTGATAGTTTTTCAAAATAGTTTATTTGCTTGAAACAAGTCTTTATCATTAATTAAGTCAACTAATTATGTCTCATTTTCTTACTACATCACATCCTATCTAATGATTATCAACCAAAGGGTTTTACTTTTGTTGTTTGATTTTAATTAATTTTATAATTAAGTTAGCTTATTGGTTATGTATAACCTAAATTTCCATATTACCATATTGCGTTTTCTCTTTAACCAGTCTTTAATTATTAAATGGGAATTATGATATATTTATTTTAATAATTATTATTTATGTTAAATAATATTATTTTTAAGATTATGTTTCAAATTATTACTAACTCAAAATACGCGAGTTTTTATTTTAGGAAAAATATCAAATACCTTTATCCAATTTCAAAGGTCAAGTCAAATTTAGAAAATTTGATTGATTTATCATTATCTTTGGTTAAATTTTAGAAACAATTATTAGTACTTCTCTTATATAGTATGGAAAAGGAACTGCTAAGCAATCTTTTTAGGTTATCTGGTGTTTTGGTGTAAACCTACATATTACATCAAACATGGTACTTTGATCTTATCGAATTTATTTATTTAAATTGTTTATATTTTTAGTTATTTAAAACATGCTACTTAATTTGTATATCTTTTAATAAAAATCAATAATGTACCTATATAGTCATAAAGACATGGACATGACCTGTAAACTTGGTCTTTTTAATAAAAATTACAAGAAAATATCTTCTAGCTTCAAACTAATCAAAACGATTTCACTGTTATAACAAATTATCGCTTTAAAACAAGTAAAAAGGGTTAAGAAAAATCTTTACTGTGTTAGGACATTGATTTGTGGCTTTCTTTAGCCTTATGCAATAAAAATGCTATGAGATTATGTTTTTTCCAAAAATTACTGTATGGCTTTACAAAATATTATTTCATTTAAGACATGGGCGATAGCACTAATACATTTGTTAAATTGATCGTCTCTCTGTCAAACAAATGTATTGTAAACTGGAGACCTTGGGAAAATAAAAGAGGTAGTGGAAGACTACAAATGAGATGGGCGCACGATTTGAAGAAACATGCGGGAACTAGATGGATGAACACGGCGTCATACAGGAAAGAGTGGAAGATATTGAAGTAGGCCTATATCCAAAGATGGATCGAAGAAGGCTAAATAAATAGATAGATAGCACCATTTTTTTTTTAAAGGTAATGAATGTACTGTTAAAATTACCAATGCAAAACTGGTGTAATTACCGTGCGAATAAATACCTAACTCAAAATTACTGTCAAAAAATTCACACACATTATGCACAAAAAAATGAGATCTTCACTCTTGTTATTAGACAATAAAACTAGTGGTAGTTTATAACAAATAATGTTTAATTACAACTTGCGCAATGTCAATCATTGTTCAAGGTGGCATTTTAGTGTAAAATACAGATGATAAAATAAAGGACTTTATAAATAAAAATTTTGACTCGATCTAAAATATGTACTGAGATAAAAGCTTATGGGCAGTTCTCAATAGGTAATATAGTCCTTTCTTAAGTTTAGTTAACGTGTTTTGACTTTTAAGTTAATTGGTGGATAATTTATTTACCTTTTCAGTAAAGTTATTATTCAATACAATGACATACGAATAAAAAAATAGGATGAAACTCTCTCTAAATAAGCTAAGTTGTGTTTTAAGATGGTAACTAATAAACCGATATGGATGCCATTTTTATTTTTTCTACAAAAAGTTTAGTTTTCTGTTAGGTTAACGTTTTTATTTTTGAAAATATGAAAAATAACGTACATTTTCGCTAAAGGTGGTTATTTTATGGCTTTGTTTAAAAAAAGGTCGAATTTTCTTAATATCCTTTCTTAGGATATAACTTTAGATCTTTTTTCAAAAAAAAAAATAGGTCTTCAAAGTTAGACATGTACCAAATTTTAATGTTGACAAAGATCAGTACTTTTTTTTTCATAATATGAGCTTTTTATCAAACTCCTTAATCATTTTTCTCTTTCTACATCATGGTTTTAACTCAGAATGATCTATTTGGTAATAAGTCGTTTTAGGTTTTAATTTCAAAGGTGTTAATATTTAATAAGATATTTAAGTGTCATGAGTTCATTTATTAACATAAATAGTTAATTACCTAATTACTTCGCATGTAGCGGATTAATTCCTTTAAGGGCAAAGATAATGACAAAATAAAGCAAAAATAATTTTTATTGTGATTTTTCCCAAAATATTTTTATAATGCTACATCTAAATAATACCTGAGACAAAATTAGTTTATGACTTTACAAACAAAAACCCGAAAGTTTTTGTTTGGACAATCTAGTTTGCTTTACCTGAATCATAGAAAATTGAATGAAGGGTTATACATAGGTTTTTCCATTTCATAATATTTAATTAGGTATACCATTATGCAAAAATGGCTTGACAATAACTTACGATAATAAACGACAATATACTTTTTGATTTGATTAAAAATATTATGAAACGAAATTCACTTGATTACCTACATGTTAGTGAAAGAAAATAAATAAAATAGAGTCTCTCTCAAAAAAACCAAAAAAAATATACAGGAGGTTGTTTCTACATTTACCTCACTTTACTTAAAAGCTGTGAATTTGCAGATAGTGTTGATAATATCCAACTTAAGAAAAAAAATCAAATTTTCTTTTATGAAAAGAATAGTACGTACTTTAATAAGAAAATTATAAAGCAAAAATAGTTCGACAGGTACGTCGTTTTAAAGAATGCTTTGTTTGAATGCTATGTTTTGTAACATAAAACGTAAATTTTTATTTTTAATTTGATAATAATTGAATAGAGTCGATATTTGCTGTGACTACATTTATATTGTCCATGGTTTTAACAATTTAGTGTTTTTTTTTTTAATTTTGAAAGATTTACTTGTGGACCTTATAATAAAGAAATTTCTCATAATCGACAAAGTTGTTACTGAGATACAAAGAAATCAGTTAGTCATGTTTATTTTCCAAAAAGAGACTTGTGTGTAATTTGGAAAATAAAATACATTTTGAAAATCTGGAAATATAAAAACATAAAATTTGAAAATACTTCGTGGTTCATTGGTTTGAGCTTGTGGTAAATCTCAATCATATATGTATGATATAGAGAGTACAAAAATTACAAAATGACAAAAAAAAACATCTATCACATATTCTATACAATATATTGCTAGTAGCTAGGTCTGTTTTTTGAGTTTATCCTGACCAGATACTTTACAAATGTCCTATAGCACAAATTTATGAGAGATGAAATTGCCATAATGATTGCAAATAGACTATAGCAGAGGTATGCTACCCACGCTTGCATGGAAAAAGTAGTTAGAAATTATAAATTTTAAAGTTATGATGCAATATCAATGGAAAATTACTTGAGATTAATTAATTACACCATTTTGGATACTTAGATGGTCAAATAATTTGGCTTAGGTACTTTTTGCCAAGTGAAGTTTTAGGTTTTAAACAAACAATAAAACCAAAATAAAGTAGAAATATCGATTTCTACGAAGAAAAATACTTATAAAAACAATGTTATAATGACTTAACATAAATTTTCGTATTATTTAAACAAAAAAATGTTATTAAATATCAATAAAAAAGGTTTAATGGTTCAAAAATACAAAAAAAAAACTGTTATTAATGCAATAAAATAAATAAAAAATATCCTCCCTTAGTTATATTTGACGGGTGTCTTCAAAAAAAATCAGTGGTTTGTCAGAGGAAGGGTTGGCAATTATTGTTTCAGGCAACTAATCAAAAATAAAGAGTTGCAATGGACTCCTTTTTTGTGTTTTTAATAAAAGATTCTTAAAAAATTCAGCTAGAAAAACAAAAGCTTAAGGAGCTTTTCGAATTTCAACAAAATAGGCTTTTAATGGCAAGAGAATGATAAGTTTAATGAGACTTTATTTTAACAACACTGTGCTACAATTAAGACAAAATAATGGACTCTTTTATCCATTTTATTTAAATAATGTTTCAATGGAACAATTTTAAAAGTTTACCAACGAGTTTTGGAGTTATAACTCAAATCTAGAGTTCTGTACAGCTTTATTAAGGCAAAAGGTTGATCCTTTCGCATGCTGGAGAGTCCGTCCTCCAGATAGAAATGGAGAGCATTTTATTTGCTGGCATATTCGGATAGTATTTAACCTTAACTTTTCAATAAAAAATATTCTACCAATTTATCTTTTAAAAATTTAAAATGATCATATATCAATAGAAAAATTGTCATGACATTGACATTTTCCTTGTGCTGTACATTGAAAATACACATAATTGTAACACAGATTATAACGTTAGTAAATTAAACAACGAAAAACAGTTATGGCACATCTTCCAACAAATTAGTTTTGGTTTCCAAAAACTAGACAAGACTATTTCTTTTAAAACGAACAATTTTACAAAAATTTCCTTTAGTTTTTCCAACAAAATATTACCAATGGGTTAACTAAAGTACTACTGAGTTTTTCTCAAACTTTCAACATAAAATTTTCACAAATTTTTCAAAATTTTTTCACAAATTTTCCAAAAACTAAATTACCCTGAACTACTGGCACCACTTTGTAACAGGGGCCTGGCTTGTGACAGTGGTACTGTCACCTCAAGTGGCCAAGGCTTAAATATTGTAAACTACCAACTTAGGCTACAACTTATATAAATTATAAAAAGATTAAATGTTACTATATGTTATTAAATTTACACGATCTCGAAAGGGAATTTGGCGGTTCTTGGAGGAAAAGTATGCTATAAACGTTTTTCTCAAATGTATAACTAATAGGATAATCATACATACCTTTTCAATTTTCTTCTTGCAGCTTCACACTTTCACTTCTAATATTTATTATTTAAATATCAAATTTTTACTACCATTGAACTTTTATATTCAAATATTTACACTTCTTAAACTTTTAGGTTTTATAAACCTTTTATATATTTGTTGTAAATATATATATTTATCAACATCTTAAACGTTGATTGAATGAGTGAAACTATTCAATCAACTGTTTAATTTACTTAATATTACTGTTTAGGTTTGGGATATGTTATTAATTGAAAATGCCGATTTTAGGGCAACGAATGGTTTGTATTTTGTTGATAAAAAACCATAAAACAGTTAAACACATTATTTCAAAACACTGGAAACAGTAATAATTAATGACTTTACAATCAATAAACTCTAAAAGAAAAGACCAAAATAATTATGAATATTAAAGTTAACAGTTTTATACAATGTTAAAATAATTGATAAATTTCCCCAGTTGAAATAAAACCCCCCTTAAGAAGTGTAAATGAAAGTGTACCGTACTAGGCAAAGACAAACTAAAGAGTAAAATCCCTGACGACTTTCGAAAGTTTCCCGTCTCAGTTAAAGCCACGCTGCGCTTGAAGGGACAAATATCTTGGCGTTGATTGGCTAGAATTCTACTCCCTTTCGCCTTGGCGAGAAAGAGATAGACTGCGCTTTAAGCGCTCCACTAAGAGACAAAATAGCAATGTAAGCCAGACTTAAAAACCCGTTAGAAAGTAAATTTACACAGTGTGTTTTTTTTAATTGAAAATAGTTTAAAATTTGTTTCCAGTTACAAAATAAGAATTATTTTGATGTTAGTGGCTCAAAGGACACATTAGCCGAATACAACTTTTATTAAAATACAGCGAATCTGAAAACATGCCTAAAAACAAGTCGCCGAGTTGCCATAAATTTTACTTAATCTTAACCTAGTCTTGCATATAATTAATGCTTGTTGATGTCAAAACAATATTTAATTAAAAATCTTTAAAAACTTATAATTGGCAAAAATACCATTTATGCTCAAATCCCGTTTTGTTACACAATCGTGAATGTGTATTCCTCTCCCATCCCCATATAATACCTATAGTCCAACACAGAAAAAATGTTTGGTTCAATCAAATAAACCAATTGTTATGCCCGCAGTAAGAAAAACGATAAATGCAATGGACTGTATACTTTAATTAATGAAAGCGCGAGCAAACATAAATATATTGATATGAAATTACGAACTAATCAAACGTCCATAAGTAAAATATTTTGTGCCACACAAGGGTAATCAGATACTAATGCACTCACCAGTTTGCAGCCAAATTCTCCACTTCTAAGGGGCCCCTGATTGGATCTAATGATGTCACCACGTAGCTGAAGGGCTGAAGTTTCTAGTTCTATGCTTCAGTACACAAAAATCGAGCACTTTCAGGTGTTGATATTTGAAATAGTTGGAGAACGAAATTAACACGCCATTTTCTCGAGGCGGTCGACAAGGATCTCACTGGTTGTTGGTGCGCATGTCCAAATACGCGAAATGCGCTTTGTCCTTCATACAATTGTGTGGTTTTAAAAATGTATATAAACAACCGCGAAATTTAGCCCTCCAAAACACACAATTTTAGAATCTCAACCGGACAGATATAGATATAAGAAAAAGAATCGACCGATAAATATAAATGAATGAAAACAGATAAGTATCGTAAGTTTATTTAGAGATAACGAAATCCCGAAAAAAGGCAAAACAAACAAACAAAAAATTCAAAAAAAATTAAAAAAAAAAAAAACCTATTGTAATACCCAGTAAAAGGTAGAAAATTAAAATTACTTTTAATTTGGCAAGAGGCACAGTTTTACAACTGGCTGCTTATAAACACCGGTAACTGTTTGTACCGTCGCAACACGCACCTGACCGTCCCCGCCGGGATGCAGTTCGATGACCCGACCGACCGGCCATTTCAAAGGCGATTGAATGTGATCACTTGTTATGATAACCAAATCATTTAATTTGATATTTGGGGACGAATCAGCCCACTTGTGTCGCTGTTGTAGCGTATGCAAATACTCTATAGAATACCGTTTCCAAAAATCATTATGTAGTTTTTGGATTAGTTGCCATCTCGAGAGCCGATTTAGGGGAACCTCGGACAAATCTGACTCCGGAATTTCCGAATTAAGGGGTTCAAGTGTCAAAAAATGCCCAGGGGTAAGAGGTTGAAGATCGTGTGGGTCTGAAGAGGCAGGAGATAAAGGGCGACTATTAAGTACGGCTTCTATGCGACAGGTAAGGGTGGACATCTCCATGATAGACAACTTCTGGTCGCCGACAACTCGTACAAAGTGAGTTTTAAAACTTTTGACGCCAGCTTCTGCCAGGCCATTGAAATGTGGACTGAGAGGAGGTCCCAGATGCCAACGAATAGAAAGTCTGGTGGCAGCACTTCTTGCGTAATCCAGTAATTGGTTACGAAACCCTATAAAATTACTGCCTTGATCTGACCAGCATTGCGTCACGCTTCCGCGTCTGGAAATGAATCGATGGAATGCACCTACGAACCCTTCGGTGGACAGTTCCATGGTTAATTCCAAATGCACGCAATGTGTGGCCGTACAGACAAACACACAGACATACGATTTGAAAGCTTTACAACCACGGTAACGATGAGGAATCACAAAGAAAGGTCCACAAAAGTCGATAGCTACACTCGAAAAAGGTTGATTGATTCGATGAGCGGGAAGTGAACTCATTATGGGCGGTCTATAGGGTTTAGGGTTGATTCTAAAACATTGCAAGCACTTGGATATGGTTCTTTGAATTGCCCGTCTGGCAGATAATATCCAAAATTGCTGTAAAAGCAGATTATGTAATGTTTTAAACCCAGGATGAAGATATTGTCGATGAGCGGACTCGATAAGAAGAGTAGTTAAACGATGGTCACTCGAAAGTAAGACGGGGTGTTTTGCAGAATAAGAAAAGGTCAGATTTTTGTAATCTGCCACCGACTGAATGATATTATTCTCATCAAGAAAAGGTGAAAGTTTTCGCAAAGGTTTCGGTATTGGTTTATCCTTAGATAACACGGAAAAAAGCTCAGAAAAACAAGAACCTTGAACGCGTTTGATAAGAAGGTGTAACGCACATTGCATCTCACCGGTGGTAGGAAAAACAATATTCTCAAAAATAACTTTTTGGTCCGGCGGCTTAGTGGGTTTTTGATAGGAATGGTTTTGAAAAAGGTTAACTATTCGAAGGACATAACAAATGATACGTTGAATTTTTGATATAGATGAATATTTGATAAGAAGCTGATCTAAGAAGTTGACATCAATTATCGCATTGCAACAGACTTTTGGCTTTTCCTCCAGATTAATATCTCCAAAATCAATCGGCATTTTTGATTTATGCAAATCGGGCCATTCGTTTTCGGGAGACCACAAAAACGACGGTGCGTTCCACCACATGTCATGTGACATGAGCTGTGAAGGGGTGGCCCCTCGTGACGCAATATCGGCTGCATTCAAAGCAGAAGGAATGTAGCGCCACGAGTTTGAGGGAATGATTTCTTGGATTCTACTGACTCGATTTCCAACAAAGGTTTGCCAGCGATTAGGAGGGGATGAAAGCCAGTGCAATACGACTTGCGAATCGCAGAAAGTAACGATATTTGTAAAAGTTATTTTTCCTTCATAGCTAGATAAAACGAAGTCAATTAATTCGCTTAAAAGAAATGCACCTAGGAGTTCTAGCCTAGCCAAAGTTTGTGACTTTATAGGCGCGACCCTAGATTTTGCAGATATGAGAGAAACAGATATATTGTTTTCCTCTTCTACACGAAAATATACGACGCCTGCGTAGCCTCGAATTGAAGCGTCACAGAAGCCGATGATTTGACAGGTATTGGTTTTTGACAGTTTGATTTGTCGGGGTAATTGAAAATTGGAAAGAAGCGGGAATTCAGAACGAAGTTTGTTCCAAGAGTCGATGATAGAAGAATCTGGTTCTTCGTCCCAGCCTATTTTCGATATCCACAACTGTTGCAAAATAAATTTTGCTTGTAGCAACAAGGGACAAAGAAAACCTAAGGGATCGAAGATTGTCCCTATGATAGATAAAATAGAACGTTTGGTTGGGGGTTTGTCCTTCATTCGGCATTGATAAGAAAAAATGTCGTTTTTTGGATGCCATTGAAGTCCTAAAACTTTGATAAAGTGGGGTTCCTCCTTGTCGAAAGAGAGAGGCATTTGACGATCGGACTCTGGCAATGTTGCCAATAACTCAGGACAATTGCTTGCCCATTTTTTAAGTTCAAATCCTCCCGACTTCAACAAATCATTGAGTTCTGTTTGAAGGGAGAGAGCTTCAGAAAGCGAAGGGCTAGTTCCCAAGATATCGTCGATATAGATTGACGTTTTTAGAACAGTACTAGCCATAGGAAAACGTTCCTTTTCTCTCTCTGCCAGCTCATTTAAGGTACGCATGGCTAGAAAAGGTGAGCATGTCATGCCAAAAGTGACAGTAGAAAGTTCCCACACTGAAAGTGGGTCCTGTGGAGAAAACCTCCACAATATCCTTTGATAAGGACGGTGATAAGGATTGATAAGGACTTGACGGAACATCTGTTTGATGTCAGCAATGTAGGCAATAGGATTAAGACGAAACGTAAGGAGTAAAGAAGCAATATCCTTTTAAAGTTTCGGTCCAGATAACAATGTGTCATTGAGACTAATATTTTTTGGGGTGACTGCCGAACAATCCCAGACGACCCTTAATTTTGTACTTAAGCTTTCCGGCTTTAGTACGCAATGATGTTCTAAAAAACACGATACGTCGACCTTTGGTTGACTAGATAAACCTAAACTCATATGATTAGAATCGATATAGTCTTGCATGAAACTTGAATAGGCAGTGTACAGATCAGGATTTTTGATTAATCTATTTTCTAGAAGTAAAAATCTACGTTAAGCTTGCGGATAAGTATTTCCTAGGTCAGGGTTTATTTTATCTTTAAACGGAAGATCTACCATGAATCTACCGCTCGGTTGCCGTACTACACTAGCAGTAAAAATTGATTCTGCCTGTTTTTCTTCCTTTGATTAGATTTGTTTTTTAGGCAAATGTTCGATTTCCCAAAACCTAGGGAGAATGACCTCTAAAGGAGGTGAATGACTCGTTAAAAAACAACTGGTTCGTTCCGTAAGACTACCTACTTCGTCAACCTTTCCCATGACGACCCAGCCAAAGATAGTTTCAAGGGCTGAAGGCTGCCCTACCTGTCCAAGAACCCTGCCCTCCTTGAATATCTGTGCGAATAGCTCGCAACCAATAACCAGGTCCACAGGTCAAGATTTGAAATAAGATGGGTCGGCAAGTTTAAGGTTTTCCAAGTGTTTCCACTGATTATCGTTCAAAAAGAATGTAGGCATATTGGAACATAGTTGTGGAACAACAATTGCTTCGAAATTAAGTAAAGGAGTGACTTGTCCTTGTGGCTTAATGTGACATTCAACGAGCCCTTTGGAAGTAAAAGAAGACATCTGATTTAATCCGAAGATTTCAGTGGTGTAACTTCGCCTAGGAAGATTAAGACGCTGAGTACACTTTTCACTGATGAATCCTGTCTGTGATCCAGAATCAAGCAGTGCCCTTACAGGTTGAAAATTTCCGCAACCGTCCATAACATCTATTATGGCGGTGCATAAAAGAAAGGTACCTGAAGGTCCTGAGGCATTTAATGACACATGAAGATTATTGACAGGTGGTGTGTGAATGACAGGACTAGTATCTTGGCTTCCAGACTCTTGATTAGTTTCTAAGATATGAGTTAAAGTGTGGTGCCTTTTACTATTGCAAGTCCTGCATGAATATTTTGATTTGCACGTATCTACACCATGCAAGGGATGAAAACACGCTAGACATAATTTTTTCTGCTTGACGAAAGATAGGCGATCGATAGGTGAGAGATCAAGAAATGTTTGACATTTCGAAAGCACGTGACCTTGATTACACCGGAAACATTTTATTCCCGTACTTGAATTAGTTGAGGTGCCAGCCAGTCCTATAAAAGGCGAATTGGATGATTTATAGGTAGGCTTTTGCCCAAACTGATTTCACATAGAATTTGAATTTTAATAGGTAGGCTTTTGCTCAGACTGATTTTGCATAGAATTTGATTTTTGATAGATAGGCACCTTTTTGGGTGCTGTTGATTGAGGAAGTGATTCCAAAACTTTACATCTTTTTTCTAGAAATTGAAAAAGTGACTGAAAAGTGTGAATTTCGGTATTAGTATTGGCGTGACTCATTTCGAAATTTGAACGCGTCGGAATATCCAATTTTTCTAACAAAATGAAAAAAATAATAAAGTCCCAACTGTTAACGTCAAAGCTAAGTGATTTTAAAATTTCTAGGGATTCATAAAAGGTGTCAATTAAATTACGCAATTCTTTAGCTGACTCGTTTTTTAAGGTGGAGTTCATAATTGAGCTTAAAGCATCATTTGCGAGATCTCGCTTGTTTTGATATCTATTGACTAATTTGTCATAAGCAATTTTATAATTTTGATCAGATAAGCTAATCCCTGATATCAATTTTAAAGGCTCATCCTCGAGATATGAAAATAAATATTGAAGTTTTCGGACGTTACTTAGACTTTGATTTTGATCTATAATGTTATTAAAAAGATCGAAAAAGCTTGGCCATAATTTTTTATCACCTCGGAATATGGGAATACCTAACTCTTTGAGTTTTGGAGTTTCAGATTCGTTTTGTCGAACATATGATCCCGAAAGGGTTGGGGCCTCAACCGGAAATATTTTAGAGTAAACCCCCTTACACGCATAAAAATATTTACGAGCTTCTGACAGGATCGCATCCTGTGTTTTAAACTCCTCGTCGTCCGAGTCGTCTATCAACATAATGACGTCATTATGTGCCAGCATGCATTTATCGAAGGTTTCATCCAAATCGGAATACCTCACTTGAAACTCGTTTCTCGCTTTTTCATCTTTTTCCGCGGTCTGTGACAACACATAACACTCGGTGATCGCAGATAAAAAACCCTTGCGTTTTTGCGCGGCTTTTTTGACAGACATGATTTTACCTTTGAAATGACGAAATTGTCGGTAAATATACAATTAACGCTAAATTAATGCTTCTGAAATACAAAAATGACGAATTGTTGAAAATATGCACTAATTTATCGCAATTGATGAAAATTATTTTAAATATCGAAATGATATGATACACCCTTACACATAAATGAGAAATGTTTTGTTTGTTTTGTTTTGATTCCTTCGCTTTGTTTATACCACGCGGTAGACACGTGCACTGCGCTGCACCACACCGACGACTTTCTCTGGTTCAAATACGATGCGAAAAAATTCAAGGCCGCCTTGTTTGGCTTGGCGTGAAAATAATTATTATTACCGTCGTATGGATTTATTATTTAAAATAATTCGGCTCGCAAGGAACACTTATGTTATGCCCGCAGTAAGAAAAACGATAAATGCAATGGACTGTATACTTTAATTAATGAAAGCGCGAGCAAACATAAATATATTGATATGAAATTACGAACTAATCAAACGTCCATAGGTAAAATATTTTGTGCCACACAACGGTAATCAGATACAAATGCACTCACCAGTTTGCAGCCAAATTCTCCACTTCTAAGGGGCCCCTGATTGGATCTAATGATGTCACCACGTAGCTGAAGGGCTGAAGTTTCTAGTTCTATGCTTCAGTACACAAAAATCGAGCACTTTCAGGTGTAGATATTTGAAATAGTTGGAGAACGAAATTAACACGCCATTTTCTCGAGGCGGTCGACAAGGATCTCACTGGTTGTTGGTGCGCATGTCCAAATACGCGAAATGCGCTTTGTCCTTCATACAATTGTGTGGTTTTAAAAATATATATAAACAACCGCGAAATTTAGCGGGAGCTAACACCAATTTATTTGAAAAAAAATATTTGGATTAAATAAATCTAGTTTGGATCAAACAAATATATTTATTTCGAACAACAGTACATTTTGTTACGACAAAAATCATTGTACATGTGAACTAAATAAATTACATATTTAAATTTTTTTGGCAATAATAATATTTAAAAAAATATTGTTTACCGTATACTTAAATAATTGATTTTTTTAAAGCAACTCAATTGCTTTTTATTTTTTTTAATGCTCAGATTGACTAAATAATTGTTTCAATTATTTAAATTAATAATTTTAATATTCTTAAGTAAAATTATTTGAAACAACTAAATTAGGTTTTTTTTATAAATAAATATACAAATACGATTTTTTTAAATTCCTTCTTTCTTGGTTTTTATTTTCAATAGTAAAACATTTTTGTATACCTACATGATATATATCACGTAACATTATTTGAATCAATCAAATTAGAATTTTTACTTTGTCAGTGCATATTCTTCATTGGTCAATATAAAAATATTTATTTTAGCCAAAAAGTAATTTAGTCGCTTTAAATAAGACTTAAGAGATTTTAGTATACGAGTTTCTGCCATTTTTGGTTTTTAAGAAAAATTTGGGGGTCCGAAGGACCGCGAATATGCGTCCGGCGTTTTTTTTTTTAAATATTTTTGCAATTTTTGTTTTTTTTTGACAAATTATTTACTAGGGCCCCTAGGATTCTTTTTTATTTTTTAAAATAAAAAAACGGGTACCGGAGTGTGTTTTTTTGGATTTGTATGGGTTGGCTTGAGTTGATTTGAGTTTGTTCAGGTTAGGTTGGGTTGATTTGGAAAAAAAATTAAAACTCAAAATTTAAAAAAAAAAAAAATTTAAAAATTCTCCGGTCGCCGATTCAGGATCCTAGAGACCCCCCTAAGTGCTTTCAGAATTTTTCATCAAAAACCAAAAATGGCAGAAACTCGTGTATACTAAATAATTACCAAGTTACCTAAAAGGGTTAAATTTTTATGAAATTAGATTTTGGAAATTATCTGTAGTACTTACATATGCTAAAAAATAACAATAAGTACAACCTCGAGTACAACTTTTTATCTTCTGTAAATACAGCGCGTTGCTATACCCAGTGGCGCACCCAGGAATGTCTTGGGGGGGGGGCGACGCCTCTTGGGGGTGCCCGAAGCCTCATGATGTCCAATTTTAAGCTATTTTTTGTGTTTTTTCGTGGAAAATGTGTAAAAAAATTTAAGGCTTGCTATACCTATTAAAAATACTCTGCCAATATATGGGCCCCTAAGCTCACACTAGGTACTATAGTTATAGTGTACGTGTGAGCTAATATAACTAAAAACTGAAATATATTTTATTTAACTCCAGACTAAATTACCTTTTGTTTGATACCACACAAGCCATGTTTTGACTTAAACTCAAATTTTTGAAATCTACCCCCACCCTTAAAAAAACAAAAAACTAAAATGTATTTTATTAAACTCCGGACTCAATTACCTTTCGTTTGATATCACACACGCCATATTTTCACTTAAACTCTAATTTTTAAAATATACCCCCACCCTTTTTTTTTAAATAAGTTAAAATGTATTTTGTTTAACTGCAGACTCAATTACCTTTCGTTTGATATCACACACGCCATATTTTCACATAAACTCTCATTTTTGAAATCTACCCCCACCCTTTTATTTGGTTTCTGTTCGGTGGATTTTGTTCATTTTTAAATGGGACCATCTCGACCCAAGACCCAGCCTAGGTACCAAATTTCATTAAAATCGGCCAAGCGGTTTTTGAGTTATGCGCGTTGGTCGTTACAGACATACAGACAGACAGACAGACAGACAGACATACAGACAGACCGACAGACAGACAGACGGCGCAACAAAAAAGTTTCAAAATCATCTGAAACGCAAAGATATATAAAAATTTTTGAAATCGGAGCAACTTTTTTTTTCTCGAAAAAATTAGGATCACCATAGCTCACACTACTATAGTATAGTATATGTGTGAGCTAATAACAGCAAATCGCTACTGCGCTGACGCAGAATAACGATAACTATAACTAAGTTGCAAAAGAACGGTCCAAAAACACCCTATATAATATCTACAAGAATTTTATTTATTTGAATATAACAAATAACCAAAAAAGTGTAGAATAAAATTGATGTACCTACTAGGGTGAACTCTCTAGCTGTCTCGCTTCTAAAAATACTGTTTTGTCTCATGTTCAATATGATAAAAAAGAGGAGCGCAACAGATCTGTTTGTTTTTCTAATGCACAACAGACAAAGAGTTTCGATCCAAAGTTGTCCGATTGATTCGCGGAAATCCGACCAATAACATTCCGCCCTAAAGTTTAGAATTTTATTTATTTGATTTAACTAATTTTCTGTTAAAACCATTAAACTCGCCATTAACCTGCTAGTACTTCTCTAGATTGCTTAGCGTAAACATTGCAAAATGTGTACACAGCTTGTGAAATTCTGTGAAATTTTTGTGAAATTCTGTAAAATTTTTGTGAAATTCTGTGAAATGTTTGCAAAAGTTTGTAAAATTTTGAAAAAATCTGAAAATTTTTGTGAAATCCTGTAGCTTGTGTGTGAAATTTATTTGTCTTTGTGAATTGTGTTATTATTAAGGGACCGGAGCTAAGGCGGCGACGTAACTTTTTTTAATGAGATTTACCGGGTGTCTCAAGGTTCATTAGATTATTTTGGAAACTATACAATAAAAACTTTCTGTTCTTAAATACGTCCATGTAAAGTATATTTATAAAATACTTTCATAGTTGCAGTGTTGACATTTGCGGGAAAACTTTGCAACAGCTTTATTATTTTAAAGAAACCAATTTTGCATTTTTGGATTTTACAAAAAATTTTAGGAACATTTTATGTATGATGTCCTATACCTATCTTCAACCGTTTTTAAAATATTGACAGATGAAAATTGACATTTTGTAACTTTAACAGCCCGTAACATCAAAACGATTAAGAATAGAACAAAACGGTTTCTACATTCCTATCTTGGTTTTTCAAAAGCTATTTTATACTACTTATTTAGAATTAGTTCAGGGTTAAAATATTCCATGGTTAATTTAACCCTGGATTAAATCTAAAAGTAGTCTAAAGCGATAGCTTGTAAAAAGCTAAGATAGGTTTTGATGTTACGGCCTGTTAAAGTTACAAAATGTCAATTTTTACCTGTTAATATTTTAAAAACAATTGAAGACGATCTACACAGAGAAAAATATCCATGCATCAATTTCGAGGGGTAAACCGCGTAGGTATTTTGGGGTAAAAATCTTGGGTATTAGGGAAATTGTTAGAGGAAATAGTGGGTATTAGAGGTATTATTAGGGTATTATTGGGTATTAGTAGGCATTAGTGGGTATTAGAAGGGTATTAGAAGGATATTAGATGTAATAGCCGGGGTATTAGAGGAATTAGTCTGGGTAATAGCTGTATTAGAATTATAAAAGAACATACGATTTTTCAAACTTATTTCCCTATTTACCACAGAACAAGTCCAATGTAACCAATGATTATGCGCATTTTTTATGGGAACCTCCTTATTAGTAGATACATAATAACGATTTGGCAACATTGCGTATCGAGGTGCGTATCCAGTGGTAAACTTTATGTTTTTTTGTGGTGGCAGTGAAAAAAATAAGGAAGTTATGTTCAGTAGAAATGTCTGTGAGACTGAGAATTGTCTATATAATTCATTTTTCCTAATACTTTAATTTAAGTTGGCAATCGGCTAAAGCAATAAAGGGAGCAATAAAGTTAGGTTATGTTAACTCCAATATTTTCATGGAGCACCGAGTGCAGCACGATTGCTATTTTTTTTTACAATGTTGCCAATAATAATGTAATACAGGTAGTAATATGATTTTTCAAATTCAATTTTAAATTTTTCAAGGGGTCGAAATAAATTTTTGGTTTTTGACTGCCGTTCATTTTTACTTGTAAAGTCCTAAATGATGTCGAAGTATAGTATCGGCAAAAAATTTAGAAAAATTTTTATTGGCTAAATCGTCTTAAAATGGCTCAAAACGCGTAGAAAACCTATTTTCAGCAAAAAATTTTTTTGTGTCTGTCGGTCTATAAGTCTGTCGGTGTGTCGGTCTGTTAGTTTACGCGATAACTTTTGAATGAATTGAGCTATCGACTTGAAATTTGGCACACAGGTAGAGCTCCATAGGAGAATGGTTCGGATTGTATTTAAGCCAAATCAGCCCAGGGGTAGGGGGTAAGAGGTAGGTTGAACTGCCCAAAAAAATGAATTTTTCGGTGTAAAATGCAATGAGGACGGTTTTCGGGGTCTGTTTTCACATGTAAATTTTTAATCAGGTTGTTCAAAAGCTGCATGACGTACTTAGCTTTGGATATGGGGGTAAGAAGGGGTGGGGATGTAGTGAGATGGAAAATATCGTGTAATATGTCGTTTTTGAGGTTTGCGGGTTCGGGGATCTCATTTCCATGAACTATACTCCAATTCAAAAAAATTGAGATAACATTTACTGAGAGTTTGACAAGTCTGACATTTAAATGTTATTTGTAATGTCACATTTGTCAAACAGTCAATAAAAAGTGTCTCAATTATTTTGAATCAGAGTATATTTGTTATTATTCTTAAATCCAGAGCTTGGTGGTGATGGTAAGAAGAGGGGGGGAAGTAAGATGCAAAATATCGTGTAATATGTCGTTTTCGAGGTTTGAGAGATCGGGCATCTCATTTCTATGGGTTATTTGTCGTTATTCTCAAATCCAGAGGGTTGACATGACAGTTCGTGATGTGGCATGTCCAAAAACTGTGTTGTTCGTGACAAATAGTTATGGTTATTAACCACTAACATAACCACAACTATAACGAAATTGTGCTGACCAAAAACACTCTAATAACTTTTTAACTGCGAAAAGTGGATTTTTTCCAGAGATATTAGTGGGTATTAGTAGGCTCGAGTAGGTATTAGTGGGTATTAGTGGGTATTAGTGGGTATTAGTGGGTATTACTGGGTATTATTATGGGTATTAGAGGGTAATAGAGGTATTAGTTTAACAAATTCGGGTATTAGAGGTAAAATGAGGTATTAGTGTACACAATTTTGGAGCGCGGTTTACCCCTCGAACAATTTTCAATACGCTGTGCAACTGAAATTATGCAAAAGTATACAACAATTGTTGAAAGAAACGAATAAATCTGTTTTAATGTTACGAATTGGATTGTGTACCTTATTTTGTGTAAAAATGTTACACAACAGTACAATTACTCTCAACATCGCCCCACCGCATCTGGCTTCCTTCAGTGTTCTGTGAGTTTAATTTTGTGTTTTGTCTGGTCAGTGAGGTGATCCGTACAAGGTTAGTGTCATTAATTGATAAGTTCTTCCGTCAACGCTAAACGTGTAATGGATTCTATGGATTTTGTGGAATTAGTTCTCGAAAAACTGGAGAAATGGGTGCCTACTTGCAGTCCACAAAGAGAGATTTCGGGGTAGGTAAATTACTACACATAGGTCTACCCAAGCTTTTGTAGTTGATCCATTTTTGATTTTTCTTTCTGTGATTTAAAAAATGTGTTTGAAAGTAAATGACAATATTGTCCCCAAAATTGGCTTGGTTTAGCCAGTCCGAAGCTCGAAACATTTCTGCGCCCGCGCACTCTCTTAGGAATCACTTTCAAGAATTTTCGCAGAGAAAAAATTGGGCTTCTTGACCAAATAAAACTATTTACAAAATTTCAGCTTGTTACTCATAGCTTAAGCTATTTTTGGTCTAAACTGCGCTTTTTTATAACGGCCGATACTAAAATTCTAAATTTAAACAATTTTTTTTATATTTTTTAGCTTGAACTATTTTGCAATGGCATATCCGGAAAACAAAGCCAGTTTTTTGACAAATGTGCAGAAGTTTGTTCAAAACTTTGGGTGCTGTTAAAATCAAACGCAATTTACCAAAGATGAGATTTGAAAAGAGTTTCCCTTAAGCAAACGAAGGTAAATGATAATTTTTGCAACACCACTATTTTTGATTAACTAAAAATTGGTAAATTAGAGGTCAAAAGATACATTTTGCCTGTCTTACTACCATGGTATCTATAAAACTGTAACCTTTATTTAAAGGTTATCAAAATATCAGTCAGAATAATTTGACTATTACATAGAAATCCTTCAATGTCCGTTAAACTTAGTACTATTTTTTTTAGCTGACAAGCAGCTATTTTGTCTTCGCTGCCTTCCTTGCAATTTCCAAACAATGGAAAATCCGAACAACGGAAGTCCAACAAACAAGAATCTTTAAATATTTAGATATATTTTAAACGTTCAGGTAAATTAATTCATAATAATATTGGTTAAATAATTTAATAAACTAATGTGCTAAAATTTTTTGTACTCGTAAGAAAAACGAAAATAAAGGTCTTTTAGCAAGTGATTTTTTAGTTTGGTATTTTTTTATCAAATAAAAACATTGTGTACTTGTTATAAAAAGTAATAAAGCGTTTTTTAAAAATATATATAAAAAATATATACACAAAAATTAAAACAAAATGCAAAATTATATGTAATTGCAGTTAAAATTATAAGTAAACGTGACAATTTTAACAACCTATTAAAAAAAACATCTTAAAGATTTTGTACACATTCAGGGATACTTTTCATTTAATTGTTAAAGAAAATTACAGAATATTATGTAAAAAATTAATATTTTTAACTATTTTTACATAAAATTGTAGGAAATATATGCACAAAATTGTGCAATTTTGGCGTAACTAAAATTATTTATTGTAAAATATATAATATATTATATTGATATATTATATTTTTTGTGGTAAAAATAAAAATTTAACTGCAAAATATAACACCACAATGTAAAAAAATACAAACATCTTTTAAAATATAACTACATACATACTACATTTATATTGCACAAAATGGAATAAGAAAATTACACAATATTATGTAAAAATGTTTTCATACCTGAATATTTTTTATAAAATTATACAAAATTTTTGCACTAAATTGTGCAATTTTTCCAAAATTAATGCAAAATATACAACAACTTGTGCAAAAATATATGAAATTTTTTTATACAGGCCTGTACAATAAGCATTGTAAAATAGTTATTTACCTAACAAGTGCGGAAAGTGATACTTTTCCGCACGCGACGGAAGTTGCACGAACGACGCGGAGCGGAGTTCGGGCAACCGTCAAGGGCGGAAAAGACATTTTCCGCAAGTGTTAGGTACAACATTTTTCCTATGAACGTGGAAATCGTCAGTTTTTTAGAAAAAAAATAGTTTTTATCGGACAATTTTTTGGTCTTTTAGGTTAGAACACGCCAAGCACAAAGAATAAGGAATGAAATTGATGCATTCTTCTTTAATAACTTAAAAATAAAGTTATAAAAAATGAGTGCGGAAAAGTTACTTTTCCGCACTAGTGCGGCAAAGTTACTTTTCCGCACTCAAAACTATTTTATGTAATTTTGCATAAAATTAAATAAGAAACTAAAGATTTGTTAATATTTTCTTTATTTTTTAAAATAATAACAGAAAAATCGGAAAACTTTAAACTAATTTTACTATTTACTATAAAAATTAAAATTGAAGCTACAATTTGTAGCGCATTGCAGGTTCACTGCTGAGTCAGCTCCTTTTAAATGTGCTTTCATTTCACTGGCGTTTATAATTTGGCCCGTTTTTGAAGTAAAAATATGAGATTCCTGGATTTCCATGGATTTTACGACACTGGAACTTTCTTCTTGGCCTTGATAAATAATGGAAGATGGTGCCTCACTTTCAATGTGATCTAGCTGCAGATTCTGATACATGTTGTTTAATGGTTTTTTTGATAAAATGTTTTCCGCAATTTTTTTCTTATTTTGTAGGGAATCCTCTATATAGGATTCCGCCACAGAAGTGGACTTCCAGCCCCCATGCCTTTTAATATTTGTGATATTGCTTCCTGCGTCAGCTAGCATTGTGGCCGATGATCGTCTAAAGCAATGGCCGGTGTACATTTCAGGATTTTTGAGGCCCAGATATCCTGCAATGTTACTTGGCATTTTTCCAAACGTATTAATGCCGACGCATTGATTACCGCACTTTCCAGCTTTGTAGTTTAGGAAAAAACGATTTGTGGTGCAGTTTAAAGGACGTAACGACTTGTATTTTTTATATAAAGCGATGTAGCTGTCTTCGCAAACCACAAATTTTCTACATACCTTTGTTTTAGTATCTGGTATGGTAATCAAGAGAATGTCGTCTTTTTCTTCAATGTTGTCGATGGTTAGTTTCGTTAGTTCTTCCCTGCGACACGCCCCAGCTACGCCGAAGATGGTGGCAACTTTCATCATGAGATAAACCGAGTCTGGCGCTTGGGTCAAAAATTTTTCCGTGTCCTCCTTTTCAAATATTCTGGATTTTTTTGGTTTAAAGCCTTCATTTTTGCGTTTTAGAAAGGCTGTCAATTTACAAAAATTTTTAAGATCGATGTTATGTTTGACTTTAAGGACCATTTTAACCATGGATTACTTGGACCATAAAGTAGAAGGAGAGAGTTTCTTCGATAAATAATAAAAATAGGCCAATATTACCTCCTCTTTTGAAGCAGCCACTGCTAAGGTCATACTCTTGCTTTTACACCATGATTCTAAAGCTTCGTATTCTTTGTTGTATCTTGGCGAAGATTTCTCGGGTATCAACGATAGTGTGGCCGCATTTGCTGCCTCCAAAATCTCCTGGGGCGTTTCCTGTTCGGAATCTGAGTCCATTGGGTCAAAAATAGTGGATAATATTATACTATAACGACGCTGCAGCTCAAAAAGCTATCAAACCGTTTGTTTGTATTTTAATTTGTTGCTATGGTATCTAAACAGTGATGCTATACTTACTCATAGCCACCTTAAAAATAATGACATCTACATGTTGGGTGTCAGTTCTGTTATTCTGTTAATAGAGTGCTTGACAAAGTAAAAAACTGTCATTAATAAAGGCAGCTTCTAAAAAACTTTGCTTATTAATAGAGTACCTATGAGAAACAATAGTAATACTCACATAATAAATATTGCAAAAAACTGTTTACTGTTATTGCAGTTCCATATTTTCATTAAAACTCATGTAAAAACAAAGTTCAAGGGGCAGTGCGGAAAAGTAACTTTTCCGCACTAGTGCGGCAAAGTAACTTTTCCGCACTAGTGCTTTAGTAGCTTTATTTAAAATTGCAAAAATATACAAGGTATTTCATTTTAAAAAGTAACGTCGCTGGCTTAGCTACGTCTCCTTAATGACCAATATTAGCATAAAAAAGATACTTTTTGCAAACCATCTGAGTATGTGAAATTTGACTTCTGTGTTTATATTAGGGGGGTCTCAGGCTTTTGGGTCACCCTGTATATAGGTTAGTGGTCTTATTTATACCTTGGAAAAGATTACACAAGTATAATCTAATTAGTATTTAGGAAGTATTTTTGTTTTATGCATATTTGGTTAATTTGATGTTAATTTGCCTTTAAACGTTTTTACAATTTTACATGTTTTTTGTACCTACCTGCCTATTTTTGAATTAAAATACTTTTTTTCGTGCAAAACATTTGTTTTTACTTGTACAACGCAGTATTCTGACGGTTAGTCATGTAACTGTTTATTAAATGTCTAATCTATTTAAATACATTTTGTTAATAAGACAAGAAAATAAATTAGGAATATTAAGAAAATAATTCAAATAAGAAGCAATATTTTGTAAAGCAATCAAGGAAAACAATCATTTGAAACAATTATATTTGGTTTACCAAGTACCCTATTTGTTTGTTTCAAATTATCTTGCAATAATAAATATTTACTTAAATTTAACACACATTTATTTTATTTATAATAAACAAAATAATTTTACAAATTTATTTAATAAAAATTTGTTATTAAATAAATTATGTTAGTAAGACAAAAAAATATATTTAGAAGATTAAACAAATTATTTATTAAGAAAAAACAATAAGTTTTTTAAAACAATCAAGGAAAACGGTAATTTCAAACAATTATTTTAGGTTTACTAACTATCCTATTTGTTTGTTGGAAAATATGATTTTGTATTGTGAAATAAGTTCTCTTGTTCTCACACAAATCTTTACTTAAATCAGTGGCGCACTCAGGAATGTGTCTTGGGGGGGGGGGGCCCGAGGCCTCTTGATGTCAAATTTTAAGCTATTTTTTGTGTTTTATCATGAAATATGTAGAAAATATGTAAAAAATCTAAGGCTCGGGGGGGGGGGGGGGGGCTTGGCCCCGGCTCCCGCCCCCGCCCCCCTTGGGTGCGCCCATGCTTTAATTCAACAAAATATATTATAAGTTTAAACTAATATTTATTTACATCAAGTAAAATGATTTAAAAAATTTACTTAATAAATGTCAGTTATTAAATAAATTTTAATATTAAAATATGCAATCAAAAAAAACAGTCATGTTAAAGAATTATTTTATTTTTACCAACCACCATATTTGTTTGTTTGAAATAAACTTGTTATTGCAAATAAATAAATTAATAGTATTTGGTTTAAATATTTCAATTTATTTGATTTAAATGTATTTTTGTTTGTCAATTAAACCAAATAATTCTAACGCATCAAATCTGAGGGCACGGCAGTGCCTCGGCAAGTTCGCGCGCCATAACCATCTTTTCTGGAAACATTTCAGCCGATATTTACCTACCTAAAACTCTATACTTCGGAATAAGCTACGAATCTCTAACTTTGCACAGTCGTAGACCTCCATGGAGTTAACAACCCCTCCAAGTTTCATGGAATTCCATAAAGTAGTAAAGTAGTTACGAAATTTCAAAAAACGTCGAAATTGCCACTCACTGACTGACTCACTCATGTATAGATCATCAATATTATGGTAGGTGGTAGACGCTTTTTACTCATTGGGCGTCGACCGGTGAGATACCACCGTGCCAGAACTGAGTAGCGCTAAGTGGTATCACCACGTTCCGCTACTGCGCTGGCAGTCCGGTTCCAACAATGAGTAACAGATAGCATGATGGCGCTTCCAGGATCAAAATATTCCGGAGGTAAAATACCCGACCACTCGGATTTCCGGGCGTCGGGTGATCCTGGGGGTCCTTCGTGCAAAGATATTAAAAGAAGACCAAAAACTCAACTCAACTCAACTCAAACTGAACCGAACCGAATTGATTTTAGCAATATAAGAGGATTAAGTACCAACATGAATTCAGTTCACCAACATCTTGAAGAACAAAGACCTGACATCCTTGTTCTCACTGAAACAAAAATCAGTTCTGCAACACCTATTGTGAACTATCTTTATCCCGGCTATGACCTACACCACCGATTTCGACATAATTTTGGGATCTGTGTGTACATTAAAATTGACCTTTCATGTCATCGAGAGGAGAAGCTAGAACCAGCGAACCTCGATATCATATGGCTGAAATTCACTCATGTATAGATCATCAATATTATGGTAGGTGGTAGACGCTTTTTACTCATTGGGCGTCGACCGGTGAGATACCACCGTGCCAGAACTGAGTAGCGCTAAGTGGTATCACCACGTTCCGCTACTGCGCTGGCAGTCCGGTTCCAACAATGAGTAACAGATAGCATGATGGCGCTTCCAGGATCAAAATATTCCGGAGGTAAAATACCCGACCACTCGGATTTCCGGGCGTCGGGTGATCCTGGGGGTCCTTCGTGCAAAGATATTAAAAGAAGACCAAAAACTCAACTCAACTCAACTCAAACTGAACCGAACCGAATTGATTTTAGCAATATAAGAGGATTAAGTACCAACATGAATTCAGTTCACCAACATCTTGAAGAACAAAGACCTGACATCCTTGTTCTCACTGAAACAAAAATCAGTTCTGCAACACCTATTGTGAACTATCTTTATCCCGGCTATGACCTACACCACCGATTTCGACATAATTTTGGGATCTGTGTGTACATTAAAATTGACCTTTCATGTCATCGAGAGGAGAAGCTAGAACCAGCGAACCTCGATATCATATGGCTGAAATTCACCTCAAAGTCATCGACCAAGTTCATTTGCTGCCTCTACCGACTGCCAAGTAACACCGAGTATCAAAACTTTTTTGCGACATTATCCGAAAACTGTGATAGTATACAGTCTAACTATCTACATGCGGAAATTGTTTTTTTAGGCGATTTCAACGTCCACAATATACCCTGGCTAAAACACCACAACAAAACAGATAATGAAGGCAGGGAAGCAGAAGCTTTTGCTGTGGTCTAACGCAGCTTGTCGATGAACCTACCCGTATCTCAGAAAGGGGTGAATTTGCAGCGCTTTTAGACTTGTTCCTAACTACAAATCTTGACTTGTACACAATTCAAGTAGATCCCCCACTTGGTTCATCCGATCATAAACTTATAAGAACAAAGTGCGAAATGTTCATACCGCCAAGCCAACAATCACTTCCTCGTAAAATGTGGCACTATAAATCGACAAAATGGAATGACCTTAAACAGTTTTACCTGGATTTTCCATGGCAAGAGGTTTGCTTTAAAACAGCTGATCCCACTATTTGCTGTAATGAAATAACAAAAGTAATCTTATCTGGAATATATCTGGAATGGATGCATATATCCCACATACAATAAAAAGCAGAGCTAATGCAAAACCTTGGTTCAACAGCCAGTGTCAAACGGCTGTACAGAAAAAACACAGAGCATATAACCTTTGGAAACGACAACAAACCGCTCAAAACCACACAGAATTTATAGAAGCCAGAAATAGTTGCAAAATTACTATTGACGCCGCCAAAGAAACATACAATGAAAGAATAAAAAACAGGTTGCTGAATTGTCCAAGTAGTTCTAGGTCCTTTTGGTCTCTTGCAAAAGCCGTTGGATCAAACTTCACCAAGTCATCCATACCACCACTTACAGATGAAAATACTCACTTAGCCACAACATCAGAGGAAAAAGTCAATATGCTGGCCAAAATCTTTTCCTAAAACTCAAACCTAACAGTGCCAAATGGAAAAACTCCACCGGTTATTGAAAGGGTTTCCCACAGTATGCCAGAGATACCCTTTTGTCACAGAGAAATACGAAAATCCCTTAAAAAGTTGGATACAAACAAAGGAATGGGTCCAGATGGCATTCCCGCGATAGTACTCAAAAATTGTGCTAGCGAACTCACTCCAACTTTCGCAAAATTATTTAATTTATCTTATAGGCAAGGAGTATATCCATCATCATGGAAGTCTGCCGCAGTACAACCCATTCCAAAGAAAGGAAAAAAGACAGATCCGTTAAACTATAGACCAATTGCTCTACTTCCGGTGATATCAAAAGTAACGGAAAGAGTTGTGAACAATCACCTAACCAAGTACTTGGAAAAGTACAAAATTATCAACGACAAGCAATACGGATTTCGAAAATATAGGTCAACTGGCGATTTACTTACATACGTCACTCACTTATGGCAAAAAGCGATTGAGTTGCGAGGTGAAACAAGAACAATTGCCTTAGATATATCTAAAGCATTCGATAAAGTCTGGCATGAAAATCTGCTCAACAAGCTCAAAGCAACGGGATTGTCGCCGAGACTTTGCACTTGGTTTGAAAGTTACCTTAAGGATAGATCCATTTATGTTGCACTGGATGGCTGGAACTCCAACTCTTACCAAATAAATGCTGGTGTGCCACAGGGAGCAATCCTTTCGCCAACACTTTTTCTGATTTACATAAATGACCTCATAGATAAAACAGTAAATCCACTTTATTGCTTTGCAGATGATGGCAATGTAGTCTCCTCAGTCATACCACCCACATGTCTCTCCGCACGTGAATTCCATTACCTTAAACTAACTGAAATATCACAGATAAATAACGATTTGGAGATAATAGAGTGTTTGCCCGCAGTTAGAAAAACGATAACTGCAATGGACTGTATATATTTTAATTAATGAAAGCGCGAACAAACATAAATATATTGATATGAAATTACGAAATAATTAAAAAGGTCCATAGGTCAATTGTGGGCACCACACAACGGAAATCAGAAACAAAGCACTCACCAGTTTGCAGCCAATTTCTCCACTTCCAAGGGGCCCCTGTCTGGATCTAATGATGTCACCAGGTAGCTGAAGGGCTGAAGTTTCTAGTTCTATGCTTCAGTACACCAAAATCGAGCACTTTCATGTGTAGAAATTTGAAATAGTTGGAGAAAGTAAATTAACACGCCATTTCTCGAGGCGGTCGAAAAAGGATCTCCCTGATTGTTGGTGCGCATGTCCAAATGCGCGAAAAATGTACTCTGTCCGTCATCCAATAGTGTGGTTTTAAAATTTACAAACAATCGCGAAATTTAGCGGGAGCTAACATAACTGCCCTCCAAAACACACAATTTTAGAGTATCAGCCGGAGGATATAGAAAAATGATCGACCGATAAATATAAATGAATGAAAAACAGATAAGTAGCGTAAGTTTATTTAGAGATAACGAAAACCCGAAAAAGTCAAAACAAACAAACAAAATTTAAAAAAAATAATAAAGAATTACCTATTGTAATAATTGACTTCAATAGGTAGAAAAAATTAAAATTACTTTAATTCGGCCAGAGGCACAGTTTTACAACTGGCCGCTTGTAAACACCGGTAGCCGTTTGTACCGTCGCAACACGCACCTGACCATCTCCGCCGGGATGCAGTTTGATGACCCGACCGACCGGCCATTTCAAAGGTGATTGGATGTGATCACTTGTTATGATAACCAAATCATTTAATTTGATATTTGGGGACGAATCAGCCCACTTGTGTCGCTGTTGTAGCGTATGCAAATACTCTATAGAATACCGTTTCCAAAAATCATTATGTAGTTTTTGGATTAGTTGCCATCTCGAGAGCCGATTTAGGGGAACCTCGGACAAATCTGACTCCGGAATTTCTGAATTAAGGGGTTCAAGGGTCAAAAAATGCCCAGGGGTAAGAGGTTGAAGATCGTGTGGGTCTGAAGAGGCAGGAGATAAAGGGCGACTATTAAGTACGGCTTCTATGCGACATGTAAGGGTGGACATTTTCATGATAGACAACTTCTGGTCGCCGACAACTCGAACAAAGTGAGTTTTAAAACTTTTGACGCCAGCTTCTGCCAGGCCATTGAAATGTGGACTGAGAGGAGGTCCCAGATGCCAACGAATAGTCTGGTGGACGCACTTCTTGCGTAATCAAGTAATTGGTTACGAAACCCTATAAAATTACTGCCTTGATCTGACCAGCATTGCGTCACGCTTCCACGTCTGGAAATGAATCGATGGAATGCACCTACGAACCCTTCGGTGGACAGTTCCATGGTTAATTCTAAATGCACGCAATGTGTGGCCGTACAGACAAATACACAGACATACGATTTGAAAGCTTTACAACCACGGTAACGATGAGGAATCACAAAGAAAGGTCCACAAAAGTCGATAGCTACACTCGAAAAAGGTTTAAGTTGATTGATTCGATGAGCGGGAAGTGAACTCATTATGGGCGGTCTATAGGGTTTAGGGTTGATTCTAAAACATTGCAAACACTTGGATATGGTTCTTTGAATTGCCCGTCTGGCAGATAATATCCAAAATTGCTGTAAAAGCAGATTATGTAATTTTTTAAACCCAGGATGAAGGTATTGTCGATGAGTGGGCTCGATAAGAAGAGTAGTTAAACGATGGTTACTCGAAAGTAAGACGGGGTGTTTTGCAGAATAAGACAAAAGGTCAGATTTTTGTAATCTGCCACCAACTCTAATGATATTATTTTCATCAAGAAAAGGTGAAAGTTTTCGGAAAGGTTTCGGTATTGGTTTATCCTTAGATAACGCGGAAAAAAGCTTAGAAAAACAAGAACCTTGAACGCGTTTGATAAGAAGATATAACGCACTTTGCATCTCACCGGTGGTAGGAAAAACAATATTCTCAAAAATAACTTTTTGGTCCGGCGGCTTAGTGGGTTTTTGAAAGGAATGGTTTTGAAAAAGGTTAACTATTCGAAGGACATAACAAATGATACGTTGAATTTTTGATATAGATGAATATTTGATAAGAAGCTGATCTAAGAAGTTGACATCAATTATCGCATTGCAACAGACTTTTGGCTTTTCCTCCAGATTAATATCTCCAAAATCAATCGGCATTTTTGATTTATGCAAATCGGGCCATTCGTTTTCGGGAGACCACAAAAACGACGGTGCGTTCCACCACATGTCATGTGACATGAGCTGTGAAGGGGTGGCCCCTCGTGACGCAATATCGGCTGCATTCAAAGCAGAAGGAATGTAGCGCCACGAGTTTGAGGGAATGATTTCTTGGATTCTACTGACTCGATTTCCAACAAAGGTTTGCCAGCGATTAGGAGGGGATGAAAGCCAATGCAATACGACTTGCGAATCGCAGAAAGTAACGATGTTTGTAAAAGTTATTTTTCCTTCATAGCTAGATAAGACGAAGTCAATTAATTCGCTTAAAAGAAATGCGCCTAGGAGTTCTAGCCTAGCCAAAGTTTGTGACTTTATAGGCGCGGCCCTAGATTTTGCAGATATGAGAGAAACAGATATATTGTTTTCCTCTTCTACACGAAAATATACGACGCCTGCGTAACCTCGAATTGAAGCGTCACAGAAGCCGATGATTTGACAGGTATTGGTTTTAGACAGTTTGATTTGTCGGGATAATTGAAAATTGGAAAGGAGCGGGAATTCAGAACGAAGTTTTTTCCAAGAGTCGATGATAGAAGAATCTGGTTCTCCGTCCCAGCCTATTTTCGATAACCACAACTGTTGCAAAATAAATTTTGCTTGTAGCAACAAGGGACAAAGAAAACATAAGGGATCGAAGATTGTTCCTATGATAGATAAAATAGAACGTTTGGTTGGGGGTTTGTCCTTCATTCGGCATTGATAAGAAAAAATGTCGTTTTTTGGATGCCATTGAAGTCCTAAAACTTTGATAAAGTGGAGTTCCTCCTTGTCAAAAGAGAGAGGCATTTGACGATCGGATTCTGGCAATGTTGCCAATAACTCAGGACAATTGCTTGCCCATTTTTTAAGTTCAAATCCTCCCGACTTCAACAAATCATTGAGTTCCGTTTGAAGGGAAAGAGCTTCAGAAAGCGAAGGGCTAGTTCCCAAGATATCGTCGATGTAGATTGACGTTTTTAGAACAGTACTAGCCATAGGAAAACGTTCCTTTTCTCTCTCTGCCAGCTCATTTAATGTACGCATGGCTAGAAAAGGTGAGCATGTCATGCCAAAAGTGACAGTAGAAATTTCCCACACTGAAAGTGGGTCCTGTGGAGAAAACCTCCACAATATCCTTTGATAAGGACGGTGATAAGGATTGATAAGGACTTGACGGAACATCTGTTTGATATCAGCAATGTAGGCAGTAGGATTACGATGAAACGTAAGAAGTAAAGAAGCAATATCTTTTTGAAGTTTCGGTCCCGATAACAACGTGTCATTGAGACTAATATTTTTTGGGGTGACTGCCGAACAATCCCAGACTACCCTTAATTTTGTACTTAAGCTTTCCGGCTTTAGTACGCAATGATGTGCTAAAAAACATGATACGTCGACTTTTGGTTGACTAGATAAAACTAGACTCATATGATTAGAATCGATATAGTCTTGCATGAAACTTGAATAGGCAGTGTACAGATCAGGATTTTTGAGTAATCTATTTTCTAGAAGTAAAAATCTACGATAAGCTTGCGGATAAGTATTTCCTAGGTCAGGGTTTATTTTATCTTTAAACGGAAGATCTACCATGAATCTACCGCTCGGTTGTCGTACTACACTGGCAGTAAAAATTGATTCTGCTTGTTTTTCTTCCTTGGATAAGATTTGTTTTTTAGGCAAATGTTCGATTTCCCAAAACCTAGGGAGAATGACCTCTAAAGGAGGTGAATGACTCGTTAAAAAACAACTGGTTCATTCCGTAAGACTACCTACTTCGTCAACTTTTCCCATGACGACCCAGCCAGAGATAGTTTCAAGGGCTGAAGGTTGCCCTATTTGTCCAAGAACCCTGCCCTCCTTGAATATCTGTGCGAATAGCTCGCAACCAATAACTAGGTTTACAGGTCTAGATTTGAAATAAGATGGGTCGGCAAGTTTAAGGTTTGCCAAGTGTTTCCACTGATTATCGTTCAAAGTGAATGTAGGCATATTGGAACATAATTGTGGAACGACAATTGCTTCGAAATTAAGTAAAGGAGTGACCTGTCCTTGTGGCTTAATGTGACATTGAACGAGCCCTTTGGAAGTAAAAGAAGACATCTGATTTAATCCGAATATTTCAGTGGTGTAACTTCGCCTAGGAAGATTAAGACGCTGAATACACTTTTCACTGATGAATCCTGTCTGTGATCCAGAATCAAGCAGTGCCTTTACAGGTTGAAAATTTCCGCAACCGTCCATAACATCTATTATGGCGGTGCATAAAAGAAAGGTACCTGAAGGTCCTGAGGTATTTAATGACACATGAAGATTATTGACAGGTGGTGTGTGAATGACAGGACTAGTATCTTGGCTTCCAGACTCTTGATTAGTTTCTAAGATGTGAGTTAAAGTGTGGTGCCTTTTACTATTGCAAGTCCGCCATGAATATTTTGATTTGCACGTATCTACCCCATGCAAGGGATGAAAACACGCTAGACATAATTTTTTCTGCTTGACGAAAGATAGGTGAGAGATCAAGAAATGTTTGACATTTCGAAAGCACGTGACCTTGATTACACCGGAAACATTTTATTCCCGTCCTTGAATTAGTTGAAGTGCCAGCCCGTCCTATAAAAGGCGAATTGGATGATTTATAGGTAGGCTTTTGCCCAAACTGATTTTGCATAGAATTTGATTTTTGATAGGTAGGCACCTTTTTGGGTGCTGTTGATTGAGGAAGTGATTCCAAAACTTTACATCTTTTTTCTAGAAATTGAAAAAGTGACTGAAAAGTGGGAATTTCGGTATTAGTATTGGCGTGACTCATTTCGAAATTTGAACGCGTCGGAATATCCAATTTTTCTAACAAAATGAAAAAAATAATAAAGTCTCAACTGTGAACGTCAAAGCTAAGTGATTTTAAAATTTCTAGGGATTCAGAAAAGGTGTCAATTAAATTAGGCAATTCTTTAGCTTACTCGTTTTTTAATGTGGAGTTCATAATTGTGCTTAAAGCATCATTTGCGAGGTCTCGCTTGTTTTGATATCTATTGACTAATTTGTTGTAAGCAATTTTATAATTTTGATCAGATAAGCTAATCCCTGATATCAATTTTAAAGGCTCATCCTCGAGATATGAAAATAAATATTGAAGTTTTCGAACGTTACTTAGACTTTGATTTTGATCTATAATGTTATTAAAAAGATCGAAAAAGCTTGGCCATAATTTTTTATCACCTCGAAATATGGGAATACCTAACTCTTTGAGTTTTAGAGTTTCGTTTTGTCGAACATATGATCCCGAAAAGGATGTAAACCCCCTTACACGCATAAAAATATTTACGAGCTTCTGAAAGGATCGCATCCTGCGTTTTAAACTCCTCGTCGTCCGAGTCGTCTATCAACATAATGACATCAGCATGCATTTATCGAAGGTTTGAAACTCGTTTCTCGCTTTTTCGTCTGTTGCCGCGATCTGTGAAAACACATAACACTCGGTGATCGCAGATAAAAAACCCTTGCGTTTTTGCACGGCTTTTTTGACAGACATGATTTTACCTTTGAAATGACGAAATTGTCGGTAAATATACAATTAACGCTAAATTAATGCTTCTGAAATAGAAAAATGACGAATTGTCGAAAATATGCACTAATTTATCGCAATTGATGAAAATTGTTTTAAATATCGAAATGATATGGAACACATCTAATCACAGAAATGTCGGTAAATATACAATTAACGCTAAATTAATGCTTCTGAAATAGAAAAATGACGAATTGTCGAAAATATGCACTAATTTATCGCAATTGATGAAAATTGTTTTAAATATCGAAATGATATGGAACACACCTAACAGACTGAACATGTGCTTGTTTGTTTTGATTGCTTCGATTTGTTTACTGAATGACCACGCGGTACGTTACCATAGCAGCGGACCGAAAAACAGGTGAACTGCGCCGCTACCGAAGGTCGAGCGAAAATCTCTCTCGTTTCAATACGATTGGCAAAATTCAAGGCCTTGTGAGTGTGAGTAAAATTTAAATAATTCGAGTCGAAAGGAACACTTATGTTTACCCGCAGTTAGAAAAACGATAACTGCAATGGACTGTTAACAAACATAAATATATTGATATGAAATTACGAAATAATTAAAAAGGTCCATAGGTCAATTGTGGGCACCACACAACGGAAATCAGAAACAAAGCACTCACCAGTTTGCAGCCAATTTCTCCACTTCCAAGGGGCCCCTGTCTGGATCTAATGATGTCACCACGTAGCTGAAGGGCTGAAGTTTCTAGTTCTATGCTTCAGTACACCAAAATCGAGCACTTTCAAGTGTAGAAATTTGAAATAGTTGGAGAAAGTAAATTAACACGCCATTTCTCGAGGCGGTCGAAAAAGATCTCCCTGATTGTTGGTGCGCATGTCCAAATCAGGAAAAATGTACTCTGTCCGTCATCCAATTGTGTGGTTTTAAAATTTACAAACAATCGCGAAATTTAGCGGGAGCTAACATAGAGGACTGGGGCAACAAAAACCTTGTACAGTTCAACGCGCAGAAAACCCAAGCAGCCCTGTTTTCAAAAAAGACCAGCACCGGTGAGCCAAACATCATGCTATCTGGAAGTGCTGTCGCATTGCAGAGCCAGTTAAACATCTTAGGAGTCACTGCAGAGACCAACATGTCTTGGCAAAGTCACGTGGCAGATATATCTAAAAGGGCGTCCCAAAAGCTTGGGGTGCTATTTCGTACAAGACATCTGTATACACCAAGCCAACTGCTGACACTCTACAAAGCCCAGATTCGACCAACTATGGAGTACTGCTCACATGTATGGAGTGCGGCACCCAAACATACCTTAATGCTTTTGAACACCGTGCAAAAACGAGCTATCAAGCTGATCAATGACCCCGCACTTACGTGCGTAGCTTGGATAGTCTCGAACATCGAAGAACTGCGGGCGATCTATCTCTCTTCTACAGGTATTATCACGGAAAATGCTCTGAAGAGTTGGCACGTATGATCCCCCGGGAGTGGCACCTACTAGGCGAACACGTCAAACAGACGGTGACCATCAATTTATTGTCAAAATAGAGGCACCAAGAACCTCATTATATCAGAATTCATATCTCTGGAGAACAGCATCGCTGTGGAATAAACTCCCTGCGACAGTTTTCCCTGCAGGTTACAACCTAAACCGTTTCAAAACCAACACACACCAACATTTCCGCGCACTTGCCGCTTCTCGAGCGTGATAGGGATCTCCTTGCGAGTGCGCATACCCTTAAAAAAAAAAAAATTCTACTGCACTTCCAGACATGCTACAAAGCTGAAATTTGGCAGACTGATAGAAATTATGACCAAACCCCTGGGAAAAATCAAAAAACCCCAAAATTTTAATTTACTCCCCTCCCCTATACATTTAAAATTATGTTAAAGTAGCATTGTCCACTTCCAGAAATGCTAGAGAGTTGAGCTTTGGCAGACTGATAGGAACTATGATAAAACTATAAGAAAAAATTAAAACACCCCAGAATTCTAATTTACTTTCCTCCCCTATGAATGTAAAGTTAAGTAAAAGTAACATTGTCTACTTCCAGACATACTAGAGAGCTGAGCTTTGGAAGACCGATAGTAACTATGATAAAGTTATAGAAAAAAATTAAAACACCCCAAAATTCTAATTTACTTCCTTCCCCTATTAATGTAAAGTTATGTAAAAGTAACACTGCCCACTTCCAGAAACGCTAGAGAGCTGAACTTTTTAAGACTGAAAGACAATATGATAAAACTATATGAAAAAATTTAAAAACACCAACATTTTAATTTACTTCCCTCTCCTAT